>CM070031.1:13935795-14680795 GCA_036247105.1 Cirrhinus mrigala | reverse complement strand
GAAATAATGGCGGGGATGTTCATCTATTGTAGACATGGAATCCACCTGCTCGCTCAATGAAGCCACAGGGTATCCAGTGAAACCTTCTCATTGTGAAGAACTTCATGAATGTTCTTTGTTCATTGTCAGTATGGTGTGACATCACAGTGCTTAGTAGTTCTAATCTATTTTGATGTGCAGCTCTCAAAATGCCAGCCAACTATGAAGCAAATATCACTGCTGAATACGAAATTTTACAGAAATAATACAGCTCTTTGAGCGTTATTTTCTTAATCTACACTCGAATACCTCATGGTGATTTGATATTAGATGTTTTGGGGGCCACATTTATGAAACAGTACATTTAGTTGCATAACAGCTGCCTCAGAGAACATATTGTCTGAAGGACCTTCAGAAAGTGTCAATCCCTCTGCTCCGCTTCCCCTGACATTCTTCTTCTATAGACAATTGTACTCTTCATCAAAAAAGGCCTTGCCGCCCATAAGACTGCAGTGCATTGTACGTCATATCTCCAGCTATAGATCTAGATTGCATCGCTCATGAGATCTCCAACTAGATATGGTCAAGATTACAAGATGAAATTACCAACATTTTATTTCAATGTGAATCACAGCTGACTGTAAAATTCATGAAGGCACCAGCTTTACAGCAATCTAAACAGTACCGCAATGGGAATGGTCAGCTTTCTGGATCTAAATTGTCAAAAGTTTACATACACCTTGCAGAATCTGCAAAATGGTGATTATTTTACCAAAATAAGAGGGATCATACAAAATACATGTTATTTTTTTATTTAGTACTGACCTAAATAAGATATTTCACATAAAAGACGTTTACATATAGTCCAGAAAGAGAAAATAATAGTTGAATTTATAAAAATGACCCTGTTCAAAAGTTTACATACGCTTGATTCTTAATACTGTGTTGTTACTTGAATGATCCACAGCTGTGTTTTTTTCTTTAGTGATAGTTGTTTATGAGTCCCTTGTTTGTCCTGACAGTTAAACTGCCTGAAAAATCCTTCAGGTCACACAAATTCTTTGGTTTTTCAGCATTTTTGTGTATTTGAACCCTTTTCGACAATTAAGATTAATTAATTAATTAAGAGCCTGGGGGTGAAAACTTTTTGAATTTGAAGATCGGGGTAAATTTAACTTATTTTGTCTTCTGGGAAACATGTAAGTATCTTCTGTAGCTTCTGAAGGGCAGTACTAAATGAAAAAAATATGATATTTAGGTAAAATAAGAAAAATGGACTCATCTTTATTCTGTTCAACAGTTTTCACCCCCCGGCTATTAATGCATCGTTTTTCCTTCTGAAGCATCAGTGAGCGTTTGAAACTTCTGTAATAGTTGAATATGAGTCCCTCAGTTGTCCTCAGCGTGAAAAGATGGATCTCAAAGTCATACAGTCATTGTTGGAAAGGATTCAAATACACAAAAATGCTGAAACCCAAACAATTTGTGGGACCTGAAGGACTTTTCTGAAGAACAGCGGGCAGTTTAACTGTTCAGGGCAAACAAGGGACTTGAACTATCACTTAACAAAAAAAAAATAATCACAGCTGTGGATCATTCAGGTTTGAACAGAGTAATTTTTATTTAACTATTTTTATGTAACTATTATTTTCTCTTGTGGACTATATGTAAACATCTTTTATGTGAAATATCTTATTCATGCCAGTACTAAATAAAAAAAATAACATGCATTTTGTATGATACCTCTTATTTTGGTAAAGTAATTAACATTTTGCAGATTCTGCAAGGTGTACGTAAACTTTTGACCTCAACTGTACACTCTTCAAAATAAAAGTTCCAAAAGAGGGTTTTCACAGCATAGAAGAAACATTTTAGCTTCCAAAGAATCTTTCTTTGAAAAGTTCTTACAAGAAACAATTTGTCTTAATGTACAGAACATTTTAATACTCTAAATAACCATTGTCCACTTTTGCAATGGAAACGTTCCATGGATGTTAAAGGTTTTTCACAGAATCATGAATGTTGAAGGTTGAAGTTGATACTCAAAAAAGAAGTTGATTTTGAAGGTTCTTCATGGAACACTTGATGCCAAAAAAGAGCCTTTATTTTAAAGAGTGTATACTGCATCACAAAAGGAATCATCAGCTATCTACATTCTTCAAAATAAAGGTTCTTGTTTCATCAGTTGTTCCATGAAGAATCATCAACATCTATAGAAAATTTCCAATGCACTATGCATCTATATGTATCATACCAGGACCATCAACAGAGTTTGTGGACCAAGAAACAACACAGAGTGTTGAGGTAATGACACTTTTTCGTTCACGAGAGACTGGTGTTCCAATGGATGATGTAGGACGTAAGCGTAGCGTAAGCTCAGGTGAGAATATGCTAGTCTTGTGTGAAGTTTTGTTCACAGCAAAAGAAAACCAGTCTCCTCTTGGCTTACATGAAAATCTTCCAACATTTTTCTTTACAAATCCTCATTTTGTACTCTAATTTGTGACAGTTTTTTCTTGTTTGGCTCTCTCCACTGCACGTTCACGTCCATTGCTTCCATGTTTGTCATTGTTCGTTTTACGTCATCCATTGTAACGCCACTCCCTCGTGTAAACGCATATGACAGTTAGCAGAAGCTAGAGATTACGCTAAGACTGGGCAATTTTTCATATTGTATTGATTCATTCGAATTTATTGCTTTGCCATGATTTTATTTTTTTAGAAATCAAAGAATCGTGATTTTGAATAGGAATATTACCAAACGTTAGAATTAGACACTTTGACAATATGCCAGTGATAACCGTAAAGAGAAAAGAGCGATCCAACCACATGTCGGCGCACGTGATTAACCACTCATGTGTGATGCGCTCATATCGCTAGGCACCATTCACACAGAACGCACTTTTGTGTTGATAAAGATGCGACGCAGGCAGTGGAATAGGAAAAACGTCCAAGAACATGGGAGTGAGCTACTTTTAACTCGAGCGCCGCATTTTTAGAATGCCGTTTCATGCATGAGACGCTACAATAAACGCGAGTAAATATGTCCAATGCGTCCATGTTTACATAGAATAACAATGGAAAAGCAGCGCAATCGAATAAAACACCTTAAAAGCATTTTCCTTGTATAATTTCTGAACATATAACATGTATAAGACAAGTTTGTACAAGGTGATACAAGGTAAAGAGAGAGAGGAGTCAAAAATTATACTTAAGTTTTTAACAGTGGTGGAAGGTCGAACCAAGATCCCAAAAATGTTAACATTATCAGCACAGAAAGGAGCAATGTTTTTTGGTGAACCAACAAGCAGGACATCTGTTTTATCAGTGTTGAGTTTGAGAAGATTACTGGTCATCCAAGCATTTATGTCATTAATACAAGCTGAAATGGAGTTAGTGGGAAAGGGATGGTTGTGTCGAAAACTGATATAGAGCTGGGTGTCGTCTGCATAGCAGTGGAAGCTGAAGCCGTGATGGAGGATAATGTTACCTAGAGGAAACATGTAGATGATGAAGAGTAGAGGCCCAAGAACAGAACCCTGAGGAACACCGTGAAAGAAAGGAGCAGTAGAGGATTTAGCCTGGCGGATAGTGATGTAATGTTGACAGTCAGACAGATAAAAACTGAACCAACATAAGGCAGTTCCAGAAATACTAAGAACAGAAAGTCGTGAAATGAGAATATTGCGAGAGATGTGACAAATACAGAGGAAAGATCTAAAGGTATTAAAATGCTAACGTGTGCCGAGTCGTTGGCCATAAGAAGGTCACTGACAACCTTAAGAAGTGCTGTGGAAAGGGCGAAAACCGGATTGAAAACATTCATATAGATTATGAGATGACAAATATGACTGTAGTTGAACAGCAACCACTTTTTCGAGTATCTTTGAAAGAAGCGGAAGATTTGAAATTGGTCTGTAATTGGCCATATCAGAAGGGTTAAGGCCGGGTTTCTTTAAGACTGGTGTGACAGCTGTAGTTTTTAATTCAAGAGGAACACCACCATGTAAAACATGTAAAACATGTTTTGGAACATGTTGGAACATGTAAAAGTGAACTTTGCATCCGATGACCCCTTTAGCAAATTATTTATTTAAAATTTACATCATGTTCACTGTAAAAAAAAGTTGTTTCAACTTAAAAAAAAAAAAAAGTAAGTGTTCGTGCTGCCTTAAAATTTTTTAAAAGTTTAGTCAACATGAAATGTTAAGTTGTACTACGTGAAAACGTGGATATTTGAGTTGAGTTAACTTAAAAATATAAAACATGTTTTGGAACATGTCGGAACATGTAAAAGTGAATTTTGCATCTGATGACCCCCTTAGCAAGTGATTTATTTAAAATTTACATCATGTTCACTGTAAAAAAAAAAAAAAAAGTTGTTTCAACTTGAAAAAAAGTAAGCGTTCGTGCTGCCTTAAAATTTTAAGTTTAGTCAACATGAAATGTTAAGTTGTACTACGTGAAAACGTGGATATTTGAGTTGAGTTAACTTAAAAATATAAAACATGTTTTGGAACATGTCGGAACATGTAAAAGTGAACTTTGCATCCGATGACCCCTTTAGCAAGTGATTTATTTAAAATTTACATCATGTTCACTGTAAAAAAAAAAAAAAAAAAAAGTTGTTTCAACTTAAAAAAAAAGTAAGCGTTTGTGCTGCCTTAAAATTTTAAGTTTAGTCAACATGAAATGTTAAGTTGTACTACGTGAAAATGTGGATATTTGAGTTGAGTTAACTTAATGTAAGGCACCACGAACACTTACTTTTTTTTTTTTTTTTTACAGTGTTTGACACTTTTAAATTTTCTTTAACTATAGGGTTAATAAAGAAAAAGTTACTTGAATCATGTTACATTTTGTAGTTAACTAGTTAAAAATCGGGGGGGT
This sequence comes from Cirrhinus mrigala, assembly GCA_036247105.1. Taxonomy (NCBI): domain Eukaryota; kingdom Metazoa; phylum Chordata; class Actinopteri; order Cypriniformes; family Cyprinidae; genus Cirrhinus; species Cirrhinus mrigala. Next base: position 14,675,926 of record CM070031.1, on the reverse strand, counting down.
TGGAGAGGGAATCGGTCCAACATTCTGAAAAAAATTGAGATTTTATTTTTTTGCCATATCACCCAGCCCTAGATTACGTTTTATAAAGTTTTAAATATATTTATAATTTTATTACAAAAATTGATCGATTCACTTCAGAACACCTTTATTAAGCCCCCAGAGCCATGTGGAGCACTTTTTATAATGGATGGATGCACTTTATTGGACTTCAAAATCTCAACACCCATTCACTGCAATTATAAAGCTTGGAAGAGCCAGAACCTATTTTAATATAACTCCAATTTTATTCGTCTGAAAGAAGAAAGTCATTTACACCTAAGATGGCTTGAGGGTGCATAATTCATGGAGTAATTTTCATTTCTGGGTGAACTGTCCCTTTAAGTTTACGACAACTCTTCAATTGAAAAACATTTTTAGAACAGTTTGCAAGAGGCAAGTTTCTAGGTTTTAGGACTCATTTCTCATGTCTGTTCCTAGATTTTATCACATATTTAACTGGTATGCTGTGTACAACATACCAGCTGTTCAACTGATGAAACGTCTTTACGGAAATAACTTTAAGTACTCAAAAAGTCCAAAGCAGTTTTCAAATTTGTGAGTTGTGAAAATTATGTGATTTTGAACCTTTATACAGCGCATGCCATTGTAAAGTCTGCAAGTTTATCCATGTAATATTCACTACAGAGTCTAATCTGACTAAATTCCTTCACAGATAAAGTTTAGCTTCAGTCCTACTCAAACACACCTGAACAGGCTCATCAAGGTCTTCCAGATCACTGGAAGCTTCCAGGAAAGTATGTTGAGGCAGGTTGGAGCTGAACTCTGAAGTACACGAACAAGATTGACCAGCCAGTTATGACCAGCCATGCAGATCTAGACTACAACCTCTACATAGATTATAATAGTATCAACCCTATGTAAGAGTAGTGCTCAATATACAGTATAGAAATCCCACAATACCCTTCTGTTGCAGTTCCCATCCAGTCGCTGGCGACTGACGGTAAAAGCACCGTAGAAAGTCAACAGATGGACAAACTGACTGAAGCTCAGTCAGTTCCAGACTCACAGCAGCTGTGTGGCCGGTTTAAGATGTGGTTAGGCAAGAGGGCAGGTGACATGACAACATAACAACAGTACAGACACACATGAGTGGTAAACTGACACACACAGTCAGGCATAAAGCAGGCAGGCACTCTTTAAATAGGCTTTCAATTCAGAATTCCCCTAAAATTTCAGCCCCCAGGCAAATAAACACAGAGAAGGAAGTTAAAACCAAATTCAAAAGGACACAAAATAATCATTTGCATTCGCTCACACGCCTGTTTGAGCACTGAACTGTTACAAAAAAAAAATAAGCAGCAACAATATGACATGACAGCATGACAGAAATTTGGCATCCAAATTGAGAAATGGGTCAAAATAATAAAAATGCACAGCTGTTTATTTTGGAATAGTAACACCACATTATGCACGGAAGTGACCTTAATGATAAACTGCTTCATCGATGCTCTAATAGTGTGATGAATTCTATGTGGTTATATATATATATATATATATATATATATATATATATATTCAGTATCCATAACCGCAAGTATGAGTCATGCAAATTTTCAAGTATTGTTGATTCAGACGACATATTCCTCGAGTCGTTGGATCTATCAACCAACGCTTAAACAGAACTGGCTTGTATCTCTGAGGTCCATCTATGTATGGACTCATTTTAAATTGAAATTCATTCAAATGCATCCAACCTGTTGGCTGGAGCTGTGCTATCTGCTTGGGCAATCAGTAAGACTTCTTTATATGCCTTTTTGATAATTGCAGGAATGTCTGGAATCGTTATCGTTAAAGCAACATTGTGTCCGTCGACTACCCGGTAGGCTAATTGTCCGTGGCTCATGCATATGTGGGTTCTTGTGCCAAAAAGCTTTATCGCAAACACAAAACAATACAGTTTTCATCTCTGTACTTGCTATGGACCGTTTCGTTCGCACAAAGTGCTCAATTTGAACTTTACAGTGGCTGATTATGAATCATGACCACAAAATACAAAATATAAATTTCAACAATATGCTGTCTTCTCAAAACTTTAAAACTAGGGCTGTCAATCAATGAATCTGATTACACATATTATTTATGTATATATATATATATTTATATATATATATATATATATATACACATAGACATTTTATCTAGATTACATTTTTATACATTATAATTATTAAAGATAAATTACTAATATACTAATATACTAAATATGTCATTTAATAAAGGTACCAACAACCATTATATAATACAATATTATAACTGAATTTAATATAATCTAATGTTATAGAAATATTTATATTTGTAATAAATTATATTGTTTGGGTGTGTGTCACACACACATATAGACATTTTCTCGACATTATCTAGATATTACTTTTTCTGCATTATAAAAACAGCCTAAGTATTGTTGATAAATTATTTATGTATTATTATAAATTATTTGAAAAACATATCATTAAATAAAGGTACCAGCAACAAACTACTATAGAATACAATATAATAACTGAATTGCATATAATCTAATCTAACTATTTATTTTTGCATTTTTAATAATATTGTATTAAAATAATATATAGATATTTTATCTAGATGAAATTTTTTGCACTGTTTTTACGTTATAAATACAGCCCAGTTATGAATGATAAATTAATAATATATAATATATATAATAATTGAATGATAAATATATATTCTATAATATATAATAATTGAATGATAAATTATATATATACACACACACACACACATATGTATTTAATCTAGATTCAATTATTCTATATTTGTTTATACATTATGAAAACAGCCTAGTTATGAATTATAAAGTATTAATATATTATAAATTTAAAATATATAATTTAATACAATAATATAATACAATTATTTAATATAATTTAATAAACTTTCCAACAACCAACTATTATAATAATGTAATATAATATATATATATAAAATATAATATATAAGATATATCACCAAGACTACATTTCTTCAATTAGAAATACAGTAAAACTGTGAAATATTATTACAATTTAAAATAACTGTTTTCCCTTTTTAATACATTTAAAATGTAATTTATTTTTGTGATGCGAAGCTGAATTTTCAGCATCATTACGCCAGTCTTAATGGTCACATGGTCTTTCAGAAATCATTTGAATATGCTGATTTGGTGCTCAATAATTCTTAGCACTCAGTTATTATACTTGTTACTTATTATTGTTAATGTTAAAAACAGTTTTTCCAACTTAATATCTCTTTGGAAACCATGATACATTTATTTACAATTTTTTTTTTTTTTTCCAGGATTCACTGATGAATAGAAATTTCAAAAGAACAACACTGATTTGTAACCTAAATTATTTAGATTTTCAATTAATTAATTTTGACTAATTAATATTTATTTACAATAAAGATAATTAATCTATTGATATAATGAATATTGCAGTTGTATATTTATTATTATTAATTAACTGCACTTACATAATGTGTTACACTGACAGTCTTATTTTAAACCTGATGGGGGCAGAGCATTTTGATTGACAGGTAAGGGGTTAAACGCAATCGTGCCACACTGTTTTTAGAAGCAATGATGAGAACTTCTAAACCACATGAAGGCGCGCCTGGTTCCAATAATTCAGAGAAAATGCCTTTGCTTATTCTCCATGCAATCAAAAAAAATAAAAAAAGAGTGTACAATGGCAGAGTGAAAGGGATTCTTTTCTTGTTTGGAGCAGTCACTAGTGCATACTCTTGGCTGGGGTCTGACAGCAGGGCTGCCTGACTGCAGTTCTCATTAGACTGTAAATATGATGTGGTTTGGAGGAGAGAGCCAGTACATATGGAGCTGTATGCGCGCCGCTGTCTGATGTGCGTTCAAAAACCACCGATACACACAGAGCTTCATTATATAGCAGAGAGAGGAGGAGAGGAACACGCAGACATGGAATGGGGCCGTTTTGGAAGGTCCAGGTTGAGTTTGGAATAATTTAACGACGGAGAATCCTGGTCCCAGAAGAACTTCAACAACGTATCCTGTACACACACACACACACACACACAAACCAACAGAGATACTGAGATATCCTCACCAAATTACTTGTTCGCAATGGGCAATTGACTATATAAATATATATCTGGATAAGAATATTAAAAAAGAATAGAATAGAATAGAATAGAATAGAATAGAAAAAATTGGTAACACTACAATAAGTTTCATTAGTTAACATTAGTTAACTACATTAGTTAACATGAACTGAGAATGAACAATACTTCTACAGCATTTATTAATCTCTGTTAATGCTAATTTCAGTATTTACTAATGCATTTTTAAAAATGCATTGTGTTTGTTAACATTCGTTCATGCACTGTGAACATAAACAACGAACAATTGTATTTTTATTAACTAACATTAAAAGAGATTAATAAATACTGTAATAAATGTATTGTTCATTGTTCGTTCATGTAAGGTAATGCATTAAATAAAGTTAACAAATGACACCTAATATAATAATATAATAAAATATAAAAATCTATTATATATATATTTTATCTATTACATATATTTATGTATGCATAATATGTACATATTATATAGATGTATATTTTTGTATTATAAAAACAGCCTAATAATGAATGATACATTTTTAATACATTAGCATTAATTATTTTAAAAATATGTAATTTAATAAAGGTACCAACACCTAACTTTTATACAATAAAATATATTAATCTAATCTAATTTAATCTAACATGAATCAATTTAATTTGTATTATATTTTAATATATATACAGACATTTTATCTAGATTACATTTTTACACACTATTTTTTAAACATGATAAAAAATTGAATTTTAATTATGAATACTAAATTATTATTATATCATTATAAATTATTTCATTTAATAAATGTACAAAAAACCATCTAACATAATTTAAATATTTATCTTTGTATAATATTATTTTTAATATATACATCCTAAAATAATATATATAGACATTTTATCTAGATGAAATTTTCATATATTACTTTTATACATTATAAAAACATCCTTATGATGAATGAAAAATGATAAATATTATTATAAATTATTCTAAAAATCTACTTAATTTAATAAAGGAACCAACAACCATCTATTATATAATACAATATAATAATCTAATATAACAGAAATATGTATCTTTATATTCAATTATACGGATACATTTTATCTAAATTAAATTTTATGTTATTTTTTTTACATTATAAAAACAGCTTAATTATAAAAGTTATTACAATATTCCTATAAATAATTTAAAAAATATGTATAATTGAATAAATGTATCAACAACCAACTAGTATATTATGTAACAGTGTAAGCTAATCTAATCAAATCTAATAAAAATCTTTATTGTTGTATTGTTACGTTAATATATAATAATATAATAAACATTATATATATATATATATGTATATATATATAAACTATTATTTAATATATACTACAATAATTATAAATATTATAATATTATAATAATTATATTATAATAATTAATTAATATATAATAATATATAAACATTATATATATATATATATTTAAATAAAAAATATAATGGAACATTCTTCATACATCCTTGAGGGCAATTAGTATATGAAACAATTTACACACAAAATATATGTTATCTATATTATTTATACCAAATTTATCTGGATAAAGTAAATAAATAAATAAAAATCTTATTTAGATGAACTCATAAAAAATAGTTTATCTTTACATATATATATATATATATATATATATACACATGTGTGTGTGCCCCTGGACCACAAAACCAGTCTTAAGTAGCATGGGTATATTTAGCCAACAATACACTGTATGGGTCAAATTTATCGAATTTTTCTTTTATGCCAAAAGTCATTCGAATATTAAGTAAAGATCATGTTCCATCAAGATATTTTGTAAAATTCCCACCGTAACTATATCAAAACTTAATTTTTAATTAGTAATATACATTGCTATAAACTTTATTTGGACAACTTTAAAGGTGATTTTCTCAGTATTTTGTTTTTTTTTTGCATATATATATATATATATATATATATATATATATATATATATATATATATATATATATATATATATATATATATATGTACATATGCATATATATATATACACACGCACACACACAGATACATTCATACACACACACTAATATAAATGTACAAATAAAAATATTAACCAACCAACTACTTGCTTCTGAAAACACATCCCTATACAATATGACAAAATATTTGTCTTCTAATGTAATTTGAGCTCTGTTCATTTCCTGTCCCCGAGCATCACTCGTGAGCTGATTGTAGAGCTGATATATAAACGATCTGAATTACAATGACTAGCTAGCTGATTTTACGAAGACACAATGGCAGAAAGTGAACCACCCACTTCACGTTTCCTTAACCTTTGGGCCTGCAACCAGGTGACTGTGCACATTTGACACAGTCGGTGTCATCCGAGCCTTAAGCGGACAACACGCGTTCGAATTGCACGGCGTCTCATTCGCTGCGCAACTCAGCAAGCGCGACCCGACTTCCCAAAATAATCTGACAGGTACAAGGCTAAATGTCTGCGAAGAAAAGGAATCGATTACGAACGTGAGTGTACGATTCCCTTTAATCAACAAAACGTAACGCGTATCCGCCGCACTCGGGCATAATATGGAGCCGGCAACCACAACAATTGTTTTGCTCCCTTAAGGTTTCTCACACAAAGGTACCTCTCGTATCAATATTGGTCAGGGGACCCTCCTGCGCCTGCAGAGGCTCAGTATTAAATTTGGGCTCTTTGTGCAGCCGAGGGGATTTCCAGACTGTGAAACGGTGAGATGGATGGGAATGGGCATTGCTCCTCTGGGCAGAGTTACTGTCGCTGTGTGGGAAAAGGCCTCTCTTTTGCTCTCTCACACACGAGTCGGGAATGACTGTCTCAGTCTTTCCTTTACCTAACTCAATCTATCTCTATGTCTGTCTTCTTGTCTTCCTCTCAGTTGGTCGATCATGTGAAGGAGTGATTGTTTTTAAAGTGACGTCGGGAGTAGACGTCGTCTCCTCTCCTGTCAGCTCGGTTCTGGTTATGGATCAAACAATGGAGCCGAGACGTGTGTGCCAATCGTCTTATTGTTGCTTTAGCAGCTTAAAGACAGAAACTGTTAAACTTGAGAAATGTTTCTTTTTATACATTTATTTAACAAAGACAATGGACAGTCAGAAAACTGCCCCATGCTACAGAGCCAAATTTCATCTGCTGTTCCTGTCCAGGAGGAACTAAAACTGATTATGTAACAAAAACATCAGTATAAAATCAATAAAATAATAATCCCCCCAAAATCCAAAAGAAAACAATTGTAATAGAAGCTACAAAGATATCCCCGTATAAACACTACAAAACATCACCCATTAAAAATTACAAAAATTTTACAACTCTCACAGTTATGTAACCATTTGTGACCCTGGAGCACAAAACCAGTCTTAAGCAGAAACATATTTGTAGCAATAGCCAACAATACATTATATGGGTCAAAATTATCGATTTTTCTTTTATGCCAAAAATCATTTGGATATTATGTAAAGATCATGTTCCATGAAGATATTTTGTACGTTTTCTACTGTAAATATATCAAAACTTAATTTCTGATTAGTAATATGCATTGCTAAGAACTTCATTTGTACAACTTTAAAGGTGATTTTCTCAATATTAAAATTTTTTTGCACCCTCAGATTTTCAAATATTGGCTGAGATACATCCTATCCTAACAAACCATACATCAATGGAAAGCTTATTTCCCTTTCAGTCGGTCACTTTCGACGTCACGTCGGAACAAATCTGACGAATTGGGATTTAACCATATTTTCAAATGTGGCTTAAACTGTTTTTAGGTAGGACGCTGTCTGATATTAATTAGTAAATCACTTCAATTATTAACAGCTCTTATAGAAAAAGCTGGACGACCAAAAACAGTAACTGCACAATCACCTCTAGACGAAAAACTGAAGTAACCAACCCTGTTTGCCAACAATTTGGGAATGTAGATTGTCTAATTGATAAATTCACAAAATAAGTAATTGGTACTAAAAAAATATCATTATTGGTTTTTTTTGTTTTTTTTTTTAAGTTACAGTTTAAACCATATACATCTTTAGCATTGGAATCTTTGAAGTTGTTAATAATATCCTGAATTGTATGCTCAGTAGCTGTTGTTAACTGAAATGCAGGTTTTACTAAATTTACTGAATTCATTTCTTTATATCTTATTCCAAATGTATCACTCAAACTTCACGCCGAGTCAACAAAGTAATATCATAAGCAAGAGAGCAGTTATACCGGAAAAAAAAAAAATAGGTGTTGGATTTACTTTGAAACATTTTTCACTCATAAATTGCTCATTTCACAAATAATTACAAATAAATGACAAGTACCACATTGACTTAAATGTGAAATTTTGAAGTAGAAAGACAGAAATACTATTTTCTTTTAAAACCTACTGCAATAATTTATTTTTAAAAATCATTTTACAGTGTGCTGATATCCACATATATGAGAAAATGTAATGACCTTATGTTTGATTTATGTAGGGTTTTATTTTTCCCAAATTCTATTTTTACCGCTTAATTTTTTTATTCAATTTTTTTTTTTTTTTTCATTTTAACTGTTCTAGACTCTGTTTTAAATGGTTAAATCAAAAACATTTATTAATGTAAATCCTGAAATGTACATAATTTAACAGTAATGAATTAAATGTTTTACAAAAATTGTATTTTTAATACCTTATGAAATATGTTTATTTTTTCTCTCACATTGTTTTTTTTTTTTTACCAAATTCTGTGTTTTCCATACATTTTTCTGTTTCATTTTAATGGTTTTATTAAATTTTAATAATCAAAAGCATCTCTAATTAACTGATAAAAAAATGTATGTATTATTATTTAGTTTTATTTATTTATTTATTTATTTTCAGAAATACTATGTTGTGTATTAACATTTTTCTGGTAAATAAAGTCTGGTAAATATTTTTCTGGTAAATGTTCCTTAAACAGTAATGTTTAAAATAACTTTTATTATTAGTAGTAGTAGTAGTAGTACTATCTTTACATTAAGTAATATATTCCTGTCACAATTTCTTCAAGTTAAACCAAACTTTTATTTTGATTAGTTGCTGTGAAGACCTTTAAGTTTCTGCTTGTATATGATATGACAAAGTTTTTTTTTTTAAAGAAATGCTAAGATGTTCATGAAGTAACTCTCAGAGCAGTTTATGTGTTCATGTACTCATATATTGAGGAGGCAGAGGCTGAAAACACTGTGAGCGTTACATGGGCTTCAGTATGGGTGTAGTAAATGAAACCACGTGTCTGCACCATTCATTCACACAGAAACATGCAGAACATGCAGGATTCATATTTAAACAGTATTTCTGCGACTTAATATTCACAGACACTAATCCATATCGCATTTTGACCAAAGTGCACTGACTTACTTTTGATTTATTCATCCCAAATTTGACCTGAATAAACATTCCGCGATATACAGTAAATTCTGTTTTTATAACTGGATTCCGCAATTCTGTCCACGTTTATCATAGGGCCCTATTTATGCACCTGCACTGTAAAAATTTTCATTTTGAAGCTGTAAAGAAAACTAACAATATTGATATACGTTGAAAATACAACTTAAGTCTTTCTACTTCAAAATTTCATGTTTCTTTGAAATTATTCATGAAATGCACTAGCAATTTCTGAGTAAAACCTACACTTTTTTCAGTGTGTTAGCAATGATTGAATGGCTAATATAGTCTACAAAATTGTCTGTCAAGATATTCTGTCAATAACATATTTCAAAACACACAATGACGGTATCACCGTTCTTATTCTGCCTGTGGTATCATCTACAAAAGCCTTTACAAAACTCATACAACTCTTTCCTGTACAATGAAAGTGAATAGGAACGGGTGCTGTTGAGTTGCAAAAATGACAAAAAGAATACAATAGCTTTGATACAAATGCAATTTGGATGAACTAACCGTTTAATAGAAAGGAAATGGCAACTTTCTCCTGCAGACAGGCTACAATTCATTCAGACTACAGTGCGTTATTCAATCCTATAGTCTGTTAAATGGAATTTTACAACAAGAGCACATGTTTATGCAGCATTCATGAGCACCCAGACGGGGAGATAATTAGATATCCTCTCACAAAGAAAGAAGCAACGGGCAAAAAAAAAATAAATAAATAAAAAGACACCCATTCTTCTGACTGGATTTTTACATGACTGATACATAAGGAATGTACAGTAGCTGGTAGATTCGAACCTTTCCTGTACCATTTTAAGCCTGAATAATGCCTGACTTGTCACTTTATACCTGTTAAAAGCACAACCCAAATTCTGACAAAGCAATTGTATTATTCTGGGGGGACCAAATGTAAATACACTACCGTTTAAAAGTTTGGGGTTGGTAAGATTTTTGGTGTTCTTTTGTTCACAAAGGCTGAATTTATTTGATTAAAAATACAGTAAAAACAGGAATATTGTTAAATATTTTTACAATCTCAAATAACTGTTTGGTGGTTTAATATATTTAAAAATATAATTTATTTCCGTGAGGCAAAGCTGAATTTTCAGCACCATTACTCCAGTCTTCAGTGTCACATGGTCTTTCAGAAGTCATTCTGATTTCCTGCTCAAGAAACATTTCTTATTATTAATCGCAGCCAAAAAAGTTGTGATTAATATTTTTTATATTTTTTTTACTGTCACTGATCAATTTAATGCATCACCCATGAATAAAAGTAATCATGTTACAAAAAAAAAAAAAAAACTCACTGACCCCAAACTTTTGAATAGTACTGTAAATACAAGCCAAAAACACCACAAACTCAACTATTATGACACTTGTCAATAGAACTATAGTTTTTACACATATTTACACATATGTTAATTTCATATTAACATTCATATACAAATTTAAATGTTAAAGAAAAAGTATTTTTCTTTGAGTCTTTAATTTGAGGGTATATCTGAAGGATATCTGTATTAAAATATTAAAATATTTTTTTTTGCATTAAAACCAGTTTTCACCATCATTACAATAAATTTTTTTTACTTATAAATTTATAAAATCAGAAATAAATGAGATCCTTTATACATGCTGCAAATGATATCTGCATTAAAATTACATTTTAGTTTTAGTTTTAGTAAATTACTTTTTTTAGCATCAAAAACAGTTTTCACCTTTATCATAATAAACTGTTGTTACTAATAAATTCCTAATATCAGAAATAAATATAAGATCCTTTATACATGCTGTAAATAAGGATATCTGTAATACAATAATCAAACATTTTTATTTCTTTTTATTTTATTTTTTTATCATTTTTAGCATCCAAACCAGTTTTCATCATTATTATAAGAAATTACTGTTACTAATGAATGAACAAAATCTGAAATAAATATGAGATCATTTATACATACCGTAAATAAGGATATCTGTATTAAAATATTCACACAGTTTTATTTGTTTTTATTTTTTTAAATCATTTTTTTTAGCATCAAAACCAGTTTTCACCATTATTATAATAAATTGTTGTTACTAATAAATGTTTAAAATCAGAAATAAATATGAGAACCTCTATACATGCCGTATACAATCTATCTATCTATGTATGAATGAATGAATTATGTGGTGGCTGGCACCAAGTTACACCATTTGTATTGTATTCAAATGACCTTTGGTTACCATGAGTGTAAACCGGCACGACATTATTATTTGTGTTAATAAGGGCAGCCGATGGCTGTCGGGCCGTGCGCCGGCCCCGTTGACTCGCTACAGCAGGTGAGCTGACATTCACCTCAAAGCCGCCCCACTCGTGTCACTCCGCAGCCCGGCTCATTATGGGATTAAGCGCAGCCTAGTCCAGCCACATCACGATTCCAGGCCGGTCTGCCCTCGAGGGCCGGCTCCACGCGGCCCCTTGCCTCTCTGAGCGCCGACGGCTCCCAAAGCCCTCCTCAAATGTGTCACATTCCACATGACACCCGTCTCGGTGGCAGCCGACTTTCTCACAGAACTTTAAAACCCTATTTTTCTTTGAATGGGAGTTTCTCCTTTGTTGTGCGGGACCGTGCAGCCAGGCCCCTAGCAACTTCCCCGTCCAGGAATGCCACTGGAATTCTTAGGCAGCGCTTGCCAACTCTGGCTACCTGGTAAAAGGGATTAGGGCAGCTTTATCCCTTAGTCAAGAATGCGGAATGGATGAACTCCTGACCAAAGAGACGAGGTCGACGTTCAAAGTGTCGTCGCGGAGCGATGCTCCGACATGTTCTTCCCAACCGCTGACTATTTGATAGGATCGATCGGGTTTCCACTCACCCGTCACTTGACTGTACGGTAAATAACACAGTTGTCACTTTCAATTGAAACATGAGACCGCAAACCGTTCAAAATGGGTAGCGATGACAATATCCTGAGTGCTTTGTTCCTCAAAATTAAGGGAAGAGATCTGAAGCCTTTATGTCAGAAACGTTAAAATGAGGCTGTGGCGGTGGAGGATGTTACCATTTAACAAATGATTTCCTGACGTGACTTAGTAGAGGTTTTTAAACTTTTTAATGTCAATGACACACAAATATGACGATCCATTAAACTGACAGCCAAGATATTTACAAAAGATCACAAAAAAAGTTCTTTTGAACTTTACATTCACAAAATCCTAAAAAAGCCAAATATCAAGTCGTTTTCAAGATTGATTCTAATAATAAATGTTTCTTGAGAAGCAAATCATCATATTGGAATGATTTCTGAAAGATCATGTGACACTAAAGACTGGAGTAATGATGCTGAAAATTAAGCTTTGCATCACAGGAATAAATTACATTTTAAAACATATTCAAACAGAAAACAGTTACTTTGAATTGTAATAATATTTTGCAATATTCCTTGATCAAATAAAAGTAGCCTTGTTGAACAAGAGGTTTATATACGTCGGAAACGTTAAAAGGTTTCTCATGAAGCTGTGACATTGAGATCAAAGCGGCAGCCACTTATAGGCTCAGATTACTGTCCTTTCACAAAGAAGAGAGTCTGTTTCGACAAAACATGTCACGTAAATGCCTCGAAATGAGCAGCGACGATTATTCTGGAGGATTTTTTGATGCCTGCTTCACATAGGCACATCGGTATACTTTTTACAGCAATCAGGTAATCTGAACTGAGCTGCACAGGAATGCAGCTTTCGTTTGCGCTGACGTTTGGGGAGCTACAGTATGGAGCAAAGGAGTGGGAACAGAGAAAGTCATGGGAACAGACCCAACGTTCTGTGCATGCCTGTGATGTCAGTAGGAGCTGCAGTCCACACTATAGAGACACCATAGGATGTTACTTTAGAACGCTTTCACCCTGAAGTGACTTTTTTTACTGCTAATGACACAAAAATGATGACCCATTAAAGTGCTCAAAAGTAAAAAACATTTAAATTCAAAGAATTCTGAAAAAATGTTTCCACAAAAATATTAGGCAGCACAACCATTTATAACACTGATAATAATAGGAAATATTTCTTAAACAGCAAATCAGCATATTAGAATGATTTCCGAAGGTTTATGAAGACTGGAGTAATGATGCTGAAAATTTAGCTTTGCATCACAGGCAAAGATGAATAAATTACATATTATATACATTAGAAAAACAGTTAAAAAATTTTAATTGTACTAATATTTCACAATATTATTATTTTTACTCTATTTTCAAACAAATAAATGCAGCCTTGGTGAGCAGAAATATGGAAGCCCGTTTCTGAGGGGGAAAAAAAAGTCAGAATTGCCAGATACAAACTCACAATTCTGAGAAAAAAAAAGTCAGAATCAAGAGATATCAGCTCGTAATTCTGAGGGAAAAAAGTCAGAACTGGGGATATAAACTGGCAATTCCGAGGAAAAAAGTCAGAATTGCGAAATATAAACTTGCAATTCCGAGGGGAAAAATCTGAATTGGGGGATATAAGCTCGCAATTCCAAGGATAAAAAGTCAGAATTGGGGGATATAAACTTGCAATTCCGAGGGAAAAAGTCAGAATCAAGAGGTATAAGCTCGCAAATTCAGAGGAAAAAACCTCAGAATTGTGAGATGTAAACTCACAATTCAGAAGAAAAAAAGTCAGAATTAGGGGATATAAATTCGCAATTCCAAGATAAAAAGTCAGAACCAAGAGATATAAGCTCGCAATTCCGAGGAAAAAGAGTCATAATTGTGAGATATAAGCTCGCAATTCCGAATAAAAAAGTCAGAATTGGGGAATATAAACTCGCAATTCTAAGAAAAAAGTCAGAATTGGGGAATATAAACTTGTAATTCCAAGGAAAAAAGTCAGAACTGGGGGATATAAACTGGCAATTCTGAGGGAAAAAGTCAGAATAGTGAGATATAAACTTGCAATTCCAAGAAAACAAGTCAGAATTGGGGAATATAAACTTGTAATTCCAAGGAAAAAAGTCAGAATTGGGGGATATAAACTGGCAATTCTGAGGGAAAAAGTCAGAATAGTGAGATATAAACTTGCAATTCCAAGAAAACAAGTCAGAATTGGGGAATATAAACTCGCAATTCTAAGAAAAAAGTCAGAATTGGGGAATATAAACTTGTAATTCCAAGGAAAAAAGTCAGAATTGGGGAATATAAACTCGCAATTCTAAGAAAAAAGTCAGAATTGGGGAATATAAACTTAATTCCAAGGAAAAAAGTCAGAATTGGGGGATATAAACTGGCAATTCCGAGGGAAAAAGTCAGAATAGTGAGATATAAACTTGCAATTCCAAGAAAACAAGTCAGAATTGGGGAATATAAACTTGCAATTCCAAGGGAAAAACTCAGAATTATGAGATATAAACTTGCAATTCAGAGTGAAAAACTTGGAGTCAAGAGATATAAGCTCGCAATTTCGAGGATAAAAAGTCAGAATTGGGGGATATAAACTTGCAATTCTAAGGGAAAAAGTCAGAATCAAGAGATATAAGCTTGCAAAATTCAGAGGAAAAAAAGTCAGAATTGTGAGTTATAAACTCACAATTCAGAGGAAAAAAGTCAGAATTGGGGGATATAAATTCGAAATTCTGAGATAAAAAGTCAGAATCAAGAGATATAAGCTCGCAATTCCGAGGAAAAGAAGTCAGAATTGTGAGATATAAGCTCGAAATTCCGAGGAAAAAAGTCAGAATTGGGGAATATAAACTCGCAATTCTAAGAAAAAAGTCAGAATTACAAAATACAAACTCGTAATTCCAAGGAAAAAAGTCAGAACTGGGGGATATAAACTGGCAATTCCAAGGGAAAAAGTCAGAATTGTGAGATATAAACTTGCAATTCCGAGGAAACACGTCAAAATTGCAAGATATAAGCTTGCAGTTGAGGAAAAAAGTCAGAATTGCAAGATATAAGCTCGTAATTCCAAGGAAAAAAGTCAGAATTGTGAAATATAAACTTGCAATTCCGAGGGGAAAAAATCTGAACGGGGGGATATAAACTTGCAATTTCGAGGATAAAAAGTCAGAAATGGGGGATATGAACTTGCAATTCAGAGAGAAAAACTCAGAATAAAGAGATATAAGCTTGCAATTCCAGGATAAAAAGTCAGAATTGGGGGATATAAATTCACAATTCAGAAGAAAAAAAGTCAGAATTAGGGGATATAAATTCACAATTCCAAGATAAAAAGTCAGAATCAAGAGATATAAGCTCGCAATTCCGAGGAAAAAAGTCAGAATTGCAAGATATAAACTCGTAATTCCAAGGAAAAAATAAGAATTGGGGGATATAAACCGGCAATTCTCAGGGAAAAAGTCAGAATTGCAAAATATAAACTCACAATTCCGAGGAAAAAAGAAAGAATTGTGAGATGTAAGGTCACAATTCCTAGGAAAAAAGACAGAATTGGGGAATATAAACTCAATTTATAAACGCAATTCAAAGGAAAATAAAATAATGAACTGGGGGATAAAACTCACGATTCTGAGGAAAAAGTCAGAAGTGGAGGATGTAAACTCGCAATTTTGACTTTTTCTCAGAATTGCGAGTTTATATCCTCTGATTCAGACTGAGATATAAACTTGCAAACACCAAGAATTGGGGATATAAATTTGCAATTCTGAGGAAAAAAGTTAATTGCGCAATTTTTATATCCCTTTATATAAAGTTTATATCCCCCAATTCTGACTTTATAACGCACAAATGCGAGTCAATATCTCACAATTCTGAGATAAAATTTGAGATAATTTAATAACATTTAAAAAACTTGTATTCTAGTAATATTTTTTAGTTTTAGAAAATGAAACAACAAAAAAACTCTAAACTAATTATTAAAATAATAATATTGAAAACATTTACTATGTATTAATAATGTTATTAATATTAATAACGATTGTCCATTATAAAAATACAAGAAATATTTTCAGTTCAGTTCAAATGAAAATGATTAGTACAACACTTTTAAAAATAAATATAATTTCAAAGTAGCCATACAGAAATAAATTCTCCATACAACCAGTAAGCAAGCAAAAAGCTGATGGAAAAATGTATCATGATTTATAAACTCTTTTTGTTCCGCCTTCAAAAACCATGCGCAGATAGGGTTTTGTTATGTGACATTTCCAAATGAAACTAGATATTTAACAAAAAAAAAAAAAAATGTAGGGCATAAAGAAAAAAAGGTTAGTTATGAAGTCACCCATAAGTGTGAAGACACTAAATGAAACACTATTTCATATAAAGCCTCTGATGCAACCGAAAGGTCACAAATTCAGTGGCACTGCAGGTCTAGAAGAGCGAATGGCTGAGGCCTTCGTTGCTGCTCTGATGGCAGCCCGTTGTCAAAATGGCCTTTCACAGCAAACTCAGAAGAGAAGCTGTGCTGCACCACGAGCGAATGGCAAACCACTTTCTTTGATTCTGCTTTATAAGGCAGAGGAAATATGAAAAGGTGGATTTCTCAGAAAGTCTTGTGGGGCATAAAAGAGGAGGGAAAAACAACAACACCACACCAAGCGCAGAACAAGCGTCTGTGTTGGTTGGGTGATAGGGGCTTTTTCCACCCTGCCAGCCTGGGCCCTGAGCCCATACCACATGAGAGGAGGGTGGAGCAACACGCACCCTAAAATGCGCCCTCATCTACACTATCAGACTACTCAAGCACTCACGCTTCAAAAAGGATGCAAAGGTATCACAAAAGTGGTCCATACGTCTTATGTACTATGTTCTAAGTCTTTTGAAGTCTGATAGCTTTATGTGAGAAACCAACCCGAATTACATCAAATGTTTGCCGTTAAAGGGTTGTTAATCAATGCGACTACATCAATTAATCAGTGAGTTGAACTTTAGAAGAGGATCAATTTGATGTCAGATTAGAGTAAATCAGCTGCTTCATTTGAAAAGATCCGAATCAAAAGATTCACACACAGCTATCAAATAATAACTTGAATATGGCACTCAGATCACATTTGGCACTTTTTGTCATTTTCAAGCTTTAAAGCTCCAGTTCAAGCAAGGACATTCTTTCAAAATTGCTCTTTTGTGTTCCACAGAAGAAATTACAATTGGTATACTTTTAAAGTTTTTAATATTTTGAATATTTCAATTATTTATTTTTTGTTTTAGCAATTTTGTTGTGCTGTTTTTGTTATTGTATTAGGTTTTTTTTTAATATGTCTTTTTTTTTTTTTTTTTTTTTAATTCGTTTTAGTTTATTTAGTGCTCATTATTTGAATACTTCAAGTTAAATTACTGCTGATTTGGCAACTAGCTAAAATAAAATGTCTGTTTTTGTTTTTTTCTATTAGGTTTATTTTATTTCAAATAAAAGGGTAATATAACCCTAATATAATAACCCTGATATGAATGTACATAAAGCTGTGTGTATATATGTATGTATGTATGTATATACATACAGCTCTGGGAAAAAAAAAATTAAGAGAACACTAGAAAACTCTCAGTTTCTCTAGATTTATGATTTCTAATTATGTGTTTAAGTAAAACATAATTTCTGTTTAATTCTGTAAGATACTGATATTTCTTCCCAATTTTAAAATGTTTTAATGTTGTCATCTAGAGTTTAAAATGACAACTGATTAAAATGACAAAAAAGCCATGTTTTCAGAAATGTTTATATTAATTTTTAGACACAATACCAATGGTTTTAACTTCAGTTACAGTTAAGAAATTAATATTTTGATTCAGTTACAGCAAATTAAAACATTTGTTATTTCGACCAATTGTAATTTTCTGAAAAAAAAAAAAATAGAAAATAAAAAAAGCTCTAAAATGACAATATTTTTATTTGCAATTTGGAAGAAATGTTATCTTATCACAATAAAACTAATATTAACATTTTACTCAATATACATAATATATATGAAGAATTTATTTACAATATGAAGAGGAGTTTATCTGCAAAAACAGATAACTCAGTTTTTTTACATTTTAAAAAAATCATGTTTTTTAGTATGTTATCATGTTTTTATTGTTTTATTGTGTTAGTTAGCTGTTATTAGTCATTTTACCTGATCAAAATAAGGCAACTGCAGTTTGACTGAGATTAACTGGAATGTACAATGAAAAAACATACTTTTTTTTCTCTAAAAACTTAGAGAGTTATGTGTTCTTGCAAATGAACTCTTCATGTATATTTCAATATAAATATATATATATATATATATATATATATATATATATATATATATATATATATATATATATATATATATATAACTTAGAGAGTTATGTGATCTTGCAAATGAACTCCATGTATATTTCAATATATTTGTATATATATATATATATATATATATATATATATATATATATATATATACACACACATACATACATACTTATTTATCTATGTATTTAATTATTTAAAAATTACCATTATATAATATTTATTCCAAAATAATAACTCAAGGCAGTAACAATGCAAACAATATTTTTTTATTTGTGAATATATATATTACATTAGATTATATATTATTAAATAGGTTATTATATAAATATGTATTATAAATTTATAAATTACAATTATGTAATATTTATTCCAAAATAATTGTTACTGCCTTGAGTTATTATTTTGGAATAAATATTATATAATAATATTTTTAAATAAAATAAAATATTTATTCCAAAATAATAACTCAAGGCAGTAATATATTATTAAATATATTATTATATAAATATATATTATTAATTTATAAATTACAATGATATAATATTTATTCCAAAATTATATATATATATATATATATATATATATATATATATATATTATATATCATTATATAATATTTATTCCACAATAATAACTCAAGGCAGTAACAATGCAAACAATCTTTTTTATTTGTGAACTGAATATATTATATATATATATATATATATATATATATATATATATATATATATATATATATATATATATATATATATATATATAATTTATAAATTACAATTATATAATATTTATTCCAAAATAATAACTCAAGGCAGTACCAATGTAAACAATATATTTGATTTGTGAACTTATGTTCAGCTATTAATTTTAATAGTTAACTTTTAACTACTTTAGAATTTTTCGGATCACCAGTCATCAAAGCTCGGTAAACATTGGTCACAGACACAGAGATTTACTTCAAATTTTACCATGCTGATTACTCACTAAAAACTCCCACAGATCATGTTTCCATGCCATTTTATAGTCTAATTTTGACATAACAAAGTGGTTATATCTAAGAGTTGCTTACATACTTTTTTCAATTGCTTATCTGTGCACTGGACATTAAGCACCTGTGGGTGGGATGCTGTGAGCAGTCTTGCTCTCCTCCCAGCTAATGCATCTCACAAGACAAGCAGTCCAAGGTTAGCATCATCAACGCATATTAGAAGAGCACCACCTTAACCTTGACAAGCATACTTTCTGTGGAATCCAAAAGATGACCTCCACACTTCATTTCAAAGTCAACCTGCAGGAATCTGACAACTTCAAAGAACCCCAACATTTTGACAGCTAGCTCTCTTTGACATGTTCATGAGAGAAGAAGTGAACAAATCATTCTTTTGAGATGAATCTGTTCAATGAATCAGTTGACTCGGTTTACAAACCTGGAGCCAGATGCATAAACTTTGTCATCACTATGTTAAGATTGTGTCTTAAGAACTAGTCTGACTAACTAGCTGTGGGGCCAATCTATCTTTGTGTAAAGTCAGAACCAGTCTTGAAGCAAACAAATTAGATGACTAACATGGTCAACATGATTTGTTTATGACTCAAACAGACTAGAGAGGAAGTTCATCCGTAAACAACCATTTAAATTATGTTGCTTTCTCACACAAAGTGATTGTATGACATGAAAACATTTGTTTGGACCAATTTTATGATACTTTAATACTTTTTTGAGGCATGAAAGCAATAGTTTGCATGGAAAACAGCAACTAACATGTTGTTCAAAATCTTTCCTTTCATGTTCTGCAGAAGAAAGAAATTCATACAGGTTTGAATGGACATGAAGGTTAGTAAACAATGACAGAATTTTACTTTTGGAGGGAACTGTCCCTTTAAGTCTGTTTTTTTTAAAAACCTTACACTGATCAGCCTCCAAAATCCTTGCATTGTAAATATCTCTCTTCTTACAGTACATAAACTTCAAACCATTCTTCCATTCCGTCTCCTCTCCCTGCATGTCCCTCTGGCCATGTTTGTGCATATCCATGTCAGTATTGTCTGGAGGGAAAAACCCAGATGTTCCCTCGGCTGACAGTATTGTGCTCGGCTGATGTACAGCCTCGAGTATCCGCGCCGCCCCTCGGCTCCCTCTGTCCCTTCTCTTTCTGATCTACACAAGGCAGTCTTTGCGCCCGGCTTTGGCTGTTCCTAGAAACCCTGAATGTGGGCCGGAAGTTACGCTACGCTAGCTCCAGAATGCAAAAACTTCTGGCTATGAGGACCTCCGACAGATTCCTGAGGTCAGCCTGAACCCTGACATCACAGCCTCCCAGATTCCAGACAAGCTCCTCTGGGAAAATTGCTGCAAGGAACCAACAAGACCTCCAGTATTACATAGCAAATTGTTTATTGTGCATTACAGCTATTGGAAAAAGCAGCGGACAGGGTTTCTAAAAAAAAAAAAAAAAAAAAAAAAGGTACTCAAACATCTGGGTTATAAAAGTGTCAGTGATAAAAAATATCTAGTTTAAATATCCAGTTAAAAACAGGTTTTGGTTCTTAGAAAATGTTCAGTACTATTTGTTTTCATGTTGAAGATTTAAATGGAATGACTCTAAAAATGTCATGTGGTGGAACCATCAATTAAAAATTAATAACTTATTTTTCCTTCAGGTCTGCTCAGTTTGTTGTCATAGTGGTTTCATATGTGTTTGAAAAAGTTTTATACAATAAAAAATAATATATATATTTTTTTATACATATGATATATTTCCTTGAATACATATAATACATATTGTATACACATTTATTTTCAAAAAAGTTTATATTTAATCAAGCTATTTTTTTTTTACCAATATCATTAATTAATGGATAACATTTATTATAATAAATAATAATAATAATAATAATAATAATAATAATAATCGTTTTTATAATAATAATTAATAATAGTTTTTAGGAAATCACACCACATGACATGAATCTAAACTGACCGTGTCTCGTCATTAAAATGTCAAATTATCTGATATTTAAAATCACTGTCATTCATACATAAATATAAATATAATATTTTGGGGGGAGTCACACCATATGACATTTTACAACCTAAATTAATTCATGCTGCAAATATAAATTTATAAAATAATCTGTTTTTGAGCAGTCACACCACATGACATTTCACAACCTGAAGTAAACTTTTCTTGTCATAAAAAGGTCAAATTATTTTAGATTTTAAGATCATAAATTAATAATTCATTCTGTAAATATTATAGGTTATGAAATAAACTTTAGCTGTTGTTGTTTGGATGGGGGGGGGGGGGGGGGGGGTTCGCGCCACATGACATTTCACAACCAGAAGTAAACTTGTCTTGTCATAAAAGGTCAAAATTTTCAATATTTTAAGATCACAAATTATCAATTTATAATGCAAACATCATAGGTTATGAAATAATTTGTTTTTGGGCAGTCACACCATATGACATTTCACAACCTGACGTAAACATGTCTTGTCATAAAAAGGACAAACTATTTTAGATTTTAAGATCATAAATGATTAATTTATACAGCAAATATCATAGGTTATGAAATCTGTTTTTTGGCAGTTGCACCACATGACATTTTAAAGGTCAAATTATCTGATAATTGATCTGTTGAATGATCGGATGCATCTTCCACACTCAAAACCGACATGAAACAAAACAGATTCTTAATTTATTCTATGCCACTTCCCTCATAGATCCAAGTTTCCCAGTGTATTTAAGTAGGGGAAAGGTAAAAAGTGACAAGAGTGATTCCCTGCATGGGAAGCTTGGTATTCCCTTCCTGGGTGGTGGGAAGGGAGGCCAGGGCAGACCTGTCCAGATGGACCCAGGCTTGGCGAGGACAGAGCAGGGTCAAAACAGAAACTGAAGTATCAAAGCTAAGTGGTCTGCTTCCCGAAACTTGGCACTTTGCAGCAGCACTAAGGGGGGATATCAGATAAACTCAACCCTGCTGTCAGAATGGCTAAACGTAAGGAAATGAGGTGAAGGTCACGACCTGGAAAGCACAGGTCAAATGTGGCGGCCCACCATTGGAAAGCAACCCATGCGATCAGTGCAGCTAACCAGCAGATGGCCATAAAATCTGAGTCAAAGGTTGATGGAGAAGCAGGAGGGTCTCTGAAGGCCAGTGTCCGGCCTTTCTGAACGCAATGGATACATAAGTAAGGGGGCAACTGTCACATCAGGACCACCCACCGCCGCCCAGGCCGACATTCCCTCCTTCATCTCTCGGCTAAAACCAAAGCCTCATAAATGTCAAGATTAGGAAAGGAAAAAAAGCAAAAGTGTTTGGTTAACGGAGACATCTGTGCACGCTCTCCAACAGCCGAGAAAGATTTCTAAAGCTTTCCCGCAATTTTCTCTACTTTAGGTATTACTTTTTAAGTTAAAATGCGAGCATGTGTGAAATGTTCTGAGCCCAATCTCGTTTAAACCCGGCTGAAGATTGGAAAAGGAAAACGTTCTTCCTTTTCTAATCCACGACTGATCCAGTTGTTCCACAAGGATAAACCTGGCAAACTGCTAGACAAGACCCTTCAGGTCGGGCCGGATTGTTTTCAGGCTGCTTGGCGCTCAGATACCGCTCACCTGATTAAAGCAGCGGCAAACCGAGAGCAGCAGATACAAGGTGGTCTTCCAGGATTGAGAGTAATCACTGGGAAATGCATGACATGGCCATCCGGGAGCTTAAGCGTCACGTTTCGCACAAGTTACCTATAGTTAGCCGAGTGATTGAACCTCAGACAAATGGAAGCAAGGTTTGATCTGTGGCCAAAAACAATCAGGGATTAGATTATACAGTCACTTCCTATTTGGATCAAGGACAAAACATTTTGAGATGGTACAATAATTCTGCGGTCACGTCATGATGGAATTGGCGCAATTACAAGTTTCCAAATAGTAAAAAGCAGGATGCCAAACTCGTGATTTCGTAACTTTTCTTTAATTACAGTAATCTCTGACTTAATCATGGTGATATCATGTTAAAAATATAAACAAATTTGTGAAGGCCATACTTGAAGATGTGGTGTGTGATTAAAACAAAATCAAGGTAAATATCACTTGTGGAGAGAACATTTTCCTCACTTCCAAAATTCCATTTTTGTAATTTTGATCAATTAAGCAAGTGAATAATTATTAGTTTAATCGTTTAATTTAATTATTTAATTATTAGTTTAATTATTAGGACATTGTTAAAATAGTTAATGTGACATCAGTGGTTCAACCGTAACATTATGAAGCTATGAAAATACTTTTTGTGCACAAAAAACAAAAATACTTTAACTTGTCAGTTGCGTTGCTGTTTATGCAGGGTCAAAAAGCTCTTGAATTTCGTCAAAAATATCTTAATTTGTGTTCCAAAGATGAACGAAGGACTTGCGGGTGAGTAATTAACAGTGTCGGGAAAAGTTACTTTTAACAGTAATGCATTACAATATTGTGTTACTCCCTAAAAAAGTAACTAATTACGTTCCTTAGTTACTTTTTATTGAAAGTAATGCGTTACTTGCTTTTTAAATCTGGGCAGGGCTTGCTTGTTTATTTTTAATACAAAAACTTTTTTATTTTTGGCAAATATAAAAGCCCTTTCACACCAAAAGCCTCAGGCTGAAGGAAAAGTAAATTCACGTCTGTACTGTAGAATGCAGAGGAAGAAAGTTTAACACTCTTCAGCTTAAAAAAAAAATGTTAGTTTATCTTGAGTAATTTTTGCTTATTAGTATGGTTGAATTGGAACATCAAAGATCAGCAGCAAAGACACTGGTTAATAAAATGGGATTAAATACATAAAGGATATTTGTATTATTTAATGTATTTCATTATTGTAGGTTTGCGTCATATTCTGAGTTGCATTTCACTGTTTTTATTCATTTTGAGGATTACTGAATCTGTTTTTTTGTGAGTGAGGAATTAACGCATGTTCACATTTATTCTGGAACTAAAGTAACATCTTATTGTATCATTTTACGCAACGCAACATAAGGACGAGATGTCAGTCAGCTACGTCAGCAGTGGTCACTTCGCATGATGGAAACGCCTTTTGCCTTGCATAAAATAAATGGATTTTATTCAATAAAGTACCGAGGTAAATCGAATTTAATGTTAAAATATGTTCTCTTATATCAGTATTGTTTGTTTATGGGCAAGTTTTGGAGTCAGTCACAGCATCTTTCAGCTGAAGTTCACCGGCTCAGATTTCAGCAACACGCTAACATAAGAATTAGCGCTATTTCTGTAAAAAATGATTATAGAGAATGCTTGGATACACTAAAATTAAAGTGCTACCTTTAAATGTAACGTTTATATGTCTAAAATGCTTGTTAAATTAGTTTAAATGTATGTAATATTGTAAACTATGTTGTATTCACCAAAATAAATTAAATTTGGCTTGTATAATGAATACATCTTTTGATTATTACCGTTGCCTCTAGTAATTCTGTTTTTTGTAAGTTCCAGTCTATTTTAAGCCAGCAATATAATAATTTTTAAACAAGAGTTGAATTAAATAACCCAGCATGTTTGGTAAAAACATTTAACCCAAACAACTGGGTCAAAATAACCCAGCATGTATTCTGTTCAATATTTAAGCGCTGGGTTGCCAAATAACCCAAGTTGGGTTGTTTTTAACCCAGCATTTATAATAGCAGTATAGTATTTGAATTTTGTCATTTAAGAATATTTGACAAATATTTACAAAAATGTATTCATTATTAGCCATTTAAAAAGGGGCTATTAACAATACATTAAGGTGTCAGCAATTTTAATTAATTAAAAAAAGAATTAATTTAATATCATTTTGATTTATCAGATTGATATAACAATCATCAACATCATTTGAATTTAATAATATATCACAAATAATCACAACATATTTTTTTCTCATTAGCTATTTAAAAATATCTTAAATACTTCTACTACTACTACTAC
This sequence comes from Cirrhinus mrigala, assembly GCA_036247105.1. NCBI lineage: Eukaryota > Metazoa > Chordata > Actinopteri > Cypriniformes > Cyprinidae > Cirrhinus > Cirrhinus mrigala. Next base: position 14,650,181 of record CM070031.1, on the reverse strand, counting down.
TACTACTACTAATAATAATAATAATAATATTTATTATGCTATTCCTAAACTCAGTGTTAGTTATTAATCAATACTGAACAATAACAACTGTAGTTGTGGTGCTGTGGTTGCATTCCAGTCTGAGTTTGAATCCCATTAAAAACCCTCCTCAAGGCAGGTGTCATTACAAATACAATTGGCTGACAACCCCCTTTCCATCTCTCGAGTTGATCCCATGACTTCAGGAGCCTGTGGGCAGAAGACTAATCTAAGACAGTCAGTCTAACCTTCCATTCAGTTCATATTCTCATAGTGATGTGTCACCAGGAACAGCCTAAAGGGTTTCAAAGGAATCTCATGAGGATACCCACAGTTTCTGTCAAAAAAGATTAAAAATAATTCATTTAAACAAAATGCTAATATAATGGTTTAAATAGTATCAGAAAGTTAACTTTCTGACAACAGAGCGACCAATCAGAATCAAGTATTCCATAAAAGAACACGTTCTATTTTTTCAATCACTTGAGTATGATTGCTTGCTTATTTATTTTATAAATAATAATAAGATGGAAATGTGTAACACAAAAGGTAATTGAAATCACATGACTGTCCCAATAAAAAGTCTGACCGTTTCAATGATGACATGAGTAAAATGTCATAAACAGGAACCACCCTAGCAATCTTGTTGTTTCTAAACCATTTCCTGTGTAACGTTTCTCTATCTTTTTTACTATAAAACACTGAAAATACTTTTCTGTTGACATTCAAACCTAATTCCCGCAGACGCGCTGTCAACTCTACGGTTACACAAAGTGCTCAGCCACCAGATGGTCATTTGGCTCTGACAGACACCTGGTATCAAAGGGTAATTATTACATAATCAAACTAGCGTCCCACCAAATCGCTTTTTCCAACAGGATGAGAAAGCTCTCAATATATCCTCACTATTCAGTTGTGATCATCAGTTTGACACACGAAGCTAATGTTTACAGTGCCACAAGCCACAGACATGGGCCAGGTGAGGACACCTAACTGCTTATTCACGAAACATCTGCATCTGGAGGTACCATGGGGATGACATCGGCACTGACATGTCAGCTGGTGCCTATTGTGCCGTATTTGGTTCACCACCCATATCAATATTGACGCAACAGAGAAGGAAACAAACGTGTGATACAATCGTAACTTCAACTGCCTCAAATTCTGAGAAGCCTGTTTAAGACATACTACGATACTAAGAACCGGACGCGTGCGAAGCTTTTGGTTTAACCCTTTTAAATGAAAACCTGCACACAGGAAGACATGCAAAACTATTTAATACATTATTTCTGCAGTAGATTTCTTTGCACATTGTGGTTAAATTGGTTCACAATCATCAGATATCAAACGCCACAAGAAACAGGAAAACCCAGCGAAACTGACCAAACAGAATCAAGGATTTACATCCGACTACATCCAAACCTTTCAATTCGATATTTTTAGATATGGCCGAACCCAATCCAGATCATGCTGACCATCACGAGAGTCTATTTTAAAGCTACTACGGTAAACTTCCAAGTATTCACATGCTCTGGAAACAGCAACACAAATGAGGTTAGAAGTTTGACCATGTATGTTCTAGTGAAATGTGTGGTTAATGGTAGGAAGCATCTACGTATGTCATCGAGTTGAGGCACGCAAGGCAACATTTATGACAGGCCCGTGTAATACTTCGGCAGCAGTAACAACAACAAATCCAAAACAAACTCACTGAGATGTTACATCTTTACCACTTCAAGCATGTTTTTGGTAGAAAAAGCTATTAAACATTCCACTGTTATCATCCAGGAAAAAAAACACAGCTCATTTGTGGAAATGCAAGTGCAATCTGCCATTAAATAGGATATTATAAATTTTATACATTTTTATATATTATACATTTTAAAACAGCAGATAAACATTAATAAAAAATGTAAAGAAAATGTAAAAAATAAAATGCATAAAAAAGCATTTGTATGAATTAACATTTAAATTATTATAAATTATCATTTAAATTACTGTCATTTTAGGACCATTTCAAACCAACATACAAAACCACTGTTAGTGAAAACACATTCGTGTTGGACTTCTGACTCGAAACCTTACTAAAATGTCACCCTTGTGAAAACTAGCCCTGACACAACCAAGAATCCCGTTTACACATAAATGCACGAAAGCGATACGAGATACGAGAGACCGAGAAAGAGCAGTCAAGACAGCAGCAGATCTGAGTGAGCACTGGGGCCCCTTTTGCCTGGGAAGTTGGTTCAACGGTTGGGGCCCAGATGGCTCCACACCTGCGAGAGACCCAGCGACCCCACCGCCATTCAAATTTCCCTCACAACATTACGCTCCACAACAGCTTTCCCAGCTTAAAAAAACACAATAATCTAACCGAAAATGAGCAATTAGTGCATTCGTGCCAGCGCTGACTCTACAATGTGAACTGTGTGACACAAATAAAAGACAATTACAAAGACGTGTCAAAAATTAGGCAGTGGAGCGGGTGTTAATGCTACGCCATATGGCTAACCAAAACAAGCTTGCCCACGAAGATTAATGTACATACTCCAGTTATTAACAGTTATGCTTTCAGATTAACTTTATGAGTCTCATCGGCTGTTTTTGGAGTTTTGGGCTGTTTAATATCAGTGTCTTTAGAAGCCAAATTCATACAGTCAAACTAAAAATTATTCAGACACCAGATATAATTTTTGATATTTTTTTTACTAGTGGGTGCAGGACACGATAATTCATTTGTGTAAGTGAGGATAGCAAAATAAAGTAAATTGTGACATATTATACCCAAAAATTCAGTATATACCAGTAAAAATCTTTCTATCTGACATTATCAAGATTAATTTGTTCTGACACAGTTTAGAGTTCTTGTCATATTTTATTACTATTTTCTAAACTGTAGCGAATAAACTGACAACGTGAGAAATTTTGAAGCTGTCTGAAACAAATTTGGTTTGACTGTAATTAATTTAATTAATAATTATCAAGATGAATTTATTCTGACACAGATTAACTCGAGTTCTAGTCCTATTTTATTACCATTTTCTAAACTATAGCGAATAAACTGACAATGTGAGAAATTTTGAAGCGGTCTGAAACAATTTTGGTTTGACTGTAATTAATTTAATTAATAATTATTAAGATGAATTTGTTTTGACACAGTTTAACTCTTGATTTCTAGTCATATTTTATTACCATTTTCTTAATTATAGCGAATAAACTGACAATGTGAGACATTTTGAAGGTGTCTGAATAAATTTTGGTTTGACTATAATTAATTTGTGATTATCAAGATGAATTTGTTCTGACAGAATTTAACTCTTGAGTGTTTGTTATATTTTATTACCATTTTCTAAACTATAGCGAATTAACTGACAATGTGAGAAATTCTGAAGCTGTCTGAATAAATTTTGCTTTGTCTCTAATTCATTTGTGATTATCAAGATTAATTTGTTCTGAAACAGTTTAACTCTTGAGTTTTTGTCATATTTTATTACCATTTTCTAAACTGTAGCGAATAAACTTTGATAATGTGAGAAATTTTAAAGGTGTCTAAAAAATTTTGGTTTGACTCTATATAATGTTTCCCTTTGTAAAACTGCATATGGGTTACTATAGGTTATACTGTTTTATTTTTGTTTAATATGGTTAAACTATCCAAATTCATCTCAGAGACTTTTAATTAAATTTATTACACATAAAAATATTTCACAGTAAAAAAACATACATGTATATTCACTTAGAAATATTAAGTCCTAACCGTTTACAGAGATAAGATACATTCAATAAATATTAAATATAAAAAAGTATAACATATATTCACATAAAGCATATCAAATCTAACAAGTTACGTACAGACTAAAGGGTTTTAAAGGAATCCATGAAGATATCCATAGTTTGTTTAATCATTATTTAATCAAATTACTAAAAACATATTACATTAAGTACTGAATTAACAAAATAATTTTTTTTACATTTATTATTATTTAAAAATAATACTATAATGGTTTAAATATAGTTATCTTATCTCTATAAACATTAATTTTTCTTTGATTAAAATGCATTAATTACTAACACATACAGACACCATTTAATAACTAAAATTAAATATATTAAATATACAAAGTTTAAAATCATTTAGATGTTTTAATGCTTTTGAAAGAAGCCTCTTATGCTCACCAAGGCTGCATTTATTCGATCAAAACACACACAATTAATAATATTTTCAAATATGATTACAATTTAAAATAACTTCTTTATGTGAATATATATTTTAAAATGTAATTTATTTGTGTTATGGCAAAGCTGAATTTTCAGCATCATTACTTCAGTCTTCAGTGTCAGGTGATCCTTCAGAAATCATTCTGAAATGCTGATTTGCTGCCTAATTATTACCCATTATTATTAGTGCTTAATTATTATGATAATGGTTCTTATTATGATCACTGTTGAAAACAGTTTTGCTGTGCAAAATTTTGCAGAAATCATGATTTTTCAGGATTCTTTGATTAATAGAAATTAAAAACAAACTATATAATTTAATATTAATATAGACTTTATTTGTAAGATTACAAATGTCTTGACTGAATAAAAGTACACAAGTTTTAAAGTATTAAAATCTTATTACCAAATGGAAAGAGAGTTTATTGAAATATCTCTTAAAATAAATACATTTCTATTCAAAATATCTCCAGAAAATTATATAATATCTCTATAAAATGTCTCTTAAAGTGATCCCTTTAAATATATAATATTGCTTACAAATATCTCTCAAAAATGTCATGGAAATATTACATTTAGAACAAATGTTGTGATTATCCACACGCCTCAATAAGAGCTTTTTACCGCTTCTGTTGTGTATCACATCATACTGACTTTCAAGTCATGCTTTCCAAATGCTGAAAGCATATAGCATCACCTTAAACATCACCTGTAGGCGGGCACGATAAACACTCCAGCACATGTAAAAACAGCAGGCATCGGGATGAATACGGCACAGTATTCTGCCCGATATTACGAATGCAGCAGTTCCATCTAAAGGATGAATCTGGTACTGCATCCTACATTCAAATGCTTATCTAACTGTACATTTCCCAACCATCATAATGAATTCCCTTTATTAAATCTACTTGTGACACTGAGTCAACTGGAATGAGAGTATAAAGCACGTCTAACATGCAGGGAAGCCCCTAGTCAATGACTGCGGGTATTCAGAGCGCTGTCCTCAAAGGAATTCGGGTATGACTGCATGTAATTGACCAGAGGTCCTGTGAATCCCGTGTGTTTGTTGTCAGTGGAATTTTTCCTGCTAAGAAACATGCATTGTCTGGGATTGAAATACAACACATTTGTCGCCACACGTACACATAAACGCACGCGGGCATGTGTTTACGCACACATTCGAGCTCTTTACATCAGTTGGAGCAGATGTTCAAAGAGCCTGCCACCTAATCAGTGTCTTTTTACCGTGAAAACCAAAAAAAACAGGACTGATTACAGTCGATAAAGTCACTCAATAGTGGTGAGCTGTGCGTTAAGAATGCGAAACATTACAGCAGAGGATTGTAGTGCTTTAACCCCTGATAAACTCCACCGATTACACCGAAAACGGTCCTGCATGGTATGCCATTCAGAAAAAAGAGGGTGGTTTAATGTACAAGGTTGGCTAAAGTCCTAGAGTTCAGCAAGTCAGGACAGCGTCGCATGGGAAAGTGCAGCCTTGCTATGCACGGCCTTCAACCGTAAAGGGAGAGTCGGGAGGCAATCTTTAAGAGCGGGCGCCACAGACTTGCACAGACTCATTCAAGTCCACAGGATGAGGTTTGACAAGGCAAGTTAGGCTGCTCAAGGACTGTTCCCATTGTTAATGGAACGATTCACTTAAAAATGAAAATTATGTCATTATTTACTCAGTCTCATGATCTCATGAGTTCTGGACAAATATCTTGTGTGCTATATATTTTAAGCCTTGTGAAGTCATGCAATAGCTTCATGAGTAAAAATAAAGCATCACTTAAAGGGACAGTTCACCCAAAAATGTAAATTACCACATGGTTTACTCACCCTCAGGCCATCCTAGGTGTACATGACTTTCTTCTTTCAGACAAATACAGTCGGAGTTATATTAAAAAAAATGTCCTGGTTCTTCCAAGCTTTATAATGGCAGTTAATGGGTGCTGAGATTTTGAAGCACAATAAAGTGCATCCATCCATCATAAAAATTCTCCACACAGATCCACAGGGTTAATAAAGGCTTTCTAAAGTGAATGCATTTGTTTAAGAAAAATATGCATATTTAAAACTTTATAAACCGTAATCTCTAGTTTTTACTAACTGTGCATGTTCACGAGAGAGTGGCGTTCCAGCGGATGATGTAGGATGTAGGCAAACGTGGTGACAAACATGGAAGCAAAGTGGAGAGAGCAAAACAAAACACCGGTCACAAATTAGAAGTACAGAATGAGGATTTGTAAAAAGAAATGTCCGAGGATTTCAATATAAGCCAAGAGGAGCAGTGTTGCCAAGTCCGCTACTTTAGCACTGTTGCCGCAGGTTGCTTTTCATGTCCGCGGGTTGAAGCGACCCCAATAATGTAATATTTATCCCCTGGAATGCTGGAATAATTTTACCAGGGGAAGCCCCTCAAAACGTGATTAAGCAACTTTTGGGCTAGCTTTGAGTAGCAATTGGGTGTGAAAACCTGGCAACCCTGAAGAAGAGACTGGTTTTTCTTTGCTGTAAACAAAACTTGGTTCTCACTAGAGCATACGCTACATCTACGTCATCCGCTGGAACACCACTCACTCATTAAAAATGTGAATTTTTTCCCCCGGAATGCAATTTTTAATGGGGGACCCGCCTCAAAACGTGATTGAGCAACTTTTGGGCTAGTTTTGAGTAGCAAGTGGGTGTGAAAACCTGGCAACCCTAAAGAGGAGACTGTTTTTTCTTTGCTGTAAACAAAACTTGGTTCTCACTAGAGCATACGCTAAGTCTACGTCCTACATCATCCGCTGGAATGCCACTCTCTCATGAATACTCTTAAAAATAAAGGTGCTTTAAAACAGTGGTTCCCAACCACGTTCCTGGAGGCCCCCCAACACTGCACATTTTCCATGTCACCTTAATCAAACACACCTGATTCAGATCATCAGCTCATTAGTAGAGACTCCAAGACCTGAAATGGGTGTGTCAGATCAAGGATAGATGCAAAATGTGCAGTGTTAGGGGGCCTCCAGGAACGTGGTTGGGATCACTGCTTTAAAAGGTTCTTCACAGTGATGCCACAGAAGAACCATTTTTGGTTCGACAAAGAACCATTCACTCAAAGGTTCTTTAAAGAACCATCTCTTGCTTTCCTTTTTTATAATCTGATGAACGTTCTTTCGCCACAAAGAACCTTTTGTGAAACAGAAAGGTTCTTCAGATGTTAAAGGTTCTTTATGGAGCCATTTAGACAAAAAAGGTTCTTCTATGGCATCGTGAAGCACCTTTATTTTTAAATACGCATATAATTGAATACGCGTACAACAGAGATTTCAGTTTATAAAGTTTTAAATATGGATACTTTCTTACACAAACACATCAATTCACTTCTAAAGGTCATTTTTTTATGATGGATGGATGCACTTTATTTTGCTTCAAAATCTCAACACCCATTCACTGCCATTATAAAGCTTGGAAGAGCCAGGACATTTTTTAATATAGCTCCAATTGTATTCACCCGAAAGAAGAAAGTCATATACACCAAAGATGGCTTGAGGGTGAGTAACATTTTTGGGTGAACTATTCCTTTAAGTCATTATTGACTGTAAATTCTGACATCTGATTTGTGAACAATTCTTTTGAGTCTGATTTGATCCAGAATCTGAAAGATTCTTTTAAAAATGTGACTAATTTGGCTTGTCTTCAGCTCAATGATTCAATGGTTAACAGCTCACCAGGGGGATTTTTCAGTGAATAACAACTTTGATCTCCAAGTCACACGAATATTTGGAATATAGTGTACAAGTCACTTTTATTTATGCTGGTTTTGTATCATTTTTGAAGCTTAAAACCTTCAGTCTTTATTCACTGTAACTGTATGGAAATGAGTGAGGACGTTATTTTAACTTTCTGCTTTTATGTTCCACAAAAGCAAAAAAGTCACATGAGTTTTGAACATCATGAGAGGTGAGAAAATGACAGAATGTTAATATTTGGGTGAACTGTCTCTTTAAATTGTACAATGACTAGGCATATCTCAGCAAAGCACAAAAAAAGTACAAGTATTTAATACAGTACAAGGCACTTATCATAACAGATGTCTGATTAGCACTCTGAAATACCACTTGATTTAGTCACCAAAGGGGTTTTTGCAACACGTGAGTCAAAAAGCCGCCAGAGTGCCCTCTTGTGCATTGTTCTGTAAATGCATAATAGAAAAAAAAGGCTTTTCTATCCAAGAAACCTTCTCTAGTACACATGCAGCATGCATCCCTTCAGATTTTGAGTTCTAACCGTTCCATTTACTGGAAAAGCAGCAACTGGAATAAGAACAATCTGGAACTTGAGAGACGTTCGCCTCGGTATATCCCTCCATTCCAACAGCTGACAGCTTTATGGTCCACAACGCAAAGCAAGTAGAACGGCGCAGCTCTCCAAAACAGCTCAAAGTATGTTTTACACGCCACAGCTAGCATACAAAAAAATCTCCCGTAGCACACTGACATGGAGACGAGAATGCATTTTCGACCTGCTTCCAAGAAAGAAAGAAAGGTTTTTTCATCCTAAGTGGAGTTTAGGAAGTTCAACTGGCCTGTTCTGAGGAGAGAATGCGTCAAGACAACAGCTGGCCCGCTGATGGGGCCTTCTGTTCCCCGATTCTGAGAAAGCTAGTAAGGACAAGATAGCTATGTCTGGCCAGAGGGAAATGACTGGAAGGAGAGATGAGACGAGGAGAAGGCAGGGGAGGGTAGGAAGCAGCTGGGAAGCTGATCTCGTCTGCTTTGACAACATACTGCAGCAGCCGTAGTCTCTAGGCTGCTGGATGTAGGCTAGGCCTTGCACAAGAACAGAACGGGGAAATGTGCAGGAGCCCGTGTGCGCACACAGGAAACCCCAAATGAAGTCAAAATTTATAATAGTGGGATTATGTAACAGGAAGCCATATCTCCATCTGCTCAAGAGCCAAGCCCTGGGAGAAAGGGGGGAAATTACAGAATAATGCACTTCAGACGTTAATTCAACTCATTCGGCTCTACGGTTCAGTGACGCCCAATTAGACGGCAGCGAATGGACCAAAGATAGCAGTTAAGGCTTATGTAGACCGCAGCAACTGTATCACCTCAAAAAATCTATCTTTACTACTTTTCCTTTGGTCCATTTAGAAAAACGCTGCCCTTGTCCCTAAGGCTCATGCTTGATTTATGGAAACGTCCAACTTTAAGTACTCAACATTTACAATTACTCCACAAAATCGTATGGTGTGATGGAAAATGCTGAAGTTCACCTAAAAACTTTCCCACTATTTCCTAATCCATTAGAAAGGAGCTTTATGCCATTTTTAAGGTGGTTGCTTACTAGCTCAAGTCTAAAGAGCCAACTCTTAAGTCTCTGTGATATTCTGATCTCCATATATGGCTCAGTTTGCAGTTTTTTTATTGTGCGCCAGAAAAAAAATCATTTGCAAATGCACCTGTCTTGAACAAGCCTTACAAATCAAAGTATTGATAATAACTATGTTCACATACAACCAAATATATGGCTACGTTCACACTGACAAAGTCTGTATGAACGTGCAACGAGAGTCAAGCCCGTATTCTATAGCAGTAACCACAGCAACAGTGACCAAAGTAATAAATTAGGGACTTTAAGCAACAGCTTCCCTTGGAAAGGCTACGATGACCGGAAGTAAGCTGTTACACCGCCGTAGCCGAGAAAGTTAAAATCATTAAGCAACCGTAAACAAGACGGCGCAACGCAGCATTCATTTAAATACAAATGATGGATTATGAGGAGGATGTTTAGACAATACTTACATTGTTCGTTTCACATCATCTCTAGTCTCAGTGCTACCTGAGGTGCTGTTGCCAACAGCAGACATATCTTTGTACAAATGAAAATAAAAAAATCGGTAAAATTAGCTTAAATTTAAAACATATCGACTTAGATTAAATAAAAGACCAATTGTAGAATCGTATACTGATGGAATTACAGTGGTATAAACTATAAAACATAACATTTATCTACCTATTCTGTCACGTTGTAAAGACTACGGCAAACCAGCTCTTCTCCCGTAGTAGACGTCTACAGTAGAAGCCGAACGCGAACGCGCAATATGACGTCGGAATGCCGTTGCCGTTCCATCCGTGGCTGCTGCTTGAAGTCCCTAAATCGAAGATGGCACCGTCCATAAAACTTAAAAGTCTTATCACCTTCTGACCGGACAAAAGTCCAGTCCAGCCGCGAGTGCATTCATCAAACCTTCATAAACCGACAGCAGCTTTTATATTTAGGTGACCGTATTAAGGACTCAAATACGGCCACGTTCGACAGCAGCCTTGTATTTGCGTCCTTACTACGGTTATGTTCACACACAAGTAACGTACGGTTATCTACGGGTGCGACAACCGCATTATATAACCGAACTCACACCCGTAAATTTTCAGGACTCACAACCGCATTCTCCGAACACACGTGCTGTGTGAACGGAACAGGACTGGACAACTAGTTGTCCATCAAGTCATTCAGTGCAAGAGAGCTGTTCTGCCGCGTCTACCGTGTGTTGTGTGCTTTCATGTGTGGTTTCGGTAACTTACAGTGACGGAGAAATGAGCTGTGTGTCATCTGAAAGTTTTATATCCAGTCTCCACCGGAGCCGCTCCCTTCAGTATTGTGTTCTATGCGCGACTCAAATGCTCCTCTCTCCACCCAAATATAAAAGCTGCTGTTAATGAAGGTTTGATGAATGAACTCGCGGCTCCATTGGATTCTTGTCGAGTCAGAAAGTGATAAAACTTTCAGTTTTTATGGACGTCGCCATCTTTGATATTACTTCAGTCACTGTTGCTATGGTTACTGGTAAAGAATACAGGCTTGACTCCCGCTGCACGTTCATACAGAAAGTATTCCAGATGCCTCTGTAAGATGGTGTGTGAAGGGGACATTTCGAGACTCACACACCTGTAAGTAAATACGGCTGTCAATCCCAAAAACTGACAGTATTTGTTAGTGAACACATTAATGTCATAATCTGACTAAAAAACACCTCACCTCAATGTAAATCAAGCAAGCTAGTATATGCATAGGCCACGAAGTGTTGACGAAATAACACACTAGCGGACCGGAGGAAATAATATGGAATTTTTTCCAGAAAACTTCTTGCACAAAATAAATTCAAGCACTTTCAAGGACCTGTATCTATGTATGTTTTTTTCAGATTCACAAACTTTAAAGGATTTCAAGGACCCATGGGAACCCTGACAAACATCTCAAACGACCCGACTGAGCTCAAACTGAATAAAGGTCAGATATCGGATTGGAAATAGAGTACTGAAGCCAGAATAATAATAAAGGCCTTCTGAAGGGAAGTGATGCGTTTGTACAAAAAAAATATCCATATTTAAAACTTTGGAAACTGTAATCTCTAGCTTCCGCTGTCGTACATGCATTCACAAAAAGTTTTAAACATGGATATTTTTCTTACAAAAACACATTGATTCGCTTCAGAAGGCCTTTATTAACCCTCCTGAGCTGTGTGAAGTACTTTTTATGATGGATGGATGCAGTTTATTGGACTTCAAAATCTCAACACCCATTTACTGCCATTATAAAAGCTTGGAAGAGCCAGGATATTTTTTAATATAACTCTGATTGTGCTCATTTGAAAGAAGAAATTCATATATACCTAGGATGGCTTGAGGGTAAGTAAATCATGGGGTAATTTTCATTTTTGTGTGAACTATCCCTTTAAAGATACCACTCTGAGACAAAGTCATGTTTCCAGGAGAGTTCATTTGCACAACAGCGAGCCAGTTTTCAACTGTAAACAAATTGTAACAACGGTTAATGCTTTTAGTAAGACAGAATAAAACTTTTGGGTGATATTCTCATGAGATGACAAACAAAAGAATGGTTCAAATTCATGTGGAACCGTAGCCAAGCACATGATTGAAGCAAGCTTCGTTTCTCATGCTTTGTAGAAGCACTGGCACAATATAGGCAATAGGACGAAATTAAGCAGCTACATATGCACACTTGGATGTAGAGAAACCCAAAATTGCTGGCTGCAATGGAAATATAGCTTAATTCAAAGAGTAAAATCAAGGAAAGCATTCAATCAAAACCACCGTAGAGTTAATGTAACCAAATGACGTAGGCCCGCCGTGAAAAGCTTTGTTGTTCGTTTGGAGCCAAACAGTGTTAAGAGAGTGAGAGAGAAAAAGAATCATTACAGTTTTATTGGTGTTTGTTTTTCCTTGCTTTCTTCTGCGCTTTAGGGGTGTTGTCAAATGCATTAATTGGACACATATGAAGCAAAGAGTTATGACAGATAAATGCATTCCAATTGGGGGTGTGAGCAATCGACCGAGAAGCCTGGAGACTTGCACACACACACAAAAAAAAAAAAAAAACTCAACTGAAGTTAAACTGTTTAGATGGATGCTTTTACATTATTTCCAATGCCTGTGGCTTTATCGAAGTTCTTTTGTTCTCAGATTAACTCACCTAAAGACTAAAAACACCATTGTAATCATTTAAAGAGCCCAGATTCTGTTTTGTGTTCACGTATTTCCTGTTTAAACAGGACGTTTAAGCTTTACATATCAAATATGCATTAAAATTCACTCTAATTTCTAAATGCATGTTATTGTCTTATTATGAACAATTTATTTATATAAAAAAAGACCTTTTAAATCATAAACGATTCGATCTTCTTTCTGGTGATGTATGCAATCATTTCATCCACATAAACCTTGCATTCAGTAGTCCTTTCAGCCAATCAGCAACCTGATAGAACTAAGACCCTGCCCTAATTTTTTCTATTCCGATAATTTATTTTACTCGGATTACGCCACAATACAGAAGAAAAGATCTGTCACTACTTAAGATTTATCCCAACTTTATATACCTTACATTAGGGCTGGGCGATATGGCCAAAAAATGATCACGATCATTTTTTTTTTCATATCAGTTGATATCGATAATTATCAATAAATGTCAAATTTTTATTTCTTTCAAGTTTAAAGGCAGAATTTTGCTACAGTGTGAAAGTTGAAACCAGACATTAAAATATTCTTTATGTTCAGAACCTGACAAACACTTCCCTCAATTCTTAAATTTGACACACTTTTTCCAGTCATTTTTCCTTAACAAAATAAATATCTTAATAAAATAAGATAAATAATAATTTCTTAGTTTTGCATGTTTAATGAGTAATATTGTTTCAAATCAAGAAACAGGTTTGTGTTACCTGATAATACAGTATTAATATTTTTTTTTTGTCCGTTAGAAATACACATTTGATATAGCTTGAATTAGGATGCAGATGTAGAATTATGTTCATTATCAAAATCAGTAATATCTGTTAAAATTGTATCTCATTTTTATATGATGAAATGTAATTATTCTGACTTTGAGTTTTTTTTTTTTTTTTAATTAACAATTGCTTTTCCATAGTATCATCCATAGATCATGATAATAACAGTAACTCAATACTATGGTAAAAATGTAATATGGTTCCTAGGTATTCGTATGAAAAACAGTAGTCTAAATGACGTCACATTTAGTATAAATGCATAAATGCTATAGCTTGATCAAAAAATACTGTAATTGTATTCCATTACTCTTTCAATACATTTAATACGTCTACATTAATAATATAAGCAAATTTGACACAAACATACCCACATTTATGACACAATACCATTGTGCAGTTAGTGCTACAACAGTAAATCTATGGTAAATGATGGCGATTCTTCTGACTGTATCGTTGTGCACACTAAATTCAAGTGCTTCACACTGGCGCTGTTTAATGACCGACACTCTTCAGAGAGTGAACTTATCTGCTCTAGTAAAAGTTCGTGCCGTGCCGCCGTTTGAACTTTGATCAGAGCGGATAAATGGTCTGAGTGACACGCTTTGGCCAGCACTCTTTTGTTCCGCTTTTGCCACATAAACATTATATCAAACATTTATCGAACTCTTCTTATTATGTATCGAGGAAATTCATATTGTGCGATAATTGTTTTCGATTTATCGCCCAGCCCTACATTACATGGACCTTCCTACTCTAGAGACCATCTGATTGGACAAAAATCTGTGCAGTGCAGGATGAGTCATCAACATTTTAACTACATTTCCAGTAAGTGAAAAACTGTATGTTTTTGGTGTGTATTTCTGCTACAACTGAAGTTAAAGGGTGAGTTCATCCAAAAATGAAAATTCTGTCATTAATTACTCACTCTCATGTTGTTCCAAACCTGTAAGACCTTCGTTCGTCTTCAGAACACAAATTAAGATATTTTTGATGAAATCCGAGAGCTTTCTGACCCTGCATAGACAGCAATGCAACTGACACGTTCAAGGCCCAGAAAGGTAATAAGGACATTGCTAAAATGTGACATCAGTGGTTAAACCTTAATTTTATGAAGCTATGAAAATACTTTTTGTGCGTGAAGAAAAAAACTTTATTCAACAGTTTCTTCTCGTCAAGTTTCTGTCATGAATGTGCGTTGAAGACTGACACGGAAGAAATGTTTATATAAAGTCATTATTTTTGTTTTCTTTATGCACAAAAAGTATTCTCGCATATTGTTTTATGAACACTGTGAATTTAGACATACTACTCTTTGTACAAACTGTTTTCTGCCTGCTATATAGTAGGGAAGTGTGTGATTTCAGAAGAAACCATGGGACTAAGCTAATGGACTTCAAAGTGAAACTGCTTGCATAAGCATTTGGCCGCAACCATTTTGTTAACATACTATGAGGCTCTAGAAGGTCAGGCGAGGACTCTGTTAGCATTTCTGAACGTGTAAACTCAGGAAAGTAGCAAGATCAGCACCAAGCACCGTACAAAAAAAAAAGTGACCAGCGGCTAAGTGGGAAAGCATGCTAGCTATGCGCTGGATGGGACGCAGGTGATGATTCATAGAGCTCCATCCCTCACCCAAAGGCAGGAGATACGCTACGGCTCGGGTTCCTGACGTGTTTCTGCAGCTGCCTGGCCGCAAACTTCATACACACATCTTTCTGTTTACCATCCAGAAATACAACGTTTACATTAGTGGCTGATGTTCTCATGTAATGAGCGTCAGTAGGTGTCGCTTATATGACGAGACCTGTACAGCGTTCAAATCATGATGCTCTGCTAGATCAGACCCATTCAACTGAATGAGGGTCATGTTTAAAAGAGTGTGCAAACAGATGTTAGCAAAGTAGTGTTTTTTTGACCATGACGTCTACAAATGTTACCGGTGACCTATAGGCCTACATGTGGCTAGGTTTTTCCACAAAGAAAGGTTTTCTCGTTCTCTGCTGCCACCACCTGTGCAATGAAAAGAATGATACCAGTTTCCTCTGGTTAGCACCTTGATTTTCCCAATATTTTGATTTTTTTGCACCCTCAGATTCCAGATTTTCAAATAGTTGTGCCTTGACCAAATATTGTCGTATTCTAACAAACTATACATCAATGGTAAGCTTATAAATTCATTTTTCAGATTTCAAAATATTGACCCTTATGACTGGTTTTGTGGTCCGGGGTCACATATGTCTAATGCAGAAGTGACTGATAAACAGTGCAAGAGAGGAACCAGTTTTCCCTTGTTAAACCTATAAAACAGAAACGTTAATTGATTAAAACAACTACTTGTGATTAAATTTCACACATATTTACAGTTCCAGTAAATTTCGTGTAATCTAAAGTGTATGTTTCATACATAAGTGTTTTAAACATGGATGATAGCCGTCGCCAGAGACAGCAAATATTATTATACATTCCACTCACTTAAAAATTAATTGACAAAAGCATAACGCTCAATATGGCAGCTATAGCCCTGGCTTACTTAAAAAAGCCAGTCATTTTTTCAAAGACGTTCACTGTTTAAATACTCTTGACTATAATTTTTAAACATAATTTAGTTTAAGACGCATAATTTATAGTGCAGTCAAATCGATTAATTGCGATTAATCGATCTGAATCGCGATTAATCACAATTAATCGCATATATGTATGTGTGTGTGTGTGTGTGTATATATATAGATAGATAGATAGATAGATAGAAGCAATATCACACGAGTAGCCCTAACATTAAAGTAAATTTTTAAATAGGCATTATCTTTGTTAACAAACCGTATATTTGAAGTCTAAACAAGTACATTATTTGCCTAGAAAACTCATAAAACTACAATCCGTGACACAAAAGTTATTTTGGATGTGATTAATCACAATTAATCACAATTAATCGATTTGACAGCACTAAATTTATGATTTACTGTTAACAGATTGTATTTCTAAATTTGATTTTTTTTTTTTTTTTTTAAAGCGTACCGTAAAGCGTAACATTAACGAACCGTTTCTGAGGTTTTCAATGAAAATAGTTGCCAAGATGGCTGCCGAGTAAAAAAAAGACTTGCCTTAAAAGGAACGAAAAAAAATGTTGATGTGCAGCACTTTTGATGTTATTGCAGCTGTTGTGACAAAAAATGTAGAGTAATGTCATTTATCGCAGCTATATTGGCCAGTATTAATGACATAATATTATATATAACAAACCTGAATTATAATTTCAGATTTTTATATTTTTAATTAGATTTAGTTTTTTTAATTCCACTAAGCTTTCATTTATATTTATTAAAGTGTAGGCCTAATTTTAGTCATTTTAAATTTTAATTTAAAATAACTAAAGTAATTTTAGTAAAAGAATTAAACCCCTTGTCTATTTTCAATTAGTTGCCTTTCTGCAAATAACTGAAACCTTAAAAAAGTTTAAGTTTACCTAATATATGTGTGTGTACTGTGTGTAATTATTATGTATAAATAAATGCAAACACACTCTTGTATATATTTAAGAAATATTTACAAGTATATGTATTTATAATAATTTTATATCATTTATATTATATCTAAATAAAATATTTTTACATAAATAACATATTTCCCTTAAATATATACATTAATTTGTGTGTATTTATATATACATAATAATTACACAAAGTACACACACATATATTAGGCAAACTCAAACTTTTATTTTGAAGGCGATTAATCGCGATTAATCGTTTGACAGCCCTACTTCTTAGTAATATAAACTTTCATATAAACAAGAAATAAGACCATCTTAACATAAAATAAACCATCTAGGATTATATTAGTCAAAATTATTCATTTTCTTGATTTATTATAACACTTGAAGTTATCCAGAGAGTGCAATCAATTGTGGGAGAAACAGAAGCCTCTTTAAAAACACTTAAAAGTTGCTAATCGAAGCTGTCAGTACTTGCACTGTGACACTGCATTAGCCTCAAAAACTAAAGACATAAGCTCGCTACACATTTGACGCTTTCAGTCTAGGGGTACAGAGGAGCAAAGGGGGGAAAAAAAGATGAGAAGAGGAAGGAAATGTCTCTTGCCAATGTGCAATATAAGGAGAGTTTTAGGCCAGACGAACCGCATCTGTGCCTAATTCATGAGAGCAAGAAGTATTTCCCCATCGGGACAGGACGAGGTGTGAAGACTTGCCTCTTCTGTCACCACCAGGTTAGTGTTTGGGTGGGACGCAGCTCTCTAGGCCTGGGCAGGATTTCACTGAAAACCTTCAACACTGTCATATGCAAGCGGTGGAGGAAAAGGCGCCTTGAGAAATGAAGACAGCTGGGCCAACAGTTACGCAGTCAGAGATCTCATCACTCTAGAAAGAGTCTGTCTTCGAATTCTGTGGGAAACACTGATCTGTAACGTCACCCCTGCAACCGCATACTTACATTTGTTTTAATTTAATAAATTACATTTTAAAATAAATTCAAATAGAAAGCAGTCATTTGAAATTGTAATAATATTTCACAATATTACTGTTTTTATCAAATAAATGCAGCCTTGGTAATAGCAGCGCAGGAAATATATTCATACTCAGGACTGAGATTGATCAAATTTTAAAGATTATGTGACACAGTTGTAAATAACATTTCCATGAGTTCTTATAAACACAATAGGATCTGAAAGAATGGGGTTTTAGTCAGAACATTCTCCGAAACAGGGCTAGACACGTGTCTTCTTTAATTTAGCATCTCATGGCCCGTCCAAGAATCATACAGCTTTGCCTAGTGACTGGTACAACACACAAACACCATCCAAGAAATGTCAAACCTTACAAAAAACCATGCTCTGGAGAGACCAGAAACCGTTCCTCACAGACAAACACATCTGTTGAAAATTAGTCTTTTTTGGATCCTTGACTTTATCTATAACTATGACTTACGACAACCATTGCAAGTGGATGTTTTTAGCATGACTAGCCTAGCTTCAAATGAATAGCCACAATCATGCATGAGCAAAGTTGTTTAAAATAGTTTAGTGTCAGTCTGGTGTTTCTTTTCTTTTGCAGAAACGAGAGTTTTTTTTTTTTTTTTTTTTTTCCAAATGTGTGATGCCTTTTGTCTGGCTACAGAAGACAAATCAATCCTCATGGACACATGTGCGTGCACAGGGGTGAGTTTGATGTCATGGAGTATGACATCTGCTCTATTCTTCTGGGCAGCAGTAACCCAAAATTAACCGTGATGGAAGGAAACTACACAAATCGAGAAAATTGTGCTTTGTTTGGCCAGTTTCCTTTGTTGTACCCATTTAACATAAATTCAGAACAATAGAGCAGTTTAACATCTGGGTTAATACTTGTTTACGTCACGGTGGCATACAGACCCTTTAAGATTGACATTTTCTGATAAAAATTTCAATGGTGTTTGGCCATTTCAAATTACACCTTTGTACCTAAAAGTGTACCTTTTGAAAAGGTACCACCTCAGTAGAAGCTTTTAAACCTCTTTTCTGAGAGTTTAGAG
Source organism: Cirrhinus mrigala (assembly GCA_036247105.1). NCBI lineage: Eukaryota > Metazoa > Chordata > Actinopteri > Cypriniformes > Cyprinidae > Cirrhinus > Cirrhinus mrigala. The sequence goes on along the minus strand of CM070031.1, from coordinate 14,631,122 downwards.
CAAAATTGCCTACAATTTCTGAATATAACATGACAAAACATTGTCTAAATTAAATACTTCGCAATCCACGCTCCCAAATTCCGATCTGAAGCAAAAGATTCACATACCTGCTCTGAAGTTCTGATCTAATTGAAATGATTCGCGATCCATGCTTGGAAGTTCCGATTTGAAGCAAAATATTCACAAAGCCGCTCCGAAGTTCCAATCTAAATCATATGACTTGCAAACCCGCTCCGATATCCCGATCTAAATCAAATGATTCACGACCCACACTCCAAAGTTCCGTCTTGAAGCAAAAGATTCACGAACCCGCTCTGAAGTTTCAATCTAAATCAAATGATCCACAAACCCGCTTCGAAATCCCGATCTAAATCAAATGGCTCGCAAACCCACTCCGGAATCCTGATGTAATTCAAATGATTCACAATCCACACTCCGAAGTTCCGATCTGAAGCAAAAGATTTACAAACCCGCTCCAAAGTTCTGATCTGAATCAAATGACACACAAACCCACTCCGAAATCCCAATCGAATTCAGATGATTCGCACTCCGAATTTCCGATCTGAACCAAAAGATTCACAAACCTGCTCTGAAGTTCCAATCTAATTCAAATGATTCACGACCCACATACCGAACTTCCAATCTGAAGTAAAAGATTCACAAACCCACTCTGAAGTTCCGATCTAAATCAAATGGCTCGCGAATCCGCTCCAAAATCCCGATGTAATTCAAATGATTTGCGATTCGTACTCCGAAGTTTCGATCTGAAACAAAAAAAAAAATCACAAACCCGCTCTGAAGTTCTGGTCTAAATCAAATGACTCATGAACCCACTCGAAATCTTGATCTAATTCAAATGCTTAGCAATCCACGCTCCGAAGTTCCGATCTGAAGCAAAAGATTTACGAACCCGCTCCGAAGTTCCAATCTAAATCAAATGACTCACGAACCCACTCCGAAATCTTAATCTAATTAAAATAAAATCATGATTCGCACTCCAAAGTTCCGATCTGAAGCAAAAGATTTGCGAACCCGCTAGGAAGTTCCGATCTAAATCAAATGACTTGTGAACCCACTCTGCAAAAATACTATTTAAATATGAATCCCGTGCAACTTATAGGTCTTCACAGCAACCCGTCAAAATATAAGTTTAGAAATACATTACTTAATGTAATGATAGTATTACTACTACTAATAAAATTATTATTAAAACATTATTTTTTAAGGAATATTTACCAGAATAAATGCAAATGCACAACAACAGTACTAATAAATAAATAAATAAATACATAAATAAGATAATAGTAAATTAATTCTTTATAAATTCAATTAATTAGACATGCTTTTGGCTATTAAAAATTAATAAAACCATTAAAACGGAATCCAGAAAATTTAAGGAAAACACAGAATTTGGTAAAAAAAAAAATACTGAATTTGAGAAAAAATAAAACGTATTTCATAGGTCCTTAAAAATGTAATTTTTGCTAAACTTAAAAAAAAAACTGCTGTTTTAATTTAACCATTAAAAAAATTATAATAATAATAAAAACAAATTCCAGAAAAATTAAAATGGAAAAATGGAATTTGGGGGAAAAAATAAACGGATTTCATAAGGCCCTAATATTCTTGTCAAAACACATAAACTGTAAAAATGAACACTAAATACTATGAAAGTAGTTAGTTTGATGTAGAGATTTTAAACTCGTGGTATTTCTTTGTTTTGGGCATGAAAACCATATGAAGGCTAAGAAAACCAGGAAGGCCTTGAATCCCAACTTTCTGAAGCCCAGCGGCATGACATAATGTCCTTTTCCATTCTCCCGACCTTCTCCCCAGTGTGGTCGTCCTCCGTAGGGCCCCTCAGGGTGGCAAAGTTGCTTTTATAAGCGATGGAAGAATCCTCCTCAATTCACTCTGCCAAACGTCTACTCTGCTATTCCTTCAAGAGAAGCCACCGGGCGAGAGAGTGTGTGTGTAAAGGCTTTCTTTCGATAAAAGCGTATGGCCTTTAAGTATAAGCAGACTCCTTTGTCTGTCTGCCAGGAGTCATTTATATCTCCCGGATTAGTGGGAGCGAGAGCAAAGCCACTAGGCCCGATGTTTTCCAAACACATTGCAGTTAAAACAAGAGGGTCGTTCTGAAACTGCTCACTTGGGGCCGGGTACCCTCCAGAAAAGTGCTTAAATAGAGTGCGACGAGCAGAGACTAGAGCTAAATCATGCTCTCGCATCGTGCGCACGAACCGAGAGAGCGCTAAATAAGGCCAAGGCTGCACACGTCCCCGGCCCACACGTGAGAAGCGCTTTTGATGTTTCTCAGATGTCTCTCGCTGGTGCCGGGCGCACTCGCTTGGCCCGAGCGACTTCACAAGACTCTCGTGCCGTCGGGGTGGGTCACACGTTCACCGGAGGCTCATCACATGGCTTGACCCCCTTGCGGCGTACGGTTCCGCGTGCGCGCAGGAAATGCGCCGATGTCAAGCGCGAGAGCGTGAATTATTAACCGGTGATGTAAGGAGCCGAAATGTCTGCGCCGATGTTATGACGCTCGCCGAGTAAAGTGAACGCTTTGTGCAGTCAACCCTACTGAACCGGGTCAGAAGCCATCAGCGCAACAAGGCTCCACACTCCGCACGGGCATGTGGGATCTCTCTCTAAACCCATCACGAATTCCTCGCTCTTGGCAGCCGCTCAAGTCTTCGCCTTATACCCTCGATCTCTCTCTCTATCTCTGCGTTTCCCCTGTCCGTTCTCTCTCTCATTTCATCAGAGCTGGCAGTGGAACTGTAGGCTGCATTCTGCACTAATTAACAGCCTTCAGAAGAAGACCACCAAACTGGTGAACTGGCACACTCTAAGCACACTTTGTGTTTTTTTTTCCTCGCCAGTAAAACGCACACACTCCATGTCAGCACGTATCAGGCAGCGACGGGGCCTCTGGAGGGAGCTCAACATGCTCCTGACCTGAAAGCAGTCACCCTCTTTAAAGAGTCTGAGAATTCTTCCTTTTCTCGTCTTATGTCGCCAACACGCTACAGGATTTTTTTCTGTTTACTTACTTTTTATTAGTCTTCCCATTATCGCCATTATATTGTTAATTCATACTGTTTCACGAATGCGAAACGTGCACAAACACAAGAGGTGGAATTAACCATATGAACCAATCACAGCCGAACATAACCATTGCCTCCTCCAACGTGACTTTTCCCCATTCATTCTCAATTACCGTGTTCAGAAAGAAAATGACGTACTATGAAACCTTAATTTATAATAATATAATATAATATTAAACCTAAATACGAGAAGGGAGGAAAAAATATCTTTCAATGCTTTCTCTTGCAATTATATCATTGGGTAATTATACCGTATATAAATTGCGGGTATCAGGGAGCCGTTATTAATATGTGGGACATTGAAACAGCTTTTGAATGCGTGTTTGTGTTTTACTTTCACTTTCGAGATTCGCAATCACGCGGAGCGTGTAGTCCTACTCACCACATATTTTACAAGATTAGATGTTTGTCAGTGGTGCTCAGGATCAGCAAATCAATGGTCATCATCCTGTCAGTCATCTCTTATTACTACGTTTATGTGGTAAGTGAAATTTACTGTAAAGTATGTACTGTAATGTAAAGCATGGCTAACCATGTCCCTTTGGTGGCTCCGTAAAATGCGTTGTTTGTTTTTCCGCACCTTTTCGAATCAACAGTAACAAAAGATCAATAATTAATATATTATTTTTCCAAACACTTGCCCTAGCTGAAAATGGGGCAGGATGTATTTGTTTTGTTCCAACAACATCATACTATTATTATTATTATTATTATTATTATTATTATTATTATTATTATAGTAACTATAAAATCGATTTTTGAAATTCATGAATCAATGCGAATTGGTTGCTAAAAGACTGAATCGTGGTTTCTTTTGCCGCTTTATAGCTCTTGAACGGTTAAATACACACACTTTTATGTATCAAAATGACCGTCTTTGCAAGTATCTTCGTAGACACAGTAATTTAGGTCTTAAGTGAAAGCAAACAGCTGACAAAGAAAACACATATGTAACAATATATTGGATCCGGGCAGCTCTTAAAGTGATAGCAGTCTAATATTCCTGCCTTCTGTCACTGATGTTAATCAAACAACAAAAAAGAGAAAATCCCTCACTGCTCGACTAAATCAGTTTTGTAACTTTAATAAGAAGACATATATTTTTAATTTACACAGTGAAAATATGCAGTGTTTTTATACATTTAATTACTTTATACAATGTATGTAGCATTTCTTATTTATTTGTTCTACTGTAGTTTTTTTTGTCCTATTGCTTGTAATTAGGCCACGTTCACACAGCAGCAGAATATGGTTGTCAGTCCTGTATTTGAGTCCTTAATGCGGTTGCGTTCACATACAGTATGGTTATTTACGGGTGTGACAACCGTTCAAAACACTCATGCTGTGTGAACGGAACAGGACTGGATAACTAGTTGTCTTTCACATCATTCAGTGCAAGAGAGAGCTGTTCTGCCGCACAAACACGCATCTACCGTGCGTTGTGTGCTTTCATGTGCGGTTTCGGTAACTTACAGTGACTGCGTGTCATCTGAAAGTTTTATATCCCGTCTCCACGGTGTGTGGCTCAAATGCCCCGCTCTTCACCCAAATATAAAAGCTGCTGTCGGTTAATGAAGGTTTGATGAACGAACTTGCAGCTCGATTGGACCCCCCCAGCCCGGTCCACGAATACTCCCAATGGGGGCTTGAATCCGATTGCATGTTCATACAGACAGTATTCGAGAGCCTTCTGGAAGCTGCTGTGTGACAGTGTGAACGTAGCCTTGGTTTCTCATTCTTATTTGATCTCTATTAGTTTTTTGTGATATATTGACACTGGTGACAAGAATTACGAGAGTTTTATTTCTTAAAGATCTTATTGAAGCAAAGATAAGTATATTGCGATATACAGTATATTGTCACCGCAAAATAAAATTGCTCACATTTTGGTCATATCGCCCACTCCTAACTCCCGCTGTAACTTTACCTGCTGGTGTTGCTGTTGGAAAGTTTTATTTTAGAAAAATGAGTGGATTTATACTCATATTTTGTAACATTTGTGTTGTTTTATTTTCTTATCCAATTTTTTTAAGGATGCACTGTCTTCCTTGCCTCCTCAAAGAAATGACCCTGCTGTGAATCTGTATAACGCAAGTGTATGGGAACTCTGAAATTGCTGCTCCAAAAAAAAAAAAAAAACACACAATGCATGTTGAACATGACAGTTCACACAACCCCAGCTGATAAAAATCAATGAAACAAACAGGTGTGTGTGAGAAAAATACCAGTCAATTATGAGAGAATTCTCATTTTTGGGTGGAGCATGCTTTAATATCTAAACCTGTCTGCAATCCAAGTCCTGTGGTGTGAAACGTGTTTTGACTGAAACTGACATCAGCAACAACATACAGTTGTGTAGTGTGAAAATAACAGCGATCTGATGGCTTTCTGATGAAATTAAGTCATAATTTACACAGTCAGTTTGGACACCATTGACTTTCATTGTATAGAAAAAAAACAGCTTAAACATTCTTCAAAATATCTTCTTTTATGCTCTACAGAAGAAAAAGCTACACAGGTTTTGGAATGACATAACTTAATACAAAAAGACAGAATTTTAATTGGCTATTGCTGGCTTGGCACTCATCTAACTGGCGGTACAGCACAGCTACGCCGTTTACTACCAAAAACTGCTGGTCAACCAGGATGATTTTTCTAGTAAAGCTGGTTGAGATTCTTGCTAGTTAAGAAACCTTGTGGGAACACCATTAAACCAGCATCTCATCATGAGGCCTAGCATCCAAAACTAAAAAATGTTTGAAAAAATGACTTGCTTAGTAGAAAGACCAACAAGTTTTAATACCCATAACTGATGAACAGAGTTTAGAGCTTATCATACCACATGTACGCAAGAGCATTTGTGGAATTTGAGGCTACCAAGAGGATCAAGACTAAAGACAACGAGTTCATTCGAGCCTCGACAAGGAAGAGAAACGCTCAGCATAGCGGCACACAGCTGAACGCGGGCAGGGTGAATGACTCCGTTTCTGTGTGTGTTGGGCAGCAGGCCTCATTAGAGGCACATAGACACGTGGAGCCAGGGCGACAGAAGCCCCGCAGATGCAGCGAAGGCACCCCGGCCCTGCTCTCAAAATCCGAAGCCCAGACAAAACCACATTGTGTGAGGATTTATGGGAAGGCTTATGGCCTTCATGAAAACAAGGCACCCTCTGAAAGACACACACTGAGTCGGTGTGATGACAGTCCCTCAATGGTTTGGGGAGAACAGTAAGCAGTGTGGGGCTGTGAGAGAGAGAGACGGATGAGGACTGTGAATCAAACTGGAGGAAGATGACACTTGAAGGGTTCTGGTGGTGGCAGGAGGGGGGCTCGCAACCAAACAGCTGCGTGACGGGAAAGCGCAAGAGGAAGCAATCTGTGAACATACTGTTTGATATCTGAATGGAAGCGGGGGAAACTAGAGGGAACCAGCTACAAGCTAAGAGTTATAGGAAATGGTTCAAAACAACAGAAACATGGCGAGGTTTAAGAGTCGGCCCTTTATTCTTATCCAAACAGCCACTCGATTTACGATGCCCGGTGCACTGAGACTATGAAACAATTCACAGACAGATCAATGATGTGATGCTCCTTGTTTATATCTAAAAATTAATCCAAAGAAGCACTTCACACATATTCAATTAGCATTTTTAAAAAGAATATGCTATAAAATTATTTTTGATATTTGCGACTGGGTGCAACGCCAAACATTTCTCAGTTAGTAACGCAACTGACCTAATATCATAGAAGAAAAATAGCCTAATTCAATAAGCAAAACTGCTTATTAGCATTCGAAAAACTTAAAAACATTTTGGAAAATAATGTGTAAGATTTTCCAAATCTATATGAAACCAACTTGCAAAATGAAAGTCATGTGGTGCAACCAACATTCAGAAACATAAATAAAATATTTATTTATTTATTTAATATATTTTCCTGAATGTTGGTCGCACAACATTACTTCAGTGTGTTTTAGTCTATAAAATATCACATAATTTGACCTTGACCAGATAAAATGTCATGTGGTGCGACTCCAGAAAATGCTGTGATATTTATAAATTAATAATTCACGGTATTTGTTAAAAATACTTTTACCTTGAAACATATATTCAAAAACATTTTGGAAAATAATGTTTAAGATATGCATCCTCACATGTATTTAAGGTGAAAGGAAAATATGTATTACTTTTTACTTGATAGTTAAACCGTAAGAATTTTTTGGGTCATTCTCCTTTTCTTGAAATTGGCATAAAAGTTTTTTCAAAACAGGTTAAACCAACCTGTTTAACTTGCAAAATGAAAGTCAAGTAGTGCAACCAATATTTAGAGAAATACATTTAAAAAAAAATTATTATTATTTTTTTTCCCCCTGAATGTTGGTCGCACTACATGACTTCAATGTGTTTTAGTCTATTAAAATATCAGATAATTTGCCCTTGACCAGATAAAATGTCATGTGGTGTGACTCCACAAAAATGCTATAATATTAATATGAATTAATAATTCATGGTATTTGTTAAAAATACTTTTACCCTGAAACATTTATTTAAAAACATTTCGGAAAATAATGCTTAAGATATGTATGCTCACATGTATTCAAGGTGAAAGAAAAATATGTATTACTTTTTACTTGATGGTTAAACCATATTAAAAAAAATTTAATTCTCCTTTTCTTAAAAAATGGCATAAAAGTTATTCCTGAATATTGGTCGCACCGCATTACTTCAATGTGTTTTAGTCTATTAAAATATCAGATAATTTGACCATGACTAGATAAAATGTCATGTGGTGCGATATGGTGGTGCGAAATATTTATACATGAATAATTCATGGTATTTGTTAAAAAAAAACACTATTTAAAAACATTTTGGAAAATAATGCTTAAGATATGCATGCTCACATGTATCCAAAGCAAAAGAATAATATGTATACTTTTAACTTGATGGTTGAACCATATGACATTTTGTTAAAAATACTTCTACCTTGAAACATACATTAAAAACATTTTGGAAAATAATGCTTAAGATGTGAATACTCGCATGTTTTCAAAATGATAGAAAAATATGTATTATTTTTTATTTGATAGTTAAACCATATGACATTTTTGAGTCATTTTCTTGAAAATGATATAAAGTTTTTCAAAACCATATGAAACCATACATCTGGCCTCTGCTTTAAACTAGATTTTTAATAGACTTTTCCCTTTCTTTATCATGGACACAATACGTCATTGACCCAGATATCAATTCAAAAGAAGATGGAGAAATCTATAAAATGTTATATAATAGACCCCAATAAGTGCTTTACCAGTTATTCATTTCAGGCGGCCCTCCCAAACACTACTCTTAACAGATCGATTACCGCCACGACAAAGAAGGCACCCGCCCCTACCCCGCAACCCTCCGACTAGCGTGCAACTGTGCATGCGTATCGCTCGACGGCGGGAGCAGGGGGTGTCGAGGTTAAGGCCGGATCCCTGCACGGTCTCAATGGTGTTCTTGTGTTCAGCACCGCGGAGGTGACTAGCTATCAGGGCCCCGCGTTGCGCGCACAGCGCCCGCTTTTTCCATTCTGTCAGCGCCGAGCAGCACACTGGTTCCTTCCAAACTCAGCGCCACTTCATTAAATGACTTCAGACTCTTGGCAGAAGCAGTGGGAAAAGTCTATATTAACTGTGTGTGAGATCCATGGGGCAGCCAACAAAGGCTGTGGTTGTTCCCCCTGTAAGGTTCTCTGTGCCGGGGAGGGGGTTTGGGACCTTTAAGGGTACCTGCGGATCTCGCGGTATGCCGTGACTTGCTTTAACAAGCAGAGGAATATCCGAAATTGCGTGATGACATCATACACAGTGATGCATCCGATTGGTCCATTGGGTGACACTCTCAAACAGGCTGATGAATCGCAGCATTTGTGCTTATTCATACCGTGAGGTCATTACTTTACATAGCTGATGTAAAGCTGACCGACGACGTCCCAGTAACAGGACTGGCCTTCAGAAACTAGGCTACAGTGATGGTGACGAACAAGCTGGCAGCTCCGTCCAAACAGAAAACCACAGATGGAGATTTTCAAAACCAGCGGTTCAATTTTGACTGAACAGTCGCTTGCGGTCCCCCTCACAGAGGGATCTATTGAGCACTTGTGACAGAGGTATTTACACAAACTATTGAGTGTTAAAGGCCTCATTCTCAGCGTTATTGAACTAGAGCAATACATACTTTAAAGTGCTCGTTCTCACAACTGGCTGTGAAGGAAAGTTCAATTATTCACTTTTTTACTCTCCATGCCTGTCCCAAAACCATTTCTCATGGAGCGTAACGGTAAAAATGAGCAAAAATTATTGCTGCGAGCACAATAGCCACCTTTTAGAGCGCTGTGAGCATCAAACACGATTTGAGTCCTGTGGCGGAGAAGCTGTGATGTCAGGATTTACTGTTTGTTTGTGGGAGAGCTGGAATTAAAGTGAAATCAGGAGTGGTGAGAGAGAAGGGACAGTGCAGAAATTATGGGGATTATGGGAGAGGGTCAGACATCCATCACTGCCGTTTTCAGTCGGCGTGCCCTCAGGTTCCCACACAGTGGCGTACGTTGTGCTTTCTGCCTGCTCTGTGTAAGAACACACACATATACACATTTATCCTGCTATCTAAATGGACATACCATAGACTTAAACAGTACTTATATAAAGCCATGGACAGTTACTACACATTAATGCTAACACAAACCAGAGGCAAACCATGGCCATTTAAACTTGCTATTTTATAATTCTGAGCCAAGTGGATTACAAATGCAACTTCCTACATACATACATACACACACACACACACAAAGAATTGAAACTAGAAATAATATTGTTTAATTAAATTACAAAAAGTACTAGTGAAATAAAAATAATGATAAATTGTAATGCTTACCAAAAAAAAATAATAAAAACAACAAAAGTACATAACAAAATTACTATAACTTAAACTAAACATTTCAGATTTCTGAGCCAAGTGGACTACAAATGCAATTTCCAGAAATAGATGGATAGATGAATGATAATAGATAGATAAATGGACAGACAGACAGATAGATAGATAGATAGATGGATAGATAGATGTGTATATAGAAATACATACATATATATATATGTTTGTCATTACAGGTTGTTGTTTATTATAATACATTTAATATTTCATTTTTATGAATTTTATAACAATATATCATAAAGGCTTTTAAAAATGGCATGAAAGTTTTCCAAAACTATAAAAATTATTATAATAAATGTATTTATTCTGTATTTATAATTCATTCATTCATTCATTCATTTTCCTTAATGTTAGTTGCACAACATTACTTAAACGTGTTTTAGTCTATTAAAATATCAGATAATTTGACCTTGACCAGAGAAAATGTCATGTGGTGCAACTTCACAAAAATTATATATTTTCGAAAATATTTTGGAAAACAATATGCATGCTCACATGTATTCAAGGTAAAAGAAAAATATGTATTACTTTTTCCTTGATGGATGGAGCCAAGTGGACTACAAATGCAATTTCCAGAAATAGATAGATAGACAGATAGATAGATAGATACATAGATCTATAGATAGATATGTATATACACATACATACATATTTATGTATGTATTCATATATTTATTGTAACAACAGGCAGTCCTGTTACAAAACATGTAATATTATATGTGCGTCATTATAGGTTATGTTGTTTATTTTATTTATTTATTTAATATTTAATTTTTATCCATTTTCTAACAATATATCATAAAAGCTTTTGAAAATGGCATGAAAGTTTTCCAAAATGACATGGAACCAATTTGTTTAACTTGCAAAATGAAAGTCATGTTGTGCAACCAACATTCAGAAAAATAAACAAAAATTCATTAGTATTTATTTATTTATTTTCCTAAATGTTAGTCACACCACATTACTTCAATGTGTTTTAGTCTATCAAAATATCAGATAATTGGACCATGACCAGATAAAATGTCATGTGGTGCGACTTCACAAAAATGCTATATTTTGGAAAATATTTTTGAAAATAATGCTTAAGATATGCATGCTCACATGTCATTACAGGTTATGTTGTTTATTTAATACATTTAATATATTAATAATTTTATAACAATATATCATAAAAGCTTTTGAAAAGTGCATGAAAGTTTTCCAAAACTATATGAAACCAACTTGTTTAACCCCTTAGTGTTCCAACGTTCCAACCGCAGAACGCTCTGCATTGAGTTAAGTTTGACAGGAACGCTAAGGGGTTAACTAGCAAAACAAAGGACATGTTGTGCAACCAACATTCAGAAAAATAAATAAAAATTGTATTAATATTTATTTATTTTCCTAAATGTTGGTCGCACCACATTACTTCAATGTGTTTTAGTCTACATAATTTGACCTTGACCAGATAAAATGTCATGTGGTGCGACTTCACAAAAATGCCACATTTTGGAAAATATTTCTGAAAATAATGCTTAAAATATACATGCTCACATGTCATTACAGGTTATGTTGTTTATTTTAATACTTTCAATATTTAATTTTTATGAATTTTATAACAAAATATCATAAAAGCTTTTGAAAATGGCATGAAAGTTTTCCAAAACTATATGAAACCAACTTGTTAACTTTAATGGAGGTCATGTTGTTCAGAAAAATAAATAAAAATGGTCACACCACATTACTTCAATGTGTTTTAGTCTATTAAAATAGCATATAATTCGACCTTGACCAGATAAAATGTCGTGTGTTGCGACTTCACAAAATGCTATATTTTCAAAAATATTTTGGAAAATAATGATATGTATGCTCACATGTGTTCAAGGCAAAAAGAAAAATATGTATTTTTTCCCTGATGGATGGAGGCAAGTGCACTACAAATGCAATTTCCAGAGACAGATAGGTAGATAGATTAGGGTTAGAAAGAAAGACATTTCCAGGAAAAAAATAGGAAAAATAATGTAGAAATAAAAGTATAAAAAAAATAATTAAAATAATTTAGAAAAATAAGGGGGAAATGATAATAGATATAGACAAAATAAATACAAATACAAAAAATATAAATGTAATAAAAAAAGTTACAATTACAAAAGTACATAAGAAAATTACTATAACCTAAAAAAACAGATTTCAGATTTCTGAGCCAAGTGGACTACAAATGCAACTTCCAGGAAAAAAAATAAATAAATAAATAAAAATATATAAAAATATATATAAAATATATAATATTATATATATATATATATATATATATATATATATATATATATATATATATATATATATATATATATATATATATATAGGGAAAACATTTCTAAAAGATATAAACAAAATAAATACACATATGATTAATAAATCATGAGGGTGTCCACAGACCCAAACATGCACAATTATGAATTGAAAGCTCAAGGATGTACTCTAGAAGCAAAAACATGAATGCTTTGATTCACAAGCATAAACACATACTTTCTGAATGTGCCACAGATCTCTGAAACCACACATACACACACACATATTCCCTGTGGTAAACAGGCTTTGATAACAGATGATGATGAGAAACAGAAAAACACCAGTTGCTTTACACTGGTCAAGAGGACTTGGTAGTTAGACTAGTTAAGCAAACCAGCATCCAGCAAGACAGAGTGATTTCCCACAGAAATCAATTAGAATATTTACGTCCTATCGACAGGCACCCCTGTGTGTGACCACTGCATCTCTGATTCATTTATTTGTTCTAATTAAGAGAGGCTACAGTCGGCCCGGCCTGATTAAGCTGTTGATCTTACCGGGCGACTGCGGAGGGCGAGCTAATTAAGAGCAGTCTGCTTAAACAGGAAGGTGAGGAGGTCTACAGCGGAGTTTTTACTGCTGACCACCCGTTTTTACATATACAGTCCTCTCAGTCTGACGCACACACTCTAGCCACATTCACATCTATAGCTTCTCATTTTCAGATACAAACCGCTCTCTATCTCGCACATGCATCTAGCACTGTCTCTCAATGAGCTGCATTAATCCCACACTTCGCCCAGGGTGCGGGTTGACGCCAGGCTCTCATTTCAAACGCCGTGCCACGCTTGGCCTTTCCCTGTGTGCGTGCGTACAGTATGTGAATAAACTTTGGATCCTGTGTGTCAATAATTACTCCTTATTCATTATTTTTCAGTTGTGGACCACAAATGGCTCGGGTTGCTCTGTAGGTAATATCCTGGCTGCTTCTTGTTAACGTGGCAGAGCAAAAAAAAAAAAAGAGGTTAGAATCCACTAGCAGTGAATATGACAGTGCTTCATACATTCTGCCAAAGGAAGCAGAGGATATCAAGTACTAAAGTTCAGAAAACTAGGGAAAATCCCTCTTTGAGGAGGACCAACCATCAGTTAAGTAAGAGTTTGCTGCCACCTACTGGAATACAAGTGTTACTCAAGTTTTTTTTTTTTAAACATATTTATTTATTTATTTATTTATTTATGTATAATATTTTAAAGATGTATAATTTTTAATTGTACTTAATATCATAATATATTTAATATAAATAAATATAATTATAAAACAAATCAATACTAAATAACAGTAAATAAAATATGCAATATATTATTTCTTAATATACATTAATACAATTGCTGTTTATTATATTAATACATTACTATTGTATTATATTTATATTTTATATATTTTATATGTATATATAATTCTATTCTAATAAAATGCCCAGTGTAATATACATACAATATACAATATATATAAAATATTACACTGGGCATTTCATTTGTAATATTGAAATAGAACAGAATAGAATAGAATAGAATAGAATAGAATAGAATAGACGTATTTATAATATAATAATAATTTATATTGTAATAATAATAATAATAATAATAATAATAATAATAATAATAATATCATATAATAATTACACACACACACAAACACACACACATACACACACACACATATATATATATATATATATATATATATATATATATATATATATATATTTCATTTCATTTGTAATATTGGAATAGAATACAATTATATAATAATATAATATGACATAATATAATATAATATAATATAATATAATATAATATAATATAATATAATATAATGTATGATAATTACAAACACACACACACACACACACACACACATATATATATATTACTCACTATCCTTTTTATTATTTCTCATATTTCAGCACAGATAATAAATTAAAAATATATTACTTCTTAATATACTTTAATACAATTATATTATATTATTACATTATTATTATATTAAATATAATTCTATTCTATTTTATTATATTCTGTTGTTCTAATCTATTTTAAAGTAAAATAAAATAAAATAAAATAAAATAAAATGCTCAGCATAATATTATATTTGATGTACTAAATATATATATTTCTCATTCTCACTTTTATTATTTCTCATATTTCAGCACAGATATTAAATTAAAATATATTATTTCTTAGATTAAAATATATTATTTCTTAATATACTTTAATACAATTTGTGTATATTATATTATTATATATAATTATATTATTTTACAGTTAATTATGTTATATATAATTCTCTTCTCTTCTCTTCTCTTGTCTTCTATTCTATTTTAAATCTTACAAATAAAATACCCAGGGTAATATAATATTATACTTAAAATATATAGATTATATAGGTGTATATTTACATTACACTAAATCATATATATTAAATTTATATATTTTTATATATATATTTTGTTATATATTATTATTATTTTGTTTTTTATCATTTCTCATATTTCAGCAGAGATTTAAGATGTCAGTGTTGCAACAAAATAAATAAAATTAAAATACGTAAAATATACAATTAAATAAGAATACATTTACTGATTTACAGTATTGTTAGTGTTCATTAAATCTAAAAGAACTACTGAAATTGTTTTCCAAAAAGCAAACAAAGTTAAATGTAAAAACCTGAACGATAATTAGAAATGTTGCAGAAATAAATAAGTTAAAGTTGTAAAATTACTAAAACTAAAACTGAAATAAAAATTAATTATTAAAAAAAATTAAAGAAATAACTAAAATGACCAAAGTACATAACAAAATTATTCAAACTTAAACTAAAATGTAAAGTATAACTGACAATATAAAAGTAAATCATAATACAATAATAATAGACTATACTAAACTATACTATTCATTTACAAATAAATAATATAAACATTATTATGCATAATAAAAATACATTTAAACACTGACAGCCATACTAAAAAATTGAAATTAAGAAAAAAATACTTTTTAAGAATAAAAAAATAATAATTTAAAAATGACAATTTAGCAACTTCCGTTCCAGAAGGTGTCAGAGAGCCACACTACATGAACAGTCATATAAATCAGAAGTAAAATATAGACTAATACGGCGTGTACAAAACAGCTTGATGATGTTTTTAAACATCACTGAATTAAATAATTCAATGTAGGCCTGTATTTACGTACATTCCATTAAACTGAAAATGTATTACCAAACATTTATGTTCCCGAACACAACCTTTCATCCACTAGATGGCAGCATTTTCAAAGAAACGTATCAGATTTCCTTAATCCTTTGTGCAAACTAAGGCTTCGCGTTCTTTGTTAAGATTTAACAACACTCTGTTGTTTTGACTAAATATGATTACACAATGTTAGGTAATTTTTACAGCATAAAGCGAAAGTCAAACCAGACTGTGGGACTTTACTAAAGGGATAAAGTCAAGAAATTCCCATGTATGATTTGAGCCATGCTCTTCCCGTTTAAAATACAAACCATTTACCATAATGAATAACATAACTCGGAGATTTTATTGCTAAGCCACTTCCCAAGAGAAATGACTGCTATTTTTCTGACTAATATGTTACGATTCATTTCAAGATTCCTCTTCATCATAACTAACCATGCTTGTTATTGTCACTTTTGGCCGGCTTAACTGTACATTGTAATATGGTACTATTGTTTGTAAATTGCTTTTAAACTGAAAGTAAAAAACTGAATGGGCTGGAATTGCATATTATTATTATTACAAAATATTTTCACCTACAGTATTTTCACCCAAAAACAGAAGGTCAGCTATGTAGTGACTTGGGAAAGGTAATACTAGAGATGTTACTTCAAAATTCTTTATGCTATTATGCATATATTAAGGCCTATTTATGGCGATAACGTTCTTGTTTTTGTCTTACAATTTCCACTTCAATGTTCTTTGTTTTCATTAGCATAGATTCCAGGAAACAATGACGTTGAGTTGCCCCAGATGAGCCTTTCACTGTCATGCTATCAGTGCCCACAAACAGCTGCTCAGAAGACAACTAGCGTCATTTCCGTTGCAAGAACAACAAACAAAACAAAGAAACGCACAGTATGAGTGTGAGGATGCACACTCTGACCTATCACATTTTCACTACCGCAATGAATTAACTGGATTCTCTGTTGGCGGTTCATCACTTTGAAATAGGTGATATATTTAGTGAGTGAAATCAAAATTACTTGATGGATGTTTTCAAGCAACTGAACGACTTCTAGCCACACATCCAGTCAGATTTGCAAATATTTATATATATATGAGAAAAGTTCAAATGCAAAACCCTCTAAAAGCCATCTCCGTCAAAAATGAGATAACAATACTGAGCGAATGCTCTCCACACGTAGTATATGTTCATCAAGTACTTTCACTTCAAATCACTAATTCCCAGTCTCAACCCAAGCAGAAGTACCAGTACTTACATAGAAACCACGGTAGCCAGTAAGAACATGGTAGCCAGTAAGGAAAGGCTAATTTTAAAGAAAAACGTCAGACGTACTTAGAGGCTTTTGCATCTGAACCACAAAACCAGTCTTAAGTCGCTGGGGTATATTTGTAAGCAATAGCCAAAAATACATTGTATAGGTCAAAATTATTCATTTTTCTTTTATGCCAAAAATCATTAGGATATTATGTAAAGATCATGTTCCATGAAAATATTTTGTAAAATGCCTACTGTAAATATATCAAAAATATATATCAATAATTTTTGATGAGTAATATGCATTGTTAGGAAATTTATTTGGACCACTTTAAAAGCATTTTTCTCAATATTCAGATTTCCAAATAATTGTATCTCAGCCAAATATTGTCCTATCCTAACAAACCATACATCGATGGAAAGCTTATTCAGCTTTCAGATGATGTATAAATGTCAATTTCGGAAAATTTACCCTTATGACTGGTTTTGTGGTCCAGGGTCACACATATATATATATATATATACATTTGTACTTCATTGTACTTAATATTACATCATATTATATTTAATACAAAAAATAAAAATGAATGAAAATAAAATAAATGAATATTACATAATATTATGTAATAATGGTGCTTGTTATATTATAAATAATTCTATTATATATAACTCTATTCTATTCTATTTTAAAACTTTTAAATAAAAAACCTGTTGTTATATAATATATATTTTTTTAATTCTACTTAATACTACATCATATTAGATTTATTATAAGCAAATATATTTGTAAAATAAATAAATATTAATGAATATTAAATAAAATAGAAAAATCTATTATCACACTAAATACAATTACTGTTTATCATATTATACTTAATAATAATTATATTAGTGTAATATAATATTATATTTAAGACATATATTTGATATATTTTGAATTGTACTTAATATTACATCATAGCATATTTATTATAAACAAACATATTTAAATGCTAATTATATATATAAACAAATTAATATACATATACTTGTAAATATTTAATAAATATATACATGAATGTGCTTGTACTTAAATATACATAATTATTACACAATGTTAACAAATATAAACACAGTTATAAACAAATATAAGCCTGCTTTTCCCCGCATGTGCGCGCTAGAGACGTGGCGGGCTTTATTGCGCAGAATTTGCGCTGAGAAGCGCCTTTCACACCGACGCGGATTCAGCGCAGCGGCAAAAGTTCAACTATATTTCGGCTTGCGTGCCAGTGGTGCACTATGCTGTGCATGCGCTTTGGTCGACGCAGAAACGGTCCTCGGGCGGTGCAAGCAACTAAAATGAATGGGTTTCATAGCATAGCGCAGCGCTTTCCGCGTTCGTGTTATACTTTAGATATGCTTTCATTAAATGCCGTTTGGAATGCAGTACTATTACATGCATGAAACTCGCGCACCGATGGACTTTCACGTGCGCTTTGTGTATGTTGTTCTGAAGATCGATTGCGGCTGCGGTTAAATGTACTTCCATTTTCGAATACTTTCATACGAAATTGATGTTTACACAGTCAGGTATGTTTTCAGAGCAGGACAAAACATCTGATATATCGAAATAGATCTCTGCATTTAGTGTGAAAACAGTCTACCAAAGCTGCCACTGTCAATGATCTCATCAGTACTAATCAAAGGGCAATAATGCTGAGAAGAACCCAGAACTATTGTCTGAAAACTTTCAGATACTTAAAGAACACTTATTTTAAATAAGTGATTGTTTTAAAAAGTAGCCTGTTTATATGATAAAAAAAAATAATTAAGTTTGCACAAAATAAAATTGCTATAAAATTTATATATAAAAATGTATCCATGTGCAGTAATATTGAAAACTGAGAATGTGATGCATAGTGATATTGAGTTGATAATGAAAATTGACCAGAATCGGAATCGAATCAGATCGTAAAGTGCCTGAAGATTCCCACCCCTAATATATATCTATATGTGTGTGTGTATTTTGCTTGTACTTAATATTACATCATATTAGGTTTTACATAAATGTATAAATATATTTATAAAATAAATTAATATATAATAATATTAAATAAAATATATAAATATATTACTTTTTAATAAACTTTGATACAACTGCCGTTTTAAAATACTATTTCCACTTCTTTCCTTCAGTCATTCTTCCAAACCGAAACACTGATCTTGCAAGTAACAGAAAGTCAACAATGTCATTTCTCAGAAGCCAAGTCGCTTAAAAACCACAGCAGGTGACAGTATGCGTAGGAGATAAATCAACCATAACGGCCACACAGAAAGATCAGCCATTTTGATTTTCAACCTAGAAGTGTGTTTTAACACTCTTGATAGAAATCAAGAATCTCTCGGCAACCCTTAGCAATAATGAAAAAATAAATAAATAATTCTGTCTTGTCAAACACACTGCTTGGATGCAGTATGGGGGCCACTGAATGTTCAACCTGCTCTCTGAATGACAAAGATCTCCATCAGGAGTCAGAGACACTGTGTTCCTGATCAAGCCACCCGGCAGGAAGCTGCAATCCTCCGCACCCATCCTCCCCCTCCTCCTCTCGCTCAGGAGAGAGTTCTCTGGATGAACGGTGCGCGTGCAGCGCCGAGCCTCTAAAATGAAGGCTGTACCCACATCCTGTGTTCATGTTCGGTGTCTTAAACAAGCACCTGCCTGTCCTGCCCCTCGTCTTCTGCAATTACCCAAAAACTGAAACTGCTGAGACATTTTCTGTTTTGTTTTTGGGGTTGTGTTTGCATTCAGAAAAAAGCATGTGCTGGGCAGATTTCTCGGGGGAAGCGCTGCATACATGACTAAAGCAAACAGACACTGCAGAACAGTTATTCAATGCCATACCTTCCAGCTACGAGGATGTTGAAACTTGACGGTACACTTAGACACATCCATTGTGTTGTTATTGAAAATGACTCACTGAGATGGATATTACACAACCAAACTAAATAGTCTAGCTTTGATCACTTTGGTTGGATTAGTTCAGCAAAAGATCCAAATGTTTGTTCTTTAATGGATTTTAATAACAGCTGAGGTAATTTACTGTGGCCTGCTTGGGATGCCATGCACAGTTCAGAGACTCCACAAAAAGTCATATGCATTTTTCAATGACTAGTGAGTATTACAGAGTGCTATCAAATGATTAATCACGATTAATTGCATCCAAAATAAATGTGTGTGCTGTGTATATTTATTATGTATATATAAACACACACACATACACACACATGCATGTATATAATGGGTTTTCATAAAAAAAGGTAAAGATGTGTTATAATAATTTTTTAAAAAAGGTTATAAAAATAAAAAATAACAACAAACAAGCTGACATAGTGGTTATGCCACGCTGACTATGACATACAAATATAAATATAAATAGTTTTCCTTAATTATTTTCCAAATATAAATATTTGAAACAAATTGCTTTAATACTTCATTGTTTTTAAACAACTAATGTAATGTAAACTAATGTAAAACTATTGTAAAATATTTTGATTCTAGGGCTGGCAAATGATTAATCGCGATTAATCATGATTAATCGCATACAAAATAAAAGTTTGAGTTTGCTTAATATATGTGCGTGTACTGTGTGTAATTATTATGTATATATAAATACAAGCACATTCATGTATACATTTATTAAATATTTACAAGTATATGTATTTAATTATAATTTTTACAATATTTATATTATATATAAATAAAAATATTTTGTACATAAAAAACATATTTCTCTTAAATATATACATTGATTTGTGTGTATTTATATATACATATGTTTTATGTCTTAACACAGTACACACACATATATATTAGGCAAACTCAAACTTTTATTTTGTATGTGATTAATCGTGATTAATCGTTTGACAGCCCTAATATTAACTAGGCCTAAATATAGTTATAAGATATAAGATAAGATATTAACACATGACCAAAATGGGCTCTTCAATATAATAATTCCATACTGACTTTGATAGACAAAGTTTTCCAAAAATAAACATTACAAAACAAAATTTATTAACTGCTTATTTTTAACGGTTTAATAATATAGTATTATAACACTTTTTTAATAAATCAAGAATTTTAGTCTTTTAATTAGGCTTTATTTCCCTTACTTACAAACTGTGGACAGTTACACCACCTAGACATTTTGTACTTCACCCCTTACAAAAAATATATATATATCAAAATTGCTTTTACTTCAACCACTGAAAAGTATGCTTTTAATAAAACAGTGTATCCAAATCATTATTGCATTTTGAATAACTTCCGGACAAAAACAAGCATCACGTCATGGACCGATATATAAAATCACAATGAGTGTTCATGTGTAGCCTACAGCTGATAATATCTTTAACATTTCGAGCCATCCTCTGTCATAAGTTTGCATACATACACCTTCAATAGTCAAGAAAATGTGAACTAAACATGCTGACCCCTGAACTTCAACGATATTAAAATACTAACGAAAACAAAGCGCTAAACCGCCCACTGATGCTCCCCAGGGCTCAATTGCGCAAGACTTTATCACTTACGATAAGGATCTTATTACGCTTCGTTCTTTTACAAAAGAAACGGCGAGCAAAAAATGACCACCTTAGTATGTGTATCCCTTTAGTTACTCCTAAAGCTACTTATTGTGTCACAACAAACAGAAATTCTGCAAAGAAATACATCAGCGTTCACTATTTTTCACCGACAAACGTCCCGGATGTCTGCCAACATCGTAGTTGCGCTCGTTCTTTCAGAGATGAGAAAAGTGCTCGTATCATCGACGTGACAAACTTCTAAGCTCACAAAAGCTGTGAAGATTTTAAACAAGCCCCTTACCGAATGAAGTGATTTTCTGGCGGTCCTCGGCACGCGACATCCTCTCGTAGTAAAGTTTTCATACAGCGTGCAACTGTGTTGTTTACAAAGTATTGAGCGGAATCCCGATTGGTCCGGGTCGAGCCAAGGCGACGCCCCGAAGCTTAAACCCCATCTGATGCGACGCGAAAAAACCTGTAATCAACGTCGTTTCATTGCACCGCGTCGCAGAGTTGGTAATTATAACAGAACTGTTGTAGTTTGTCGCGTCGCTTGCAGTTTATATACGGGTATTTAGTCAGAGATTTGCGCTTTTGCAAAACTGTGATGATCAGATTTTACACAAGGTGGTGCAATTGTCAACCTTCTACTCAAAGTTTCAGGACTAGCTGATTTACCATTATTCTTTATTCGACACTGCAGGGAGGCAATATGATGTAACAAACACAGCAAGAATACGATGCAACAACGTAAAAGTATAACATATTTAATATCTGTGAACCTGGACCACAAAACCAGTCATAAGTGTAAGCTTTCCGTTGATGTATGGTTTGCTAGGAAAGGACAATATTTGGCTGAGATAGAACTATTTGAATATCTGGAATCTTATG
This sequence comes from Cirrhinus mrigala, assembly GCA_036247105.1. Taxonomy (NCBI): domain Eukaryota; kingdom Metazoa; phylum Chordata; class Actinopteri; order Cypriniformes; family Cyprinidae; genus Cirrhinus; species Cirrhinus mrigala. Next base: position 14,608,789 of record CM070031.1, on the reverse strand, counting down.
GTGCAAAAAAAATAAAAATACTGAGAAAATCGACTTTAAAGTTGTCCAAACGAAGTTTATAGCAATGCATATTACTAATCAAAAATTACGTTTTGATATATTTACGGTGGGAAATTTACAAAATATCTTAATGGAAAATGATCTTTGCTTAATATCCTAATGATTTTTGGCATAAAAAAATTGATAAATTTGACCCATCTGATGTATTTTTGCTACTATTGCTACAAATATACTCGTGCAACATAAGACTGGTTTTGTGGTTCAGGGTCACATTTTAAAAGAAGTATAATTTAAATATATATATATATATATATATATATATATATATATATATATATATATATATATATATATATATATTATCTTAATTTTTTTTAAATAGTGACATTGTTTATGACCAGCAGGTATCCTTATACTTATAACATAATGCAATAAATAATACAATAATTATATGTTTTTAAAACTGTAAAACGTTTGTGTAACATTTGTTGTGCTGCTTTTTATTTATGGTAAGAATACAATGCAACAGCATGAAAGTATAATATATTTAATATTTTAAAAAGTATAAATAAAAAAATATAAAATCTTAGTTTTTTTTTTTTTTTTAGTGACATAGTTTATGATCAGCAGGTATCCTCGTACTTATCACATATTGCAAAATATTACAAAACAAAATGAATAATAAAATAATTATATATTTTTTAAAATCATAAAATATTTTTATAACATTTACTGTCTTTTATTCATGGTAAGAACACAATTCAACAACATAAAAATATAATTTATTTAATATAAAAAAAGAGTATAATTTAAAAATATATAATATCTTTGTTTTTTAAATAGTGACATTGCTTATGAGCAGCAGGTATCCTCATACTTATAACATAATGCAAAATATTATAAAACAAAATAAATAATACAATAATTATATATTTTTAAAACTAAAATATTTTTATAACATTTGTTGTACCGTCTTTTATTTATGATAAGATTACAATGCAACAACATAAAAATATAATGTATTTAATATATATAAAAAAGAGTATAATTTAAAAATATATATTATCTTTGTTTTTTTTTAAATAGTGACATTGTTTATGAGCAGCAGATATCCTCATACTTATCAAATAATGCAAAATATTATAAAACAAAATGAATAATAAAATATATATTTTTTTAATTGTAAAATATTTTATAACATTTGTTGTCCCGCCTTTTAGTTATGGTAAGAATACAATGCATAAAAGTATAATGTATTTAATATATATATTAAAAAAAAAAAAGAAGTTTAATTAAAAAAAAATATAATATCTTCATTTTTTGTTTTTTGTTTTTATAGCGACATTGTTTATGACCAGCAGTTATCCTCATACTTATCACATAATCCAAAATATTGTAAAACAAAATAAATAATAACATAATTATATATTTTTACATTTGTTGTACTGTCTTTTATTTATGGTATATAAAAATTTAGAATACAATGTGACAACATAAAAATATAATGTATTTAATATTTTAAAAATGTATAATTAAAAAATATAATATCTTAGTTTTTTTAATAGCGACATTGTTTATGACCAGCAGGTGTCCTCATACTTATCACATAAACATCACATAAAACATAAATATCACAAAATATAATTATATATTTTTGAAAAGTGTAAAATATTTATATAACATTTCTTGCACTGCCTTTTATTTATGGTATTTTTTTTTTGTTTTTTTTTTTAATGGGGCTGCTTAATTGTCATAAAAAAAATAATGTCAAAAAAAACGTGGTGGTACTAAAATGTGAGTTGGATGTTTTATTATTATTATTATTATTTATTTTACTTTTTTATTGAATCATAGATATCAAGCGTAACAAAAAATAGTAGCCTTAAACATGCTAATATTAACAAAATGTTAACAAAAAAATCACATGACAATAAAATGACTTCATTCATATAGGTTTTCCCATTATAAATAATATTTAAAACAAATTTGCAACACTGTTAGTGAAATGAATTATTAGTAATATTAAAAGATATTTTAGAAAAAATCCAGTGTTATTTAAATGTATTATAATTTTTAATATAAAACAAAAACAGTCACAGGGTAAAAAAAAAAAAAAATGTCATATTTAAGATTTTTGTTGGTTTGTTTGTCCGCTTCCCATAATGCATAGTGGCTATTAAAGCATATAAGCATATTCACCAAATTCTAACCCAGAAATGTTTCCAGAAGTAAATATGTCTCTGGTCTCATAAGAACTGCATTTAAAACAAGACAAAAGAAATTAATTTTACAATGTTGCATAAGATATAGTCTTTGAGCTTTCTTGCCTCTAAATATGTGCTCTTTTCAGAAGGTTTAATCTCCTGAAATGAATATTAATTCATCTGATAGATTATTAAAACAATTTTTAGTTCAAAAATACTAATCTGATACACTCAAATTAGGATTTCTAATTTAAAAGCCTTTACTTCCATGTTTTCATATGTTACGAAAATGTTAAACGTCTGAAAACTTTATTATTGTAAAAAAAAAAAAAAAAAAAATAGTAGGAAACTTGACAATTTTTCATCGAAAATGCTTGTAACTTTTAAATTCTTTAATTAAAAAAAAAAGTCATGAAAGTAATAAACGATTAGAAATGATAAACATTGCACTGTTTTAACTATAAGCCATGGTTTATATAAACAAAAATAACAACTATTGGTCTGGACTATGTAGACCTAAACACCTCTATGTATCCATAACTCGTTTTTCTCCTTCAGTGTTTTTTTATTATCAGCCCATTATCGTATTACGTAATGATGAAGTGACTTGGCGTGCCTTGCGCTCAGTGTTGATACATGACGTCACGGCATGCTCTCGGCGCCCCTCCTTCGCGTTCCTCTCTGTGTTGTTTCCGCATAATTAGACGGAATCCCCGCCCAACCCGATTCCAGCTTGGCTGCGTTGTTTGGGGACAGTCCGAAGATGGCGACGGCCCAGCTGTACTGCGTCTGCCGGCAGCCGTACGATGTGAGCCGGTTTATGATAGAATGCGATATTTGTAAGGACTGGTTTCACGGCAGGTAAGGAATTCAACCGTTTCTCCGTCATACGTGGTCTCGGAAAATGCAACAAAATAGCAGCTTGTGAAATCCTATGGCACTTCGGGTGTCAGTAAGCCGTGCGTTGAGCTCGCTCGCTCGCACTGAGACGATTTCACGCACTGCTTTGTCAATATTTCCAGGCGTTAATCGCCTCCTTTGCAGTTTTCGTAATAGAAACGGTCGCGTTACCCGTCCGTTAAAGCTTCGTTGTTGTTTTGCACTAACATTTGACTGTTTTTCCACGGCTTCTCAAAAAAATCCAGCGATCCGAGCAGCAAAAAGGGTTCACGTAGGGTTTTTCTCAGAAGCTTTGTGGCTAGGAGTTGCAGAGCATCAGCTGACATTAACCCCTTGTGTAGTTTTGTGTCACATAGAAGTAAATAAATGTCAACATCGGCTGTTGAAGTGCACATGGGGTTGTGGTCAGACGTCAAGTGAGGGTTTATTTATCTTGCAAATTTAAGAGCAGTTGCGTCAATGCGTTACAGTGTCAAACAGCAAATATTAAAATGGTAATATAACATGAGAGATAAACAAATAAAACAACATACTACTAGTAATAATAATAATAATAAAGAAGAAGAAGAAACTGCATAAAAAGTAGCAGCTGATTTTGAACGAAGTCATGATGGATGTGGTGCTGAAACTTGCACGCTTTGGAGTTAACTCGTGCGTGATGTTTTTTCCTTTTAGTACGTATCTTGTTTTTCATGGTTGAAAATATTATAAACAGTAATGGTTGCCACCCCAGTGGCGTTAACGGAAAAAAACTAGCGTTTTGAGAGTTTTATACTTTGCAACTCACTTTAAACTAGCGAACAACATCTGGATAGATATTTTGGTGGGTTTATTTTTGTTTTTCATCGTTTGCTTTATTTTTATGCAGCCGAGTTTTATTGCTCTCAGCTCGTAAAGTAAATGTATATGTCATGCAGGTTATTTCTTTGTTGGTTGTTCTGTAGCAGTCAGTCTGTAAAGCGTGAAGAAACGTGGGGGGTTTCGATGAAAAGTTACACGGGGAATGGAGGGGAGGGGGGGGGGTTACTAAACAAAGACGTGTGGTTGAGTTTACGAGATCAGACCCTTCCCTATTTCTCTCGTTAAATACTTTAAATGTGCATTACAGATTGCTTGGAGAGTGGCGTCTGATTTTGGGGTTTGCTAGGTTTTATGGGAGTGCTAAATATAAAAAGGAAAGTCACGTTTGTAATGGAGCTCAGCGCCTTACGTTTCTGTGATTGTTTGGTCTTTTTGATTGACAGCAGGGGTCGGGCATTTAAATCCCCCTGTTTTACATATATGGGCATGTGGTTCCGCCTCTTAAAGGGACAGGTACCGTTTGACGTGTGCAGCGTTGAGCTGAAGACGTGTGAAATGCTCAGGGTGAAGTAAGGTTGCACGCTTTCCGGCAATATTTACAGTTCATGAACATCATGTTGCTTGTTTATAAGTGTGAAATAGCTGGGTGGCACGCTTGTTTTTAGATTACTTGTAACCTTTATACATTTATACATTCATGTAGTATGTACTACAAATATGTAACAGTACAAAGATCTTTAAGAAATGGGAAATGTGTTATAGACAAGGTAGTTTATTATGAGTTGAAAAATATAAAAACAAATGCAGATTATATTAACATTTGAATGTTATAATTGTGTTTATATAATGTATATAATATATATATATATATATATATATATATATATATATATATATAAACAGTAATGATAATATTACTTTTAAGAATTTAAACCTTGTGTTAAATTATATACATAAAATATTTAAATAATAATAATAATTATAGTAGTATTAGTTGTAATTAAAGTTATTGTTATTATTAACTTCTTATTTATATAAAATTATTTATTTTATTTACAAAATGTATTTATTGCATATTAAATCTAATAATAAAATGATTATCATTATTATTTGTTGTAGTAGTAGTATTGAATAAAACATCAAACTGGAAAACTGTGAAAGTAATAACAATATTTTCAATAGCTTAAATAATTTATAAAATAAAATAAATTTTATATAATTATATATTAATAATAGTAATTATAATATTACTTCTGCAAATTTAAATGTGTGTGTATATAAAAATTGTTTAAAATGATATACATAAAATATTTCAATAATAGTAGTAATAATAATTATAGTAGTTAAGTAGTAATAGTAATAAAAATTGTTATTATTAACTTCACATTTATATAAAATAATTTATTTTATATACAAAATCTATTTATTAAATCTATTAAATCTAATAATAAAATGATTATTATTTAATAAGAATATCAAGCTGGAGGTCTTGTGAAATTAGTAATATTTTTAATAGCTTAAATAATTTTCTAATATGTATATATATTGTGTGTGTGTGATTTGAAAATATTTTGTCTAAATTATTTAAATTATTAAAAATATTACTAATTTCACTTTTTTATATATAAAACATTTATTTGTACATTAAATAATTTTATATAAATATAGCTATTAATAATAATAATAACTTACTATTATTATTTATTTAAATATTTTGGGTATACACACACACATATATATATATATATATATATATATATATATATATATATATATATATATATATATATATATATATATATATATATATATATATGTAAATTATTCAGTTATTATTTCAGTAAATCATCTAAATTATTTCAAAAATTAATGTAATTATTAATTTCACAAGACCTACAGTTTGATATTATTATTAAATAATAATAATAATTTTATTATTATATTTATTATATTTAATAAGTAATTTTGTATATAAAATAATTTTATATAAATGTGGAGTTAATAATAATATTAATGACTTATTACTATTATTACTACTATAATTCTTAATGCTACTATTATTTAAATATTTTATGTATAGATTTTTTAAATTTTTTTATTAATATTTAAATTATTAAAAGTAAAAATATTATCATTATTTTAATATATGATTGGGTAATTTTTTTCTGTTCTCTTTCTGCATGCATGTCTTTAGCAAATCACACCACAGCTTAAACCTGTGATGGTCTGAATTTATTTTCTAAACAATAGCATTTCAAAGGTCAGTCTGAATCATCTCAGATTTCTCACCCTTATTATAGAATATAAATATTTACCATGGTTTTCAAGCATTCTTGCAGTAGGCCTGTGTGTTTGAATTTCAAGTGGTGTTGAATTTTGCCAAGGGGGTTTTGTATCTCTGCATTACAGCATTGTGGTGTGTTGATAACGCGGGTTAATCATATTTTCGGGATGCGTGGTTGATGTGTTTTGTTCTGTTACTCAAAGGTTCCATGTGGCACTGCTGCCTGCCACCAATGGGATTAAGCCGTCTAGCCGGTCGCCAGGGCCTGGCTGTTATCTGCCTTCATGCACAGTCTGGTTTGGGAAGCAAAAGCCGCTGGGAGTAAAGGCCTCAGAGGATTACGATCCTGATATTCATGCCTGCTAGTGACAAGAGGCCCGAACGTACAGTTTCAATATTTCGAAAAACTGCCCATACATGCCTTACCTACCAGGTGCAGGCCAGTTTTCCAGGATTTACAGTGACTTTAAAAATGGAATGTTACCTAATGAGTCGTTTAAGTGGTTCATTTATCCTCCGCGAATCCATTCTGAGGTCTGTTGTTCTGCATGCGTCTCTGTCTTTTGAATAATGCGTGTATTTGCATGCATGATGCACGTGCGTGGGTGCGCTTGTGTGTTTGTAGGAGGGAAAAGATTGATGGAGGCCTCACTGCCCAGAGGCAAGTTCAAAGCCCCATTCATCAACGTCCCTCTGAGGCTGAAAACACTGAGGAGAGATAGATGACTTCTGTCTTGTCAGCCCAGGTTTTTACTTGGATTGGCCTGGTCGAAAAGTCACCCTCGTATTTGTATGAGATGTTAGGGTTTTTTAATGATAACGAGATGAGCATGTGCTGCTGCTACTAGAATATCAATTAGGATAAAATAAAGTGCTGATAATAATCTAATGAAATCTTATGTATAGTTACACTTGCTTAATGCAGGGTTCACACTAAGGTGCCTAAAGTACTTTAATTTGACGTTTTGAAATTTAAGGCCTGGAAACCCCTTGAAAATAGTGATATTCATGATGAAAATTGCTTGAATTATTGAAAGGCAGTGTATCTATGAAATAAGTGTTTAATTTTGTCAGTAAGCACATCTTTTAATGCAAAATGCACGCAATTACAAAAAACTTCATACATTTTTTGCATATTTCCCTTAATGTCAAAAAACAACAGCTAAGCAAGCAGCAGTACTGGCAGTGTTGTGTAAACATGGCTGAAGATGCGAAAAGGGGAACAGATGAACTAAATCAACTGAGTAATTTACACTGGAACCACTCAGACTGATTCAAACTCGTGCCTTCGATCATTCATTTCAAAAAAAGGTTAATTTCAGATCAAGTCAAAATGGCCAATCATTTTCGAATTTCAGCATCACGTGTAACAATTTTAAAAAGCACATAGTGATGGGTGAAATGGAGCTTTTTGAAACTCAGAATGAGTTAAACCATTGCGTTGCAAAATGATTCACTGTTTCAAAGCACTCTGATCGGATTGTGTATCACAAATAATTTGTTTCAGATCGGGACTGCAAATCGCAAATCATTTGATTTAGATTGGAATGGGTTAGTGAATCATTTCATGCATTGAATGATTCAAGTCAAATGATATTTGATTTGATTTGAAGTCCCGATCTAAATCAAATGATTGCCCTTTTCAAGTTCCCATCTTAGTCAAATGAATCGTGATCCACACTACCAGCTCTGATCTGAACTGATGGTTTGCGAATCATTATTTAGATCAGAATTTCAGAGAGGGTTTGCAGATCTTTTGCTTTATATCGGAACTTCGAATTGTGGATCACAAATCATGTGATTTAGATCGGAATGTCAGAGCGGGTTCGCAAATCTTTTGATTGAGATCTGGACTTCGGAGAGTGGATTGCAAATCATTTGATTTAGATCGGAACTTCAAGAGTGTGAATTGCGAATCATTTGCTTTATATCGGAACTTTGAAATGTGGATCGCAAATCATGTGATTTAGATCGGAACTTCAGAGCAGGTTTGCAAATCATTTGATTTAGATCGGAACTTCAGAGCAGGTTTGCAAATCATTTGATTTAGATCGGAACTTCAGAGCAGGTTTGCAAATCATTTGATTTAGATCGGAACTTCGGAGAGTGGGTCGCAAATCATTTGATTTAGATCGGAACTTCGGAGAGTGGATCGTAAATCATGTGATTTAGATTGGAACTTCAGAGCAGGTTTGCAAATCATTTGATTTAGATCGGAACTTCGGAGAGTGGATCGTAAATCATGTGATTTAGATCGGAACTTCAGAGCAGGTTTGCAAATCATTTGATTTAGATCGGAACTTCGGAGAGTGGATCGCAAATCATGTGATTTAGATCGGAACTTCGGAGAGTGGGTCGCAAATCATTTGATTTAGATCGGAACTTCGGAGAGTGGATCGCAAATCATGTGATTTAGATCGGAACTTCGGAGAGTGGATCGCAAATCATGTGATTTAGATCGGAACTTCGGAGAGTGGGTCGCAAATCATTTGATTTAGATCGGAACTTCGGAGAGTGGATCGCAAATCATGTGATTTAGATCGGAACTTCGGAGAGTGGATCGCAAATCATGTGATTTAGATCGGAACTTCAAGAGTGTGAATTGCGAATCATTTGCTTTATATCGGAACTTCGAAATGTGGATCGCAAATCATTTGATTTAGATTGGAACTTCAGAGCGGGTTCGCAAATCATTTGATTTAGATCGGAACTTCGGAGAGTGGATCGCAAATCATGTGATTAGAACTGAACTTCAAGAGTGTGGATTGCGAATCATTTGATTTAGATCGGAACTTCAGAGCGGGTTTGCGAGTCATTTGATTTAGATCGAAACTTCAAAGCGTGGAACGCAAATCATTTGATTTAGATCGGAACTTCAGAGCGGGTTCGCAAATCTTTTGATTTAGATCAGAACTTTGGAGAGTGGATCGCAAATCATTTGATTAGAACTGAACTTCAAGAGTGTGGATTGCGAATCATTTGATTTAGATCAGAACTTCAGAGCAGTTTTGCGAATCTTTTTCTTTAGATCGGAAATTTAGAGTGGGTTCGCAAATGTTTTGCTTTAGATCAGAACTTCAGAGCGGGTTTGCAAATCTTTTGCTTTAGATCAGAACTTCAGAGCAGGTTTGCAAATCGTTTGATGTGTGAAGTAAAACCAGTTCTGTGATGAGTAGTAAATCTCCATCACGTGCATTCAGCTGGAGCGGCAATTAATACACAGAGCCATAAATCACTGACAAGGTACGCAAAATCACGCTCATAATCGAATGATTTGTTTTTTTGTTTGTTTTTTTTACTCCCTTAAACTGTAGAAAACATCAAACCATTAAGGCAGTACAGTTACAAAAACAAAACAAAGAGAAAAAAGAAAGTATACACAAATACAAATTCCTTAAGAAAAGGTTTTACTATAGTAAAAGTGTAGTATACTTTATAATACTTTTGTAGTTATACTTTGCATGTGCTTCACTTTATTTTTACCATTTTTATTAGTCTATTTTTATTTATCAATTTCTCTTTTTTATATAGAATTTGAAATAAAAGGCATTGTATGACAAGTGAGATCTCTGATTAAAGTCCTTGAAAATCACAAAAAGTAGTGCTTGAAAAGTCCTTGAAAATTTCATTTTACAGTATCTGTACAAACCCTGTAAATGACAATAAAATCTCTTGCATAAAAATGATTGCATGATTCTAAACGCAAGTTAGAGTAGCTCCATGTGGATATTGGTTTTCCATAGTCTTTAGTAACAACATTATTTCAGCTGTTTGTCAGATGGATTTTTCACAGACTGCTTATGATTAACGACCTTAGGTTGCCAACCTATTGATTTCAAGACCATTATCCACTTTATGAATAGACCGGATGATCTCACTGGTCATCTGTCACATTTGTCATATCTAATAAGGCTGTTATAGAATTTTAATGCATCGAAAAGGGAAAGTAGTTAGAGCTGTGGGAATGTCGCCTCAAACCAAGGTTGAAAAAAGTCTCTTATGTTCACCAAGGCTACATTTATTTGATCAGAACTACAGTAAAAACAGTAGGATACTTTTACAAACTAAAATAACTGCTTTCTGTTTTTATACATTTTAAAATTTATTTCTGTGATGCAAAGCTGAATTTTCAGCATCATTACTTCAGTCTTCAGTGTCACATGCTCCTTCAGAAGTTCAAAAGAACAGTATTTATTCAAAAAAAAATGTTTTTGTAACATTATAAACATCTTTACTTGCTGAATAAAAGTATTTTTTTCCAAAAATGACACCAAACCTTTAAACAGTAGCGTATATCTAGTTTAAACTGTAAGGGTCTATTTTCAGTGGCAGTTACAGTCCTGTTTGTGTTTCGATCTCTAAACAAAGGTGAGAGTTTGCAGCACAGTTGTGTCTGGAGGAAGTCTGCTCTTGTTGGGGTGATGGTCTTGGCCAAGCTTGCGGGTTTGAAGCAGTAAAGCCTAGTTTCCTATGCTGAATGCAGCTTCCTGTGCTCATTACTCTCAGGGGCTCGTCTGCGTTCAAGACAGACGGTCAGGTTCACAAAGAGACATAAAGTAGGAGAGGGGAAGGCTTAGTTTATCTTTCGTTACCCTCATTTTATGTTATGCTTCCTGCTGCTTCACTGTCTGTTGGCTGAGCTTTTTTTTGCCCACAGTTTCCTCCCTGACTTCCCTCAGCCAGGCTTAATTTAGCGAATAAGTGCAGCCACACATCAAAATGGACAGTGTCCTCTGTGTTTTTTGCAGTGAAGATCTTTGCTAACACAAAGGGTGTGGGTTCACCTCACAGTCCTTCTCAGCCACTTTATCTTGCTGTTCTATTATTATGACCTCAGGCGAAACACTTAACCTTAGTTTATTCCAGGAGGACTGTCTTTGCAATTAGAGTGTTGTAGGTCACACAGGATGAAAAGTGTCCACTAAATGAAGAGTAACTCAAGCTTGGGACTGATTGATACGAGAGGTCATTGTTGTGTTCTGCTTTGCCTTCCAACTCGGAAACCCTACACTTCCACCTCACATTTAGAGACCCTATAAATTAAAGTCAAGTAAATGAGCTAATTTTGACTTGTTTACCCAGGTCTGAGGTTATAGAACTACACTTTCAGCAGGTTAAACAAATGAGAATTCGTTTGTCATCATTTACTCATCCTCATGGCATTGCAAACTTGTATGAGCTTTCCTAGTTTTGTAGAACACAAAAGGAGATGTTTAGCAGAACGTTCACGCTGCTCTTTTCCTTACAGTGAATGTGAATAGTGACTGGTGGTTGTCAAGCTTGTCAAGTTTCAAAACGCCTTAAGCCTTAAAGGGGTAGTTTACCCAAAAATTAAAATTACCTCATGATTTACTTACCCTCAAGCCATCCTAGGTGTATATGACTTTCTTCTTTCAGATGAATACAATCAGAGTTATATTAAAAAATATCTTGGCTCTTCCACGCTTTATAATGGCTGTTGAGATTCAATAATCCATGTGAGGAACGTTAAAAGGCTAAACATTTCCCGACACATTTTGCATTGGATTAGAGTTTGTTCAACTTTGAGAATGCAAATTCATTGTTTAACAATAAAAAGCTGCTTAGCCCTGAGTAAATAGTGCTTCATGTTGATTACGATAATGGACAATTGACCGTCTTTGCCTGCAAAATTTCGCTGAAGTTTTCCTGATTTGACTGTGACTTTGTAATGGCTTTTGATACAGAACGACCTAAATTTAACTTGACTTCATTAAGTGTATGGAGTGTTACTGACTTTCATTGTATGGAAAAAAGCTCAGATATTAGGATCCACAGACAAAAGGAACTCAACTTTGAAAAGATATGAGGGTACAGTTTACATCTGCAAAATGTTAATTATTTGACATAGTCCACATAAATAATAGTTGAATTCATAAAAATGACTCTGTTCAAAATTTTACGTACTCTTGATTCTTAATACTGTGTTGTTACTTGAATGATCCATAGCAGTTTTTTTTTTTTTGGTTTAGTGATGGTTGCTCATGAGTTCTTTGTGAGAAGAACCGAGGGTGAAAACTTTTAGAATTTTAAGATCAAGGTAAATTTAACTTATTTTTTCTTCTGGGAAACATGCAAGTATCCTCTGTAGCTTCAGTAAGGTAGTACTAAATGGAAAAAAAAATGGTATTTAGGCAAAATAAGAAAAGTGTACACATCAAGTGTTCACCCTCCCGGCTCTTAATGCATCACATTTCCTTCAGAAGCATCTCTGAGTGTTTGAACCTTCTGTAATAGTTGCATATGAGTCTCTCAGTTGACCTCAGTGTGAAAAGATGGATCTCAAAATCATACAGTCATTGTTGAAATAATAATAATAATAATAATTCCTTACATTTATATAGCACTTTTCTGGGCACTCAAAGCGCTTTACATAGAAAAACCAAAACATTTGTGTTACCCAAAGGATTTTTCAGAAGAACAGTGGGCAGTTTAACTGTTCAGGACAAACAAGGGACTCTTGAACAACTATCACTAAACAAAAAAATAAAACAGCTGTGGATCATTCAGGTAACAACACAGTATTAAGAGTCAAGCGTATGTAAACTTTTGAACATGGTCATTTTTATAAATTCAGCTATTCTCTTGTGGATTAAACATCTTTTATGTGAAATATATTATTCAGGTCAGTACTAAATAAAAAAATAACATGTATGTTACTATTGTATGATCCTTATTATTTTGGTAAAATAATTAACATGTTGCAGATTCTGCAAGAAGTATGTAAACTTTTGACCTTAACTGTATGTAAATGATGACTGAATGAGAAAGAAATGGGACAGTGAAATAAATAGATGCAATAAATTTGTTTATAAATTTACTCACTTTCATGTTGCTCCAAACCTGTATAGCTATATTTCCTCTGTGGGAAGAAAAAAAAAAAGATATTTTGAGAAAATACTTTTTTTACTCTTTTTTTTTTTTTTTTTTTTTTTTTTTTTTTTTAAACACATTCTTCAAAATTTCTTGTTTTCTATTTAGCAAAAGAAAGTAAGTCATACAGGTTTTGAATAACATGAGTGTGAGTAGATGATGATGACAGAATACTAATGTTTGGGCGGACCATCCCTTTAAGCATTTCTGAATCTTTCTGAATCACTTTATTCATTTCACTTCCCATTCCTAATTCTTTACTAGCACAAATCAAGAGTGGTTGTGAATGGAATAATACTCATTTGAGTTCAGATTCTCCACAATTTCACACACGCTTTAGTCGGCAAGGAGGCCTGAGGCTCAAACCATAGTACAAAGTGTGATTCTGAGAGCGTAATGGGATCTATGGCTTACATACTGTGAGTTCTGCCTGTGAACTTGCCATCACCATGGAGACTCTTTTCATCTGTGTGCCGTCTAGTTGAACGATTGGTTAAGCCTTCGGGAGATCTCATTGGTTGTGTTGGGTTTATACTCGCGATGGCTCCTTCAAAGGAGCCTTCGAGCATCTTCCAACCTTCTGCAATGAAATCCTGTGCTAGGATCCGCATTTGACCTAACAAGCCCCACAAAACCAGGCCTCACCCATTATCTCAGGAACCATCAGAATTGTTGCGCTCTCATTGGGGGGCCCGTGGGCACTACTCCAAAAACGTGCTGTTGAGAAAAATGGCCACATCCTCTTATTGTTTGCCTGGACTTGTTCCATCTCTTGATCAAGCCTACATTTCCGCTGAGTAATGACTATCTCCATTCAGGCTAAATGGCAGGTCATAAGATCTCTGTGAGGAACGGCTGTTGTCAGAGTGTCTTCAACCATGGAAGAGGATCTCGCCCTTCAGTCTTGGAAAAAGCCACTCAGTGTGCTCTTATATCTTTTGAGGCCAAATCCCAACATCTTTTTAGGGCTTAAAGTCTCTTCCTGACACGACAACCCAGATTTATGATACTGATGGAACGGCGCCTAGAGGTTTCTTTGTGTTGTTATTTCTCAAGTCAGTTGGCTTTTAGTCTAAGTCTGATCATCTAGTACATTATCTAGCGCTGGTGTTGTTTTGTTGTAATGTGCGTCTTATTTAGACAAAGGATTTGGACAGATGCAATAACATTCTGTTTCCTATCAGGACCCCCCTCCACCTCCACTTCTGACAAAACAACATGCAATACCAGTGCAACAGCGTAAGCCTTGGCAATGAGTAAATGCAATAGCTCGGTAAGATTTAAATGAATAAAATAGCACCGAAACAAACAAGTCTGTTACTGCGCCTCTCATACTTTAATGCTATTATCCTATTTCACGCTGAACCACCCTCTTGAGGGTGAATAGTGCACGGTTTAGCAAGTCTCATGAGGTTTTGTGGAATTTGTTTGTGACAGCGTTATGGCTGTTGGCTTGCTCATCTACTTTAAAAGGGAAACGCTAATAGTGGAACACAAAGCGCAATGATAGATTTATTCTCTGATATTTCCAAACCAGAATTAAAGGAAAGAAACACTCGATAGTCAGAGTCAGAGATGGAACCTCTTTTGTTTTTTTTTGTTTTTTTTTTTTTTGTAAATAGTGCAATATGCAAACAAATATACAACAAATATAACCATAACAAATATATGGTTGTCAGTTTTTAATCCTTTTTAATTCATGAATTTTAAGTATTTAACAGTAACAGACAAAATTGGACTATATTGTAAAATGTTACAGTTTTTCTTGTTTTTTTCCTGGTCATGCTTATTTTTCATCTTATTTATTTATTTTAGGGCTGGCAAACGATTATTCGTGATTAATTGCATACAAAATAAAAGTTTGAGTTTGCCTAATATGTGTGTGTGCTGTGTGTAATTATTATATATATATAAATACAAGCACATTCATGTATGTATTTAAGAAATATTTACAATAGTATATTTATTATAATTTTTATAGAATTTATATTATATGTAAATAATATTTTGTACATAACATATATCTCTTAAATATATACATAAATTTGTGTGTGTTTATATATACATAATAATTACACACAGTACACACACATATATTAGGCAAACGCAAACTTTAATCGCTTGACAGCCCTAATTTATTCTTTAAAAAAAATGCGGTTGGCTTATTTTGAAATCATTATTAATAATGTTTGTGAACAAAATTTCTATACACTACCAGTCAAGTTTTTTTTTTTTTTTTTTTTTTTTTTTTAAATATCTCTTCTGCTCACCAAGCCTGCGTTTATTTGATCCAAAGTGCAGCAAAAACAGTAAAATTTTGAAATATTTTTACTGTTTAAAATAACAGTTTTCTGTTTGAATATTTTTTAAAATGTAATTTATTCCTGGGCTCAAAGCTAAATTTTCAGCATCATTACTCCAGTCTTCAGTGTCACATGATCCTTCAGAAATCATTCTAATATGCTGATTTGCTGTTTAAGAAACATATTGTATTATTATTATCAATATTCAAAACAGTTGAAAACATTATTTTCAGGATTCTTTGATGAATAGAAAGATCCAAAGATCAGCATTTATTTATCTGAATTTAAAAAAATAAAAAAAACTTTATACATTATACACTATACCATTCAAAAGCTCATCATTTTCAAAATACTTGTATTAAGTAATCAAGTACTCATTATGTATGTGAGTACTTGACTGCAACGCTCGATTATTTCATCACCATTATTTCACAATTTAACTCTCCACAGCAGAAACTTGCCAATAATATTGCACTTCATATTTTCTTTGCTTGTTGCATCATTCTCTTCTTCTGCCTGAATCTTTTTGTTACGCTAGCAACCCGCCGATCCCTCGTGATGTAAGCTCTCTTGAGGCCTGAACTCATTCAGATTGAGAACTCAAGCAGTCTTTTCTCTCCCACCCAGTGCTGTTCTTTTCACCCGTCTCGCTTGGCAACAGAATGTTTCAGCATCTGTTATCGTGGCTCAAAAACTCTCGAGTCAGATCTGTTTTTAGTGACACAGTGTTCCTCACCACAGATTACTCAGACAGAGTAGGAGTAAACCTTTCTCCCAGATTTGAGGAGAAAGCCGATGTTTCATCCTACAGTAGGTCAAGAACTAAGGCGCTGTGATGTAATGATCTCATGAGTCATTTCCTGCATTTCCTTTTTGGTTGTCTCATCACAAACACAAGTGAAAGTCTGAAGGAAACAGAAGGAGGGAAAGTTCTTGGCAAGTGTTTGCAGTAGCAGCTAGATCAGTGGTGCGTGAAGTGGTGCGTGCTTCCAATCGGTGCTTAATTTCCGCTAAGCTTGAAGGGTCCAAATTGCAGTTTCCGTGCAGCTTCAAAGGGCTCTACACAATCCCAGCCGTGGAGTAAGGGTCTTATCTAGCGAAACAATTTATTTTCTAATAAAAATAAAAATGTATATACTTTTTAAACCACAAATGCTCATCTTGCATTAGCTCTGCGAATGTAGTACCTCTTGTTCTTCTGGCATTGAGGGGGAAAAAAAAACACAAAAGCCCAAATTTTCCCAGTAGGAAGGCTAATTTACATCTTTTGATGTGGACACACCATTGCCACGCCATGCTGCTGTTTCCCACACTTGTTTCCAACACAAACACACTCCCTTCCCCCGTTCACCTCATGTCTCGTGCCCTGGAGCCCAACCAAATGTAACCTCACATCTGGAGTTCTGGTTTAGCCGGGCCTGTCTGGGGTTAAGCATAATCAACCGTAGATGACCCAGTCTGGAGTTACTCCTCGGTCACTGCAGAATTTGTTCAATCTTTGGCAGGATCAGATTTCAAGCATGTTTGGAATGTTTTATAGTTTACTGTGTGCTATATGCGCTACTAAGTTTGTTCGAGAAGCCGGGTTGCATCTCCTGCATGCCGTTTGCTATATTGTGGTGTCAGACTACTTCAGACTGCTTCCAGCAAGTCAAGCGTTTTCCATGTGAAGCCCTCATTGTTTGGAGCACTTCACTCTGGGTAATGTAACACTTAAAACCAACGAGTTAGTGAAATTGCTTTCTTTGGCAACACTGAGCAAAACCTGAGCCAGAGAAGTGTGCAAGGCCTCATTACCTGCCTGGCTAATGAATCTCCACACAATGCCAAGAGCTAGCTCGTCATATGACTTCCTGTGAAACAACATGCCCTTAAGCTAATTGGAGGGTGCAGCTGGAAGCGGGGAAATGAAGAAGTGGGGCAAACGGGTCTTGAGCGATAAGACGCTTGTTGGCAAAGCTTCAGTTGTGGGGGAATGTTTTAATAAGCTCCTTCAGCAAGTGGGAGCCACTCTCGTATTGTTTGATGAACTTATATTTAGCACTGATGTTAAAAATGAAAATCACCCCATGATTTTCTCACCCTCAAGCCATTATAAGTGTATATGACTTTCTTCTTTCAGACAAATATAATTGGAGTTATACTAAAAAATGCCCTGGCTCTTCCAAGTATTATAATGGCAGTGAATGGCTGTTGAGATTTTAAAGTCCAATAAAGTGCATCCATCCATCATAAAAAGTGCTCCACACAGCTCCAGGGGGCCTTCTGAAGTAATTTGATGCTTTTGTGTGAGAAAAATATACATGATTAAAACTTAAAAGAATACGTAGTCTGTAGCTTCCAGCATGTAAAAGCAAAACAGTGGAAAAAGCTAAAAAAAAACGCGGTCACAAATTAGAAGTACAAAACAAGGATTTGTAAAGAAAAATAATTTGCTGTTTCGAAGCGCTCCAATAGGAGTGGGGAACGCGGAGCGCCAATCATTTAGATTGTGATTTCAGAATGGGTTCGCAAGCCATTTGATTTAGATTGGAACTTCGGAGCGAGTTTGTGAATCTTTTGCTTCAGATCGAAACTTTGGAGCCTGGATCGCGAATCATTTGATTTAGAACGTGATTTCAGAGCGGGTTCGCGAGTCATTCGATTCGGATCGGAATTTCGGAGTGGGTTTGTGAATCTTTTGCTTCAGATCGGAACTTCTGAGCACGTACCGCGAATCATTTGAATAAGATCAGGATTTCAGAGCGGGTTCGCGAGTCATTTGATTTAGATCGTGACTTTGGAGTGAGTTCATGGATCTTTTGCTTCAGATAGGAACTTCAGAGCCCGTATCATGAATCATTTGATTAAGATCTGGATTTTGGAGCGAGTTTGTGAATCTTTTGATTTTAGAACGGGATTTCGAAGCGGGTTTGCGAGTCATTTGATTTAGATTGGAACTTCGGAGTGGGTTTGTGAATCTTTTGCTTCAGATCAGACCTTCGGAACGTGGATCGCGAATCATTTGATTTAGATCAGAACTTCCGAGCGACTTCGTGAATCCTTTGCTTCAGAACGAAACATTGGAGCCCGGATTGCAAATCGTTTGATTTAGAATGGGATTTTGGAGCATTTTTGCAAGTCGTTTGATTTGGATCAAAACTTCGAAGCAGGTTTGTGAATCTTTTGCTTCAGATCGGAACTTCTGAGCACATACCGCAAATCATTTGAATTAGATCGGGATTTCAGAGCGGGTTCGCGAGTCATTTGAATTAGATCGGGACTTTGGAGTGAGTTCATGGATCTTTTGCTACAGATCAGAACTTCAGAGCCCGGATCATGAATCGTTTGATTAAGATCTTGATTTCAGAGCGGGTTTGTGAATCTTTTGCTTCACGTATCATTTTATTTGTATATTTTCATTTATCTATTTATCTTTCCATTTCTAAAAAAGATAAGACATTGTTTGATTAAGTGAGATCTCTGAGTGAAGTCCTTGAAAATCAAAAAAGTAGTGCTTGAAAAGTACTACTTAAAAATTTCATTTTATAGTATCTGTATGAACCCCGATTCATTTGTTTTTTTTTATTTACTTGCAGCTGTGTTGAAGTAGAAGAGCACCATGCTGTGGACATTGACGTTTACCACTGTCCCAACTGTGACGTCCACCACGGACCCTCTCTGAGTACGTATACACTTTTTAGACTGCTAGTATCTATTGATTCACCTATAATGCTATATTTATAGTAAGTTCTGCAGATTTTACTGTTCCCTGTTGGGGATTCTTTATACAACTAATTTATCAGATGGAGACTGGAACTGGTTTGAAGGATTCGCAGTATGTCTAGGCAGCTGAACCGTTGTGATCAACAAGCAGTAGTGCGCGACAGATGTTATGGCGTTGTGGTAGTGTAGTAATGACTGCGGTATTGTTCTGAAGCCAGACGTATTAAATTCTCTCTGCCTGATTTTACAGTGAAGAAGCGAATAAACTGGCACAGACACGACTACACAGAGCCAGATGACGGCAGTAAGCCAGTGCAGGCTGGCACTTCTGTGTTTGTTCGGGAGCTGCAGTCCAGGACCTTCCCTAGGTACGTGTGCCAGCTGTGGGAAACCAACACCATCATGACAAAGCACTCCAGAGCTCTTGGCGCTGCTCATGATGCCACACGGGCCACATGGGCACAACTGACGTTCTCTGTAAACCAGTGACTATTGTGGCGTTTTCTAGAAATGTCTGTTTAGTATGAGTCAGGACTTCAGTTAAAGGAATAGTTCACCCAAAAATAAAAATTCTGTCATTAATTTCTCACCTTCATGTCATTCCAAACTTGTAAAGCCTTCATTCATCATCAACACAAATGAGGATAATTTTGATGAAATCCGAGAGCTTTCTGACCCTGCATAGACAGCAACACAACAATAGTTCATAGCCTGAATAGTTTATACTGCTTGTTACTCAAATCTGCTCGCTAATGTTATGTGTGTCTTAATCTGCAGCGGAGATGAGATCTTGCAGCAAATGCAGGGCGGTCAGGTCACCCAGAGGTATCTGGAAAGGTATGGCTTCCGCTATCCCATCGCTGTACACAAAATGGAAGGCCTCGGCCTCCGTTTACCTCCGCCGGATTTCTCCGTCAAGGATGTTGAGCGCTATGTTGGTAAGTAGTAAGAACAACGTAATGAGTTACTATTATCCTTTTCACCCAGTTTCTTTCACATTGTGCTCTACATCAGCCATTGCGCCGCAGTGCTTCATCGGTTTAAATATTAATTCCATTAAGAGTTGTCTTCATGTAATGGAGTTGCATTACAGTCCAGCCACTGCGGAGATCAGATGTTAATCTTAGGTGAGTCAGATGGGTCTAACCTTTTAGCAAACATTAATCAACCCGTAATGAAATAAGAGTGCAGATAAAAGTGGTGTTCCTTACACCAGCCTAGTAGGCCTCATCTCATTGAGAGTCTGGTTCTTATAGTGTCTGGTTACACAGCCGCTATATCTTCCCTGCTGAGCTTTGTCTGTAAAGTTTAGGTTACAGCTCACTCCTCTGCCTCTCACACTTGAGGGTATAATGTATTGTTATCGCGATACACATGGCGATCAGCTGCTCCATTTGGGTCCTGAGGGGGAGCCTGCGGCCCACTGGGAATGAAGTCTGATTATATTGCACTGAAAGTGAGGTGACAAAAGGTTTGTTACTGCCACACCTTCTGGTAACCGTGTGACTCCTGTCAGGCCCCGACTTAATCAAACTAGCAACCTGCTAAGAATTCTTTCTCTTATTTTCAAAAGCTAGCCTCGTTTACCTCAAGTTTACACCGAATGATACGATTTGTATTGTGTGTGTGACCCAACAAATTTCATTCATAACTCCTTTATCCCACATTTCCTCTGTAAACACTTTCTAGTGTTAGCACAAAATGCTAATTGTTGACATTTTTGCTAATTTCTGCAAAAACATGCTGATTTGCTGTTAAATTTAATTGTTTGAGATGCTTGCCATGGAATTTGTGAGGAATGTCAGAGATGCTTGTTTTCTAAGAATTCAAGTGAGACTTTTTAGCACTGACATTCAATACAGTTGAAGTCAAAAGTTTTCATACACCTGCAAAATGTTAATTATTTTACCAAAATAAGATGGATCATACAAAATACCTGTTGTTTTTTTATTTAGTACTGACCTGTATAAGATATTTCACATAAAAGACGTTTACATATAGTCAAGAGAAGAGAAAATAATAGCTGAAATTATAAAAATGACCCTGTTCAAAAGTTTACATACACTTGATTCTTAATACTGTGTTTTTATCTTAATGATCCACAGCTGTCTTTTTTTTTTGTTTTTTTTTTAGTGATAGTTGTTCATGAGTCCCTTTGTCCTGAACAGTTAAACTGCCCACTGTTCTTCAGAAAACTCCTTCAAGTCCCACAATTTCTTAGGTTTTTCAGCATTTTTGTGTAATTGAACCCTTTCCAACAATGACTGTATGATTTTGAGATCCATCTTTTCACACTGAGGACAACTGAGGGACTCATATTCAACTATTATAGAAGTTTCAAATGCTCACTGATGCTTCAGATGGAAGCATGATGCATTAAGAGCAAGGGGGTGAAAACTTTTGAACAGATTGAAGATGTGTACATTTTTCTTATTTTGCCTAAATATCATTTTGTCCCCATTAAGTACTTTTGTAGCCTTCAGATGCTACAAAAGATACTTACATGTTTCTGAAAAGACTAAATGAGTCAAAAGCCCCCCCCCCCACCCTGCCTCTTAATGCATTGTGTTTTCTTCGGAAGTATCAGTGAGCTTCTAAAGTGCTTGCTAAGTGATGATATCATGCTAAGGTATTCTATTTAGCATGTGTACCATAAAGCTTAAAGGGATAGTTCACCCAAAAATGAAAATTCTGTCATTAATTACGCACCCTCATGTCATTCGTTCATCTTTTGGAACAGAAATTATATTATTTTTGATGAAATCCGAAAGCTTTCTGACCCTGCATAGACAGCAGCGCAACTGACACGTTTAAGTCCCAGAAAGGAAGTAAGGACATTGTTAAAATAGTCCATGTGACATCAGTGGTTCAACCATACTGGTATGAAGCTGTGAGAATACTTTTTGTGCGCAAACAAAAATATTAAACGACTTTATTAAACAATTTCTTCTCTTTTGTGTCAGTTTTCGCCACACGTTCACAAGAGTACTACGACAGATGTTTTATTTGCGCCCAAAACGTATTTTCCTAGCTTCATAAAATTACGGTTGAACCACTGATGTCACATGGACTATTTTATCGATGTCCTTTCTACCTTTCAAAAATATCTTAATTTGTTTTCTGAAGATGAATGAAGGTCGTACGAGTTTGGAACATCATGAGGGTAATTTTTGGGTAAACTTTCAAGTTAAAAGTCTGACGACATGCTTGCCAAAAGAAAAGTTACGTACATAAGTTGAATTGCTTGATAAATGTTAAAGTTAACTGCAGTGACGTTACGTCTGGAGCTTGCACTAAAAGCTCTAGCTTTGGTCCTTAATGCACTTCTGACTGCTAACTGCAGGCTAGCTGCCTGGCTAATTCAGTTACTTCAATGGGCAGCTTGCCTGCATGGCTCCCCAGCCAGCAAAATCGAACATTGTGGCTTTTTTCCACATCGCCATTTGCTTATAATGACGAACCACACTCTCCACCTGCTTTTGTGAAAGCCGTTTTTGTCTTTGGAGATCATAAAAGACATTTTATGTCTCCAGAACTATTAAAATGTTTGTTGTTACTGGATAAAAGAAGTCATTAATAGCATGAATGCTTTAATTTATGCACGCATAAACACATATTACAGTCTTGGAGCTTGGGGCGCTTGGATTTTTAAATCAAACCCATATTTGTTGTAGCCGCCAGTGTGGGTTTATATGCATAAAGGATTCAAAAGACATTTTTATTGGCAGTGTTGCAAGTGATGTTGATGTACCTGATCCCAGAACAGCTATAAATGATCTCTTTATGGTTGTGGGATGAGTCTGTTTCTGGCTAGGTACACTAGGGTGCCGTTTGTGTACACAAGCACCAGCTGTCCTGCTTTGTGTTTGAGGCTTTTCCCAGCAGCTTTCTGATGGGTTTTGATGCTCTTCCTGCCAGTTGTCTCTCTCACAGTTGTAAACATCAGCTGATTTCTAGTAAAGAAACATCTCATTGGAGCATCTGAGGAGAGATGGGCTTGGGAAACTTTTCCAGTGCCAAAAGGCGATCTTTCTTTCATTTAAAATATGCTTTGTGGCCATTTAATAGCAATTTATCCCTGTTGAGTTTGTTTGGGTAATGATATTTGTTTCGGGTTTCTGTTCTTTTGATGCCCACACATGCACATCACTCAGCTTGCTCTCTTTGCTTACAGGAGGTGACAAAGTGATTGATGTCATCGATGTGGCCCGCCAAGCAGACAGCAAAATGAAACTGAGCGCGTTTGTGAAGTATTACTACAGCCCACAACGGCCCAAAGTCCTCAACGTCATCAGTCTGGAGTTTTCAGACACCAAGTTAGTATTGTTTGAAAGTGATGTTGAACACAAAGGTGCTTTTCCTGTGTGTATAAATGTTCAAAAGTAATGATAACTTAAATGTCTTGTGTTTAGGATGTCAGAGCTGGTGGTGGTTCCTGATATCGCTCAGAAGATGTCTTGGGTGGAGAACTACTGGCCTGATGACTCTTACTTTCCCAAGCCCTTTGTGCAGAAGTACTGCTTAATGGGCGTGAAGGACAGTTATACTGACTTCCATATCGATTTTGGGGGCACATCTGTGTGGTACCATGTCCTTTGGGTAAGTTCACATGATGAACATTTGAACTTTTTATTTATCAGAGAATCCTGTCATGGTTTACACACAATTTTAAAAGGATAGTTCACCCAAAAATGAAAATTCTGTCATTAAAGGAGAAGTCCACTTCCAGAACACAAATTGACAGATAATGTACTCACCCCTTGTCATCCAAGATGTTCATGTCTTTCTTTCTTCAGCCGTAAAGAAATTGTTTTTTTTCATATAATGGACTGATGTGGTGCCCCGATTTTGAACTTCCAAAATGCAGTTTAAATGCAGCTTCAAACGATCCCAGCTGAGGAAGAAGGGTCTTATCTAGTGAAACGATCAGTTATTTTCATAAAAATAATACAATTTATATACTTTTTAATGTCAAACGCTTGTCTTGCTATCAGTCCATTATATGGAGAAAAATCCTGAAACGTTTTCCTCAAAAAACATAATTTCTTTACGACTGAAGGAAGAAAGACATGAACATCTTGGATGACAAGGGGGTGAGTAAATTATCTGTAATTTTTTTTTTTTTTGTTCTGGAAGTGGACTTCTCCTTTAATTACTCACCCTCATGTCGTTTCACACTCGTAAAACCTTCGTTCGTCATCAGAACACAATTTAAGATATTTTTTGATGAAATCCAAGAGCTTTCTGACCCTGCATAGACAGCAATGCAACTGACATGTTTAAGGCCCAGAAAGTAAGGTAGTAAGGACAAAGAAAACAAAAATAATGACTTTATTCAACAATTTCTTCTCTTCCGTGTCAGTCTTCGCCATGGTACTCTCGTGAGCATGCCTTGTTTTCTTTGTGCACAAAAAGTATTCTCGTAGCTTCGTAAAATTAAGGTTGAACCACATGGACTATTTTAACAATTTTCTTACTACCTTTCTGGGCCTTGAACGTTTTGGCTGCGTTGCTGTCTATGCAGGGTCAGAAAGCTCTCGGATTTCATCAAAAATAGTTCAGTTTGTGTTCTGAAGATGAACAAAGGTCTTACGGGTTTGGTACAACATGAGGGTGAGTAATTAATGACTAATAAATTAAATAATTTGGGTGAACTATGTTTTAAGCTATACAGCTGTTTTCAAAATTACGAATGGCTGTGGAAAATTTGGCTGCGCCCTCGCAGGAATAAATTTCATTTTAAAATGTATATCAAAATCGAAAACCAATTATTGTAAATTGTTAAAATGTTTCACGATATTACCGTTTACTGAATTTTTTTGATCAAATAAATGCAGTTTTGGTGATTATGAGAACTTAAGAACATTAAAAATCTTCTGACCCCAAACTTTTGAATGATGTTGAACTGTACCATGTTATTTTTCCAAAAACAAATTTGCTGAATTATTCGACACCAACTAGAATATAAGGATAATAAATGATTTCTTAACTGTCTTACCTTTAGGGGGAGAAGATTTTTTATTTAATAAAGCCGACCCCAGTCAACCTTGCACTATATGAGGAGTGGAGCTCGTCTCCAAACCAGAGCGAAGTGTTCTTTGGGGAGAAAGTGGACAAGTGTTACAAATGTGTTGTGCGGCAGGGAACAACACTTCTGATCCCTACAGGTTAGTATTTTATTTTATTTTATTTTATTTTATTTTATTTTATTTTATTTTATTTTATTTTATTTTACAGATAATTAAATTTTATATTGGTGAGAATAAAATGGCATTCTTATAAAATAAAATGAAAAGGTTTTTTTTTTTTTTTTTTTTTTGCTGTTGTTGCTGCTGAAGTTCTAAAATAATCTATATGTGACCCTGGACCACAAAAACAGTCATAAGTAGCACAGGTGTATTTGTAGCAATAGCCGATAATACACTGTATGGGTCAAAATGATCGATTTTTCTTTTATGCCAAAAATCATTAGGATATTAAATAAAGATCATGTTCCATGAAGATATTTTGTAAATGTATCAAAGCCTAATTTTTTATTAGTAATATGCATTGCTAAGTTAACTTAATTTGGACAACTTTAAAGGCTATTTTCTCAACATTTCATCTTTTTTTTTTTTTTTTTTTTTTTGCTCCCTCAGTTTCCAGATTTTCAAATAGTTGTATCTCGGCCAAATATTGTCCTATCCTAACAAACCATACATCAATTGGGAAAACTTATTTATTTAGCTTTCAGATGATGTATAAATCTGAATTTTAAAAAATTGACCCTTATAACTGGTTTTGTGGTCCAGGGTCACATATTTTTATTATGTATTACGTCATGTCATTCACACGAGATTATAATAGCAAATGACAGTGATCATTGTTAATTTCCGACAAACAAAATCAAGTCACTCCCTTCGTTTCTTTTCTTATTTGCGGTTTCACTCTACATATGTCACAACAGGAAATAAAAGATGATCGGAACTTCAACTTCGTGCTGACTTTAGGCCAACCTGACATAGCAACAGGCTTAACCAATGGTGTGAGTTTTGGGCGGGGCTACAGTTTTAGTAAAAACCTACTTAAAGGAATAGTTCACCCAAAAATGAAAATTCTGTCATTAATTACTCACCCTGATGTTGTTCAAAACCTGTAAGACCTTTGTTCATCTTTGGGGCACAAATTAAGATATTTTTTATTTAAATTTGAGAGCTTTCTGACCCTGCATAGACAGCAATGCAACTGAAACGATCAAGGCCCAGAAATGTGGTAAGCTTCTCATAGCTTCATAACATTACGGTTGAACCACTGATGTCACATGGACTGTTTTAACGATGTTCTTACTACCTTTCCGGCCCTTGAACGTGTCAGCTGTGTTGCTAGGTGAGAAAACTCTCACATTTCATCAAAAATATCTTAATTTGTGTTCTGAAGATGAATGAAGGTCTTACAGGTTCGTAACGACATGAGGGTAAGTAATTAATGACAGAATTTTCATTTTTGGGTGAACTATCCCTTTAAGAACGGTCATTATTTTATTTGCTAGTAGTGCAAAAATAACACTTCACCTTAGAAGAGAAAAAGGAAGTATTATGTTTATCACAGGACTTTTTACTGACAGCGGATGTTGGCGCGGGAGGAACGGTAGAGTAACTGTTATTCCACTTATTGTGGAGCAGCTGTCTTTAATGGCAGTTCCACAGGAAGGCCAGGGCTGATTTGTGCTCTTCGTTTCAGGTTCAGACATCAAGAACGAGCAGAAACTCTTACCACCCAGTAAGCCACATGAATCTTAGCAATGTGTTATCCAGTCTGGTATTAATGCTTCATTAGTGAAGCTCCAAAGCCTTTTTTGAGTTACAGCACTCATTCGTATCTTATATGAAGTCATATAATAGGATATATGTATGGGTGGTATCATAAATCTGGATGTTTTATGAAACCCCACACTCAAAATAAGCAGGTCAGGATATGTGGTCTTAAATGAATCTGGTTCCCAGCTGTGTTGATGGCACTAGCAGACCAGTTTAAGACCGTGAGATCCTACACCTCCCCCCCGCTGTGAGACAGACTTCAAAAGTGCTTCAAAACCTAGTTGCTCATTGTCGGGGCTTTGCCTCTGAATCGAATGTATATTTATGCATTCCCACCCTTCGCATGTGGCCTATATGTTTGAGCGTAGACAGGAAGTCGTGAATGTAGTTGACAGACTAGTTGTTTGGTGAGCTCTGCAGTGGTTTTGAAACACTCTGGAGGTTTGCTTCAGCTCGGCAGATCTCATTTAGCCGTGTAATCGTTGCAATGGATGGCCCACCCAGCAAAGATATGTCAACTTTTGGTTTAAAGTCGTGTGCATTTATACAGTTTGTTGTAAAGGCATGTTTTTGAGGTGTTGGAGTGACATTTCTGTGAACTCGAAGTCTGAATTGTCCAAAACTTTTTAGTGGATTTTGTGAAATCTCTCTTGGCCCAGCTTTGCTGTATAGCGGATATGAATGGGCCACTGTCGGCTAAGGGACAGCTGCAGTTCAACCAGATGTCTGGATGTGTCTGCATCTGTCGGTCAGCTGTTAACACACTCTTGACCTCTCTTGTAGGATGGATCCATGCGGTTCTCACCTCTCAGGATTGCATGGCTTTTGGAGGGAACTTCCTCCACAACCTCAACATAGGCATGCAGCTCAGGTGAGCAAGCACTTTCACTTTATTATGACCTCATTCAGTCAGAATTAGAGTGCTGTGGCTTTAAATAAGTCTGTTAGTTTCAATGGCGTCTGACCAATTACATTTTTGCAGATATACATGTTTTCTTTCCTCATATACTTAATTTTTGTCCAAAATGATTCCCTAACAGCATAACATTATTATTATTATTATTATTATTATTATTATTATTATTATTATTATTATTGTTACAAAAGCAACAAAGCAAAAATTAAATTGGGAAAAAAAGAAGAATTTTTGTTGTTGTTGTTTATTATTATTATTATTATTATTATTATTATTATTACAAGCAACAAAGCAAAATTTAAAATGGAAAACAATGTTGATGATGATAAAATAACAGCAACAATAATAATAATAATGTTAGTTTATTAATTTATTTTCTTCTGTTAGGGACATTTTCTTAACTAAATAACTAAACATTATTATTATTATTATTATTATTAATATTAATAATAATAATAATAATAATAATAATAATAATAATAATAATAATAATAATAATAATAATAATAATAATACAAAACGGCAACCAAGAAAAATGTTGCATTGAACAAAACAATACTGATGACTTGTATGTACTGGCCAATTAATGATTATAACTAAAACAATGATGATAATAATAATTGGTAATAACAGCAACAAAGCAAAAAAAGGAGAGTAAAAAAGTATAACTTTTATTATTATTACAAATAACAACAACAAAAGCTAAATACTTAAATATTGATAAATATTGATATTGTCTTGTACACACTACCCACTTATTGGTTATAGCTAAATAAATAAATATAGTAATAATATAGTAATAAAGTTCGAAAATAATACAAACATAATATTAATATAATATATAATAATATAGCCAACCTTGGAAACAAAAACGGTGAAAAATTGTCTCATCACAGAAACATTTTTGCTGTCTAGTGTTTTTGCAGTATTTTCTTTGTTTGTTTTTGTTTTTTCAAATAAGCATATTGTTTTCTAAATTGTGTATACAAGTGTAACTAATTCTGCCCTCATGTTAGGTGCTATGAGATGGAGCGGCGTCTGAAGACTCCAGACCTCTTTAAGTTTCCTTATTTTGAGGCCATTTGTTGGTATGTAGCAAAGAATCTGCTGGAGACTCTTAAAGGTATGTCGTCTTAAATCAACAGGGCATTTAAATCACTGGCATGCTGCCACTCCGTCCGCAGGTGTCCCTCCTAATCGACTGTTTATTGTCTGTCATCAGAATCTCGAGAAGATAACTGCCTGCCTCCAGAATACCTGATCAAGGGAGTGAAAGCTTTGATTACTGCACTGAGGAACTGGCTGAAGAGAGAGGTGAAGGAAATAGTGGTACACCAGAAACTGCATGTGTCGCATCAAATCTTCAGATTAAACCTAAACGTACACTTTTAGCTATATAAACTACATTTAAAATTAGCCTGCAATCATCCTATTGTACATTGTAATCACTAATGGAATAATGAGGGCAAGGGGCGTCCCACAGGGGCCGATATCTGGTGTCAGCGGCTCTGGGTGGGAACCTGAGGTTTGCTCTGTGGCACAAACCCCTTATTGTCTGCCATGTGCTCATCTTCCCCAGGTCACAGAGCCAGCCAGCGAGGTCCCAGACCATATCAGGCCCAACCATCTCATTAAAATGCTCACCAAGGAAATCCAGTACCTTGAGGTAAGCCAAACTGCTTGAAACAAACGGAAACTTGCTTACTTGGACAGTAAAGTCTTAAAGAATGCATTTACAGTTGTAATGTTGTTGTAGTTATTTACTTTTTTAAGTAAAAATCTGTACCGATAGCCTTGTGGGCAGCATTCCATCATGTAGCGCCAGTGCGAGTCCTGAGTTCGAATCCCAGCTCGTGGACCATATTTTGGACGGTGGGGGCGCCATTATTTTGATGAGGTGAAATGGTTGTACTCTGTGAGCTACTGGCGCTACCTGTTGCTAAAATACTGATACGATGCCACATTGTGAGCTCTTTTGTTTGTAATTTTCAGCCAAAGGGCAACAAGAGAAACAATGAAAGTCTTTACTGCTTTCCTAGTCATAAGAAGAGGAGAAAAGAATGGGAAGATGTCTGTGGATGAATAAAACTTCCTAAAGACCCACGTCTTTGTTCTCTCCACTTTAGCCCTGATGCCTTTGAGGCTTTTAGTAGATCACAGCTACAAGTGGCAGAGACAAGAAACGCTAAATGCCATCCTGGCAGGATGTAAACATGCCAACACTTGTCGTGACGCCGTGGCAACTGAAGGAGTTTCTCAGCATGGATTTCACGCAATATCTGGTGGTGTTTAGACTCCTTGTGGAGAAAAATTGATGGTATGGCATTTGGTTTAAGCCTATGCTTATATCTATCACCAGCTGTAAATTCTTTCAGTGGCTGTGGTCATCGTATCAGTGTTTTATTTTCCGTGTAACGCAAGTAGCTCCATTTCACTTCATCAAAATGAATGCCGCCCCCCCATAGGCCAAAATATGCATAAATGCATCCATGATGTGGATTTTTTAAATAACAAATCTTTCATATTTCAGTCAGAGATTATATTAATACATCTGAATTAGATCGGAACTTCGAAGCGCATTCGTGAATCTTTTGCTTTAGATCAGAACTTCGAAGCATGGATCACAAATCATTTGATTTAGGTTGGGATTTCGAAGCGGGTTCACGAGTCATTTGATTTAGATCAGAACTTTGGAGTGGGTCCGTAAATCTTTTGCTTCAGATTGGAACTACGGAGAGCGGATCGCGAATTATATGATTTGGATCGGGATTTCGGAGTGGATTTGCGAGTCATTTGATTTAAATCGGAACTTCGGACCAGGTTTATTAATCATTTGCTTCAGATCGGAACTTTGGAGTGCAGACCATGAATTAGTTGATTTAGATCGGAACTTTGGAGCGTGGATTGCGAATTATATGACTTGGATCGGGATTTCGGAGCAGGTTTGCGAGTCATTTGATTTAAATCGGAACTTCGGAGCAGGTTTATTAATCATTTGCTTCAGATCGGAACCTCAAAGTGCGGATTGCAAATTATTTGCTTCAGATCGGAACTTCGGAGCGAGTATCGCGAATCATTTAAATTAGATCAGGATTTTGGAGTGGGTTCACGAGTCATTCACTTTGGAATGAGTTTGTTAATCTTTTGCTTTAGATCGGAACTTTGGAGCACGGACCATGAATCATTTGATTTAGATCGGGAATTTGAAGCGGGTTCGCAAGTCATTTGATTTGGTTTGGAACTTCAGAGTGGGTTCATGAGTCATTTGATTTAAATCTGAACTTCAGATCATGTTCTTGAATCTTTTGCTTCAGATCAGAACTTCAGAGTGCGGATTGCAAATCACTTGATTTAGATCGAACTTCGGAGTGGATTCGTGAATCTTTTGCTTCAGATCGGAACCTCAAAGCGCGGATTGCAAATCATTTGCTTCAGATCGGAACTTTGGAGCGCATATCACAAATCATTTGAATTAGATCAGGATTTCAGAGTGAGTCATTCACTTTGGAATGAGTTGGTTAATCTTTTGCCTTAGATTGGAACTTTGGAGCACAGACCATGAATCATTTGATTTAGATCAGGAATTCTAAGGGTGTTCTCGAGTCATTTGTTTTAGATTGGAACTTCAGAGTGGGTTCATGAATCTTTTGCTTCAGATCAGAACTTCGGAGCACAGATTGCGAATTATATGATTTCGATCGGAATTTAGGAGCAGGTTTGCGGGTCATTTGATTTAAATTGGAACTTCAGACTGTGGATTGTGAATCATTTGATTTAGACTGGGATTTTGGAGCGGGTTCGTGAGTCATTTGATTTAGATCTGAACTTCGGATCATGTTCTTGAATCTTTTGCTTCAGATCGGAACTTCAGAGTGCAGATTGCAAATCACTTGATTTAGATCGGATTTCGGTGCAGGTTCGTCATTTGATTTAGATTGAACTTCGCAGTGGGTTCGTAAATCTTTTGCTTCAGATCAGAACTTTGGAGTGCAGACCGTGAATCATGTGATTTAGATCGGAACTTCGGAGTGGATTTACGAGTCATTTGATTTAGATTGGAACTTTGCAGTGGGTTTGTGAATCTTTTGCTTCAGATCAGACCTTCAGAACGTGGATGGCAAATCATTTGATTTAGATCAGAACTTCCGAGCGACTTTGTAAATCGTTTGCTTCACATCAAAACTTTGGAGCCCGGATTGCAAATCATTTGATTTAGAATGGGATTTCAGAGCGGGTTCGCGAGTCATTTGATTTAGATCGAAACTTCGGAGCGAGTTCGTGAATCTTTTACTTCAGATCAAATCTTTGGAGCCCGGATCGTGAATCATTTGATTTAGAACGTGATTTCGGAGCAGGTTCGCGAGTCATTTGATTTAGATCGGAACTTCGGAGTGGGTTTGTGATTCTTTTGCTTCAGGTCGGAACTTCGGAGCGCAGATTGCGAATTATATGATTTAATCGGAACTTCGGAATGGATTCATTAATGTTTTGCTTCAGATTGGAACTTCAGACTGTGGATTGTAAATCACTTGATATAGAACAGCATTTCGGAGTGGGTTCATTAATCTTTTGCTTCAGATCAGAACTTCAGAGTGCGGATTGCAAATCATTCGGTTTAGATTGGGATTTCGGTGCAGGTCCACAAGATTTAGATCGAACTTCGGAGCGGATTTGTGAATCTTTTGCTTCAGATTGAAACTTTGGAACGCAGATTGCGAATCATTTGAATTAGATCAGGATTTCGGAGCAGGTTCAAGAATCTTTTGCCTCAGATCGGAACTTGGGAGTGTGGATTGCAAATCATTTGATTTAGATCGGAACCTTGCGTATAATTTTATTAGTATATTTTTATTTATCCATTTATCTTTTTTTAGAATTTTAAAGATAAGACACTGTTTGATTAGTGAGATCTCTGATTGAAGTCCTTGAAAATCAAAAAGTAGTGCTTGAAAAGTCCTTGAAAGTCTTGGGATTCTGGTTATGGTTCTTTGGAGAGTAAAACGTTTTCAGTGCTACATTATAACTAATATTGTAGTTGTTGTATTTGAACTCACAATGCTGTTTCAAACACCCTAGGATTATCAGAATGGGAACTGTGGAAACAAGGTAATGAAATCTCAAGGAATCTCTGCGTGTCCTTCCACGAGGTCAGCGCACGAGAGAGGTTCTCACGCACGCAGGACGGCCAGACGTCTTCGTGACCACCACCATCATCACCATCATCACCCTCACGGCCCTAAAGCTCCCTCCAACCTCGACATCTTCGAGCAGCACACGCAGCAAGTCTTAAAACGACTCGAGATGGGTCCTTATGAGGAGGTAAATGGGATTAACGATTAACAAATACCATAAACGCCATTTAGACTAATCTATAGAGAATTATGCAAAAAACGATTGTCTTTTAGGATGCCTCCTTTAATCTAAAGGTCAACGGCAAGTTCAACAAGGTCTCCACGGCTTCGGCTGCAGTGGCGGAGAGGAGTTTAGACAACGACCTGCGTTTGGTGCTGTGCAATGGACGTATAATCAGGTAAACCGCATTAACCTATGAAGAATATCACACGTTAGTCAGGGGATGAAGTAATTGTAGCATATGAATCACCAGCTTACCAAGTACAAATGACTCATACAAGCCTTGATGACAGTGTTAAATTTAGAAGGATTTTGTGAGGTAATATTCATTTTAGCACTCCACTGTTTTTTGGCTTATTTTGGTCATGCAATATTGGGAACACGTCATTTTAAAGTCCTTTTTTTCCCCCATCTGATTGTCCACGCAGAGATATCAGGCAGCATGTTGGAGAAAAAAGACCAAGGATTAAGGAAGACGAAGGCTCCAGGGATGTGAAGATTGAATCACTCAAGATTAAACTAATACCTAAAGAGGAAGAACAGGAAGTGGATATTCAAATGAAAGAGGAGGATAAGCAGCATCATGTAGCCAGAGACATGAAGCCCTTTGCAGGTACCCTAAAAAGTTTTGAATTCAACACTACAGCCCTATGAAATCCTTTTTATTTTGTCCCAAATTCCTTTTTTTCCGTTTTAATTTTTAAATTGTATTAATCAAAGAGCATGTCTAATTAATTAAAATCATGAAACTTAAACAATTTATCATCAATTTATTAAAGGAGAAGTCCACTTCCAGAACAACAATTCACATATAATGTACTCACCCCCTTGTCATCCAACATGTTCATGTTCTTCAGTCGTAAAGAAATTGTGTTTTTGGAGGAAAACATTTCAATTTTTCTCCATTTAATGGAGTGATATGGTGCCCCGAGTTTGAACTTCCAAAATGCAGATTAAATTCGGCTTCAAACGATCCCAAATGCGGTTGTAAATGATCCCAGCTGAGGAAGAAGGGCCTTATCTAGGGAAACGATCGTTTATTTTATAAAAAAAATAATACAATTTACATACTTTATAATGTCAAACTCTCGTCTTGTCTTGCTCTCCCTGAACTCTGTGTATTCTGGCTCAAGACAGTTAGGGTATGTCAAAAAACTCGTATTTTCTTTAAAATCATTAAAATCATATTAACTTTAAAATCATCCTAAATCGCTGTTTTGCCTTTTTTAAAGATCTTTTTTGCATGTTCACTTTACAAAAACTGGGTCGGAACTTCTGCAGCGATGTAGGATGATTTTTAAATGATTTTTGAAGTTGAGGGAGAAAATACGATCTGAGTTTTTCGACTTTTATTTTGACGAGTTGCCGTGAATACCTTTATGATATGACGCTAGTTTTACTCAGATGAAACGGTAGAATGCTCATGAAGTGACACTCAGAGCAGCTCTGGAGATGTTGTTCATGTATTTATGTCCTCATATATTGAAACGACAGATGCTGAAATCACCGCGAGCGTCACGCGCGCTTCAGTACGAATAGTAAACGAAACCGCTCATCCACACCATTCATTAACGCAGAGACACGCAGAATATGCAGTATTCATATTCAGGGGCGTAATTTCCACTGGGGACTTTTAAATTCGTTTGTTAAATTAATGTCTTGTATTGTAGAATGCACGCTCAGCACCGCCGAGAATTCGCGGGATCGTTAAAACGAAACTGAAAGTAAAACGCGCACGCGCTTTCAAAAGCAATTTTAATACACCGCATTTAAAGAGAGCAGTTCCCCAATGAGCGCAAATTAGGCTACATAACATATCTAGGCTGTTATTTGTATGTAGGCTAGTGTAGTTGTCTATAGCTCTGTATCATGCTTAAAAATTTGCACTTTGAATATTGATGAAGTAGCCTAGCCTACTTTTATTATGGCTGCACTTATTGTTTGCACTTAATGCGACTATTTTTTGTTTAGACTATTTTTTTTTTTTATTTATACTTTTTTTATTTATATTTGTAAATATAAAGTCAAACGTTCTAGAAGCTCAGTTCTAAGGTCTGAAGAGACATGAAATCATACAGAAGAGAAGCCAGTCAGTTGAGTTTGAAATGTATGTAAATGCAGGAAATGGGATTGAAATCGAAAATATATATATATATAAAATAAACACAACTGTTTTTTTCGACAGATCTTAATAAGCAAGAGAGTTCAGATCTCAGAGAATCAGTACTTTCAGACATCTCATCGGACTCTGAATCAGATGAGGACTTCTCTACACGGGTATGTTGCCATTTCCCCTCATGCACCGGAAGCACATAGAGTCCTAGTTTAGGCTTAATCCCCTTTCCCTTTCTATGCAGAAAAAGAACTGCTCTGAGGAGGAATCTGAAAGCTCTTCAGAGGAAGATGAAGATGAAAAGATTAGGAGGAGTGGAGACGACCAAAGACCGACCAAAAGTTGCTCCAGCTACACTATGGATACGCATCAATCCAGGCAAAAGTCTGACTCTTTTGAAAAAAGTCTTAAAAGGTAAGAACCATTATCCTGAAGAACAATTTGGGGTTGTGTGTGTTTTTGAAATCCAGTGGTTTAAAGCTAAATCACATTTGCAGTAAATCCGCTACCTCGCCAAGCACAGAAGAGGATGCTATCCAGGGAATGCTGTCTATGGCAGGACTATTGTATTCTCACCCATCAGAAGATCCCAGCAGTTCACAGGAATCCTGGTGGTCCCGAACCAACCATCCATCTCCTGACTACAGTAAGAGTTCCTGAGGGTTTTTTAGTGCTGAACAGCACTTTTTCCTATCAAATACTATTCTGATGAACCACGTCATGTGTTCTTTTTCCATTTTCAGGTAGAAAGGAGGTTGCATCAGGAGAGGAGAACCAAGATTCAGACAGCAATTCATCACAGGTAAACCCAGTTCTTCTGTAAACTCAATCTTAATCTGTCATATCTGAGATTTTTTTTGTATTTATTCCAATATTTTTTTTTTTAGGAGGGTTTTCGGGAGCGTGATTCAGAAGGAGGATGTCACGCCAAACTCAAGCATAGGATCCAGGAACACAAGAACTTCATGGACAGCCAGGGCAGCGGCAGCGGCAGCAACAGCAGCAGTGAGGCGTGGAGCAGTCACACACACTCCCCAGCCCACGGAGAGAGCCCCACTTTGGGCTACCAATACTGTGAAACATCCCTGTCGCCACCTCTGCACCCGTCCAAGAGGCCGGCGTCAAATCCCCCACCAATCAGCAATCAGGCCACCAAAGGTACAGCATCACTATTTTCTCTACACATTAAACACATTTCACTGCTAAGATGCTAGTAGGTATATTTGTCGTTTTTATTTATTTTTATGTATGTATGTTATTTATTTATTTTTGCTTTTACTTACTTTTATTTTTGTATGTATTTTTGTTTTATATTTACTTATATTATTGTTTTACTTTTTGTTTTTTGATTTTTCATTTTGCGTTTTTGTTAATTTCTTGTTTCATTTGTTGTTTGCTTTTGTTTTGATATTTATTTATTTTATTTTATTTTTTTTTTTGCTTTTATTTCTTTTTGTTTTGATTTCATTTTGTTTGTTTTTATTTCTCTTTCTGTGTCTTTATTTTTATTTGTTGTTTGTTTTTACTTGTTTTTTTCTGTTTTGCCTTTATTTTTATTTGTTTTCATTTTTCTTTCTATTTGTCTTCATTTCTTTGTTGTTTGTTTTTGTTTTTATTTGTTTATTTTTCTGTTTTGCTTTTTGTTTAGATTTTTATTTTTTTGTTATTTGTTTTTATTTCTATTTCTGTCTGTTTTTCTATTTGTTGTTTGTTTTTATTTGTTTTTGTTTCGCTTTTATTTTTGTTTTGATTTATTATTTATTTTTGATTTATTTATTTTGATTTATTTTTTATTTGTATTTCTATTTCTGTCTTCATTTGTTTCCTTTTTTTCTGTTTTGCTTTTTTTCTTTGTTTTTATTTATTTAATTAATTATTAATTTGTATTTGCTTTTATTTCTATTTATGTGTATTTGTTTGTTTCTGTTTGTTGTTTGTTTTTATTTGTCTCTGTTTCGCTTTTATTTTTGTTTTGAATTATATTTCTTTTATTTGTATTTGTTTTTATTTCTATTTGTCTATTTCTTTGTTTGTTTTTTGTTTTTATTTTTTATTTTGTTTCTGTTTTGCTTTTTTTTTTTTTTTTAGTTTTTATTTCTGTCTATTTTTTGTTTGTTTGTTTTTATAATTTGTTCATTTATTTGTGTTTTGCTTTTATTTCTTTTTGTTCTGATTATTTATTTTAATTTGTATTTGTTTTTGTTTCTATTTCTGTGTTTTGTTTATTGTTTTTTGTTTTTAATTTTTTTTTTATTTGTTTTGCTTTTATTTTATTTTTGTTTTGACTTTTAATTAGTATTTTTTTATTTCTATTTCTGTCTTTGTCTTTTTTGTTTGTTTTTAAGTTTTTATTTTGTCTTTATTTGTAGGTTTCGGTTTTATTTTTATTTCTTTTCATCTGTATTTGTTTTTATTTCTATGTCTTTGTCTTTGTTTTTGTTTGTTTTTAATTGTTTTTATTTTGTTTTACATTTAATTTGTTCCTGTTTTGCTTTTATTTTCATTTTTTGTTTTGTTTTTTTACTTTTTATTTTTACTTTTAATTTGTATTTGTTTTTATTTCTATTTCTTTTTTTGTTTTGTTTTTTATTTTTCTCTTTTGCTTTTTTTTATTATTATTTCTATTTATTTATATCTATTTATGTGTTTTTGTTTATTTCTATTTGTTGTTTTGTTTTTTTTTTTATTTAGTTTTGTTTTATTTATTTCTGTTCTGCTTTATTTATTTATTAATTAATCTATTTATTTTTAATTTGTCTCTCTTTCTTGTAGGTAAACGTCCCAAGAAAGGTATGGCTACAGCGAAGCAGCGCTTGGGCAAGATTCTCAAATTGAGCAGACACAAACCCTTCTTTGTGTAGCTACAGCAATGGCAGCAGCCGCCGCCTGCAGAAGATTTGGGATGCTGAGCGTGCATGCTAAAGGTGACAGGGTATAAAGTGTGTTCGATTCAACACACTAGCTCAAAAGCATGGTATTGACTACCAGTCAACCCGAAGCTTAGGAATCATCCAAATAACCGCTTCACCCAATATGGTTCTCTAGTTTTGCTAATACGCGTCCAAAGAAACAAGGCGACTGATAGGAAACAAGGACTGAAAACATCACTTCTTAAGGATTTTGGTTCTCAACGCTGGCATCCAAAATCAGGTTTACTCTAGCATGCTGCCAGGCTGCTACCCACAACTAAAAACACATCACTTTGAAGATGCGCATCTTAAACAGGATGGCAACTGAGTGATGAATTGATTTCATAAAGGTGCTTGACTTTTTTGGTCTTCTCGTTTTGAGATCGCAAACCAACTTTTCCTAGTGAAGAAAATTAGCATTACTGCCTCAAAACAAAATTCACCCAGAACTACCTGTCAATCAAAATGTTCTCACATTTTGAGAGAAATTAAAGAAAGAAAATGTTTTTTTTTTTTTTTTTGTCAACATTCCTATTCATCTTGTCATATTTTATATTGCTATAGGGGCGCTAGGTAGTCTTACCTATATTTGGTCCTCTATTGCCACCTAGTGGGCATCCGGAGACTGAATTTAAATGGCGCTTGAAGGTATCATTCAAATGAGGCAAGAGAAAAGGCATTTCCCTTAATTTATTCCTTTATCTTGGTGCTTGGTTTTTGTTTTTCAATTTTCTATACTGTTATTAAATTACGTATTTATTACTAATGAAAGAGAACAATTTATTTCTTTGAGCATTTAGGAGGTTTGCGGTTCTTGGGGGTTTTAATATGCATCCGTTTAGATATATGTGGCCATATAGCCAAATTGTGCAAAGGCTTAGCTGTTTTTTAAAATTTCATCCATATCTGTATTGCGCTGTGGGTAAGAACAAACGTGTTGTGTAATAAGAAGCTAATATTTAATCAAAATACCTGCCCAAATAGTCCTGTCATGTCTAAATCTTTTATTTTTACCTCATATTGTCTTTACTTAACCAGCAACGTCACCACTCATTATTCCAAGGATTTCATAAACATGTTTCCAGAAGTATAAAGTTCAGCTGCCTCATTCAATTCTGAAGCGTTGAAACACTGTTTGAACTGGTGCTGTGTATAGTGAGAAATCGAGACGTTTAAGATGGCCAAGGAGCGTGGGAGAATTTGTACCTTTTTTACGTTAAAGTGTATTTGGCTACTCGTCTTTTTACAAAGAATCGAAAAGAGTATTTATTTTTGTAAAGCAAGTCTTAAGAGAGAATTTTTTTGCGATCGCGTATTGAAATACGGCGATGACCTCGCGTTTTGTAAGATATGTGTGCGATTTTGAGGTAGTTTACTCTGCTTTTGTGTGAAAGACCTCAGGTAATTGTTTGAGCTCAAGGTTTTGGATTCCTTTTGATGAATGCCAAATAATGTAATCATAAACGTCAGGTCTTGCTTTGAATTTTGGTGTCCCGGCAGCAAAGAGCTGTTGTATCTAACCTAATATAAAATTGAAAAAAGAAAATGTTGTTCTTTTGTATTCCAAATTTGTGTTTTAAAACATTCACAGCAACTCCACCATAATCTACAAAGCTCTTCAGGCAATAACGCACATTCCATAAGCTTCCAGGACTTCTCTGATGGATTTCATTAACTCAAATGACTCGCTGAGGTACAAGAGGCTCAGGGCTCACATACGGACTGTTTTTCTGACGGACAGCTTTGATGCTAATTATTCAAAGGGCTTTTGTCGTCCCAAAGGTGCGTGGATTTGAACAGGTCATTACAACCAGCACAGTATTGTTACTGTACGTCATCTTCCAAGGTTTTATTAATACTCAAGCATTGTGTTCCGATTCATTTTGAAGACAAAAACCACAATGCTGTTAATGTAGCACCTGTTGCTTTTTGTCTGATCTGGTGCTATTTGTCTGATCAGGATTTGGGCCAAAGTGCACATGTATTGCAGTCAGAATTTTAATTGAGATGTTTTTTTTTGGTTTGTTTGGGGGATTGGAGGAGCTTCTGTGTATGTCCAACAAATGCCGCACTGCACTAAACATGTCCTGCATTAGCTGTTACACTACACTGTTTGAGTTTGAGTTTTTTTTTTTTTTATTGTTACTGTTTTAACACAATAAATATCTAAATGTGCTTGATAAGTCAAAAACATTGCTGGCCTGCAGGCAGGGTTTGTACCATGCAGTACTTGTACAGTATTTATTTGGCATTCTCTGTTGTTGTTTTCAATTTTCTGGTCTTGCAATCAGTTACGTGTTTGTTTATGGAGTGTCCTCTCTCATTTTCAATGCATTTCAAATGTTTGAAATTTTTATATGGTTGTAAAATTTTGTTGAATTTTGTGACACTGTAATCCACAGCTAAGGCTCTTGAAATTGGGATTTTCCGTTGTACAATGTGGCCTGTACATATTAAAAGTTCTACGAGTGAATATGTTTCTGTGTTTTTTGTTTTTTAAAATACGTTTTTATTACAATTATTCAAGAGAACTCCTTAAGAGCACTGAAATTATTCAAATGTATTTATTCTTATTATTTGTGCTTTTAAATTGACTGTAAGAACTGTGTAGCAGTGAAGATCTTGAAAAATGTTTATATATATATATATATATATATATATATATATATATATATATATATATATATATATTTGTGTATTGGTTATTGTTTTGGTTTTAGGATAACTTTGAAAGGTTTTGATCCACTTCAAATGTTGACTACTGTATATGTGTGTATGTATATTACTTTACAGTTACCTTTTTGTGATTTTTATTTTATTTATTGAATAATTGTTTTCAACTTCTGTAACACTTTTTAAGCATATAAGCGTAGTAAAACTGAAATTTTAACTGGTAACTGATTGTTATAATTAGTAATTAATTACTTGTAATTGTTATAATTAGTAAACTGAATTAGCACACCTTTTGACACCATTTGACTCATATACACACACACACACACACATATATATATATATATATATATATATATATATATATATATATATATATATAATATATAATATACACATATTTTTAAATGTGTTTTTTTTTTAAGTTAACTTGTATAACACTTGTAAGTGTAGTAAAATTGTATTTTTTTTTGTATTCATTTTATTATAGTACAATAATCATTAATTTGTTATAATCATAATTAGTAAACTGGTACCCATA
The DNA here is from genome assembly GCA_036247105.1 of Cirrhinus mrigala. NCBI lineage: Eukaryota > Metazoa > Chordata > Actinopteri > Cypriniformes > Cyprinidae > Cirrhinus > Cirrhinus mrigala. The sequence goes on along the minus strand of CM070031.1, from coordinate 14,567,401 downwards.
TAATTTATAAACATAAATGAACATAAAATATAATTCATTACAATAGAATATATATAAGTATATATATATAAAATATAATAATTATATTTTATGTTCATTATTTTCCTTTCACCTTTTTTGGGGATTTTTTTTTTTTTTTCTTCAACTTTAAAATGCACATTTAATTTTTTAGCCTGGAAATCAGTTTTATTTATTTCTCTATAATTTATTATAGATTTAAAATTTAAATGTAAAGTTTAATTATTAATTTAATATTTATTTAAATTATATTTTTTAATTATATTTATTTAAAGTTTTTATGTTTTATATTTATTGTTTTATGTTTTATATTTTATAAAATTGTAATTTCAAGTTGTGTTCGAATCCCAACTCGAAGACCTTTCCCGATCCCGCCCCCCATCTCTCTCTCCCACTTTGCTTCCTGTCACTTCTAAACTCTCCTGTCAATAAAGAAAAAAAAACTTTACAGGTAACTAACTGTATTACAATAATAATTTATTTGTTCTAATCATAATTAGTACACTGGTTTCCTATATAATTTATACATATAAATGAACATAAAACATAATTGATACACTATATACAAAAAAATATCTTGTCACCTGATTTTTGAGATTTTTTTTTTTTTTTTTTTAACTTAACTTTAAAATACACACATATAATTTTGTAGGCCTGGAAATCACTGTTTCATTTATTTCTCTATAATTAAATCAGTTTTTAAGTTTTATATAGACAGACAGATGATAGATAGATAGATAGATAGATAGATAGATAGATATTTTTTAAAGTTTACTTGTATAACACTTTTTAAGGGTAGTAAAATTGTAATTTTAACTGGTAACTTATATTACAACAATAATTAATTTGTGGGAAATGGGTGTTTCATCAAAGTGTATGGGTTATTTACAGAGAAAACCTGAACAGGACATTCGTGCAAAAACCCAGCTGATATCCAATCTAATCGTAATTGGAAATCCGTTCGCACAGCAACAGGTGTGTGTCTGCATCTGCGCGGAGCCTTCATCATTTTGCAGCATTTGTGCGCATGGGAATGGAGGAGTGTCAGCGCGCATCATTTCATATGTTGCGTAGTCGCGAGCTCGCGCGCGAGCTCAATAAGCACCGCACTGGGTGCGCGCGCGTGCCGTGACAGTCGCCATTTTATTTTGAAAAATCCAAACCGAACCGAGGGAGAAAGCGACCTTTTATCCGTCAAGATCAGAACGAAGAAATACGACGAAAATGATCATCCGCACGTAATTTTTCCAGGATCGAGGTAACGCGTCTTCTCGCCGCGATAGCGTTTTTGGTACAATCTCACAAATCGCTCAAATTAGAAATTGGTTATCATATGTTGTCTGCTCGGCTAATTTAACGGTAGCTCGTTAGCGTGTAGCTAACCTAGGTGTTTTTAACGACTAAAAAGTCTTAAAAAGCCAACCAAGCCTGCGCGTACTGCTAAGATTGCCTTTAACGGCCCATAACGGTTCGGTGGATGAAGTCATTAATATGAATTATGAAAACATAATTATGACTAAGGCTTGTGTGGTGAGCGCTGTTGCTACATGGAGTGATTTAGACAGCGAGTTTGTTGCCTTGCTCGGTTACTTCAACCACATAAATGTGTTGATTGAGGCCCGGGCCACAGCAGTGCAGCTGTTTGCAACCTGCATGGCTGCTAATGTTCATTAACACCGCTTTACTTTCGCCTACACGTATGCTAATAATTTTAACTCAAATATCAGTGCGTTTAATACGCATTTACACATGAGTAACATGTTCGGTGACCAGATATTAGCCATATTCGTTCTAAAAGTGTATGATATGAACGCGTTTGCTTACATTTTGTACTTGCAGGAGCTTACAGCGGCATTAAGGTGCACTAAAACTCTCGTACATTTCTAACATTAATGCCCAAAACAAACCAGCAGGCTGGTTCCTGTCAGCTAACGATACCCCAGATGAGCATGTCGCACAGCTTTCGGGAACAGGCTAACGCTCGTCACCGTTTGAAACAATGAGGTTTAGGCTGTTAGCTTAGCCTAGCTGTTAGCCAGCTCTGAATTAGCACGGCTGCTACTGAATTTGACAGAACTGGCTGTTAAAAGGATATTGAGAGTTCCTGTCGAGATAATACAGTAGTTGGTGTTAAAACACTACCCGAAGAGCTGTTCGATTCATAATTAGGTGGATATTAATAAATTAGGAGCAACTTGGATGGAAGATGAGTTAGCACTAGGAATGCTAATATGCTAACGGTGTTGTCCACAGCCAAACTGGGAGTGTTTGATCGTTTGAAGTCAAGTTGTTGTTGTTAGCTGTTTTGTGAGGGAAAAAAAAACACTAAAGTTACCTATTAGTCATGCAGGTTAATCTTTGCTTAAATTATTAAAGGTTTTCGCCAGTCATAACGTTATTTGTTTGTTTTTTTTCGCGACTAGTTTTCGAAGCTGAACCTGTAAGGTTACGTTGTTTATTATAGCTTAAAAACTTCGTGTAATAATAATTTAACTACTTTTTTTTTTAAATGTAATAGTTTAGCCTACATTGTTCAAGAAAGCTGCTTCAGCAGGTAAATAGAAATACGCTTGCATGTTGTGGAAATCACTTTTGCTCTTACTGCTTTTCAAAACGTCACTTTAAACACTTGTTTTCTCGTAAATGTACTTACAAGCCATTGACTGTCTTAATGTATCAGCAACCACACGTTCTAAAGGTTTATTTACTCTGTTTGTGCGAACCTTCAACTTTAGTCAAGGCCTGTAAGAGTCTGAGTGGTTATGACTTCCGGTTTGCAGCGGTACCGTTCAGTTCCCCTCAGTGTTAAAAATGAAACAAACCGACTCAAATTATGGAAATGGAGATTTGTAAGCTTTCAGAAATTGTGCAACTTACTGTTGCATTACATAACAGCGATTTAATAAATTAAGTTTGAGTTAGTATGTTCAATGTTTTTGAAGAAACAATTCATCATAAAATGAAAAACATAATTTATTCACCCTCATGTCGTTCCAAACCTGCATAGGCGCGTCCTGAATGCCTCAGTTCACATGTCATTTTTCGTAGAAATAATGTAGTGTTCACACTTGAAATTCTAAAAGTGTAAAAGTCCATTTCAAATACCTGAGTGATGCTCTTTTTTTTTTTTTTAACCAAAAAACAAAGTGTGGAATGTTGGATACTTCATCTAGGCAGCTGTTGGAGTGTTTCTTATGTAATGAAAGATGAGTGGCCACCTGACTCTGCTGTTTGAGGACAAAATAGCTTCATAACATTCATAGACTATGGTTGAGTAGATGGTGGATACTATATGTAGTGCATAATTGGCACGTAAGATATCTAGATAGATGTTGGTGACTAAATACTTTTGGCTGATCAATTATATGGACAAAAAGCATCTGTATTTCATAACAAATAATTACAATATTTGTTTTTGGGTCTGTTATCCCTTCAAAGTGTGTTGTGAAATTCTTGTTGTATGATTTACTGTTGTCACTTTGATTTGCTCTTTCTAATTGCTTTTAATTGTTGTTTGTCCAGATGTTACACTAAGAATTGCACTGAAGGACGTTACTTGGAATCAGCATCCACCCAGAGACTCTGCTTGTTGCACACCGGACACTTTTCACACCTTTTGGGGGGGGGGGACTGACAGAAGTAACCTATCACTGAAGTGACTAAAGGGGAATAATGGTGATTTTGCGCCGGGCTCGGCCGCCTGCTTCCGCCCCAACCAGCAATGAATCTTGACTCGCTCTCGCTGGCTTTGTCTCAAATCAGCTACCTGGTGGACAATTTAACTAAGAAAAACTACAGAGCCAGCCAGCAGGAAATACAACACGTGAGTGTTTTGGTGTCGTTAAATATGCTTAGATCTCTAAATTTCAGGTACTGACAATTTGATGCATCACTTTTTCTCAGATTGTGAACCGTCACGGCCCTGAGGCAGACAGGCATTTATTACGCTGTCTCTTTTCCCATGTGGATTTCAGTGGCGATGGTAAAAGCAGTGGAAAAGATTTCCACCAGGTAATAAATGTGGCTTCTGCTTTGAAATTTAAGACTCTTAATTTAAAAACTAAAGTTTGTTCATTTCAGAATGTGCTTTAATGTGTTATTTCCCATCTCTTAATTGCTTCAGACACAATTTCTGATCCAGGAGTGTGTGTCTCTTATTACGAAACCAAATTTTATTTCAACGCTTTGCTACGCCATTGACAATCCCCTGCACTATCAAAAGGTGTGTTGATCTGCCTTTCAAATTATTTGAACTTTTTGTATTCAATTTAGCAGTTTTGTGATCAAGTGCTTGTTTGAGTTCATTGATTGCATATCTGTTTGTTTGTAGAGTTTGAAACCATCACCTCATTTATTTACTCAGCTGAGTAAAGTTCTTAAGCTAAGCAAGGTTCAGGAGGTAGGCAGAGTGTTTTCCAATATATTCCAGAAATCAAAGATTATTGTGAGAATGGCAATTTAAAAATTTTCCCACTTTCGCTAGGTGATTTTTGGCCTTGCTCTGCTAAACTCCAGCAACGCAGACCTACGAGGGTTTGGTAAGTCATCACTTCCTGGCACTTGCTTTGTTTTCAGTTTCACTTCTGCAGCATCAGATTCTCTGCAAAGGCTTTTGGCTCAAACCCTTTCTGCTTTCTTTTGCAGCTGCTCAATTTGTGAAGCAGAAGCTCCCTGACCTCCTCCGCTCGTACGTGGACGCGGACCTCGGAGGGAATCAGGAAGGTGGCTTCCAGGACATTGCCATAGAGGTTCTGCATCTGCTCCTCTCCCATCTTCTGTTCGGTCAGAAGGGCTCGAGCGGAGTCGGACAAGAGCAGATTGACGCGTTCCTCAAAACACTGTGCAGAGGTTAGTGGAAAAATCCACTAAATTACTTGTGTTTGGCAAGTTCTCCTGCTGGGAAGTGGTTCTCATGCTGTGCTCTAGAGTCACTTAGTCCTGTGTTTTTGTTTGTGTCCCAGATTTCCCGCAGGAGCGCTGTCCTATGGTGCTCGCACCACTCCTGTACCCTGACAAACGGGACATTCTCATGGACAGGATCCTGCCAGACTCTGGAGAATTAAACAAGACCATGATGGAGAGTTCTCTTGCTGACTTCATGCAAGAAGTTGGCTATGGCTTTTGTGCAAGGTATTAACAGCTTGAATGAAGGAGGAAACACCCAAAATTTGATTCTGTTGGATTGGGTTCTTGTTGGCGTGAATGTGGTCAAATTATTTTTCTTGAATAACACCCAAAAGTGTACTATTGATGCTGTTCGTTTAAAAGGATTCCCATGCATTTACTGATTTATTGTGTTTCCACAGTCTTGATGAGTGCAGGAACATAATCCTGCAATATGGGGTCCGAGAGGTGACAGCCAGTCAGGTGGCCAGAGTGCTAGGCATGATGGCCCGCACTCACTCCGGGCTGTCCGATGGCATCGGCCTACAGGTATGTTTGAAGTCTAAGTTAAAGGATCAGCTAGGGAGTGTGAACAGGTTTGACTAACTGGATTGTCTCTCTATCTGTAGACCATCTCAAATCCGGTGGGCGGTGGGATCTGGAGCGATGGGAAGGACAAGAGTGACGGCTCTCAGGCCCACACGTGGAATGTTGAAGTTCTAATTGATGTGGTCAAAGAAGTGGTAAAGCTCTGTTTGTTTTAGATGCATTACCAGATAAGTTAGTTAGCAGACCAGAACTCATTTTAACTGTGGTTGTTCTTCTCAGAACCCCAATCTGAATTTCAAAGAGGTGACCTATGAGCTGGACCACCCTGGCTTTCTTATCCGGGACAGTAAGGGGCTTCAGATAGTGGTCTATGGGATCCAGAGGGGTCTGGGAATGGAGGTGTTCCCGGTGGATCTCATCTACAGACCATGGAAGCATGCAGAAGGACAGGTAGTCTTGAGTGACACCAAATCAGATTAAACTAATTTGTCTAGAACTTTGCCTTCGAAATGAAGCAGCATATTGAAGTCCTGCTGTTTTGTGTTCTCCAGCTGTCATTCATTCAGCACTCGCTGATGAGTCCTGAAGTTTTCTGCTTTGCCGACTATCCCTGTCATACGGTTGCCATTGACATCCTGAAGGCCCCACCTGAGGATGACAACAGAGAAATAGCCACATGGTAAGTCTTGACCAATTTAAGACTAGTTTTTCCAAAAATTGTCTGTCAACCTTTTTTCTTCCTGTAAGAGTGTGCACGGCCATTTATACATTTTATGAGTGTGGCTTCCGGTCTTATCCGCGTCCAGCTATTTGTAGAGGTACAAAACCGCTCATTTTGCTGCTAGATAATGCAAGTTGGTGTCTTACCATAGTAAATGTATTATCTTGATTATGAGAACACTGGTTTGGAGTGTAAACAGTTTTACCGTTTACTGCACATTGCTGTTCTAATGAACTGGAAGTCTCACCCATAAGCTGAGGAAAAAGGTGGATATTTTATACCTTCTCTTTTTGCTTTGGTCAACAGGAAGAGCTTGGATCTTGTGGAGAGCCTCTTGCGCCTTTCTGAAGTTGGGCATTACGAACAGGTGAAGCAGCTCTTCAGCTTCCCCATCAAGCACTGCCCGGACATGCTAGTGTTGGCGCTGCTGCAGATCAGCACCTCCTGGCACACCCTGCGTCATGAGCTCATCTCCACCCTCATGCCCATCTTCCTGGGCAACCACCCCAACTCTGCCATCATCTTGCACTATGCCTGGCATGGACAGGTGGGTGGATTTGACATCTGTTTAAAGAGAAGTAAAGTTCTGTTGTGGTGTCACTGTGTATTAATATGTCCCTGGGTTATGTTTCCAGGGCCAGTCCCCCTCCATCCGCCAGCTGATCATGCACTCTATGGCCGAGTGGTATATGAGAGGAGAGCAATACGACCAGGCCAAGCTATCTCGCATCCTGGATGTGGCTCAGGACTTGAAGGTATTGGTCTCTTGCTGCCATGAGTAGATAATAGGGTTGGGAAATAAAAAAAAAAAAAAAAAAAGTGGTCTTTTTAACATTTTGAATGCTTTTGTTTTTGTGCATTGCAGTCTCTATCGATGCTGCTGAATGGTACTCCATTTGCCTTTGTTATTGACCTTGCTGCACTTGCCTCTCGCCGTGAATACCTCAAACTTGACAAATGGCTCACTGACAAAATACGAGAGCACGGGGTAAGTGTACGTTGATATTTCAATTATTTCAATTATTTATATATTGAAAATGTACTCACCCCCATGTTCATGTCTGTCTCCAGTCAAAAAGAAATTAAGGTTTTTGAGGAAAACATTCCAGGTTTTTTCTCCATATAGTGGACTTCAATAGGGACCAACGGGTTGAAGGTCTAAATTGCAGTTTCATTGCAGCTTTCAAAGGGCTCTACATGATCCCAGCCAAGGAAAAAGGGTATTGTCTAGCAAAGCCATAGGTCATTTTATTAAAAATAAATAACTAAATGTTTATAATATTCTTAATCACAAATGATTACACTAACTCTGCGATGCGTGTCTACAACTTCACGCATTATGTAGTTATGTTGAAAGGGTCATGTCACTGGGTCGGTACTTCCGCCTGCGTCACGTGTGACCTTTCCAAAGTGATTATGCGTTAGGCCTTAGATGCAGAGACAAGACCCTTATTTCTCTGCTGGGATTGTGTAGAGGCCTTTGAAGCTGGGTCCTATTATGCTCTTTTACAAAGTCTTGATTTTGTTTTGGGGGTGTACTAGAACATGCTCTCATGCTTGTTGGTTTGAAAAAGGCATTATTTTTCAGATAATTTACATTTATTACAATACCTTTCTCTCCAGCCTGGCACAAATGGCTCGATTAGTTCTGGGTTTGATGAAGGCCCACCTTAGCTGTCCCAGTGCGTTGTGATTGGCGAACAGCTTTAGATGGTGTTTCAGTACTTTCACGCCCCTTACCAAAGTAGCAAGTGCCGTCTGCTCCGTTAAAGTTAAGGATATATTAAGGTATAGTTGATGCTACAGTAGTGTTGAGTGCTATTGTCATCCTGCGAAGTCTCCAATACATAATATCGTGCTAATTTAATTATTTACATACTTGGTTTCATTGACCAAAACCAGCTCCAGCGTAAGGTTAAAAGCAGCCTAATGGTTTTTTTTTTTTTTTTTTTTTTTTTTACTTAATTTATATTTAACATGACGACAATTGAATAAAAACATTGCAAGTTACAAATTATAATGCTTACATTTTCTTAGTTATTCAAAAAGCAGCTACAGAAAACAAGCAAAGAACATTATCAAAGAACATCATCACTGATTAGCCTAGTCTAGTGTAAGTTTATGAATTTTCAAAGAACACTTGCGTTATAAGTGAAGCTGTCTACACTGTATGATGATGAAATCCTTATCACACACTGCACATGTCTGCAGTGCGTTACGGCTCTGACACGGCCACTGGAGCTGATCGCCACTCTAGTCAATGCTTGTTTATACAAGCCGTGCTGCGGCTCATTGAAGCATCCCAGAAGCGGGTCTCTGTGCTGCATGGCTAAAGTTAGGCTAATCCCCCACCTCGACCCACCAACCATTCAAATTTCCGTAGGCGGGGTTTATTTTAATGATACTCTAATGGGCCGTGTTGTGACATCATAACACATGGAAAACAATGCTGTAGTCCAAAGGAGCCATTTGTTGTAGTTCTTGAACAGGGATTTAAAAAAAAAAATATCTCCCTTTGGAGTGGACTTTGAGATTTGTAACTTTGTAGATTTTATTTTTTTATTTATTTTTTTTTTTTAAATGCCCAAACATACCACACACCGACTAAAATTCAAAAAGTGAAAAAGCATAATAGAACCCCTTTAATCTGTATTAAAGACATTTTTTGGATGGTGGTGTATCTTGAATTCTAAGCAAATGTGCATGAACGCTGACATATCCTGTATTCGTCTATTAGGAGCCGTTCATCCAGGCGTGTGTCACGTTCCTGAAGAGACGCTGTCCCTCTATCATGGGTGGCTTGGCCCCCGAGAAAGACCAACCGAAAAGTGCTCAACTTCCTCCTGAAACACTGGCTACCATGCTTGCATGTCTGCAGTCTTGTGCTGGGTACGTACGTAAACTTTGTGCATGTTTAAGCGTTTTAAGAAAATCCTTGGGTCGAAGTTAAACTGTTTTGTTGGCTTCTTTGACCAGGAGTGTGTCTCAAGAGCTATCAGAGACAATCTTGACCATGGTGGCTAACTGTAGCAATGTGATGAACAAGGCCCGGCAGCCGCCACCAGGAGTCTTGCCAAAGGGACGAGCTCCCAGCACCAGCAGCTTAGATGCTATCTCACCTGTGCAGGTAATTGTGGTCCTTATCTACTGACTGAAAGCTTAAAGCTTGATGGTGTACTCAAATCTGCATCTTTGTATTTCAGATGGACCCTCTTTCTGCAATGGGCTCTTTGAGTCTAGGTGTCTCGTCCACCTCTCACACCCCGAACATGCAAGGATTCCCCAGCCTGCAGGGCTCTGCCTTCAGCAACCCCCAGTCCCCAGCCAAAGCCTTCTCAAACCTGCCCAACCCAAACCCCAGCACAGCTTTCCCAGGAATCACGGTCCCAGGTACCGCGAGACCTAGTGAGGCTGTACTATTGTTTTTCAGTTTATTTAATTATGAATGCATTGCAAATTTCTTGAATTGCATCTTTAGGTCCTCTGAGCACAAGCTTGACTGGGATTGGCTCAGGTTTGGGCATGCCCGCCGTCAGCAGTGATCCCTTTGGCACCAGGAAGATGAGCACACCGGGGCTAAACCCGCCCACCTTCCAGCAGAGTAAGATGAAGGCCTGTAAGTGGTGGTGTGGCTGAGAGAGTGCCAGGTGCCTCAAGCTGTATTTCCTCTCAAAATTGGCACTCAGTGCCTTATAAAAGTCCTTTTGACACCTATTTCAGAGTCTCTTATCACTGAGCCAAAAATGTCAGTAAAACCTAAGAGGAAATACAGGTCAGTCTACATTACTGCAAGATGTTCTTGGCAACCAGTTTGAATCCGTGTATATAATAGTTTTCTTCCACCTGACATGTGAAGGAAATCAAACTGTTTGCCTGGAACTTCTGAATTTGTGCTTTAGTCAGTTTTTTCACAAATGAAGTGATTTTAAATGCATAAAGTGCTGTAACGTTTTTTTTTTTTTCCTCTTTTGTTATAGCTGACCTCTCTCAGGTGTGGCCCGAGGCAAACCAGCACTTTAGTAAGGAGATAGACGATGAGGCAAACAGCTACTTCCAGCGCATCTACAACCATCCGCCGCACCCCACAATGTCTGTGGATGAGGTGAGACTGCCAGGAGTAACTTGAGAATGTTGCTTTTGCTCATTCCTAATACCTTAATGCTAATTTCTCAAGTACAGCTTTTGAATTCATAGTTATTAATTCAATGCAGGTGCTGGAAATGCTGCAGAGATTTAAGGACTCGAACATCAAGCGGGAACGGGAAGTTTTTAACTGCATGCTGCGGAATCTGTTCGAGGAGTACCGATTCTTTCCTCAGTATCCGGACAAAGAGCTGCACATCACCGCTTGCCTCTTTGGGGGGATCATTGAGAAAGGCCTGGTCACGTACATGGCGCTGGGCTTGGCCTTACGATATGTCCTGGAAGCCTTACGCAAACCTTTCGGATCAAAGATGTATTACTTTGGGATCGCTGCACTAGATAGATTTAAGAATAGGTACTGTCAGTAGTCTTGCTTTTTTTTTAATTTACATCTTTTGATGAATTTTCTTTTAAATCTGAACAACTCTCTTCCTCAGACTGAAGGACTATCCCCAGTACTGTCAGCACTTGGCATCAATAGCCCATTTCTTGCAGTTTCCGCACCATTTGCAAGAGGTAACCTAGTTTTTAATTTAATTTTGGTCATGCCCAAAGCGTTTTCCTGTAATATCGCTCTCTCTCTGTGCTAGTTTGTTAAACTTTCAGCTGAATAAGTTTCCTGTTGTATGTTGACTGTCTGTAGTATATAGAGTATGGTCAGCAGTCCAGAGACCCTCCTGTGAAGATGCAAGGCTCTATTACCACCCCTGGCAGCCTGGCTTTAGCCCAGGCTCAAGCTCAATCTCAGACCCCCAAAGCTCCCCAACCTGGCCAAGCCAGCACCTTAGTGACCACAGCAACCACAACCACCACCGCTGCCAAAACCACCACCATCACGAGACCTACAGCTGTCGGGCCGAAGAAGGACGTGCCAGTGAGTGCACATAGTCACTGTTCCATTAATGTAATCTTTCGAAATGTACTGTTGGTCTAAGATGGGCTCATCTCTGGTATCTGATGTTTTAAATTCTTCCACAGCCGTCAATCAACACAACAAACATTGACACCTTGCTAGTGGCCACAGACCAGACTGAAAGGATCGTTGAGCCCCCAGAGAATGTTCAGGAGAAGATTGCATTCATCTTCAACAACTTGTCCCAATCAAACATGTCCCAAAAGGTGGGTTGTTCTTACTGTCTGTATTTTGTGTATCATAAGTTTAAGCTTTTACCTCATAAGTCATCGCTTCCTGTGTTTTCGAAGGTGGAGGAGCTGAAAGAGACTGTGAAAGAAGAATTCATGCCCTGGGTCTCTCAGTACCTGGTTATGAAGCGTGTCAGCATTGAGCCCAACTTTCACAGCTTGTATTCAAACTTTCTGGACACACTGAAAAACCCAGAGTTTGTCAAGATGGTTCTCAATGAGACCTACAGAAACATCAAGGTAATGTTCTTTAATATAACATGACTAAAGTCATAAAACCAAGGTATACCTACATTATGATAACTTGATGTTCTCCCATTGTGTCTTGTAGGTCCTTCTTACCTCTGATAAGGCAGCTGCTAACTTTTCAGATCGATCCCTGCTGAAGAATTTGGGTCACTGGCTTGGAATGATCACCTTAGCTAAAAACAAACCAATCCTTTACACAGTGAGTTTAAATCACCTGAGCATGAAATGTTTATAGAAGGATCCGATTCTTTATTCACACCTGCTGTGTGACTACATTGTTTTGTTCTCTTATAGGACCTGGAGCTGAAATCTCTCTTGCTGGAGGCTTATGTGAAAGGCCAACAGGAGTTACTGTATGTCGTCCCCTTTGTGGCCAAAGTCTTGGAATCAAGTCTACGGAGTGTGGTAATAATCGTGCTATTTTCTCTTCCAGTTTTGAGTGTAGGTCAGTTTTGCAAAAACAGTTGCGGTCATAAGTTTACATATACTTTGCAGAATCTGCTAAATGTTAATTTAAATAAGAGGGATCATACAAAATGCTTGTTGTTGTTGTTGTTGTTGTTGTTGTTGTGGGTGTTTTTGTTTTTTTTTGTTTTTTGTTTTTTTAAGTACTGACCTGAATAAGATTTCACTTAAAGTATGTTTACATATAATCAACAAGAGAAAATAGTTGAATTCATAAAAATTACCCCGTTCAAAAGTTTACATATGCTTAAGTGTGTTGTTACCTGAATGATCCACAGCTGTTTTTGTTTAGTGATAGTTCATGAGTCCCTTGTTTGTCCTGAACAGTTAAACTGCCTGCTATTTTTTAGAAAAATCCTTCAGGTACCATGTTCTTCTTTTTTTTTTTTTTTTTTTTTTTTTTTTTTTTTTCCCCAGCATTTTTGTGTATTTGAACCCTTTCCAACAATGACTGTGTGATTTGGAGATCCATCTTTTCACACGGAGGACAACTAAGGGACTCGTATGCAGTTATTATTGCAGAAGGTTCAAATGCTCACTGATGCTCCAGAAGAGAAAACAATGTGTCAAAACTTTTGGAATTTGAAGATCAGGATAAATGTAAACTTTTCAAAGTTTCAGATACACACAAATGTGGAAAAAACAGAATTTGTGGGACCTGAAAGATTTTTCTGGAGACACACAGACAGTTTAACATGAACAATTATCATTAAACAAAAACATCCCAGTGCGGATCATTCAGGTAACAGCACAGTATTAAGAATCAAGCGTATGTAAACTTTTGAACAGGGTCGTTTTTATGAATACAGCTATTTTTCTGATGTGGACTTCATGTAAATATCTTTTTATGTGAAATCTTATTCAGATCTGTACTAAATAAAAAATAAATGTAACTTTGTATGGTCCCTCTTATTTTGGTAAAATCAACATTTTGCAAATTCTGCAAAGATGTAAAATTTTGACTTCAACTGCATCAGGACATGATTTTTTTTTTTTTTTTTTTTTTTTTTTAAACAAATGTTACCCTGTTTTGTAGATCTTCAGACCGCAGAACCCTTGGACCATGGGCATCATGAATGTACTGGCTGAGCTCCACCAGGAACATGACTTAAAGGTCGGTTGCTTTCGTTGATTCTAAACTTATGGTACATAAGCTTCCACTGAGATAGTTTTCACTCAGTCCCACAAATCTCTTTACAGCTTAACCTTAAGTTTGAGATTGAGGTGCTTTGCAAGAACCTGTCTTTGGACATCAGTGAGCTGAAACCAGGAAACCTACTGAGAGACAAAGAGAAGCTGAAGAACTTGGAGGAGCAGCTCTCTGCACCAAAGAAAGAGACCAAGCCTCCCGAAGAGATGCTGCCTATAGTTACAACAGGTATTACACTACAACAGGCACGTTGTCAGTTGCATGTTATTTTATGTATTTTCCCTGTTTAACCAAAAGTAGATTCTGTACCGTTTACAGCTGCGCCCTCGACCCCAGCCACCACCACGACCTGTACGGCAACTGGGCCGCCCACACCACAGTTCAGCTACCATGACATCAATGTGTACGCCCTGGCTGGCCTGGCCCCACACATCAACATCAATGTTAACGTAAGTCACGCACTCTACCAGGACACGGCCTTTTTTTTTCTTTTTTTTTTTTTTTTTAAAACTAATGTCATCTTTTTTTTAAATATTTAAACTTTTTTTTTTTTTCGATTTTTGTGTAGATCCCTCTTCTACAGGCCCACCCTCAGCTGAAGCAGTGCGTGAGACCAGCAATTGAGCGTGCTGTACAGGAACTGGTGCACCCAGTGGTGGACCGATCCATCAAGATTGCCATGACCACCTGTGAGCAGATAGTCAGAAAGGACTTCGCCCTAGACTCTGAGGAGTCTCACATGCGTGTCGCCGCGCACCATATGATGCGTAACCTGACCGCCGGCATGGCCATGATCACCTGCAGAGAGCCTCTGCTCATGAGCATCGCCACCAATCTGAAGAACAGCTTTGCTGCAGCTCTTAGGGTACGGAAATGCTTTTAATTTAATCCTGATGCACAAAATCAATTCATTTTCAGCATTTTAACTCTGAGCGTGTCTATTTCAGGCTCCCACACCTCAGCAGAGAGAGATGATGGAAGAGGCGGCTGCTCGCATCGCACAGGACAACTGTGAGCTTGCTTGTTGCTTTATCCAGAAGACAGCTGTGGAGAAAGCTGGACCTGAGATGGACAAGAGGCTGGCAACTGTGAGTCCTTGCACAGCTGCTTGTTATGTAGCATGGTCATACAGCCAAAAACAAGTCTGATTTGGACAATTTCTCTGTCTTGCAGGAATTCGAGCTGAGGAAGCATGCTCGCCAAGAAGGCCGTCGCTACTGTGACCCGATGGTGCTCACCTATCAAGCTGAGCGTATGCCAGAGCAGATCAGACTGAAGGTTAGTGCTCTTTCCAATCTTCTCATGTTGATGATATGTACAACAATGTTTGATTCTGACTTGCTTTTCTTTTCTAGGTCGGTGGAGTGGATCCTAAACAGCTGGCTGTTTATGAGGAGTTCGCCCGAAACGTTCCAGGCTTCCTACCCAGTAATGACCTGTCTCAGCCCACTGGTTTCCTTGCCCAACCAATGAAGGTACAGAACCTTCAAGAATCATGTTTGAAGAGATTCTGTTTGGTTTTCACTTGGCATAAGTAACTCAAAGGTTCTCTTTTCTGCCTTGCAGCAACAGGCATGGCCCACTGATGATGTGGCTCACATCTACGATAAGTGCATTTCAGACCTGGAGCAGCACTTGCATGCAATTCCACCTGCGCTGGCCATGAACCCACAGACCCAGGCCATACGCAGCCTTCTGGAGGCCGTCGTCATGGCTAGGAACTCCCGTGATGGCATCGCTGCCCTTGGCCTTTTGCAAAAGGTTAGAACTTGGTGGGCTACCCTTTATGGTGGTGGTGGTGTTCAGTTTTGCTTACTGTTCTGCAGAGTTTAGCTTCAATCCTAATACCACTTGGTCTTCAGCATCACCAGAAATATTCAGGCAGATGTTTCAGACCTAAACCCTGGACATCTCTGGGATACGATCTCAACTTAAATCTAACAAATCTTCTTTTTGCTTAATCTCAGGCTGTCGAGGGTCTGCTGGATGCCACCAGTGGCGCTGATACTGATCTTTTGCTAAGCTACAGGGAGTGCCATCTTCTGGTGCTGAAAGCCCTACAGGATGGTCGTGCCTACGGCCCACAGTGGTGCAACAAACAAATCACCAGGCCAGTACTACAACTGTGACAAACTTGCTTGTCCAAAGCATAGATGGGTCTCGAAGGTCCTAACCTTTTCTTCTACGCCCCTGCAGATGCCTGATTGAGTGCAGAGATGAATACAAGTACAACGTTGAGGCTGTGGAGCTCCTTATCAGAAACCACCTGGTCAACATGCAGCAGTATGACTTACACCTGGCTCAGGTGAGGAGACGGTGTCTAGGACTTAAGGAAACTGTTGTAAATGAGTTCATGAGATTCTTACACCCGTGTCTTTTCAGTCCATGGAGAACGGGCTCAACTACATGGCCGTGGCATTCGCCATGCAGCTGGTGAAGCTCCTGCTGGTTGATGAACGCAGCGTGAGTCACATCACTGAGGCGGATCTCTTTCACACAATTGAGACGCTGATGAGGACCAATGCCCACTCCAGAGCCAATGCTCCTGAAGGGTAAGACAACAGTTTATGTTGCTAGTCCATCAAATGAATGTCTGTTTAGTTACAAAAAAATCTAAGTAACCTGGATTTACTTTTGCGGGACCCCTAGTTTGCCCCAGCTGATGGATGTTGTCCGCTCCAACTACGAGGCCATGATCGATCGTCACCATGGTGGGCCAAACTTCATGATGCATTCTGGTATCTCTCAAGCCTCTGAGTATGATGACCCACCAGGACTTAGAGAGAAGGCAGAGTACCTGCTGAGGGAATGGGTCAACCTGTACCACTCAGCTGCTGCAGGAAGAGACAGCACCAAGGCCTTCTCTGCATTCGTTGGACAGGTTAGCAATAACACCAAGTCCCAAATTGGTTCCTCTCAAAGTTAGAATTGATCATTACTTCATTCTGTAACACTTGGCTTGTTCTTGCAGATGCACCAGCAGGGCATCCTGAAGACCGATGACCTGATCACTCGCTTCTTCCGGTTGTGCACAGAAATGTGCGTGGAGATCAGCTACCGTGCTCAAGCTGAACAGCAGCACCCAACCACCAGCCCCGCCATCATCAGGGCCAAGTGCTACCACAACCTGGACGCTTTTGTTCGGCTTATTGCGCTGCTTGTCAAACACTCCGGAGAGGCCACCAACACAGTTACCAAAATCAACCTGCTCAACAAGGTTGGAATGCTTACAATGGTTAGATGTAATTCACTATTGGCTTTAAACAAAATCTCCAAAAAAAAAAACAAAAAAACAACAATGCTGATTTTCTTGTCATGGTGCAGGTTCTGGGCATTGTGGTGGGTGTGTTGATCCAGGATCACGATGTGAGGCAGACAGAGTTCCAGCAGCTTCCATACCACAGAATCTTCATCATGCTTCTGCTGGAGCTTAACGCACCAGAGCATGTGCTGGAGACCATCAACTTCCAGACCCTCACTGCCTTCTGGTAAGCACATGGATTTAGTTTTAAGGGAGAAGTTTACCGGGAACAAAAGTTTACTGATTAATTTACTCACCCCCTTGTCACCCAAGATGTTCATGTCTGTCTTCAGTCGTAAAGTAATTGCTTCTTGAGGGAAAACATTTAAGGAATGTTCTCCATAAAGTGGACTTCTAAGGTGCCTGTGAGTTTGAACTTCCAAAATGCAGTTTAAATGCAGCTTCAAGATGAAGGGTCTTACCTAGCAAAATTATATATTCGTTATTCAGTTTATATTCTTTTTAACCTCAAATGCTCGTCATTTCAAAATAAAAACTTCAAAATCGTCCTACATCTGTTTTACCTTTTTTGTTTTTTTTTTTTTTTGTAAAGGGAATTGAATTATCTTTGCACGTTCATTTTGTAAACAATGGGTCAGTACTTCTGCAGCAGTGTGAGACGGTTTTGAAGTTGGTGGAGAAAATGAGATGGGGAATTTTTCCACCTACCCTAACTGTATTGACCCGGATTACACAGACTACGCATGCACATCGCAGAGCTAGACAAGTCGAGCATTTGAGGTTAAAAAGCATATAAACTGTTTTAGAAAATAATTGATCGTTTTGCTAGATAAGACCCTTCTTCCTTGGGCTGGGATGCTTTAGAGCCCTTTGAAGCTGCATTTAAAATGCATTTTGGAAGTTCAAACTCACAGGCACCATAGAAGTCCACTATATGGGGAGAATTCCTGAAATGTATTTCTCAATTTCTTTATGATAGAAAACATGAACATCTTGACTGACAAGGGGGTGAAAAATTGTGTTTTAGTCTCATAACATTGGTTAATGGAAACGGCATCATTTTGCAATACTTTATCAACACTAACAAAATGACATTACAAATGTAATGGAAATGTACCTAATGTGAGCTTGCACATCTACACTATTTGACCTTTTTTGAGAAAGTTTACAGAAATGGGTGCTTTCGCACCATGTAGTAGGCTTGTTGCGATAGTCTGTTACCCGGTGTTAAGCCACATCACCCGTTTCATCAGTGCCCACCGTGACACTTTTTACTATCTTATTTTATAGTAATAAAAATAGTTTAGTTCGTTTGGAGAACAAACAGTACAATTTTAAAAACAACACCGCTGCTCAATGCAGTGTGCTGAACAACAGTTGCATCACAGATGTATGGCAGGAGTCAGATTTAACTTGGTGAGAAGGTTTTAACTGAGGTGAGAGAGGCAAGATGTTGGCGAAAGATTTAGTTTCAAAATGAAATACAAAACTTTTTTTTTTTTTTTTTTTTGTAATATTTTGGATTTTGAAAGGCCTGCTGATTGTTTCCGTTTATCTAAAAGGTGATTTTGGAAGCTTAGTGGAAGAACATTTTTCTTATTTATTTAGGTCCACCGTGTTTGCTTTTTTTTTTTTTTTTCCCTCAGTATTTTTTCTTTATTAAAATTTGTGAAAGTTATTTTGCATTTAGGCCTATACCTTGGTGCATTTTTATTTGTTTTGAAATTAATCATTCTATGTGTAATATAAACAAGTTTGTTGTACTGTTTTGTTGTCCATTTAATGAACTGATGCCGAATGCGCACCAATTCAAAAGCAAAAGAGGGAAAACTCTAACGAACAACGAACTACCCCCAACCCCTTCCCCCAGTGATACCGATATTACCAGTGTTGTCACGTTGGTTAACCAGTGGGAAAATTTCCTCAGTCACATCCCTGCCATGTAGTTCTAAAAACTCTATTCAAGGAACTAGCCAGCATGGTGGTTCCTAGAGAACCAATTTCCCCTCGGGGCATTTTCCTGGTTGCATTTGTGCCGGCAGCAGGAACTCTGAAGCAGCCAACAGCGTTGTCTTTATCTTTGGCATTTACAAACCTCAATAACCAGTAGATGGAGGGGACTCTTGATCTGAGCTGTTTTTGTTTTGTTGTGGGTTTTGTGATAACGGAGATGGAATGTAAACACAATTTACGTGATTAAAAAAGCACTAAATCTTCTATGACAATTTGCAGTGTTACGTTTAATTGAGGCTGAAAAAAGAACAACGCTGCAGACACTGGGCAGCTGTTATCGCTGTTTTTCGTGTTTATGGTATAAATATTTTTACAAAGCTTTTAAAAAAATTCCAGGTAGCTGGTGTTTTGTATGCGTCTGGCCAATCAGCGTACACTTGCATCACTGGTAGTTCTGAAAGAACTCTTTTAGACCCTACTCTGAAGTAGAAGCTAACTTAGTTCCCCCAAACGGA
This sequence comes from Cirrhinus mrigala, assembly GCA_036247105.1. Taxonomy (NCBI): domain Eukaryota; kingdom Metazoa; phylum Chordata; class Actinopteri; order Cypriniformes; family Cyprinidae; genus Cirrhinus; species Cirrhinus mrigala. The sequence continues at coordinate 14,548,349 of CM070031.1, read as the reverse complement.
GTTCCTAGAACTAAATACGTTCCTAGTTTGTGCGACGCAAACACGCCAAATTGGGAGACCATTCGCCTAACTTTTTAAAAGGTTCCTCCAGTGCAAAAGCCCCTAATGTGATTGCATCTTGGTGATCAGTCTTTGAGTATTAAACAACATTCTCTTTTCAGCAACACCTTCCACATCCTGAGGCCGACTAAAGCACCCGGATTTGTCTACGCTTGGCTGGAGCTCATCTCACACCGCATCTTTATTGCCAGGATGCTTGCGCATACCCCACAACAGAAGGTCTGTATCTGCTACATGTTATGTCCAATCTAGGAGGGCCACTTCCTGCAGTGTTTTTCTGATCGTAATTAAACACCTGAAACGGCCAATCAAAGTCTTTAGAATCGTTGGAAACATCCAGGCAGTTGTGTTGGAGTTCACTTTACAGGGAAGTGGCCCTTGAGGAGCAGGATTGGACAGGATTTATTTGTCCACATCTCATTTTCATGCCAGTCAGTCGCTGACTACCTTTAAACATCTATCTTCTCTCGCAGGGTTGGCCAATGTACGCCCAGCTGCTGATAGACTTGTTCAAGTATCTTGCACCCTTCCTAAGGAATGTTGAGCTCAACAAACCTATGCAAATTCTCTACAAGGTATGAACATATTCTTGCCTTCACAAGCCTGTCTAGTGGTTCTTCAGATCCGTTTGTGACCTTGCATTGTTTCTTTCTATTTTCCAAGGGAACACTTCGTGTGCTGCTTGTCCTGCTACATGACTTCCCAGAATTCCTGTGTGACTACCATTATGGCTTCTGCGACGTCATCCCGCCCAACTGCATCCAGCTGAGGAATCTGATCCTGAGTGCCTTCCCCCGCAACATGAGGCTTCCAGACCCCTTCACCCCTAATCTGAAGGTAGTGTTTCACATATAACATTCAACATCAGATGAGATGCATTATGGTTTAGTATGTCGTTGTAACTTCATCTGTACGTGTTCACCAGGTGGATATGCTGAGTGAGATCAACATCGCTCCCCGCATCCTCACAAACTTCACCGGTGTGATGCCGTCCCAGTTTAAGAAGGATCTTGACTCCTACCTCAAGACCCGTTCTCCTGTCACCTTCCTCTCCGAGCTGCGCAGCAACCTGCAGGTAGGGGGCACCACTCTGAATCTCAAAACTGTTCACAACAGACTCTAATTTGATGCTTTTTTTGCAAGTCTGAACATGATGTTGATTTGATTCCAATCTCTAAATTAATGTTTTCATACTTTTAGGTGTCCAACGAGCCAGGCAACCGCTACAACATCCAGCTGATCAACGCTCTGGTGCTGTATGTTGGAACCCAGGCCATCGCCCACATCCACAACAAGGGCAGCACTCCCTCCATGAGCACCATCACTCACTCGGCTCACATGGACATCTTCCAGAACCTCGCAGTCGATCTAGACACTGAGGGTAAGATGCAAAAAATAAATAAATAAATAAATAAATAAAATAAAATATTTTTACCCTCCCTCCCCATCAGGTTTGGTTCACATTGTGACTTGTTTTTGTCCTCTCAGGCCGCTATCTGTTCCTGAATGCGATAGCCAATCAGCTGCGTTATCCAAACAGCCACACACACTACTTTAGCTGTACCATGCTGTATCTGTTTGCCGAGGCCAACGCCGAAGCCATTCAAGAACAGATCACCAGGTATGGTTTATATCTAAACTCTTACCAGTGTTTACTTCTATTTAATATAGTTATTTACAAGAACAAATGCAGTTTGTACAGATACGACCCTTTTTAACATCTTACGTTTTCAATCTTTGACTAACCAACCCAGAACAGGCTCCCATAATTGTCACTTTTAATAACTAAATTTCTAAGAATTCAGGAATGCTTTACGGTCCCCTTAGTCAATGTTAGTTAATGCACAATTAAAATTAACAAACAGTTAGTTATTTATTTGTTACAGTATTTATTAATTTTTGTTAATTTTGTTAGGTGCTAAAAGGTCTATTATTTAGGGCCCTATGACTTCCACAGTGAAAACACAGACAGAATCACGGAATCCAGTCGTAAAAATAGAATTTGTTGTATAACATGAAATGTCATGGAATTTGCCCTTTTTGGGTTAAAATCTGAAGTAGCTCGGTACACTTAAATCGAAACTTGATAATGTGCCTGTCAAAATAAAAGTTCAGTTTAATTTGAAGAAACTGCAATAGCAATGTATTACTTCACGTAACGATACTACTACTGCTGCTGCTACTAATACTGCTGAAATTGTTAAAATGATATTTTAAGGAATGTTTACCAGAAAAAATGTAAATGCACAACATAGTATTTCTGATAAACAAATACAATAATACATTTAAAAAAAAAAAAAAAAATCAAATAATTAGACATGCTTTTTGATTTATCTTTTAAGTTAACCATTTAAAAAAAAAAAAAAGTTTAGAAAAAAAAAAATTCTTAAAAAAAAAAAATTAATCCAGAAAATTTTAAACAAAAGTGGAATTTGGGGGAAAACAGATGTTGTTGTTTTTTTTTTTTTTTTTTTTTTTTTTTTTTTTTTAATTTAAATGATTTTATAAAGAATTACATTTTATTATTATTTATAAGTTAAAACAATTAGACATGCTTATTTATTTATTTTTATTTATTTATTTAATTAGTTTTTGTTAACCATTACAACAGAATCTGGGAAAAATTCAAACGTAATCCAGGAAAAATTAAAACAAGCCGAATTTGTGGGAAAAAAAAAACTGAAACTGAATTTGGGAAAAAATAAAACTGATTTTATAAAGTATACTGCATTTAATTCTTTATAAATTTAATTAATTAGATATGCTTTTTTTGTTTTATTTATATAAAATGTATTTTAATGTGTATAAAAACGGAATTTGGACAAAATAAAACTGAATTTTGGAAAAAATAAAACGATTTTATAGGGCCCTACTTATTGTAAAGTTGTAAAAAATTGTAAAAAATGAATGAATAAATAAAAATGTTTACTTTTAGTGCTATACTTGACTTTTTATTTTTTTCATTTTTTTTATTTTTTTTGTAAGTTTTCATTATAATTAGGTTTAGTAACTTGTAATTTTTTATTTTTATCTTACTGGTTTTGTTTAGTGTTGTTCTTTTGATACATCAAGTTAAACTAAAATGAGAATGTTGCATGGCAACTAGCTGAAAGCGTTTCACTGAATTAATTTCAGTTTGTGTATTTTCAGATAACACTGTTGTATAACTAACCCTGGCTAACTCGTGTGTCTTGCAGGGTCCTGCTGGAGAGGCTGATTGTGAACAGGCCGCACCCGTGGGGTCTGCTCATCACCTTCATTGAGCTGATCAAGAACCCTGCCTTTAAGTTCTGGAGCCATGATTTTGTGCACTGTGCCCCAGAGATCGAGAAGTAAGAGATCCAATATGAGACAAACTCATCTTTCTGCATTTTCATAATGGAAGAACTGCAGTGTCACCATGTTGTTTTTTTGTGTGTCTGTGTGCAGGTTGTTTCAGTCGGTGGCTCAGTGCTGCATGGGGCAGAAGCAGGCCCAGCAGGTGATGGAGGGAACAGGTGCCAGTTAGGCTGCAGGAACTGCTCCTGTGCCCAGAGAGAAAAAGAGAGAGAGAGAGCTCTCAGTCTCCCCAACCCTTCATTTGCCCCACCAACACCCTGCACGTCTGATCGACACAGCCGGCACTGGATTCCCGCTCGCCTTACACTGGGCGGCATCTGACCTGAGGAGTTACTTTTTTTGGTTTTCTTTTTTTTCTCCCTCTACAAGTTAAAAACGTTTAATGTAAATATTAAAAAGGGACATTTAAGAGCGAATTTTGAGTAGTGTGTTTTTTTTTTTTGTTTTTTTTGTTTTTTTGTCAAATGTGAGGCACATGCTTGAGCACATTTCACTCCTTGCTTTTTGGCTTCCCCTAACTCTCCATAAATTATTTTGGAGCCTTCAAGATGGATAGACTTTTGTTTGGAAGCTTGGTAGTGGCTAAGGAAGCTGTCTTGTTTTATTTTTTTTTTTTCTCTTATGAGGTTTGGTTTTTAACGGGAGAGCTATCAGTGTGGTGAGCTGATAGGATTGGACCGATGTCCTGGACTGCAGGGGGGGTCGCTAGTTTGCACCTGTGAGGAAACAAATCTTGGGTTGGAGGTTCTCCCTGGCACTTGTACAATTGTGGAAATATTCAGAAATTTGTTGGTAAATTGGATCTTCGGAGTTTGTACAAAGATTCAACTTGCAGAACAAAAAAGGACCAATACAGCTCATTTTGTAAGGATTTCGAATGTTTTGTAAATGTATTGGTCCGCGTGTTGTATTTTGTAGTACTTTGTAGTTGCCTTTAGTTCCGCTACTTATTTCCTGTATGTATGCATTCTGTAGTTACCGCATTAAACACTTGAACTGCACCTTTGCCTGCTTGTTTCATTTGCATTTGTTGAAATGAAGTGATTTAAGTCATATGGTTGAACTTTACCAATTTCTGTCCCTTTAAGTAACAGCTTTTTCGTGTCACTCTCCATTCAGATGGAGATGAGATGTGAATTTCATATGAATTTTGTTTGCAGATTAATTTTTTCAGTCAAACACTGTTCAAGTCCTCTTGGAAAGCTCAAAGGGAAAGTTTGACTTGCATACAAGTGATTTTGGTTGATTTTAAAACGGGTTAGTTGAATGCTTTCCATGTACTAATAAAAATGGTAAGCTTTTAGAGACCATACTGAAAAGGGTGCAAATTTGTGCGTAATTGATGCTTTATCTTGATAAACTACATTTATTGTCAGAGGCAAGTCTTACACTTTCATAGATTTAAAAAAAAAAAAAAAAATTTGGCTTAAAAGCCTTTGTCAGACTTGGCAGTGATGTAACGTATAGTTTTGTGTATTTTTGTGACTTTGGGGACCTCTGCAGTTATGTGAGTGTAATTCACTCCTTGCCAAGTCTGCAGTTTTCTTGCAGAATTGGGATACTTAAACACTGTTGCAGTGGGTTGTTTTTTGTTTTCTTTTGTTTGTTGTTGTTTTTCTTATTTAATTTTTTTTTTTTAAATGTCAATGGGTGACCCCAATAACCTGATATTTAGCCTCTGGAATATGTTGTTGTTGGTATTTTTTTTTTTCTTTTTTTTTTTTTTGTTTTCTTTTAACCAGGGGAACCTGCCTAAAAGTGTGTATTTTACCCCTCGGAACGCAGTTTTTACCAGGGGACCCCCTCCGAAATGTGATTAAGCTAGTTTTGAGCAGGAATTGGGTGGGTTGGTTTTTTGTAAAAACCTAGCAACCCTGGTCATAAATAACATAGTACTTACAGTGTGTACACTGCAACATTGTTGCCGAGGGTTGAACCGACCCCAATAATGTGATACTTGACTCCTGTAATGCTTATTTTACCAGGGGAACCCCACGAAAAAAAACACAAGTGCAATTTTTACTGGGGAACCCCCTTCAAAATAGGATTGGGCTAGTTTTGAGTAGGAATTGGGTGGGTTTTGTTGTGAAAACCTGGTAACCCTGGTCATATATAACGTTGTCCTAATTACAGTGTGTAGTTCAGTATTGCCAAGTCTGGGATTTTCCCACGGAATTGGGCCACTCCAACACTGTCGCTGCGGGTTGTTTTTCGTGAGACCCCCTCCAAATTGCAATTGGCCTAGTTTTGAGTAGCAATTGGGTGGGTTTTGTTGTAAAAACCTGGCACCACTAATGTAGTTGTACATGTGAATTTGATGCCACTGAGAAGTAATACGGTAATTTTTATTTTTTTTTAATTTAACCATTACAAATTAAAAATACCAATACAAATCCTTTTATAAGTCAGTGTACCATCAGAATTATTTTAAAAACAGATATTTCAAGCTAAAAAATAATATTGCTTTAATGTGGTCAACTTGTAAATACGTTCATGCCAAAATGACTTGTAGCTCTAACAGAACAGTATAGCACTAGCAATGCTGTCATATGTTGTAATATAAGGAATTTTATTTTAATCCAATTTTCATATTTTCTTGGTTAAATAAACATTATGTACACTATTAGAAGAAAAAAAAATTATATTTCTACACTAACAGTGTAATCAATATTCAATTTATTAAAGCCAAGTATGAATCTCATAAAGTTAGTGTTTTTAAGCATATTACATTTATTTCAAAATTATAACTCAAGACAGTAACAAATTAAACAATATATCTTATTTGTGAATTGTTCTGCAATTTTTTAATAGTTAGCTTTTAACTATTTGTTAATTTTTCGTCATGAAGCTTGGTAAATGTTGGTCACGGACAGAGATTCACTTTAAATTTCACCAAGATGATTACTCACTAAAATGTTTTATGTTTTCATGCCATTCAAGTTATATTTTGATGCAATAAAGTGGTTGTATGGAAGTGTGAGTTGTTTACTTACTTTTTTAAACTAGTCTTCCCGCCATTATATTGTTCGTTCAGACTGATTCTCCAACGCCCACGAACAAAAGAGGCGGGATTTATCGCATGAACCAATCACAGCCGAACATAAGTCATATCCAATCATATCGCGATGGAGGCTCCCCTCCCCCCACCACCACCACAAAACGCACAGCAGGCTTTTTGAAAACTCAATGGGCTCAGGGAAGGTAAGAGAGACGCGGGCTTCCGCTGTAACTTTACCTGCTGGTCTCGCTTTTGAACAATGTTTCTTTAGAAAAAACGAGTGATTTATATCCCTTTTAATGTTATACTTTGTAATACTGCCGTTGTTTTATTTTTGTACTATAAATTTGTTTTCTCATCCAATATTTTGATACACTCCCTCACTTACCCACTCAGAGGAAACGCCCCTCCAAAAGTTGCGCTAAATAAAGCACCTTTACGTTCCACAACACACACAATCAAAACACAATCTGAACTGTAAGATTCCAAACGTTTTTTAAAGGAAAATGTACAGCATACAAAATGACAAACTTCCAAACATACATAGTTTGCAAATTCAATTACACAATATCAGCTGAGGACATTTCCATCTTGTCTTGTCAACTACAGAATGCCATGTCAGCACGAGTGTTTGTGAAACCCATACATTAAGACGTAGGTTTGGTGAGTTGTTGCAAGCGCTGCAGGATGCTCTTCTGACCGTAGCGCACATGCAGAGCTCTCCTCTCTCTGCTGCTAAGTTCAGTCAGAGCTCCCTGATCCTCCAGCCGCCTCCTGTCCGTCTCTACATCCTCAGAATAAGAGTCCAGCGTCAGAGCAGTGGCTGTGTGCAGGAGATATTTCCACTCCACTGACAACCCCGTCAGTCCGTCAAAACTCAAAGCCTGCTCCATTTTATTCTCCTCATCCTCTTCATCTTCTTCCCAGCCTTCGTTTTCACGGAACTCCTTGAAATCTTGCAACGGCATACACAGGACCTACTCGGAAACAAAAACAGGTAATTACCTGAAACAGAACAAATGTATTATTGACTTTTGTCATTGGTTTACCTTCAATGTCGTGTAGAGCTCACTGTAAGTAAGTGAGCCTGATTGGCCGAAGATGAAGACCCCTTTCTCTCCAACAATCTCCATTTCACACAACATGTTCCATTTGTCCACTAAGAGCTTTTGATCTGCTTCACATCGTGCTGCTGTAATTGCAGAGTAAATACAGTTTTTTAAAAGTATTTCTTATGTCAAGTATCTAAGTTTTTATTGTCGTCTACAAAGTGTCACCTTGCACTGCTGCTTTGTACACACTGGACATCTGTATATCTGCAGTATCATTACTATTGGTAGGAAACGGCTCTGCAAAACCGTACATGTGAAGAAGCTGCCAGTTTGCCATCTGTCCATAGGTGTTGAAGACCTCCTCGCCTTTTTCAATGTGCCGTACGGACACCATCTTCAAACACTCCTGTGCACAAACGAGTGAACGTGAGCTGAGAGATTTTTAAGCATCTAGCATAAAAACAATACATGTGCACCACATACGGGTGTATATTCCAGATTGGCGTTGTGCTTGGAAACGTGATTCAGCATGTCAGCCATGGGCACCATCATTGGAAGGTTAGGCTCTTTTTCTTCTTCTTCTTCATCCTCATCTTCTACAGGCTCTTGAAAACTAAAGAAATGTCATTTATAATTAAGGATTGCATTGATATTAATTGAATCAAATCAAATAGTTTCTCTCACCTATAGGCCATTACAAATGCTACAAGGCTCTTGTAGAGCTCCAACGTGTGCTTCTCAGGGTCCCACAGGTCAGAATGGGACTTCATGAAAGGAAGAACTACATTATTGTACTCATCCTGGAGTTTTTTCAGATCCGTTTTGACAGCTTCAGGAATTCCAGTGCCTTTCAGGAGTTCATCCCGCTCCTCCTCAGACCTTTAAAAAAACACTTATAAAGAACTGACGCATCCTTGAAGAACATCTTAAAGGTCAGCAGATATTCACAGCAAAACTTACCAGAACATGGGTTGATCCAGTGTCCTAAAGTCTGACCAGAGAGACAAATATGGTTTCCAGTGGGATTGTGGGCATGTGTATTCATATAGGAGACCCAGAAGAAGAGGAACCCAACCTGATGCGCTCTCCAAAGATTTCTTCCCTACAGACAAGATATGGTTATATGGTCACAAGCCTGCTATAGAAGGTGGAATTTAAATAAACCTGAATGTTCTTATACCTTCCTCAAGGACCTTTTTAACTTTAGTGGTGCCCTGGTGCAGAAGAACCTCTCTGGGTATGGAGAACAAGACGTGGCCCTCTTCAATGTCCTCTTTGGCAAGCATGCCATATTCTGCTGCTGTACCCTCTTTACTTAGGTACACCTAAAGAAATGAATGTACACTGTGGTAAATATCTCCAAGTTTAGGGGTTTATCATCATAACAAAGTTTTGGAATAAAATATAAATACAGATGAAAAACGTAATGGTAAAAAGGTAAACAAAATTAGTAATGTTGCCTTGACAACTGAAAATAAGTTGAAGAATTTGAAAATGACAAAAGAATATAAAACCGGAAATATAAAAGTAAAAGCTATTTTAAAATCTACATAAATATTCTATATTGTATAATACTATATATCTGTTATAATACATACACACCTTATCGCTGAGAGTCAGCTTCACACTATCGCACCACAGCAAGAAGTTTTTCAAAGGGTCCAGCACAGAGTTCTCATCGTCTATCTGAAACACACATGATGCTATGCTGAAGGCTCGTCATGATAAGTACAATAACTGTGTTTTAAGCTAAAGACAATATTTGAATTTAAATTATGAATTATAATAACTGTCACTTTTAATAGTTTGAGGAAACGTGTTTTGTTTACCTTCGGTCTTTTTGCATCTGTCGCCATTTCTTCAAAACGCAAGCTCGTTAGTGAGATATTAAAATGTATATTGTTTTATAGCAACAACCACACAAGAATACAGTAATGATTATATTCTATGTGCCTCCATGTGAGCAGCTTCGGTCACGTCTTCTTCTTCCACTATGTCTGCACAAAGTAACACAATCATGTGCATTGGCGCCCCCTACTATAAGAATACTACAACTACTCATACTACAGAATAAAAAAGGTAATAATAATAATAGTCAGCATAAACTCTCGATATAATATAATATAATGTTGTGTTATTCTCCATCAAAACATTTAACTGAAAACGTCTAATTTTTAGATCCTCAATAAGTCCTGAATACCTGAAACTAAATTTATTATTATAATAATGCACATATGCATTAAAACGTGTCTTTAAAGAATTTGCTGAGTAAGTACAGACATAAGTTCACTATGACAATAAAATAAAGTGTATAAACAGAGACAATGTTATCTTACCGACAATGTTATGTTTCCCAACCCAGGCCTGCTCATTCAGGAAGCCGACTGGGTTAAACTCTTAAGGAAATTTCTTGTCCATCTCAAAGGCACAGATGAAAGGTTTGGAATGATGAGAGTTCACTGTATTCACTGTATTAGTATTCAATAAGGATTTCACTTTACTGATTCTACGTGCTATAATTCCCATATGTGACATTCTTATACTTCCTGTTGACATTACATTACATTGATCATAGTTTTGATGACTTTGGCAGTGTGGTTATTGTGTGTATATACAGTGGAGATCAAAATTAAAGAAAAAACTGCAATTTCCTAATATTCTAGGGCACTGTTTAGACCTATTTTAAGTTATTGTAACAGCAGTTGAAGGGCAGTTTTAAGCATATTTCATAAATGAATAGCATTCTGAAGCAAAAACCTAAGAACTAATCAAAATTAGAGAACATTTACAGACACCTCTAAGTTGCTGTATGTAGCACCTGGTGCTAATTTCCTTAATTATATGACAAATGCTATTTAACTGGCAGCATTCCTCCAGTTTTCACTAAGTTTGCAAGATGGTGGGCCACTCTGAGGTGACTGAAACCCTGTGACAGGAGGTTGTCAGGATGAAGGCAAGAGGAATGACCCTTTCAGCCACTGCAAGAGTTGTTCATTCCAAGTCTGTGATTTCTCCAATATTGCAGGCTTACAATGATACTCATTTATTCAAGTCCACGTACAACAATTGCATAAGAAGAGAGGATAATGCAGAGACTCTCAACCAGGATTGGGTTCAGCACTGCAGCTGGAATTGCTTTCCAGTTCAGTGCTGAGCAGTGTAAGGATCTGTCTCGACATGTTTCAGAGAATCAGATTGAAAGTGCACTCTGCAGTGACCGAACCTCTCATCAGCAGAAAGAATCAAAAGGCTAAGCTCACCTTTGCTGAGAATCATGTTGTGTGGATAGAGAAAAACTGGTCTAAAGTTCACTTTAGTGATAAGAGCAAGTTTAATTTATTTGGGCCTGATGGGAAACAGTTGTTCAGTCTTAAACTAGGGAAAGACTAAAGCCAAATTTTTCGAGCAAAGAAGATTAACAATATTTCTTAACAATATTAAGTTTTTATAGATTGCTCTCTAATTTTGTTCTCCACTGTATGTTGGACAAGGTTTGGAAAAAGAATGGATAAATGGAAGTCACAGTTCTCTTCTGCATTCATAACATAAACAAAAACAATACACTTTGTCTATTTAACACACACACATACATTTTACAGCTTGATTAGACCTTTATTATGTTTTTTCATGAAGAAATTTTTGTACAGATTTTAATTCCAGAAATATTTTTCATTCATAGGGATTTCAGAAATATCTTCAACAAACTTTCTTTTCATGAGCGAAATGCTTCATTAAAGATCTGTTTATCAAATCATATCCTGTATAGGGAGAAAACATATTTGGCATTATGATTTACTGTTTAACTGTCTCTCTGTGTCTGATGTGCATTCTGTAGGGTTTGGGCGTCATGGTAATCCCATACACTGGGGTGTAATCTGGTTCTCCAGCATCCTCCGGCCACACAAACTGGAAACGGCGCAACAGAGTAACAAAGACCAGGAAGAGCTCCATACGTGCAAGACCCTCACCGAGACACACACGAGGACCTGTAAAACATGAATTATGATGCTCACAAATCAGGTTTGGATTAGATACGACACAAAAATGTTATACATTTCTGAATGGTTACCTGTAGAGAAGGGTATAAAAGCCTCAGGCTTCATAAACTGGCCTTGCTCATTCAGGAAGTTGGCTGGGTTGAATTCATGAGGAAATTTCCACTGACCTTCTTCTTTTAGTACGGTAGAGAGGTTGGGAATGATCACAGTTCCCTAACCAAGGAGAAACAGTTCAAATTTGTTTTGAAGCACTAAAAACTGTTTTCTAGGCCGGTTTCCTCACCTTTGGGATGTTGTAGCCCATCAGCGTGGTGTCTTTGGTGGTTTTGTGAAACACACTTAGCGGTACAGTGTTAGCGACACGCTGAACCTCGTGAATCACAGCCATTGTGTACGGCATATTGTGTCTGTCTTCATACGAGGCGTGATCTTTACCCTCCAGAACCTCATCGATCTCTTTTTGACATTTTGCTGGTGAGTAAACAAGGTCATGTTTAAGGAGTTTAAAGTAGTTAGCTTAGATAATATGCTAACATAATCCTGAAAGTTTACAACATACATCAAATTAGCAATAAGAAGTGATAACAATATCATAAATGTAGCTTCTTTAGTTCAAATCACAAGCAATCCCTGTTCTAGTGTCACACATCATGTAATGTAAGCTCTTTTCAGGTCTAGAGGTACTTTAGTTGCTATAGTTCCTATGATTTCTTTCATCTGTTTTTTTATGAGGAGTCTATCTCCTCCTACTCTGTTGTCTCTAATTTAACCTAAACACCTATATTTTAAACAAACCTTGAACCTCTGGGTGGTTCATGAGGTAGAGAAAAGCACTGAGGAGGGTGTTGGATGTGGTATCAGTCCCTGCAAAGTGTAAATCTAAAATGTACATGATGAGCCGGTCTTCAGAAAAGGTGGAACCATCGTTTTTTCTCTGGGGAGCATAAGATATTTTTAATTTGAGTCTCAAACTGTGATAAAGCTGTACAAGAATGTAAAAAAAGGCTTTGAAAGCCAATGTAAATGCTTCTGTTTTCTAATGTATCATAATGTTTTTCATTGTAAATTATATTATCAGCATAACAATTTGCATGAAAAGTATTTTTAGGTTTAAATCAGATTTTGAATCTCGGATTTCCAGTGTGGTTTTACACATTTGGACCCAATTGTGTTTCTGAAGAAACACGCACCTTATCAAGCTCATCCAGATAGCAGTCAATGAAGTCTCTCGGCTCTCCCGGGACTCTTGTGCACATGTGTTCGTTGATCAGACTCGAATTCATATTTTTTAACTTCTGTGCATTATCAAATGCTTTTTTAAATGGCAGGGGCAAGATTCTCAGTAGAGGAAGTGTGTCATATATCTGTTGGGAAAAGACATATTTGATATTATCGTACAATCTTATAAAATGCTTTTCTCAATATTAAATACGTGTTCTGAGTTTGTTACACCACAGAAAATGTCTTATTAACCACCCAGCCAAATTTGAATGATAAAAAAACGGCAAGTAAATAAAACAAGGTATTAAAATAAGCAGTATAGAGTGTTTTCGCAACGCGTCATCAATCGGACTTATTGGCGGCATTGAACGTAAAGAATGTCCACCCAATTGCTACTCAAAACTAGCCCAATTGCATTTTGAGGGGAGTCCCCCGTTAAAAATCACATTCTGGGGGGTAAAATACATGTTTTTTGGTTCCCCTGGTAAAATTTGCATTCCTGGGGTTAAATATTAAGTTATTGGGGTCGCTACAACCCACGGACATGAAAAACAGCCCCTGGCAACAGTGTTAAAGTAGCCCAATTCCACGGGAAAACCACAGACTTGGCAACACTGTTTAAACCAGGATTTCCAGGGCAAGAATCTTGACAATATTCATGTTTGTTCTTATCATTTCCAGTCAGGTAGGTAGAATATTAGGCTAATATCGTAATTAATACTGCTCGTACGTATCTTTACCACCTATTACCTTAGTTTGTCAAAATATTGCGTACTTTCCTGCTTACTAAGTCCTTTTTCATACCATTTTTTCTGTGGTTTAGCCAGCATAAATTAGCAGAATAACGTATTTAGTAGTACATTGACCATGCAATCCATGCTGTTGTTTATGTCCATGTATGGCCGCGCATCCAGGTAACTGACACAGATTTTTGTCCAATCAGATGCTCTCTAGAAGGAAAATGTCCCTCCCCTAATAGCCTACTGTATTCCTCTGATTAGTAGTAGCAAATAGAAAATCATAATGTTGTCACTGGCTATTAAGAAAAAGAGAGAAAGAATCTTGAGAGAAAGAGAGAAAACTGTCAAATGGTTTCACATGGTGTTTTGATGTAAATTCTCACCATATTCCATGGTCCATTGAGGATCTTTGAAATCTCTGTAATGAACTGGACGTAATGCTGAAGAAATTGATTGTTGTAATCAAAACGGGATCCGAACAGAACCAAGCCGATAATGTTTGAAGCAACATTGTGGAACATATTTTGAGGATCCACAGTTCCTCCTGTGCAAATGTACATATTAGTTAAAAACATTATGGTGCTTGAGATCTCAACTAACAAAAAATAGTTTTACACATAAATACCAGCATTTTTGTCCAAGTCAGCAACTAAATGTGAGATTTCTCCCAGAATTCTCTCCTCCATGGACTGCTTCCCCAGACCAAAGTTCCTCAGGGTCATCAGAGCAAAGCGCCGATGTTCCTTCCAACGGGGGCCATAATCAGCCAGTATAACACCTTTAGTAAAGTTACAATGTTAGTTGTGGAGATTCTGTTTTTGATTTGCTGGGCTGTGGCTAGAAGTAATACAGCTACGACTGGAAAGTAACAATACATTAAATTTGCTACCTATTAGATTGTGTTTTATTAATGCCTACAACCCTAAACCTACTCCTTACGATAATGTAAATGCAATAATTACTGTTATTCAGCATGACAAAAATGACATAATATGATGTGCACATTCCCAGTAGGCTAAAGCCCTAGGGGCCGAAGCTATATCCCTAGCATTTACTGTCCAAATTTAATTCTTGTTAACTATATTTATACTATATTGAACATGTTTTTTGACTGCCGTGAAGTCAGTTCAAATTCAAATGTAAAAATGCTGGATTAAAACAACCCAATTTGGGTTATTTTGGTAAAATAACTCAACACTGGGTTTGTCCATATTTGACCCAACGTTGGGTTATTTTAACCCAGCCAGTTGGGTTAAATATTTGACCCAACTTGCTTGGTTGTTTTAATGAACTCAAATATTGATTGAAAATTGCTATTGCTGGCTTACAAATGAACCAGAATAGGTTGGAAATTAAAAAGCAAACACAATTACTAGAGGAATAGTAATAATCAAAACGTGAACATTTAATAAGTGAAAACACCCATGGGCAAAAATATAAGACAAACTGAATTATGCAGCATAGTTTTTAAACTCGCATTTTAGAAATGAAAATACATTTAACAATAATATTTTAATTCAAGTGTATTAAACGGTTCTCTGTTATCTCTTTTAACCGAAATAGTGCTGATTCTTGTGTCGCTGTGTCGCTGAAATCTGAGCCGGTGATGGGTTGCTATTCACTGAGGAACTGCGAACCTCAGACCCCCGCCGCCTCGCGTTTCACTCGTAGCTGAAAGGTGCCATGACTGACTAACCTGTAAACAAACAGTACAGAGTTTTAAGAACATATTTAACATCCGAATTAATTAGAATCAGTATTACAACGAATAAAATCATTTATGCAAGACAAGGCATTTCTGTCATGCGACACTGCTGAGGCATTTAGCTGACTGAAATGACATCTTGTATGTTGCGTGAAATAAAATCATTTACAGCACAGTAAAGACTTTATAGATAAATAAAACGTATAAAGTGTAACGTATACGTTATTAATAAAACGAATACAAACCTCAATTTCAATGAAGAAGTCCACCAAATCGGTGACGCTGAGGGCTCGTTCTCTCCTGAAGAGAATGAAAAGCCCGCGCTCTGACTGTAATCAAACAGCTGGGTTGAAGTGAGTCCGCACTGGGTTGTTTCGTCGGAGGGAGGTGAGGGTGTATAGTTTCAGCGGTCAGTGAGATTGACCCAGTCACTAACCCAACAGCTGGGTTACACAAAAACTACGCAAAATAACCCAACATCATGACCCAACAGGCATAACCCAGCAGTTGGGTTAAAAAAAACAACCTATCGTTTTTAGAGTGTACTCAGTATGCGATTTTACGCTCACCTTTTGGTTTTGTTGCGGGCAAACGGAACGACGGTCGCTTGAGAGAAGTACTTTAAACCAACCATTGTGGCGACTTATTTACTGAACCATTTACTCAAAATTCATTCAGGAACGACACAGTTTTATTGTATTGTATTACTTGCAATATGAGTTACCTTTGTTCTCCGAGAGATGATTGATCATCAAGTCTTGAGGCCGTCCTGAAAAGTCTTGAGCCTTCGTAACCAAAGCCTCCTTAATAACCTCAAAGCTATTTAGAACAACGGTTGGTCTTGACCCAGTATACAGAGTGAAAATATTCCCATATTGTTCTGCAAACTTAAAATATTGGAAAATTACTTTACAAACAAGAAAAATTAAACATTTAAGCTTTAGATGATCAAAGGAAAGCCATACTCGTTCAAAATCCTTCAAAGGATTGGCCATGTTCACATGAAGAAGATTCCCAAATAAAGGGAGAGGAGGAGGTCCAGGAGGAAAATTCTTTGGCCTCCGGATTCGGATGAGCAAGAAGACAAAGAAGATGCATGTCCACACAAAAATCAAAGTGCCCAGCATGCTGACTAGATGTCCAGCTGTTGTCCCTCTAGTTTTGATCAAGCAAAAGAAGCCTATGACCACAGAACACATAGTCTCTTAGTACATTGCCTATCTTAACAAATATTATGGCCGTGTTCCAGGAAAGATAAAGCGAACCCAGGCAGACAAACACTACTCAACATTTTAGCGTATCTGGATCAAACTTGTCTGAACTCATGTCCCTTTAATATAGGGATATATCCAGTTAATCAGGTTTCTAAGCCAAAAGCCATTATTCTTTTTTATCCACCTTATTTTTGTCATATAAGAATTGGCCACTGGAGTCTGGCTTCCGGTCTCATCTGCATCCAGCTATTTTTAGCTGTACAAAACAGCTTGTTTTGCTGCTTGATATTACATTTGATGTTTCTTACCATATTATTGTAATGTATTATCTTAATTATGAACTCACTGGTTTGTAATGCAAACAGTTTTACCATTTACTGCACGTTGTTATTCTTCTCGTTATTTCCCTTTAGCGTCTAATGAACCGAATAAGGTTAAAGAATAAGGTGGTCTGCTACTGGGTAGACAAGGTTATGTAATTTTAAATTTAACAATATTTTATTTGCAGTTTATACTTTTTGTTTTAGTTTTTTCTTCAGTGTTTTATAGTTAGTGCTATCTAGCAGAATGTTCATGTTTAATGAAGTTTTTAATGAAGTGTTTAATATTAAAAGGTTTGGGGACTATGAAAGCCCGTTTCCGCCACTGAATAAAAAATTTAAAACATAATTGTGACATTTTATCTCACAATACTGACTTCATAACTCGCAATTGCGAGTTTATATCACGCAATTGCAATTGTATTCCTCAGAATTGCAAATTAATATCACACAATTCTGACTTTATTTTGACTAAAAAGTCAAAATCACGAGTTTGTATCACGCAATTCTTGAGTCGCAATAACCTTTTTTTTTTTTTATTCAGTGGCAGAAACGGGCTTCCATAGGGGACCATATGATTTATGTATTAAAAAAGAGACCAATTATGCTCCTTTTGACAATGTAATATAAGTCTCAGGTGTCCCCAGAATGTGTCTGTGAAGTTGCAGCTCAAAATACCCCACAGATCATGTATTATATCATTTTTATATCAAGTGGAAGCAGAAACACACTGTTTTTGTGCATGTCTCTTTAAATGCAAATGAGCTGCTGATCCCCACCCTCTTTTCCAGAATAAGGCTGTGCCTGAAAGCTCATACGTCAGATACTCTCATGTCTCTTGGGCTGAAATCATGTGTTTGCTATCAAGTTTTCACTCTTCATTGTGAGAATCACTGTGTGAAGGAGTCTCGTTCCCACTCTCAGGAAACCGAGGTTATGACAGTAACCAGACACGTTTTAAGCCATATCAGTTTAAACTTCTGATATAGGGTTTTCTGAGCGCACATCTGAAGCTCTCGCACAGAAAACGGCTGTCACACGGCACATAAGTAAGAAACTAAGTTCTCTTTCATGTCTTATTGCACTTAAACTGTCAAATACACAAAAGTTTATGTCAAAAACACACGAGTTACAAAAACACTCGGTTATGTCTGTGAAGGTAAACAGATGAGAAAGACATCCATTGCTCGGGACTCTAAATAGTGTTCTGTGCTCGTCTGTGCAGCCATTGACAGAACAGTTAGCATGCTTTGCTTGAAATTTCACCATGGTGTTAGAACTGGCACACCCTTGTCGCTTGTGAAAACAAAATGGCGGCGTCGTGAATGGAAACTTGCAGATTAAGGGGTGGTGATATTATAATAAGATCCCCTTTTTACATTACAGGGGGAGTGAAATCTGAGTGGCTTGTTTTTCACAAGCTTGCAGAGAAAGGCTTACCAAAATAAAGTTACTGGGTTGTCCTTTTTCACATTTTCTAGGTTTGTTGATGTACTGACGACCTGATAGCACTTAAACACAGAAAAGGTCAGATTTTCATGATATGTCTTTATGAAAAGTACAGTATGATATTTATGAAAAATACAGTAAGAATGAAAATATTGTGGAATATTTTTACCATTTAAAATCACTGTTTATATTTCAATATTTTTGAAATGTAATTTATTCCTGTGATCAAGCAGCAATTATCCAGTCTTCAGTGTCACATCATACTTCAAAATTTATTGAAATTAGTAATGTTTTGTGGAAACCTTTTTTTTTTCAGGATTCTTTGATGAATAGAATTTTCAAAAGAACAGCATTTATTTGAAATAGAAATATTTTGTAAAAGCTTTTAATTGAAGGACTTTTTACATTATATATTACCAGTCATAATACAAAGTGTTATTAAAATAATGACATCAAAACATCTTTGCAACAATAAATCTGCAATAATCATCCTAAGCTGACAGCCTCTCTGCGTCTGATGTACATTCTGTAGGATTTGGGTGTGAGGGTGACCCCATATACTGGAGTGTAATCTGGTTCCCCAGCATCGTCGGGCCACACAAATTGATAACGGCGCAGCAAAGTCACAATGACCAGGAAGAGCTCCATACGCGCAAGTCCCTCGCCGAGACAAACGCGAGTACCTGCACAAGACACACGTGCGTATATGATTTACAAAACATACTCAAACAAACAAAACCTACACATGTATGCGATTCTAAACCGTTACCTGCAGAAAAAGGCATAAAGGCCTCAGGCTTCACAAACTGGCCTTGGTCATTCAGGAAGTTGGCTGGGTTAAATTCATGAGGAAACTTCCACTGGCCTTCGTCTTTTAGCACAGAAGTGAGGTTGGGAATAACAAAAGTTCCCTAAAGAAGAAAAAGAGAAGGCATTATGATTTCAAAAGGGTGAAACTCTCTTTATATGGAGGTTTCCTCACCTTTGGGATGTTGTAGCCCATCAGCGTGGTGTCTTTGGTGGTGCAGTGAAACACACTTAGCGGTACAGTGTTAGCGACACGCTGAACCTCGTGAATCACAGCCATTGTATATGGCATACTGTGTCTGTCTTCATACGATGCATGATCTTTACCCTCCAGAACCTCATCAATCTCTTTTTGACATCTCGCTGGTGAAATAAAAAGGTAGAAGTTAAGTTAAAAGCATTGATCAAATTAGTAGAAATTTTATGATAAACCAAAACACAGACCTTGAACCTCTGGGTAGGTCATGAGATATAGAAATGCAGTAAGGAGGGTGTTGGATGTGGTATCAGTCCCTGCAAAGTGCAAATCCAGAACGTACAGGACAAGCTGAGCTTCGGAAAACGAGGAACCATCGTTTCCTCTCTGGTGAAGTTGAAATAACTAATGATTAGAAATAAGAAGTACCACTTTCTCATTTAGTTAAAAACACCAGAGATTATACTGATAAACAATACATATTTTTATGTTATGGCCAATAACCAATAAGTATTAAAAGTGTAGCAATTGGGCGGGTTTTGTTGTGAAAACCTGGCAACCTTGGCCTTAAGGTTATCTATAGGCTAGTGTGCTCCAAAACAGTTACAAAATTCGCATTTAGAAGATATAAGCATTCAAAACTTACAGTCTCTAACTTCCACTAATATGAATCAACGATTTTAATGGCATCACCCTGCACTTCAGCTTCTCATCAAACTTTCTGTCCAATCAAATGCTCTCTAAAATCCGAAAAGTCCCGCCCCCTACACTATAAATAGACGCTGAAGCCGCAGCTGAAATCGGTCGCGTGTTCACAGAATTAATGTTTTCTGTACGGTGAATGGCACGTAGTGCGCTATATAGGGGATAGGGAATGACTCAGACCACAAAATGTATCGGACCCATTTGAATTCTACACAGAATGCTGTTTTTATAGCGCTGTCAAATGCGGCTTTAACGAGCTCAACGGCTCTGGTCCAGGCTGTGAAATAAATGAAACACTATTGGCTATTTCAAAAAAGGGGGCGGGGCTCATTGATATGTTCCGAAATTACGTCGATACATGAAATAACGCTTTGGTTTAAAAGCACTTTGAAAGCATAATTTTATTCATGTTTAAAATGATAATTTTCATGTTATGACCCATAACCAATAAACAGCGAATATATTTGACCTGGACCACAAAACAAGTCATTAGGATCGAAATTGAGACTTATACATCATCTGAAAGCTGAATAAATGAGCTTTCCACTGATGTATGTTTGTTAGGATAGGACAACATTTGGCCAAGATACAATTATTTGAAATCTGGAATCAGAGGGTGCAAAAAAAAAAAAAAAAAATCTAAATATTGAGAAAATCACCTTTAAAGTTGTCCAAATGAAGTTCTTAGCAATGCATATTACTAATTAAAAATGTAGTTTTTATATATTCGGGATGAAAAATTACATAATTTTGACCCATACAATGTATTTTTGGCTATTGCTACAAATATACCCGTGCTACTCAAGACTGGTTTTGTCGTCCAGGGTCACATTGGGCCATTATATTCTATACTGTTTTGTTTAAATAAATTACTAATATACTAAAAACAATAGTTTTAAATGCTACAAGTGAATGCTTTTTAATGTACAGTATGAAAAATGTATATTTCTATTTACATTTGCTAAAAATGAAGCTTAACAATAGTTTAATTAATTTAAGGTATTATTGAGTATTAGATGACGGCAAAAAATAGAGAGTGTGGTCATGCACAAGTAAATATCCAATATATATTGATAAATTAAAAAAAAAAAAAAAAAAATCTGATTTGGTTCCAATATTGTGCATTCCTAAAAAAATGCCATCCCAGATGCACAAACGCACCTTATCAAGCTCATCCAAATAACAGTCAATAAAGTCTCTTGGCTCTCCTGGGACTCTTGTCTTTTTGTGCTCGTTGACCAATTGTTCAGACATTTCTCTGGCCTTTTTGGCATTTATGAAGGCCTTCTTAAAGGGCAGAGGCAGACTTCTCACCAAAGGAAATGTATCATATATCTGCAATAAAACAGAGAAAATTTCTTTATAAAAAGCCCAAAATACCACTTTATATGTCGTATAACATAATCCTTGAACATTTATTTGAAAATTGAGCTTGAGATTAATTAATAAATAAGCTTTCCATTGATGTATGGTTTGTTAGGATAGGACAATATTTGGTTGAGATACAACTATTTAAAAATTTGAAATCTGAGGGTGCAAAAAAATCTAAATCCTGAGAAAATCACCTTTAAAGTTGTCCAAATGAAGTTCTGAGCAATGCATATTACTGATCAAAAATTACATTTTGATATATTTACAGTAGGAAATGTACAAAATATCTGCATGAAATATCTTCAAGTCATACTTAATAACCTAAAGATTTTTGGCATAAAAGAAAAATCGATCATTTTGACCCATACAATGTATTATTGGCTATTGCTACAAATATACCCGTGCTGTTTAAGGATTGTTTTGCGGTCCAGGGTCACATTTATGTTTTAGACTTTTGGACTTGATCTGAATGTATATGTTAATAGCTCTGAATATAATCATGTCAAAGATAAACTGATAAAATTCTTTACCATGGCCCATGGTCCATTGGCGATCTTTGAATTCTCAGTATAGAGGTGAATGAATAGCTTGAGGAATTCATCGTCGTAATCATAACGGGATCCAAATAGAACAACACAGATGATATTTGATGCAGCATTGTGGAACATAGTCTGAGGGTCAAAGGAGCTTCCTGCACAAACACATTGTATGTCGGTCTGAATGTCAAATTAAAAAAAGATAAAGACATGTAACAAAAATAAGCACATTATTACCAACTCTTTTTTCCAATTTGGCAATAATGTGTGAAACCTCTCCCAGAATTCTCTCTTCCATGGACTGCTTCCCCAAGCCAAAGTTCCTCAGGGTCATCAGAGCAAAGCGTCTGTGTTCTTTCCAACTGGGCCCATAGTCAGACAAAATTACACCTGCGGTAATATGTAAATGTCCTTTAGTGACCTTAGTGATACTAAGTGTATAGATCAGATAAGGTAGAAAATTGCTTTTTGAACTATATAGGGGACTCAAAATGAACAGCCCCAAAAGGATATTGATTAACCATAGTCTGTACAAAGGTATAGGAGTGAAGGTTCATTTTAATGTAGATTTACCACTTTTTTCTGAAACATGGTTGACCATCAGGTCCTGTGGGCGTCCTGCAAAGTCCACAGCCTTGGTAACAAGAGCTTCCTTCAAAACCTCAAAACCATTAAGAAACACCCAAGGTCTTGAGCCAATGCACAGGCTGTAAACTTTCCCATAGCGATCTGCAAGCTAAAAGGTTTAGTGTTAAGACGTCAGACGTGGCTGCTCATTGTGATATTTCACGATGCAATGAAATGTTTTAAACTCTTAAAAGCATTCTGTACTGATATTCTTATTGTATTTTTTTAATGATTAATGCTATGTTCAAAGAAAGAATGTAAAACTGTACCCTCTCAAAGTCTTTCAGAGGATTGTTGATGTTTAGCTCCAGCAGATTCCCAAATAATGGCAGAGGACGAGGTCCTGGAGGAAAATTCTTAGGCCTTGGGTTTTGGATGAAGAGGAACAGGAGGAAGATGGATATCCACACCAGTATCAGAAAGCCCAGCATTCTGACTGAAGTCCAGCTGTTAACTGCTCTCCTTTCACGTATACACTGAGATAGTAACACACAAGCCCTCCCACTTCAAACACTGAACATTCCCATGGTGCACGTTGCCTGGGGGATCAAAAAAATATACATTTATAATGACCAGTGACAGAACTTGATTATTTTCTTAATGTAAACTAACAGTCAGAAGTATTCAAACAGTAAGATTTTTAATGTTTTTTAGAGGTATGATTCTTTAGAGTCTTAATGAAAAGTCTATAATATGCTTTGGTTAAAAATTCTCAATGGTTTTGTAAAACAACACCCTTTTTACCTTGCCAAAATCAGCTCTGCAAAAATCATCCTGTTCTGGTCGAGGTTGCTTTAAATTTTAATGAGCTCTGCTCGCCCCGCCCCTCTCTTCTCTCTGTGGAGTGACGAGCCTGTTTACTTTAGCCACGTTTAGCCGCTAAACTTGCTAACTAGCATGTTATTAGGAAAGGCGATTGCAAAGATTCATTAAAAAAACCCTTATACTCACATCTGCTGTAAGTGAAGCTGGATCATAAATGATTCACGCGAACATAGACGGATATATGTAGATCGGGAGGCGCATTCCCTTCACAAACAAATGTAATCCACTGCATCTCCAGCCGCTCAGATGTCGGGAGTAAATGACGACCACTATGTTCATTATTACATCCAGCAACACAACACCTCCATCAGAGGTATTCTTGTCTAACTTACATCCCTGCTCCTGCATCGAAACAATGCATGTTGGACTGTTACAACTGATTTAAGGCGGGTCTGAGGTAAGACGCTCATGTCAATAAACTATCGTGGGAGCGGCCTCTGTTGGTGTGACGCCTCACCGACAGGCATCTGAGAATAGCTTGAGTTAAAAAGGGGATATTATTTTTACAGATTAATTAAAAACCACTGCATGGATTTTTATCATTATAGGGTAGATGTGTTCAAACAACATGTAAAAGTGAACTTTGCATCCGATGACCCCTTTAAAGAAGCATTTATTTGATCCAAAGTACAGTAAAAACAGTAAAATGTTTTTATTCTTTAAAATAACTGCTTTCTATGTAAATATATTTTAAAATGTAATTTATTCCTGTGATTTTAAAGCTGAATTTTTAGCATCATTACTCCAGTCACATGATCCTTCAGAAATCAATCTAATATTCTGATTTGCTGCTCAAAAAACATTTATTACTATTATGATGTTGAAAACAGCTGAGTAGAATTTTTTCAGGTTTCTTTGAAGTTCAGAAGAACAGCATATATCTTAAATAGAAATCTTTCGTAACATTATAAATGTCTTTATCATCACATTTGATAAATTTATAGCACAGTGCGGTACAAGTACTAAAATTTATTATACTAGTAATTTTATAATAAATCGAAAAGCAGGACGTAAAAAACTATGGGAGTCGAAATGGCAGCTGCAGCCAAAGAGTAATCCTCTACTGCCAACTTGTGGTTATAAGGGTAATTTCATGTCAATTTCATCTTAAAAAGTCGTTGTTTTTTCTGTGAAAAAACATTTTTTCATGTCGTCTTTATGAATGAAAAGTGAATCTTTGGAGTTAATTTTTCTGCACAGCTGTAGAGTTGAAAAATAATAAAGGCTTTAAAATATTACAAGATTTTAAAAATTTGTTCATGACTATGAAGGCAAGTTACTGATTATCAAGAATACTATTAAGATGTCGTTGAAGAGAAGCGCCTCTAACTTGCTACCGTTAGATTAGACATTTATGACAGTGTTTAGCTGTCAGCATTTAAATGTACAACTACGTGTCTATGTACTCTCCTAGGATTACCAGGCTTAGTATTAAATTATATGTTGTTAAATACTGAATGTTCATGCCGCTATCATTGTTTACAATGTTGCAATTATTATTTTTCTCATTTCTGATAAGAAAAGGCAGGAGAGGAGTCTCAAGAGTCTCCACCTATATATAGCACATACAGTGCCCTCCACTAATATTGGCACCCTTGGTAAATATGAGCAAAGGTGGCTGTGAAAATAAATCTGCATTGTTTATCCTTTTAATCTTTCATTCAAAAAAATCACAAAATTCTAACCTATCATTGAAGTAAAATAATGGAAAGCAGGGGGAAAATCTTATTATAAAATAAATGTTTTTCTCTACTTCATGTTGACCACAATTATTGGCACCCAATTATTGCAATGTCCCTTATTCAAGATAACAGCTCTGAGTTTTCTCCTTTAATGCCTGAAGAGTTTGGAGAACATCTTACAAGCGATCAGAGACCATTCCCTCATACAGAATCTCTTCAGATCCTTCAGTTTACCAACTCCATGCTGGTGCTTCTTCTCTTCAGTTCACCTCACGCATTTTCTATAGGGTTCAGGTCAGGCAACTGGGATGGCCATGGCAGAAGTTTCATTTTATGCTCAGTGACACATTTTTGTGTTAATTTTGATGTTTGATTTGAATTATTGTCCTGATGGAAGACCCAACCACAGCTCCATATAAAACTTCTAACAGATGCAGTCAGATTTAGGTATTTTATCTGTTGGTATTTGCTAGAATCCATGATGCCATTTATCTGAACAAGATGTCCAGGACCCCTGACAGGAAAATAAGCCCACAACATGAGAGATCCAGCAGTATATTTAACCGTGGACATGGGGTACTTTTTGTACCAAACCCATCTGGTGGGTTTGCTGCCAGAAAGCTCTTTTTTTGTTTCATCTGACCACAGAAGCCAGTCCCATTTGAAATTCAAGTCGTGTCTGACAACTGAATATGCTGAAGTTTGTTTTTGGATGAGCAAGGAGGATTTTTCTTAAAACCCTCATGAACAACATGTGGTGATGTTGGGGCTGTTTGAATTTTTTTTTTAGTCTTTTGACCCCAAGACTCAACTAATCTCTGCAGTTCTCCTGCTGTGATACTTGGAGAGTCTTTGGATACTTAAACTGTCCTCCTCACCATCCATTAGGACGATATAGACACACATCCTTTTCCAGGCAGATTTGTAACAACTTTAGATGATTGGAATTCTTAATTATTGTCCTAATGATGGAAATTGGGATTTTCAATGCTTTAGCTCTTTTCTTACAGCCACTTTCTATTTTGTAAAGCTCAACAATCTTGTTTTGCACATCAGAACTATATTATTTGGTTTTATTCCTTGTGATGGATGGTTAAGGGAATTTGGCCTTTGTGCTCCTCATATTTATAATCCTGTGAAACAGGAAGTCATGGCTGGACAATATCATACTCCTAGTCATTCTAGCGTGCTAAATAAATGCAAATATGAATGGGAATATACTTCAGAGATATTTTACTCATTATAATTTCTCAGGGTGTCAATAATTGTGCCCACCATGCAGTGGAGAAAAACATTTATTTCATAATGTAAGTTTCCCCCCACTTTTAATTGTTTTACTTCAATGAAAGGTTAGCATTTTGTACATTTTTTGAATGTAAGATCAAAAAGATAAATAAAGCAGATTTATTTTCATAGCCGTCTTTGCTCATATTTACCAAGGGTGCCAATATTAGTGGAGGGCACTGTATAAAAGAGCTACACGGGAAATTTACGAGCTGGCTTATCATTATGCGGACGTTCTAAAGGACGCTCCATGTATACGGTCAATTATATGACAAACCCTATTTAACTGGCAGCATTCGAAGACTGCAAGATGATGGGCCACTTTAAGGTGACTGAAACCCTACGACAGGAGGTTGTCCAGATGAAGGCCAAAGGGATGACCCTTTCAGTCATAGTAAGAGAAGTTGGTCATTCCAACAACTGGAATGTTGGTGATTTCTTGAATATTGCAGGTTTACAATGACACTAATTCATTCATGTCCCCCAAAAAGTCTCGTCATCCACATACAACAAATGCATAAGAAGACAGGATAATGCAGAGACTCTCAATGGGGAATCGTTTCAGCAATGCAGCTGGAATTGCTTGCCAGTTCAGCGCTGAACAGTGTCTGGATCTCGGGACATTTAAAAGAAGTCAGATTGAAAGCGCACTCTACAGTAACTGAACCTCTCATCAGCAAAAAGAATCAAAAGGCTAAGTTCACCTTTGCTGAGGAACATGTTGTGTGGAGAGAGGAGAACTGGTCCAAAGTTCACTTTAGTGGAGAGAGCAGGTTTAATTTAGTTCTGATGGGAAACATTTTGTTAAGCGTCAAACTAGGGAAAGACTAAAACCCAAGTGCAAATTTTGAGCAATGAAGATTAAGAATATTTCAGGAAAAATCAAGAATTTATAGATTGTTGTCTAATTTTGATTTCCACTGTATGTTGGACAAGTTTTGGAGAAAGAATGGATGAATGGAAGTCACAGTTCTCTCCTGCATTCATCTCATAAACAAAAACAATGCACTTTGTCTGTTTAACACGCACACATACATTTAACAGCTTGATTAGACCTTTATTATGTCCTTCCATTAAGACTTTTTTGTACATATTTTGATTCCAGAAATATTTTCCATTCATTTTCCCTGTAGGGATTTCAGCAAACTTTCTTTTCATAAGCAAAATGCTTAATTAACGATAATCTGTTTACCCAATCATACCCTGTATAGGAAGAAAACATATTTAGCATTATGATTTACTGTTTAACTGTCTCTCTGTGTCTGATGTGCATTCTGTAGGGTTTGGGCATCATGGTAATCCCATACACTGGGGTGTAATCTGGTTCTCCAGCATCCTCCGGCCACACAAACTGGAAACGGCACAACAGAGTAACAAAGACCAGGAAGAGCTCAATATGTACAAGAACCTCACCGAGACACATACGAGGACTTGTAAAACATGAATTATGATGCTCACATATCAGGTTTGGATGTGATACGATACAAAAATGTTATACATTTCTGAATGGTTACCTGTAGAGAAGGGTATAAAAGCCTCAGGCTTCATAAACTGGCCTTGCTCATTCAGGAAGTTGGCTGGGTTGAATTAATGAGGAAATTTCCACTGACCTTCTTCTTTTAGTACGGTAGAGAGGTTGGGAATGATCGCAGTTCCCTAACCAAGGAGAAGCAGTTCTAATTTGTTCTGAAGCACTAAAAACTGATTTCTAGGCCTTTTCTTGTGCTGAAACCACGCCCACTCACAGAAAGCTGCCGCTGGAGACTATCAAAATCTAGCTACAAACTGAATGGATGCTTCCTCTAGCAGCTTAATTTAAATAAGGAGACCGAGCTGTTTTATAAATTATCGCAAAGTGGTGAAGCCATAGCTAGCTAGCAAACTGTAGGCTGTAGTAACCTTAACAGGAAATTTTACAGGAAAACAGATCAAATATATTGATGACTCATCATGCACTACACAGATTTTTGTCCAATCAGATGCTCTCTAGAGGAAAAAATGTCCCTCCCCTAATAGCCTACTGTATTCCTCTGATTAGTAGTAGCAAATAGAAAATCATGATGTTGTCACTGGCTATTAAGAAAAAGAAACGAAAGAGAGAAAACTGTCAAATGGTTTCATATGGTGTTTTGATGTAAATTCTCACCATATTCCATGGTCCATTGAGGATTTTTTTAATCTCTGTAATGAACTGGACGTAATGCTGAAGAAATTGATTGCTGTAATCAAAACGGGATCCGAACAGAACCAAGCCGATAATGTTTGAGGCAACATTGTGGAACATATTTTGAGGATCCACAGTTCCTCCTGTGCAAATGTACAGTATATTAGTTAAAAACATTATGGTGCTTGAGATCTCAACTAACAAAACAGTTTTTACATATAAATACCAGCGTTTTTGTCCAAGTCAGCAACTAAATGTGAGATTTCTCCCAGAATTCTCTCCTGCATGGACTGCTTCCCCAGACCAAAGTTCCTCAGGGTCATCAGAGCAAAGCGCCGATGTTCCTTCCAACGGGGGCCATAATCAGCCAGTATAACACCTTTAGTAAAATTACTATGTTAGTTGTGGAGATTCTGTTTTTGATTTGCTGGGTTGTGGCTAGAAGTAATACAGCTACGACTGGAAAGTAACAATACATTAAATTTGCTACCTATTAGATTGTGTTTTTAACACTTACAATCCTAAACCTACTCCTTACAATAATGCAAATGTAGTAATTATTGTTATTTTTTTGTTGTTATTGTTGTTCAGTTCAAATTCAAACATAGTACTTACTCAGTATGCGATTTCAGGTGTCACCTTTTGGTTTTGTTGTTAGAAAGCGGAACAACAGTCAGTTGAGAGAAATATTATCAACCAGTCATTGTCGTGACTTATTTAACAAACTCTGTATTAAACTGTTAAATAAAAGCAATATCTCAATAGCAAGATAAATCCTTCAAAGGATTGGTCATGTTCACATGAAGCAGATTCCCAAATAAAGGGAGAGGAGGAGGTCCAGGAGGAAAATTCTTTGGCCTCCGGATCCAGATGAGGAGGAGGAAGAAGATGCATGTCCACACAAGAACCAAAGAGCCCAACATCTCTAGCTGTTGTCCCTCTAGTTACGCTTAAGCAAAAAAAAAAAGCCTATGACCTCAGAGCACACAGTCTCTTAGTACATCGCCTATCTGGACAAATATTATGGCTGTGTTCCAGGAAAGATAAAATGAACCCATGCAAACAAACACTGCTCAGCATTCTGCGTTTTTATATTCATCTGGATTAAACTTGTTTGAACTCTTTATAGATCCCTTATAGAGTCTATATATCCAGTTTATCAGGTCTATGAGCCAAAGGCCCAATTTCTATGGCAAATAAATGCTGGTCGCACAAGGTTATGAAGTTTTGAATTTAACAATATACAACTGAGGTCAAAAGTTTTACATATACCTTGCAGAATCTGCAAAATAAGAGGGATCATAAAAATGCATGCTATTTTATTATTTAGTACCAACTTGAATAAGAAGACTTTTACATATAGTCCACAAGAGAAAATAATAGGTGAATGTATAAAAATTACTTCTTTCAAAAGTTTACATACACTTAATTGTCAATACTGTTTTTTACCTGAGGGATGCACAGCTGCGTTTTTTTTTGTTGTTTAGTGATAGTTGTTCATGAGTCCCTTGTTTGTTCTGCATTTCAGCATTTTTGTGTATTTGAACCCTTTCCAACAATGACTGTATGATTTTGAGATCCATCTTTTCACACTGAGGACAACTGAGGGACTCATATGCAACTATTACAGAAGGTTCAAACGTTCACTGATGCTCCAGACGGTGAAAACTTCAGGGTAAAGATCAGGGTAAATTTAACTTATTTTGTCGTCTGGGAAACATGTAAGTATCTTCTGTAGCCTCTGAAGGGCAGTACTGAAAAAAAAAGATATTTAGGCAAAATAAGAAAGATGTACACATCTCAATTCTGCTCAAAAGTTTTGCACAGGACCCGATAATAGCATTTAACACAGAAAAAGTCTGATTTTCATGATTCCCCTTTAAAATAAGTCTCTTATGGTTACCAAAACTGTATTTATTTGCTGAAAAATACAGTAAGAATGATAATTTTGTAAAAATATTTTTACCATTTAAAATTGCTGTTTAATAGTTCACTGTATTTAGAAATGTAATTTATTCCTGTGATCAAGCAGCAATTATCCAGTCTTCAGTGTCACATGATGCTTTAGAAATTAATCTAATATGCTGTTTTGCTGTTCAAAAACATTTCTTATTATTAATGTTGATGTTGTGTGAGTATTGTTTTGTGGAAACCTTTAATACTTTTTTCAGGATTCTTTGATGAATAGAAAGTTCAAAAGAACAGCATTTATTTGAAATAGAAATATTTTGTAAAAGCTTTTTATTCAAGTACTGTCTTTTCTATTTTTTCTTCACTTTTTACATTATATATTACTAGTCATAATACAAAGTGTTATTAAAATAATGACATTAAATCATCTTTGCAACATAAATCTGTCATTATCATCCTAAACTGACAGTCTCTCTGGGTCTGATGTACATTCTGTAGGGTTTGGGTGTGAGGGTGACCCCATATACTGGAGTGTAATCTGGTTCCCCAGCATCGTCGGGCCACACAAACTGATAACGGCGCAGCAGAGTCACAATGACCAGGAAGAGCTCCATACGCGCAAGTCCCTCGCCGAGACAAACGCGAGGTCCTGTACAAGACACATGTGCGTATATGATTTACAAAACATATTCGAAAAAACAAAACCTACACATGTATGCGATTCTAAACCGTTACCTGCAGAAAAAGGCATAAAGGCCTCAGGCTTCACAAACTGGCCTTGGTCATTCAGGAAGTTGGCTGGGTTAAATTCATGAGGAAACTTCCACTGGCCTTCGTCTTTTAGCACAGAAGTGAGGTTGGGAATAACAAAAGTTCCCTAAAGAAGAAAAAGAGATGGCATTATGATTTCAAAAGGGTGAAACTCTCTTTATATGTTGGTTTCCTCACCTTTGGGATGTTGTAGCCCATCAGCGTGGTGTCTTTGGTGGTGCAGTGAAACACACTTAGCGGTACAGTGTTAGCGACACGCTGAACCTCGTGAATCACAGCCATTGTGTATGGCATACTGTGTCTGTCTTCATATGATGCATGATCTTTACCCTCCAGAACCTCAACAATCTCTTTTTGACATCTCGCTGGTGAAATGAAAAGTTAAAAGTTAAGTTAAAAGCATTGATCAAATTAGTAGAAATTGTATGATAAACCAAAACACAGACCTTGAACCTCTGGGTAGGTCATGAGATATAGAAATGCAGTAAGGAGGGTGTTGGATGTGGTATCAGTCCCTGCAAAGTGCAAATCCAGAATGTACAGGACAAGCTGAGCTTCGGAAAACGAGGAACCATCGTTTCCTCTCTGGTGAAGTTGAAATGACTAATGATTAGAGATAATAAGTACCACTTTCTTATTTAGTTAAAAATATACCAGAGATTATATAAACAGTACATATTTTTATGTTATGGCCGATAACCAATAAGTATTAAAAATTCTACAGCATTTTGTTTAATTAAATTAAAAATAAAACACTAAAAACAACCATTTTAAATGCTACAAGTGAGTTTCAGCATTGCAACATTATAATGTACAATACGAAAATGGATATTCCTTTTTAAATTTGCTAAAGAACAGTTAAATGTAAAGTTTTTTGGCTTTTAGTATACATATGTTAGCCTTAAGCAGTGATGCCAAGTCCAAGGTTTTCCCGCAGAATTGGGCTACTTTAACACTGTTGTCACTATTTGTTTTTCATGCCCTCAGGTTGAAGTGACCCCAGTAATGTGATATTTAACCTACGGAACACAATTTTTTTTATACCAGGAGACCCCCTCCAACATGCGATTGGGCTAGTTGTGGGCTAGTTTTGCACAGCAATTGGGCGGGTTTTGTTGTGAAAACCTGGCAACCTTGGCCTTAAGGTTATCTGTAAGCTGCTCCAAAACAATGACAAAATTCTCATTTAGAAGATATAAGCATTCAAAAGTTACAGACTCTAACTTCCACTAATATGAATCAACGATTTTGATGACATCATCCTGCACTTCAGCTTCTCATCAAACTTTCTGTCCAATCAAATGCTCTCTAGAATCTAAAAGGTCCTGCCCCCTACACTATAAGTAGACGGTGAAGTTGCAGCTGAATGGCACGTAGTGCACTACATAGGAGATAGGGAATGATTCAGACCACAAAACATATCATACCCATTTGAATTCTACACAGAATGGTATATTTTATAGCGATGGATGAGATTGTGACTGTCATATGCTGTCAAATGCGGTTTTACGGAGCTCAAAGTCTCTGGCCCAAAAGCTGTGAAATAAATGAAATGAGAAGTTCACTTCCAGAGCAAAAATTGACACATAATTTACTCACCCCCTTGTCATCCAAGATGTTTATGTCTTTCTTTCTTCAGTTGTAAAGAAATGATGTTTTTTGAGAAGCATTTTGATGCATTTTGGAAGTTCAAACTCACGTGCACCATAGAAGTCCACTATATGGAGAGAAATCCTAAAATATTTTCCTCAAAAAACGTAATTTCTTTACAACTGAAAAAAGAAAGGCATAAACATCTTGGATGACAAGGGGGTGAGTAAATTAAATGTAAATCTTTATTCTGGAAATGAACTTCTTTAAGGTATTCATGCTTAAAATATTAACTTTAAGTGAGTATTAAAAAATAGAGGAAGTGGTCATTGCAATTAAATATCCAATATATATCGATAAATTAAAAAAATCTCTTAATATCCAATATAACCAATATGGTACCAGTATTGTGCATTCCTAAAGAAATACCATCCCAGATGCACAAACGCACCTTATCAAGCTCATCCAAATAACAGTCAATTAAGTCTCTTGGCTCTCCTGGGACTCTTGTCTTTTTGTGCTCGTTGACCAATTTTTCAGACATTTCTCTGGCTTTGTGGGCATTTATAAAGGCCTTCTTAAAGGGCAGAGGCAGACTTCTCACCAAAGGAAATGTATCATATATCTGCAATAAAACAGAGAAAATTTCGTTATAAAAAGCCTAATATACCACTAGTGAAAATGTTTTTTATTTTAAATCTCTTTATATGTCATATAACATATAATCCTGGAATGTTTATTTGAACAATTATTTGTGACCCTGGACAACAAAAGCAGTCATAACTGTCAATTTTTGAAACTGAGATTTATACACCATCTGAAAGAATAAATAAGCTTTCCACTGATGTATGGTTTGTTAAGATTTGGCCGAGATACAACTATTTGAAAATCTGGAAATCTGTAAACAAATCTAAATATTAAGAAAATCGCCTTTAAATTTGCCCATATTAAGTTCTTAGCAATGCATATTACTAATCAAAAGTTAAGTTTTGATATATTTATAGTAGGAAATTTACAAAATATCTTCATGGAACATGATCTTTACTTAATATCATAATGATTTTTGGCATAAAAGAAAAATCTATCATTTTGACTCAGTGGTATTTTTGGCTACTGCTACAAATATACCCATGCTACTTAAGACTGGTTTTGTGGTCCAGGATCACATTTCTGTTGTCAAGTCTTTTGGACTTGATCTGAATGTATATGTTAATAGCTCTGAATATAATCATGTCAAAGATAAACTGATAAAATTCTTTACCATGGCCCATGGTCCATTGGCGATCTTTGAATTCTCTGTAAAGAGTTGAACGAATAGCTTGAGGAATTCATCGTCGTAATCATAACGGGATCCAAATAGAACAACACAGATGATATTTGATGCAGCATTGTGGAACATAGTCTGAGGGTCAAAGGAGCTTCCTGCACAAACACAATGTATGTCGGTCTAAATGTCAAATTAAAAAAGATACAGACATGTAACAAAAATAAGCACATTATTACCAACTCTTTTTTCCAATTTGGCAATAACGTGTGAAACCTCTCCCAGAATTCTCTCTTCCATGGACTGCTTCCCCAAGCCAAAGTTCCTCAGGGTCATCAGAGCAAAGCGTCTGTGTTCTTTCCAACTGGGCCCATAGTCAGACAAAATTACACCTGCGGTAATATGTAAATGTCCTTTAGTGACCTTAGTGATACTAAGTGTATAGGTCAGATAAGGTAGAAAATTGTTTTCGAACTATACAGGGGACTCAAAATGAACAGCTCCAAAAGGATATTGATTAACCGTAGTCTGTACAAAGGTATAAGAGTGAAGGTTCATTTTCATGTAGATTTACCGCTTCCTTTTGTAACATGGTTGACCATGAGGTCCTGTGGGCGTCCTGCAAAGTCCACAGCCTTGGTAACAAGAGCTTCTTTCAAAACCTCAAAACCATTAAGAAACACCCAAGGTCTTGATCCAATGTACAGGCTGTAAACTTTCCCATAGCGATCTGCAAGCTAAAAGGTTTAGTGTTAAGATGTGGCTCGTTGTGTAATATATTATTAGATATTTTACAATGCAATGAATATTCTAAACTCTTGAAAGCATTCTGTACTGATATTCTTAATGTATTTCTTTAGTGATTAATGCTGTGTTCAAAGAAAGAATGTAAAACTGTACCCTCTCAAAGTCTTTCAGAGGATTGTTGATGTTTAGCTCCAGCAGATTCCCAAATAATGGCAGAGGACGAGGTCCTGGAGGAAAATTCTTAGGCCTTGGGTTTTGGATGAAGAGGAACAGGAGGAAGATGGATATCCACACCAGTATCAGAAAGCCCAGCATGCTGACTGATGTCCAGCTGTTAACTGCTCTCCTTTCATGTGTACACTCAGATAGTAACACACAAGCCCTCCCACTTCAAACCCCAATTCCCATGATGCATGTTGCCTGGGGGATCAAAAAATGTATAATGACTAGTGACAGAACTTAATTATTTTCTTAATGTACACTAACAGTCAAAAAGTATTTGAACAGTAAGATTTAGATGTTTTTTAAAGAAGTCTCTCCTGCTCACCAAGCCTGCATTTATTTGATCCAAAGTACAGAAAAACTAGTCAAATTTTGAATATATTTTGAAATGTAATTTATTCCTGTGATTTCAAAGCTAAAGTTTTAGCATCATTACTCCAGTCACATGATCCTTCAGAAATCAAATATTCTGGTTTGTTGCTCAAAAACATTTATTATCATTATTATGTTGAAAACAGCTAAATAGAATTTTTTCAGTTTTTTTTTTTTTTTTGAACAGACAGTTCAGAATAACAGTATTTATCTTTGGATCTTTCTATTCATCATATAATCCTGAAAAACGGTACTCAACTGTTTTAAATATTGATAATAATAATAATAATAATAATAATAATAATAAATGTTTCTTGAACAGCAAATCAGCATATTAGAATGATTTCTGAAGGATCATGTGACACTAAAGACTGAAGAAATGATGCTGAAAATGTAGCTTTGATCACAGGAATAAATTACACTTTAAAATATATTCAAATAGAAAGCAGTTCTTTTAAATAAAAATATTTCACAATATTACTGCTTTTGCTGTACTTTGGATCAAATAAATGCAGGCTTGGTGGGCAGAAGATATATATATATATATATTTTAGTACAGTACAATTTTTTTTGGGTAAAATCTTACTGTTCAGAAACTTTTGACTGGTAGTGTATCTATCGATATACATATTAGCTTAATGTATCTATCAATATATACTATCTATCTATCTGTCTGCCAGAAGTTAACCAATGCCTCAAGATAAAACACTTAAGTGAAAATTCAGACAGAAATAAGTTTAAAAAACCCAAAACAACCAAAACCGCGGGCGCCTTTTGCTTTAAAGGGTTAATTAATTCAAACACAAACACAAACTGCAAATAAAAAACTTGCATTTTTCAATTCATCATATGACAATGAGGGGAAAAACGGCATCTGTGGCCCCCACATGGCCGCTTGAGTTCAACGTGCCGTTCTTATCGCCCCCTACAGGCCGTTCGACAGAATGCAGGAGTCTTCCATTTTTTTTTATCAGGTCATCCCATGATGCACCGCGCCTTCAACGGCTTCAGTCATTCAAGCAGCTCAGCCCTGGTGTTCGTGGGAGCGTCTGTTCTGTTAGGCCATCTGGGTTCGGGTAACCTGTGTCCTGAAGCGGACCGGTCCCTGAACGGGGGTCTTTACTCTCTCATTTCGAGGTGAACTTTCCCGTCCATGCTTCAGGAATCGCCGGCCGTTGACGGGAAGCGAGCGTTTGGGCGGCATAAGCGGTGCTGTCAGCGATATAACAACAGAAAGCTTTAAATATACAGACTTAAACCAACCGGAAAGAGAACTGAGGGAATCGAACCATACTTTAAAAGCAACTTGATGGATTTAGAGACCGCAAGAAACGAACTGGGAGCAATGGGAGACTCGATGCAGCCGCAGACCCCCAGTCGCCACGAGAAAAGTCTCGGACTGCTCACGACTAAATTTGTGACTCTGCTGCAGGAAGCGAAAGACGGAGTGCTGGATCTGAAAGCTGTAAGCACGACACGAGCTCATCACCATCATCATCACTACCATCAACATTATTCATCATCAGCCAACTAAATGTTTTCCTATCGGATGTGCAGCATATGCATCGTTTTTAATGTTTGCATGAAAACAGATGCACTTTAGGTTGTATAACAGCATAGAAAAGTTGGTTGAAAAGTTCAGGGAAGATGGGGTCGCCTCCACGCACAACCCCTCTCTCTACTCCCCCGACAGCTCGACTCGATAAACTAGTTCCTCAACTAACCAGGCGAGCCAGCTAACAGGTTGCAAATGTTATGTCACTCCCGGTGCAAAGCAAAACAGCTCCTGTGTTTGTTGCTGTATCCCGGAGGTTTTTTTCTGCGGTTGAGAAATAGATCCAATCCGGACTGAAAACTCAAACAAAAGCCTTCAAAACAACCACGTGCTCTGGAGTTTGGGATAGTTTAGGCCTGGGCGACCAGAGGATGCGTTCTGTACATATTTTGGGATTTAAACGCGATATTACACGTCTAAAATGTGCTAAAAGTCTAATTTGAGTGATCTAGGAGTGTGTATTTGACATAGTGGTTTAAAATTGCGCAGCAGCTTCTGGAACTTGATTGCATCAAGTTCTTGCTTATCAACTTTTCTAGGCTGTTTTTGTCAAAAGTCAGTAAGTCTTAAAGGGACAGTTCACGGAAAAATGAAATTCTTTTATTATTTATTCACCCTCACTTTGTTTCAAGTCCATATGACTTGATTTCTTCAGTGGAAGCACAAGATGTTAGGCTGAATGACAGTCTCAGTCACCATTCGTTTTTATTGCTTGGAAAAAGATTCACTGTAAGTGAATGGTGACCAGCGCAGTCTCCTTTCACAGAGGAGATAAAGTCAGTATTTTTCAGTGAACTGCTCTTTTAATGGCTTCGTATTTGAAACATTTCCATTGTGCAAAACACTTGTGTGTGTATGTAGTGTAGTTAGTCCGTTTACAATTAATGGAAAAGATCAATAATGTGGTTTGCTCTGTTTGTGTGAATGTTTGTGAATTTAGGCTGCAGATACTTTGGCTGTAAGGCAGAAGCGGCGCATCTATGACATCACCAATGTTTTGGAAGGCATTGGACTCATCGAGAAGAAATCCAAGAACAGCATCCAGTGGAAGTAAGGCAGACATGCTCCTTACATGCTCCTATATTGTTGTTCCTAAGTGTTTAGTATCACAGCTTAAAAATACTAGGTTTAAAAGAGCTTCAGACTTTCTTTAGTAGAATTATGTAATTATAATGTTAATTATGCATGTATAAGTGCTGATGCTTTTTATTCATATTAAGATCTTTACTGTTATTGCATGGGTACGGCAACCTTTTTGCACAGTATATTATGTAAATGTGAAATATAGTAATGGATATGTGACTATGGAGCACAAAACCAGCCATTAGGGTCAGTTTTTTTAAAATTAAGATCTATACAACATAATAAATAAGCTTTCCTTTGATGTATGGTTTGTTAGAATGGGACAATATTAGACCGAGACACAACTATTTGAAAATCTGGAATCTGAGGGTGCAAAAAAATCAAAATACTGAGAAAATCGACTTTAAACTTGTCCAAATGAAGTTCTTAGCAATGCATATTACTAATCAAAAATCAATTTTTGATATATTTATAGTAGGAAATTTACAAAATATGTTCATGGAACATGATCTTTACTTAATGTCCTAATTATTTTTGGCATAAAAGAAAAATTGATAATTTTGACCCATACAGTGTATTTTTGGCTATTGCTAGTACTGTAAAGATATACCCATGTATATGTTTTTGTGGTCCAGAGTCACATATACATTTTCGTTCAAAAGTTGGGGTCAGTAAGATTGCTTTTTTTAAAAAAAAAAAAAAAGAAATCATTGCTTTAATTTAAAGGCATATTAAATTGAGCAAAAGTGACAGTAGAGACATTTATAATGTTACAAAAGGTTTCTATTTCCATGCAGTTGTTTTGAACTTTCTATTCATCGAAGAATCCTGGTAAACAAAAAAAACATAAGAAATATAATAAAATTCTACAAAAATAATGATTATAAGAAATGCAGCAAATCAGCATATTAGAATGATTTCTGAAGGATCATGTGACACTGAAGACTGGAGTAATGATGCTGAAAATTTGGCTTTGTCATCACAGGAATAAAGTACATTTTAAAATATATTTGAATGGATAACACTGACTTCAAAATTTTCATAATATTACTATTTTGCTCTAGTTTTGATCAAATAAATGCAAGGAGAAGTTCAGTTCAGAATAAAAAATTCCTGATAACTTATTCACCCCCCATGTCGTCCAAGATGTTGATGTCTTTCTTGCTTCAGTCAAAAAGAAATTAAGGTTTTGAGAAAAACATTCCAGGATTTTTCTTGATATAGTAGTCTTCAATGGGGAGCAGCAGGTTGAAGGTCCAAATTGCAGTTTCAAAGGGCTCTACACAATTCCAGCCGAGAAATAAGGGTCTTATCTAGTAAACTGATCGATCGTTTTCTTAAAAAAACCCACAAATGCTCGTCTTGCACTAGCTCGACCTCACTCATTACATAATCACGCACAAGTGATGTAGGCGGAAGTTCCAACCTAGTGATTACAAAGCGAATGTGCAAAGAAAGTCAAATGCCCTTTACAAAAAAAGTAAAACAACGATGTTGTGCGATTTTTGAAGTTGGAGGAGAAAATTAGCTGTTTTTCACTTTAGCTGTTTATTAGCTGTTTTTCTGCCCTACCTTTTTTAATTGAAGTACACAAACGAAGAACTAACTGCGTGTTACTTTTCCAACGTTATTGCACAGTGCGTGAAGATGTGCATTTGTGGTTAAAAAGTATATACATTTTTATCTTTTTAAGAAAATGACTGATTGTTTCGCTAGATAAGACCCTTATTCCTCGGCTGAGATCATGTAGAGCCCTTTGAAACTGCAGTTTGGGCCTTCAACCTGTTGATCACCATTGAAGTCCACTATATGGAGAAAAATACTTGAATGTTTTCCTCAAAAATCTTAATTTCTTTGCGAGAGAAAAAAGAAAGACATTGACATCTTGTGAGTAAATTATCAGGAAGTTTTCATTCTGGAATTGAACTAATCCTTCAACTTTTTTTTTTTTAATTTTAATTTTTTTTAAATCTTACCGACACCAAATCTTTGTGCTGTGCTGTGGTTTACTTTGTAATTGTGATAAATACTTTTATATTTTTCGCAATTAAAATAATACCCAGTGAGTGCCAATGAGCAATTGAAACAACTTTTATTTTAAGAAACAACCCAACCCAAACACAAAAATGCAGTTAATTGCTCTTCTAAGGCATCTGTTTAAAATGAGTGTCTTTATTAAGCTGCAGCTATTTATGAGATACATCTGTTTGAATGTCAACTAATTCACTTTATCTAAATGTCTGTTTCTATTTCTGTTCGTTTGTAGGGGTGTTGGTCCAGGTTGCAACACGCGTGAAATTGCAGACAAGCTGATAGACCTCAAGTTGGAATTGGAGGATCTTGACAGGAGGGAACATGAACTGGACCAGCAGAGAGTTTGGGTTCAGCAGAGCATCAAGAACGTGACAGACGACTCGATAAACAGCCCATATCCTTCTAGCTACACCTTTAGGATTCATGTTTGAGTGTTGTAAATACTGTACGATACTTAAGGTCTAGGTTGTTTAAGCTCTAGATGCTCCTGTGATACTTTAAATTGATCCTCCAAGTTTGCTATATGTCCTTAACTTGACACACTCTGGCGTATGTAACACATCAAGACCTCTGCAATTGCTTCAAAGGTTGGTTCTTCCCATCAAAACACCAGTGTTACTGCAATAACTAAAATGACCAGCCAGAAAGCTGCAAATGCCTACTTTTTTGGATGATTCCTTATTAACAATAACTCTATATATGTTTGTCTGCCACTAGGTGACACTCTTCTAGCAATCAGAGCTCCTTCAGGAACACAGCTGGAGGTTCCTGTGCCTGAATCTGTAGGTCCTGCTTGTATTTCTATTAAAAAGTGATGTGGAATGTTTATGTATTTAGGAAAAATATAAGTACATTTCATTAATATTATTTTTTTGTTTTAGCATGTCAATGGACAAAAGAAGTACCAGATTCATCTGAAGAGCTCTGCAGGTCCCATCGAGGTCCTGCTGGTGAATAAGGACCCCACTAGTTCTTCTCCAGTGGTGCTGCCTGTGCCCCCGCCTGATGACATGCTTCAGAGCCTGTCCACCCCAGCTTCAACTACCTCTGCTGCTGCTGCACCCACCAAACCGGCAGCCAACAGTACGCCATCCTCCGCCTCCACCTGCCAGAGTCCCACCACCACCTCCGCCACTGCCGTCCCTCCCAACACAACCACAGCCTCTGCTGCTGGGGCAACTACAGGTGGGATGCTGCTCATATTTTTATGAACTATT
The DNA here is from genome assembly GCA_036247105.1 of Cirrhinus mrigala. Classification (NCBI taxonomy): domain Eukaryota; kingdom Metazoa; phylum Chordata; class Actinopteri; order Cypriniformes; family Cyprinidae; genus Cirrhinus; species Cirrhinus mrigala. The sequence goes on along the minus strand of CM070031.1, from coordinate 14,507,290 downwards.
GTTTCTGAAAAAGTTTTTTTGTTTTCTTAACGTAGAGTGATTTACAAAAGTTGACAAATGTTAAAAAATATATTTTTTTTAAGGTGTTCACCAATGCTGCTTCTATTTAATTAAAAATACAGTAAAAACCGTAATATCAAAAACAGTAAATGTTTTATCGTTTGAATGTGTTTCAAAATGTGATTTATTTTTGTGATGGAAAGCTGAACTTTCAGCATCATTACTCAAGTCTTTTGTCCCACATGATTCTTCAGAAATCGTTCTAATATGCTAATTTGCTGCTTGATAAACATTTATTAATGTTGAAAACGGTTGTGTAGGTAATGTTTTTGTGGAAACTGTGGTTCACAATAGTCTGGGGTACGTTAGAATGGTGTGTTCACACTTGTAGTTCGGTTGGTTTGGTTCATTTGGTCTGGACCAAAAAGGAAAATGATACATTTGGTTCTGCTCCGCTTGGCGTTCACACTGGCATTTTTGACAGCGAACCTAAAGATACTGAACCTAAAGACATAGTGATAAGTTCACAACCTGATTGGTTGGGTTGAGTGATTTATATTTTGTGACGGAACTCACCCATCAGGCCAAACAAAAGGAAAAGGTGCGTTTGACTTAAAACTGAACGGTCTGTTCAGTGCCACTTTAAGTCGAATACACCTAGTTCCATTATTGTCTTGTGTATGATTTTATTTTCACCACCTGCAAACTCAAAGAGCTCATAAAAGGCACTTTACCTTTTCGTTGCTCCACGTTTGCCCTCTGCTCATTTTGTTTTGGATACACCGCGTTTTCCTTTGTGAAATCTTGTCGCTTAGTGTCACATCTTGTCGTTACTTTCTGGTTCGTTTAGAAGTATTTGGTCCATGTCACGTTCATATTTCAATCGAATCGCACCAGAGTTCTTTCAGAAGTGGACCGAGACCCATCTTTTTAGTTTTCTTGGTCCGCTTGTTTTGATGCGCACCAGGGTTTGGATGGCAATGTTCACACTTACTCAAATTAACCGCACTAAAGCCGGGCTCACACAACAGGATCTTTAGCCCAATTTTGCCCCAATTTTCCCCTCCTGAGAAGCTGAGCGAAAATCTTGTCAAGCACCTCGATCGGTCCCAATGTTCGGCACAGATTATCTTGTTCAGTTTGATCAGTTGATGTCTGTTGTTACATTAGATTTCTATTTCAAATAAATGCGTTTTAATTAACATTTTATTGATCAGAAAGTCTTGAAAAAAAAAAATTCCTCAGCATTATTAAGAAGAACCAGTACTGAAAATTGAGCAGCAAAATAGAATCATTTCTGAAGAATTAAGTGACACTGAAGACTGGAGTAATGACTGCTTAAAGTTTAGCTTTACCATCATATGTTTTAAAATATATTTAAATTTCAATATTGTAATATTTTGCAATGTTACGACTTTAACTGTATTTTAATAAAATAAATACAGCCTTGATGAACTAAGAGACTTCTTTCAAAAACAAACAAAAAATTCTAATTATTCTTTTGACCAGTAGTGTATATTATGTATTTATATTTTTTATTATTATTATTATTATGTAATTATTTGACTATATATAAATGAAATTATATAATATTCCTCAGGCTGTATTCTGTATTGTTGTTGTTGTTGTTGTTATTATTATTATTATTATTATTATTATTTTTATTATTATAAGACATTTCAAGCACCTCCACTTCAGATACAACAGCCAATCCAACATCTTCAACAGACGCGCAGCAGCTACAGTCTTCTGCTTCATTGGACAGCAGCTCTTCACTTCCTGATTCCTCAACCCTTTTTGAACCAATAAAAACAGATCCTTCAGATCGTAAGTGCCTGTGCTTTTGAAAATAAACTTGATTCTGTCATTAATCCTTATTTAAAAGAACATTCTGCTCTGAAATCTTGGATTTTGAGTTATGGGACAATATCATAAAAGTAATTGAAATTTCTTTAATGCTTTGAAGCTTGTATGGCTTAATATTATGTAAATGATGTCTCTTATTAAAATATGTAGTAGAAAACCCATGAAAGATTTACGTTGTTTAAAAAAAATCCACTTTGTTTTATACATATTTTGGCTTTTCGGGGTGGACGGCATTATTTCAATGAGGTCAAATGGTTGCACTCTGTAACGTACTACCATTACCTGGTGCTATTTTGACCGCAACACAACTCAGAAAATAAAATATTGATACAATGACCACAGCTACTGGTGGTGATGCTTTCAGGTGGTGATGGATATAAGCGTAGCCTTAAACCAAATGTGATACCATCCTTTTTCTTTACAAGTAGTCTGAATTCTCCCAAATATCGAGTGAAATCCACACTGAGAAACTCCTTCAGTGGCTGCAACATCATGACAAGCGTCTGCAAGTTGACATCCTGTCAGGATGGCATCTAGTGTTTCTTGTCTCTGCCATTTGTAAGCTCTTTCAGTAGCTGTGGTCTACTAAAAGCCTCAAAGGCATCAGGGCTGAAGTGGAGTTTTATTCATCCACAGGCATCTTCCCATTCTTTTCTCTTTTCTTATCACTAGGAAAGACTTCCATCGCCTCTCTTGTTGCCCTTCGACTGAAATTTACAACTAAAAGCCGCACAATGTGGCATCATATCAGTATTTTATTTTCTGAGTTGTGTTGCAGTAGAAATAACAACAGGTAGCGCCAGTAGCTCACAGAGTGCAACCATTTCACATCATAATGGCGCCCTCACAGTCCAAAATATGTATAAAACTATGTGGATTTTTTTAATATAACGTACAGCTTTAAGTTTTTTTTTTTTTTTTGTTTTTTTTTTTTGTCTCCACTGCATGTTTCAGTAAGAGACATCATTTGTTATATTAAGCCATGCAAGTCTTAATACCTAGGGTTCCTTTAAAGTTCAAAATCAGTTGAAGCAAACTGGCTTGCTTAAACACTTCTGACTTGGTTTTCTCCTTATTTTCTCAGTGCTGGATCTTCCCAAAGAACTTTCAGAAATGTTTGACCCTAAAGGTGAGGACTGGTTTAACATGCTTAACATTTGCAGCTATTTATTGATGTTTGTCATCTATTGCTGATATGCTTAAAGGAGAAGTCCACTTCCAGAACAACAATTTACAGATAATGTACTCGCTCTCTTGTCATCCAAGATGTTTGTCTTTCTTTCTTCAGTTGTAAAGAAGTTGTCTTTTGAGTTAAACATTTCAGGATTTTTCTCCATATAATGGACTGGTATGGTCCCCCGAGTTTGAACTTCCAAAATGCAGTTTAAATGCGACTTTAAACGATCCCAGCTGCGGTTGTAAACGGTCCCAGCTGAGGAAGAAGGGTCTTATCTAGCAAAACGATCGGTTATTTTCATAAAAATAACACAATTTATATACTTTTTAGTGTCAAACGCTCATCTTGCCGTGCTCTCCCTGAACGTGTTGAGAATTAGGGTATGTCGAAAAACGTATTTTTATTTTATTTTAATCGTATTATCTCCCTCAACTTCAAAATCATCCTATATCGCTGTTTTACCTTTTTTATTAAGGGTGTTTGATCTTTTCATGTTCACTTTGTAAAGACTGGGTCGGTACTTCTGCAGTGATGTAGGATGATTTTGAAATGATTTTTGAAGTTGAGGGAGAAAATACAACCGGAGTTTTTCGACATCCCCTAACTGTCTTGAACCAGAATACGCAGAGTTCAGGCAGAGCAAGACAAGACGAGTGTTTGACATTAAAAAGTATTTAAATTGTATTTTTTTTTAAATGAAAATAACCGATGGTTTCGCTAGATAAGACCCTTCTTCCTCGGCTGGGATCATTTACAACTGCATTTGAGATCGTTTGAAGCCGCATTTAAACTGCATTTTGGAAGTTCAAAATCGGGCCCAAATCAGTTTATTATATGGAGAAAAATCCTGAAATGTTTTCCTCAAAAAACACAATTTGTTTACGACTAAAGAAAGAAAGACCTGAACATCTTGAATGACAAGGGGGTGAGTACATTATCTGTAAATTGTTGTTCTGGAAGTGGACTTCTCTGGACTTCTCCTTTAACTGAACCAGAGAATGTGATTTAGTAAAAAAAATTCTTTAAAAAAGTTGTTTAAACTAAATATAATTTGTTACCCCGCTGACTTATAATTTTTAGTTTGGTCAACTTGAAATTTTAAGTTACTTAATGTTAATTTAAGTGACAATTGGAATATTTTAGTTGAGTAAACTAAAAATTTTACGTCAGCGAGGTAACACATTATTTTAAGTTAAAACAACTTTTACAGTGTAACGCAATTAAGAATTTTCAAATTTGTCATATTTCCTTTCTCCGTATAGAAATTATGAGCACAGATTTGCTAGAGGAGCTGATGTCGTCAGAAGGTAAAGCCGAGCTTGAATCAGGCCACCTGTATATAATCTATTACTAAACATGAAATGGAATTCTGAATGTTTATGTATATAACAAATCAAGTGTTTATGTATTACAACATGTTTATATATAATCAATAAAAGTAGTTAAAATGTGACCATCAACTGAAATGTTATCAGCTCAATGACATCTTTCTCTTTCATAGTTTTTTCTCCGCTCCTCCGTCTATCCCCTCCTCCGGGTGACCATGACTACATCTATAACCTGGATGAGACGGAGGGCCTTTGTGACCTCTTTGACGTTCCCATTGCCAACCTTTGACCTCCAAACACACCGTACAATGAGAGTAGTGTACTTAAAAGAACTTTCTTTTTTATTTAAAAAAAAAAAAAAAAAGAAAGTGTGGCTCTGTGTCACATCCATATGTATGATAAGCTGATTCTTTGTGTATATAAAGCTTTTTTTTATATGTGTATATTTACTCCAACCCCAAAGTGGCTGACTGAAAATGAACTTTCCCTGCTAAATTCAACCGATCCAGTCTGATGCAGACATCAGATGTCCAAACCATTTTTGTTTAACCCCAAACTAACTGCTTTTATACTACTTTTGTATAGACACAGAGGGAATTTGATGTTTGTCGCAAAATATACTAAATTCACCAGCAATTGGTTAATGGTTCAATGATAATACCAGCTAGATGTGTCTTCCTCTTTTAAAGTAGCACCTTTTCCTCCCTCTCGTTCAGTGTATTTATTACTGATCTGGACACAACTATTATACAGATTGCTAATGAAACAGTGTGTTATTTGTGTGATTATGCTTTTAAAGAAAGCATGCCTCTAATGCATACATTTTGAAGCGATTCTGCCCGTAGGAAGAAGTTTCTCATCTTGCATCAAATGACCGCTCTCGGGGAAAAACGTGCGGTACTAATTAAGTTACACTAAAAGCTTAGTAGTGAAAATTGCATTGTGTGGAATTGATACAGTTTGGTGCTACACAGCGAAATGTATTTATCATAGCGTCAGAAAAAGTGAAGGAACATACAGAAGTGTTGGATGAACCATTCCTGCTTGTTTATTTCATGTGTGATTTTATTAATGCTACGTCTCTCACAAAATTATGGAAGCTTGTTTTCACCACGGAATTAAAAATGAAAAGGTAATTTCAACTTTTTATCTCACAATAAGCATTTCTTCTGGCATTTGCAAGAAATAGTTGCAAAAATTTGTGAAATGTAAACTCAGAATTCTGAGAAGACAAAAAAAGTTAGAATCGAGAGATTAGAATTCTGGGTTTATCTCGGAATTCTGAGAAAATGTTTTTTTTTTTTTTTCAAAAAAGTGAGATAAAAAGTCAATTTTAAATGTAGTTTTTCATTCTGTGGCAGTAACATGCTTTCATATAAAGTGGCTATACAGTAGCTTACGGTGTGAATATAAATTTAACCTTGTTTAAAGGACTAACTGCTGTGGAAAGGTCACTGTACAAATGTTAAATTAGATGCCAATTGCTATTTTTGTATTTTAAAACATTGTCCCTCCCTGTTTTCAGTCCATAATGTCCATCTGTCCTTATCCCGTTTATATATGTGTATAGATGCTTTTGAAAATGACATCTTCCTTATGTCTGTATATGAGAAAAACTGTTTAAAGAAGGATGTGGGTTTGCGAGTTAAGAGAAGTCGCAATATGACTAAGAGTATCAGTGTGCTGTGTATTGAGCGCTGTCCAAACAGAATGTCATTATATGTGGGTTCCTGACCGTGTCGGTACTGATGGTTGGCCCCACTCAAATCTTCTCTTGTTCCTGTCTGCTAGATAATATTTTTATGCTTGTACACAGTAAGCATTTGCCATTTATTTTTGTACTTGATAGATCTCCAACTGCTCTGGTTCTCCTTAGATAAATAGTCTGCAGTTCCTTCTGTCTGGCTTGTCTCCACATTGCACTTTAAAACAGTTTATTAGCAGGTTAACTTCAAGCCCTATGCATTGAACGGGCTGGCTGAATCAGTTTTACAGTATCCAGGGAATTCAAGCAGTTTTTAAATCTTCACTGTGTCATTGCAAAAATACCGCAATTTTTGTTCTTTACTGGAGTCGTCATCCCAGTGAAATAAAGAATGTTTTTGTATTTGTGATGCTCTTGAATTTAGTTTCGTTTGACTTGAAGGCATTTTTGCCTACTACTTTTTTTTTTTCACCTAATTCCTTTGGAGTCTGTCATAATGCTTCTAGGTGCTTGAGTCATATCCTGCAGATCCAGGCATTTCTGTTCACTTGAATAGGGCTATTGTAGTGTAGTGGTTAAAAGCTTGGGTTGGTAACGCAGTTTGAGTCTTTGAACCCTTAAAAAATTGATCTGAAATATGACCATTCTGCTTTAAGACACCATCCTTGGGTTTTTCAGGTACTGACTTATTAAATATAAATAATATTGCTTAGCTGTTATAGAAGGAAGTCAAAACAAAGTTTTAAATTGCCACAAAAAGCAAGTTATTTTATCTTTTAGTACACAGTCACACCAACATGAATTGCATTTGGTAACTATAGCAGCTTTGTTTTTATCAGGATCATAATTTATATGCATCAGTGAATCTACTGTTATGCTTCATTGTTGATTTAAATATTACAAAAACTAAAGTATGAAAAATAGTATGTGTTGGTGATGAACAAAAACACATCAATAAACTGTCTTACACAATTGTATTATTAATTACATTTTTTTAAAAATGGTTTTTCAACAATTAAATGGCCAACAAACCATTTAACATCATTTATTAAATGTTGTGTGTAGGATATTAACCCATGAAAATACACTGATGCAAAAAAAAGTTGCATAACTTACAAGGAAATAAGTACACTGCTCAAAAAAATAAAGGGAACACTTAACACAATGTAACTCCAAGTCAGTCACACTTCTGTGAAATCAAACTGCCCACTTAGGAAGCAACACTGATTGACAATCAATTTCACATGCTGTTGTGCAAATGGAATAGACAACAGGTGGAAATTATAGGCAATTAGTAAGACACCCCCAATAAAGGAGTGGTTCTGCAGGTGGTGACCACAGACCACTTCTCAGTTCCTATGCTTTCTGGCTGATGTTTTGGTCACTTGAATGCTGGCGGTGCTTTCACTCTGGTGGTGGCATGAGACGGAGTCTACAACCCACACAAGTGGCTCAGGTAGTGCAGCTCATCCAGGATGGCACATCAGTGCGAGATGTGGCAAGAAGGTTTGCTGTGTCTGTCAGCGTAGTGCCCAGAGCATGGAGGCGCTACCAGGAGACAGGCCAGTACATCAGGAGACGTGGAGGAGGGCAACAACTCAGCAGCAGGACCGCTACCTCCGCCTTTGTGCAAGGAGGAACAGGAGGAGTACTGCCAGAGCCCTGCAAAATGACCTCCAGCAGGCCACAAATGTGCATGTGTCTGCTCAAACGGTCAGAAACCGACTCCATGAGGGTGGTATGAGGGCCCGACGTCCACAGGTGGGGGTTGTGCTTACAGCCCAACACCGTGCAGGACGTTTGGCATTTGCCAGAGAACACCAAGATTGGCAAATTTGCCACTGGCGCCCTGTGCTCTTCACAGATGAAAGCAGGTTCACACTGAGCACATGTGACAGACGTGACAGAGTCTGGAGACGCTGTGGAGAACGTTCTGCTGCCTGCAACATCCTCCAGCATGACCGGTTTGGCAGTGGGTCAGTAATGGTGTGGGGTGGCATCTCTTTGGAGGGCCGCACTGCCCTCCATGTGCTCGCCAGAGGTGGCCTGACTGCCATTAGGTACCGAGATGAGATCCTCAGACCCCTTGTGAGACCATATGCCGGTGCGGTTGGCCCTGGGTTCCTCCTAATGCAAGACAATGCTAGACCTCATGTGGCTGGAGTGTGTCAGCAGTTCCTGCAAGACAAAGGCATTGATGCTACGGACCGGCCCGCCCGTTCCCCAGACCTGAATCCAATTGAGCACATCTGGGACATCATGTCTCGTTCCATCCACCAACGCCACGTTGCACCACAGACTGTCCAGGAGTTGGCGGATGCTTTAGTCCAGGTCTGGGAGGAGATCCCTCAGGAGACCATTCTCCACCTCATCAGGAGCATGCCCAGGCATTGTAGGGAGGTCATACAGGCACGTGGAGGCCACACGCACTACTGAGCCTCATTTTGACTTGTTTTAAGGACATTACATCAAAGTTGGATCAGCCTATAGTGTTTTTCCACTTCAATTTTGAGTGTGACTCCAAATCCAGACCTCCATGGGTTAATAAATTTGATTTTCATTGATAATTTTTGTTTTTTTTTTTCAACTATGTAAAGAACAAAGCATTTAATAAGAATATTTCATTCAAATCTAGGATGTTATTTTGGTGTTCCCTTTATTTTTTGAGCAGTGTATATAAAAATTAAACAGAAAAAACTTGCATTAAGATATAATTATACAGGAAACAACTCTTTAAAACCACAAATTGTGTTTGTTATATTTTTTTAAATACTCAGTTTAAAGTAGAAATTCCACAAATCTAGGTTATTTATGAATAATGCCGTACTATTAAAATGCATAAAATAGCAGACTTGGATATTTCCCATATCCCCCTGAGAACCATAAAAAAAAAAAAAAAGTTTTATGAATTTAGTTGTTTTTTACACAACAGAATTCATGTCATTACACTAGTTGGAGCATAAAAAAAAAAATAGACCTGTATAGGCAAAAACAATGTTTTTTTTTTTTTTTCTTTTCACCAAATCAGTTTTTAGGTTTTAGGGCATTTTTGACCAAACTTTGTCCAAAGATGATTCCCCCCTACACTATCAGTCAAAAGTTTTTGAACAATAAGATTTTTAAAGATTTTTTTAAGAAGACTCTTCTGCTCACCAAGTTTGCATTTATTTGATCCACAAATAATATTACAGCAAAAGCAGTAATATTGTGAAATATTTTTACTATTTAAAATAGCTGTTTTCTATTTGAATATATTTTAAAATGTAGTTTATGCCTATGATCAAATCTAAATATTCAGCATCATTACTCCAGTCTTCAGTGTCACATGATCCTTCAGAAATCATTTTAATATTTGATTTAATTTGCTGTTCAAGAAACATTTATTATTATTATTATTATCAATATTTAAAACAGTTGAATAGAAAGATCCAAAGATCAGCTTTTATCTGAAATAAAAAGCTTTTGTAACACTGTACCCTATGCCATTTGTTGTTTTATTTTATTTTATTGAGAAAAGAGATTGTTTTTTTGGAAAGAAATTAATACTTTTATTTAGAAAGGATGCTTTAAACTCATCAGAGGTGATGATAAAGACATTTATAATGTTACAAAAGACTTCTATTTCAGATGAATGCTGTTCTTCTGAACTTTCTATTCATCAAAGAAACCTGAAAAAATCTACTCAGTTGTTTTCAACAATAAATGTTTTTTGAGCAGCAAATCAGAATATTAGAATAATTTCTGAAGGATCATGTGACTGGAGTAATGATGCTAAAAATTTAGCTCTGAAATCACAGGAATACATTTTAAATATTAAAGCTGCAAGCAGCGATGAACGGGCCCTCGCACCCGGGCTCACCGCCGACCGGAGGCGAATGGTGGGCACTATGCTTTTTACATAGTAAATTTAGGAGGAATCTGTCAAAGTCATTAAGATGTGCCAAACTTCCTGCTGCCAGCTGGTGGCGCTATGCCTATAACTGAATATTGGAACGTAGATCTGTTCAGGCGTACACTTTTATCAAAGATACGAACTTTGGTGCAGATTGCACATAGTATGCTTGAGCTAGTGTAAGACATGACATATGCTGCTGCCAACAGGTGGTGCTATCATTATATCTGAATATTGGTCTTTAGATGTCTTCAGACCAGTACTCTTACCAAACATGTGAAGTTTGTGGCAGATCAGACATTGCATGTTTAAGTTAGTGTAAAACAAGCCATTTCCTGTTGCCAGCAGGTGGCGCTATGATTATAATAGAATATTGGCCTTCAGATGTGTTCAGGTCAGGACTCTTATCAAACATGTGAAGTTTGGGGCAGATCAGACATTGTATGGCTGAGTTATAACAACTTCTATTACCATGGCGAAACATCAAACTTTGTCAGGCTGCCACGGACACGCCCTCCAACGAAAACTCAAGATCTTCACAATTTAACATCGCAAAGGTCTTTACATTAGACTGACCAAATATAATGTTGATTTCATGAAATCTGTAGGAGGAGTTTCTCACAGCGTAAAACATGTCACTTCCTGTTGTCAGCAGGTGGCGCTATGACTATAACTGAATATTATTTCACATATGTGTTCAGGACCAGACTGTTATCAAACATGTGAAGTTTGGGGCAGATCAGATATTGTATGGCTGAGTTATAACAACTTCCTTTTTCATGGCGAATCATCGAAATTTGACAGGCCGCTACGGACACACCCTCCAACGAAAACTCAGGATCTTCACAATTTAACATCGCAAAGGTCTTTACATTAGACTGACCAAATATAATGTTGATTTCATGAAATCTGTAGGAGGAGTTTCTCACAGCGTAAAACATGTCACTTCCTGTTGTCAGCAGGTGGCGCTATGACTATAACTGAATATTATTTCACATATGTGTTCAGGACCAGACTGTTATCAAACATGTGAAGTTTGGGGCAGATCAGATATTGTATGGCTGAGTTATAACAACTTCCTTTTTCATGGCGAATCATCGAAATTTGACAGGCCGCTACGGACACACCCTCCAACGAAAACTCTAGATCTTCGCAATTTAACGTCACAAAGGGCTTTAGATTAGACTGACCAAATTTGGTGTTGATCCAAATAAAACTCTGGGAGGAGTTCGTTCAAGTATGACACCTGGAAATGGCAAAAATGAGACAAAATTTGCTGGAAAAATTAAAAATATCCGACTTCCTGTTGGGTTTCGGATTTTGCCTCAAGAGACTTTTTTGTAGGTATTGGTGTGTTGCATGTGTGTGCCGATTTTCATACATGTATGTAAAACGTAGCTCGAGGCGCACACCGCTGAAAGTGTATAGGTGGCGCTGTCGAGCCAATTTAGCACACCCACTTCTGAGACCCATATCAGACGTACATTTTCGCCGGTTCTGATGCGTGTGCAAAGTTTCGTGAGTTTTCGGGCATGTTTAGGCCCTCAAAAATGCGATTCATTTTGGAGAATAATAATAATAATAATAATAATAATAATAATAATAATAATAATAATAATAATAATAATAATAAACGGAGCAATTCCAATAGGGTCCTCACACCATCGGTGCTCGGGCCCTAATTAACACAGAAAGCAGTTATTTTAAATAGTAAAAATATTAAAAAAAAGTACTGTTTTTGCTGTATATTGGATCAAATAAATGCAGGCTTGGTGAGCAGAAGAGACTTCTTTAGAAAACGTTAAAAATCAGTCAAAAACTTTTGACTGGTCATGTGTTAACAAAATGATTTGATATACTTTTTTACTTTATGAAATATGTGTGTAAAACATCCATGGATTTGTATTCTCGTTCTGTACAATGTCAATACATTGCATCTAATTTGCATATTAATGTGCTTTTGGGGCAAACCGTAGTGGAAAAATAGAAGTATAATAATGGGAGTAATAACTTTTTCATGAGAATATCTCACAGGAATATTGATCTATAATTTCTTTCGCTAATGTCTTCCCAAAATGCTCGATTAAACCTAGTGTACTCTACAGAAGACATGTATAAAAATTATGCCCTGTTTCACAACAAAAAGATCATATTCTGATTTGAAACCCCATAACATCTTTCTCAGATGTTTATTTAGGACAAACAGTTTGAAAATTAGTCAGATTTAAATGATAATTACAATACGGTCATATTTCCCTAAGAGAGGAAGAAGGAGTGTTTATGACCAAACCTCCAAACATTGATATCATTGAAAAAAAAAAAGAAAAAAACTGAATGTGCACTGTACAGAACATCCAGACTTAAAACTGTGGAATATACGGTCTCAGAGAAATTCACTAAAATGTAATGTCCTCTACAGAGGACAAAAGTTTCTGCCTGGGTCCCAGGATCATTATTTATGGACAACATAGCCTGTAAGGAACCGACATAACACGTCTAACTTCAGGTGTAAACAGCTACGTTGATTATAAATGTAGCGTTTAGTTTTGTTTCGGGCAGCGTAAAGTTTCCTGTAAAGTTTTGGGTCTGCCCTCTTGGTCCCTCAAAAAAACATTCCCATAAACTTTTGGAGAGATTTGGGTCTCCACTCCCTCCTCCAGGGGGCGGGAGGGACATTATTCAACCCGGAACTGTGAATGTGATCAATTAGAACTCTCCGAAAACTTTGAACGAAATGTAACAGCCGAACGTTCGAAAAGAATCAAATCACTGTCGCCGTTTCGCGCGAATAAAGCGCAAATGTTTATCCGCTCCACTACTCCGCGATCTCGCAGAGTGTGATTTTTTTTTCCTGCTTTCCAACAGGTAAGAAAATAACTTTAGTTCGAAACACTTTGGCTGCTACTTCTCTCGAACGCTAAACAGTCAATACAGAGTTAAACGGTATGAGTTTACGTTCCCCTATTCGGTTTGTATTGGAAAGTTACTGAACTATTGTTATGAATAGTTGAGCAAAGCTTCAAACGCGAGGTTTGTTTCTGTTGGTACTTGAAGGCTGTAAAACAGCGTTCCACATCGTTTAAATCTAAATGTTCTGTCAGATTTACATGCAAATAGTTTTGAATTGAATACAAATATTTATTTTTAAATCTTTTGTACTTGACGTCAGTTATTAGTGGATGAAATGGATAGCCACGCACATGCAATCTTCAAACATGTGACTAATAATCTTCCTAGCACTTTTGGATTTGCCAAAGGAGGTTTTTGATTGAGAAATCCACTGAAACTTTGCAGGAAAAGTGTGAGATATTTGCTTTGGAGGTTGTTGTTCTGTCAGAGGGTAGCACAGATGAAATTCCAGGCAGCCTGATTTTTTCCATTCACTCCCACTGGAGATCAGACATACACAGGGTTCAAAGGGCAAGAAACATTTAAGAATGCTGTCAGAGAACCCTAAAGTAGTCTGTGTAACCAGTTTATTTCTTGTTGTAGCCATTTCTCAACCCAAAATTAGGATGGCAGGAAGGCTGTGCTGTCAGGACTTTTCTGTGAGCATGCTGAGGCATGCTGGGAATGGAGTCTGGGAAACACAAACATTCAGTCTGTGTCAGCAACTCTTGCCCAAAGTCTTAGATGGAAGGCTGTGTCTTAAAAGTAATTCAGTCAGCTTGAAAAAGCTCATTAATATGGAGTTTTCAGTCATGCGCTTTGGATTAGTATTTCTGTGAATAATCGGTATAAATCACAGAGATAGGATTCAAGTTTTAGTTGAAATGTTGTTTTGGGCCCATTTAGTGTATTTTATTGTTCAAAGTCACTCAAAAACCAGATTTCACTCTTCCAGTGGGAAGTCTTCTGAGGACACATATGGAAGTACTTGAGTCTGTTTAACAATTCGGCAGAGGCTCCTTAATAAAGCAGCCGTGTGCATGTGCGTATAAAAGTAGTTTCAGCCTCAGATGGCACACTTACAGGCCACCCACAATTAGTTCATTGACTATCTGATGCGTATTGCATGCTAAAATAGGAAGAGATGATTGAAATCACACGCTTCTTTCTGATTGGCTGGCTTTAAAGGGATACTTCTCCATAAAATTAAAATTCTGTTATTATTGCTCACCCTCATGTTGTTCCAAACCTGTGTGATGACTTCTCTTTCAAACAAGGTATTTTGAGAAATATCTCAGTGCTGTTTTTCCATAAAAGCGGGTCAGAGTTGTTTCAGACAAAAATAAATATTTTTCACAGTATCTGTTTTTGTGTTCCACTGAAAAAGTCTTACAGGTTTGGAATGACATGATTACTGAATTTTCATTTTTGTCTGAGCTGTTTGTCTGAGTTACATGTGTACAATGCACTGGGTAGCTACTATGAGCTTTTGAGGAAGAACAGTTTGCAAGGTTATTATTGACGTCAAATCCTTGAAAGATAATGAGAGTTTTGTTTAACGCTTAGCAGCAAGTTAACCAGATGTTTATGAGCAGCACTGTATTTTCTGTATAGTTGTTTAGAGGTTTGGAATGACCTGAAGTTAAATAATGTAAAAAATGACTATTTAATTTTTATCACTTTTTATCACTAACATTCTTTATTCATTTTCTATGTATGCCATTTTCAGCCACTGAATCAAGAATAAAAAGGTAATTGTGACTTATCTCACAATTCTCTCAATTATTTCCTTGCAATTGCAAGTTTACATCTCGCAGTTCAGACTTTTTTTCTTAGAATTGTGATATGAACTCACAATTGCAAGTTATAAAGTCAGAATTGCGAGATATAAACTGATATAAACTCACAATTGCGAGTTATGATGTCAGAATTGCATAATGTAAACTCGAAATTCTGAGAAATTTAGTTAGAATTGAATGATACAAACTCACAATTGCGAGCTGTAAAGTCAGAATTGCATAATATAAACAAAGAACTGTCAAAAATTAAGTCAAAATTGTGTGATGTAAACTCACTATTGCAAGTTATAACATCAGATTTGCATAATATAAACTCAGAATTTTGAGAAATTAAGTCAGAATTGCGAGATATAAACTCAGTTATGAAGTCAGAATTGCCTGATATAAACTCACAATTCTGAGAAATTAAGTCAGAATTGCGAGACATAAAATCAGAATTCTGAGAAATTAAGTCAGTATTGTAATATATAAACTAGCAATTAAAATTTTTTCCTCAGAATTTTGTGATAAACTTGCAGTTGCGAGTTACAAAGTCGGGATCGTTGGATATGATCTGAAATTTCAGAGAAATTAAGTCAGAATTACAAGATATAAACTCAGTTATGAAGTCAGTATCGTGTGATATGAACTCAGAATTCTGAGAAATTAAGTCAGGATTGTAAGATATAAACTAGCAATTAAATTTTTTTCCTCAGAATTTTGTGATAAACTTGCAGTTGCGAGTTACAAAGTCAGGAACGTGGGATATGAACTCAGAATTCAGAGAAATTAAGTCAGAATTGCAAAACACGAACTCTGAATACTGAGAAATTAAGTCAGGATTGTGAGAGATAAACTCGCAAATCTAATTTTTCCTCAGAATTTTGTGATATAAACTTGCAAATGTGAGTTACAAATTCAGGATCGTGGGATATGAACTCAGAATTTGGAAAATTTAAGTCAGAATCACAAGACATAAACTCAGAATTCTGAGAAATTAAGTCAGAATTGCGAGAGATAAATGTAGAATTCTCAGAAATTAAGTCAGAATTACGAGATATGAACTCAGAAGTGTGAGATATTAAGTTAGAATTGCGAGATATAAACTCACATTTGTGAATTCTAAAGTCATAATTATGAGATATAAATTCAGAATTCTGAAAAATTAAGCCAGAATTCCTAGATATATACTCACAGTTCTTTTTTTCTCAGAATTACATGATATAAACTCGCACCTGCGAGTTATAAAGGCAAAATTGGGGGATGTAAACTCGCAGTTGTTGTGAAAAAACAAAAACAAACGTAGAATTGTGAGATTTAAACACCCAATTTTAAAGTTTGTTTTAAATTTGCAATTCTGATTTGCAAAGAGTTTGTATTTGCAATTCTGACTTTTTTCTAAGAATTGTAAGATATAAACTCGCAATTCTGAGAACAAAGTCTGAATTGCGAGTTTGTATCACAATTCTGGGGAAAAAAGTCAGAATTGTGAGAGGAAAAAGTCACAATTACATTTTTTATTTTGTATTTTAGTGGTAAAAACGGGCTCCATACCTTTCACTATAAGACGGTATATAAAATGAACTGGTCTAGACTTAAAGGTATAGTACACCCAAAAATGTAAATTCTGTCATTATTTATGCACTCTCAAATTGTTCCATACCTGAATGAGTTTGTTTCTTCTGATGATACAAAAGGTGATATTTTGAAAAATATGCTTAACTGAACAGTTGATGGTCCACACTGACTTCCACAGAATGGAAAAAAAGTACTGTGGAGTCAAATGAGAGCAGCAACTGTTTGGGTATATGATGACAGAATTTTCCTTTTTGGCTGAACTAGCCCTTAAATACTGATAGTTACAAGTGTAGGAGTCAAGTAAAAACGAGACACCGTTAATCCCAGCATGCTGACGTATTGTAACATAGAACACAACCTGAGAGAGAGACACAAGTTCTCTTTTAAAAGAGGAAGACCTTAACTACAGAACACAGAGTCACGCTCCAAATAGAATTGGCTGCACGATTGCCGTCCTAGCGCTTGCCCACACTCTTCACCTCAGTGGCATTTTAGTATGTTTAGAAATATGTCAGTATACTTCCGTTTGGTTGGCACAGTTGCTCATACATTTTGAAATGAAAGGTATGTACCTGCAAAGTACATGTTCGTACTCATTGTTTGAATACTTGTAGGTTGTTTTTAGAGTTTATTTCCTGATTTCCCCCTCCCTTTTTCTTTTAGGGTTGTAGCCGTTCATATCTCAACATGCCGCAGCAAAAGGATATAGTAAAGATTGCCATTCAGATGCCGGGTGCATACCCGCAGCTCATTCAGCTGGACCAGGTGAGCCGTTGTGTACTTCCTGTCATAAAGAGGATGTTGACCAGGATGCGTGCATCAGAGCGAAACTTGTCAGTAATCAGCGTTTGAGGAATAAAAACACTGTTCATTCAGTATCATGCTGAAGTTCACAGATATACGTTTCATAAAGACGAAGGGATTTACGCAAATGAGGAAGTTCTGTCTGAATACTGTAGGTCTGAGTTTTGAGAAACTGTGATTATGCATTCTTGCTCACAAGTGCAAAAAAGCAAGCTGGAAAGTGTTAATACGTTTTGTAACTCTCACTGTGAAATCAGAGATGATACATTTGTGTACATGAATCATTTCATTTGATTTTCTATGTATTGTATCAGAATTATGATATTATATTCTAGGGGTCGGCCAATTATCGGTGCAGATATTAAGCATTTTTATGGTTATCGTTATTGGTCATTTTCAAAACTGATGGGCAGATAAAATAATTTAAAAACATTTAAAGAGAGTTTTTGTCAGAGCCCTTGTTGTTCTTTATTTTGACTTGATCTGTAATAATCTCTATCGGCATCGGCCCCGCAAAACACACATTCGTCAACCCCTACAGGGCTCAACGCTAAGGACTTTTGCTACCGGTTGGGCCAGTGGTTCACATTTTTACTTGCCCAGTCAAACTTTTACTGGCCCTGCCACGAAAGAAAAAAAAAAAACAATAGTTGCTGTTATCAATGTTTTGACCCATGTTATCTTTTATTTTAATAAATAAGCTTATATGACATCAACATTTTACATACCAACTAAATTGTACAATTCTCGATTTCAATTTCGCAAAACCTACTAGCAAATATAAAGTTCAAACATAACAAAAACAGCAGACGGACTGAATAAACGCGAATTCAGTCTCTGCCAGCAGGTGGCGCTTATGGAATAATGATACAGCGTTTCCCTGGTTACCACTGTAAACAAAGCAGTGCGGTCATTATGAACGCAACTTTAAATGCATTATACAGAGGTAAATGAAAAGAAAACGTCATGTTAACCTTTCTTAAAACAGTCCGTTTCCCTCGGAGATGCATTCATATAAACCCCGTTTCAATATTTAGGATATTATTTGCAATATTTCGCACATTGTGAACTGTGATCTTGTTCTGCCTGCTAACGTTACAGTATTTTTTTTTTCCTTTTTGTGTTAGTCTTCAGCGTCTCTGGCCTCTGTTAACCACACACATGACATTTTGAAAAAATATTGCATGCAGTTTGTGTGCAAGCCCGGGATAGAGATCAGTTGAAATATGTCCTGTCGATCGGTGCATCTGTACTCTACTGTATAAATGAAATATAGATTAATCATTGTTAAAACTACAAAGTTACTCATCAAGATGGATATTTTGACACTTTTGTAGGCTATTTGTCCGTCAGAGACAGGTCTCTCTGTGATTGCTCGAAATTTCAAATGAACAAAACTTAAAAACACTAGCAAATGATAAACCTTCGTGATGACGCAGCAGTGGCCCGATCGGGCCAATGACAGATTCGTCAACTGTCCCGAGCGTCTTTCACGCTGGCCCCGGGCCATCGGGCACTCCTTATTGTCGAGCCCTGCCCTATTATATTCTAACTCGTTACTCCTTAAACAGCCTTTCTTCCTTTCTTTCTTTTTTTTTTTTTTTTTTGACTGTTCTTTCTTTTCTGACTTTTCTTTCTTGGCTGTTCTTTTTCTTCTTGACTTTTCTTTCTTGACTGTTTTGTTCTTTTTTTTGTCTTTCTTGACACTTTGTAATTGTCTTTATTGATTGTTCTTTCTTTACCTTTCTTGGCTGTTTTTTCTTTCTTTTTTTGTCTTTCTTGACTGTTCTTTCTTTCCTGACTGTTCTTTTTTTGACCTTTCTTTCTTTCTTTCTTTCTTTCTTTCTTTTTTGACTATTCTTTCTTTCCTGACTTTTCTTTCTTGACTGTTTTTTTTTTTTCTTTTTTTGTCTTTCTTGACTATTTCTTTACTTTTGTCTTTCTTGACTGTTCTTTCTTTACATTTCTTGACTGTTCTTTCTTTACATTTCTTGACTCTTCTTATTTGACTGTTCTTTCTTTTTCTTTTTCTCTTTCTTTCTTTCTTTCTTTCTTTTTCTTTTTCTCTTCCTTTTTCTTTTTCTTTTTTCTTTCTTTCTTTCTTTCTCTTTCTTTCCTAACTCTTCTTTTTTGACTGTTCTTTCTTGACTATTCTTTCTTTCCCGACTTCTTTTTTGATTGTTCTTTTTCTTGACTTTTCTTTCTTGACTTTTTTTTTTCTTTCTTGACTTTCTTTTTGTCTTGATTGACTGTTCTTTCTTTACTCTTCTTGACTGTTTTTTCTTTCTTTTGTCTTTCTTGACTGTTCTTTCTTTCCTGACCCTTCTTTTTTTTGACTATTCTTTCTTTAGTTCTTGAGTCTTCGTTCTTTCCTGACTGTTCTTTCTTTCTTTCTTTCTTTCTTTCTTTCTTTCTTTCTTGACTGTTCTTTCTCGACTATTCTTTCTTTCCTGACTTTTCTTTCTTGACTGTTCTTTCTTTTTTGTCTTTCTTGACTCTTTCATTTTGTCTTTATTGGCTGTTCTTTTTTTTACCTTTCTTGACTGTTTTTTTTTTCTTTTTTGTTTTTCTTGACTTTTCTTGAAAAAAGAAGAAAAACGGTCAAGAAAGACAAAAGGAAAGATCCTTTTGTCTTTCTTTTTTGTTTTTCTTTTTTGTCTTTCTTGACTTTCTTTCCTTTCGTCTTTCTTGACTCTTTTTTTCTTTTTTGTCTTTCTTGACTCTTTTTTTCTTGTTTGTCTTTCTTGACTTTCTTTCCTTTTGTCTTTCTTGACTGTTTTTCTTCTTTTTTGTCTTTCTTGACTGTTCTTTCCTTCGCTCTTTCTTGACTGTGTTGTTCTTTCCCTTTTCTTACTTTTTCTGTTTTTCACTTGTTTCTTGCCATGAAAATAGCTGTGGTAGATGGCAAGGTGCCAAATTATAAACAATCATTCAGTCATGTTTCATTGTAATTTTTATTTTAAATGGTCTGTCACAATTTTGTCAGCTCAGTCACTCAACCTATCCATAGGTAGGGAAAAACAAAATGGCTACTTTATTTAAGGAACTTACTTATATAATTCTAATTAATCATTTTATTCAAAAAGATTGTCTTAACACATTTGTAATTAAAAGCAATTTTGTCTTAATCATCAAAGACTTTCTGCTTTTTACAAATTATAACCAATTAGTTTCTTTCTGAGTTGTTTTAAAGATGCTCATATGGTCGTCTATTTGCTAAACAATAGGGTGCAAAAATGCTGAGCATATTCGCTGTCTTCAGAGGCTTTGGATCCCATTGTTTGGGACGTCCTAACAGAATGTGTTATTGTCTTAAAGACCCGCTATTGTCAAAGAAGCTTTTCTTTGTGTTTTCTAAACCGTGAGATAACTGGGTTGAAATATGAATGAACCTGCTATGTGACTCTGATTGGTACTTAAGGATTAGTTAGGGAGAACCTCAAACCCCCGATGACCTTCCCTTCTGCACTTCCTTGTCGTCCCAAACGCTTCCACTCACTGCCAGCCCGTTCACCACTAATTATAGGCCACCAACTGGTCTACCGCGGAACACCAAAATTTCTGATCGGTGAGCCACAGGAGCTGCCACAAATTATGAGATATTTCAGATGTTGACTTGGGAGAAGATTTTTCCCTTCCTGTTTTGTCACTTGTTTTGTTTTTTATTTTAAGACTTAAAAATGTTAAGACTTATTTAGCCACACATTATCGTCTCGATGTCATTTACCGTTTTATGTCATTTGAATAATAATTTGAATATATATATTTGAGAATTTTGTCTTTTTAATAAGGCTTTTTGTTTCCAATGTTTTTTAAAATTTATTATTTACTTACTATTATAGTATTTATTAATATTATGAATTGGCCGATATTTAAATGTATTTAAGTTTAATTTTTAGTAATTTAATTATGTGCTCTTGTCGTTCATTATTTGTTTTTGCTTTTAATAAATATTTCTATTTAGCAAATATTTCTATTTGTTTTTGTTTTTTAGTACTTTAATTTTATTATTGCCAAGGCAATATTTCGCATTTTTGTTTAAATTTGGTCTTCGTCTGTTTTTTTTCCATTGCAATATCAATATAAAAACCCATAAATTACATGACATTTAATTCAGAAATTAAAAACATACTCATCCTAAAAGTGATGTATTCAAGTCATTGCATGTATGAATTGCATTTTTATTTATTTTTGAATAGATGTATAGATCCAGACAAAAAATTAGCATCACTTCATTAACCCTGACTCACATTTTGTGCTGTTAGTGTACACATAATACATTTCATAATTTTCTCTTATTTCAGAAAAAGCCTCTCACTGCTGTCATAAAAGAGGTTTGTGACAAGTAAGTGTGTGTTTTTCCATCACTGAAATATCCGTGTATATTTTTCCATGATGTAAAGTAGCTGTTTTTGTAATGGGTGTTGTATTATTTTTGCAGGTGGAATCTTCCAGGTCCTGACAACTATGCTCTGCAGTATGCAGATGGGATCCAGACATACATCACTGAATCTGTAGGTCATTTCCACCATATTGATATGTGTATGAGCTTGTTAGTGTCTGTGTTATGTGGGGACTTTAATCCAGTAATGTGTGCTTCACTTATACGACGGTGTATATTTGTTGTTGATTTTGGGTCAGATATGGACTTCATGTTGCGGTTGTGTTTGTCTGTCTGTCTGTATTGTGGGAATGTGACTGAGAAAGCTGATGAAAGTGTGTAGTATTATGTATCTGTATCATCAGATGTGCGTGTGTGAAGTGAGAGTGTGGAGATTGTGTGTTTCCAGACAAGTAGAGGCAAAGGCTTGAATTACAGTTGAGCACATAAACCACCAAGCCTTGGGCCGCGCTCCAAATGGGCTTTTGGACACCCAAAGTAGGGCTCTTCAAGTGCCAGCGTCATCAAGCAGCATCTGTAGCAGATTTCCAGATGCTCACTCTGAAAGTCTGAAAATAAATTGGAGTAGTGATGCAATACTGCAGACAAAAACAACACAACATAAATCCTCTGCCATATTTTGTCAACACTGTAGTAAAGACTTCCTGCCTTTTCTGTCTTGACTGTTCTTTCTTTCTTTTGTCTTTCTTGACTGTCTTTCTTGACTGTTCTTTCTTTATTTCTTTTTTGTCTTTTTTAACTGTCTTTCTTGGCTGTTCTTTCTGGTCTTGACTGTTCTTTCTTGAATGTTCTTTCTTTCTATCTTTTTCTTTTTGGTGTTTCTGTGTTGACTGTTCTTGCTTTCTTTTGTCTTTCTTGACTATTCTTTCTTTCATTACTGTTTTTTCTTTCTTTCATTTTTCTTTCTGTCCTTTTTGACTCTTCCTTTCTGTTTTTTGTCATTCTTGACTTTCTTTCTTGGCTGTTCTTTCTTGACTGTTCTTTGTTTCCTTTTTGTCTTTGTTGACACTTTTTTTTTGGCTGTTCTTTTTTTTTTTTTTTTAACCTTTTTTTTCTTTTTCATCCTTCTTGACTGTTCTTTTTTCTTTCTTTTGTTCTTTCTTTCTGTTTGTCTTTCTTAACTGTTCTTTCTTTCTTTCTTTCTTGGCTGTTCTTTCTGGACTGTTTTTGGCTGTTCTTTCTTTCTTTTGGACTTTCTTGGCTTTCTATCTTTCTTTCTTTCTTTTTTGTCTTTCTTGACTTCTTTTTTCTTTCTTCCAGTCTTTTTTTTCTCGACTGTTCTTTCTTAGCTGTTCTTTTTCCCCCTATTTGTTTTGCTTGGCTTTTCTTTCTTTTTCTTTCTTTCTTTCTTGATTGATTGATTGTTTTCTCTTTTTCTTTTTCATCATCCTTGACTATTCATTCATTCTTTCTGGACTGTTCTCTCTTTCTTTCTTTTGGTCTTTCTTGACTTCTTTCTTTCTTGGCTGTTCTTTCTTTCTATGTTTCTTGACTGTTATCTTTCTTTTTTGTCATCCTTGACTGTTCTTTCTTTCTTTTTTGGCTGTTCTTTCTTTTGGGACTGTTCTTGGCTGTTCTCTTTCTTTCTTTCTTTCTTTCTTTTTTTCTTTCTTTCTTTCTTTCTTTATAGACTGTTCTTGACTGTTCTCTCTCTTTTTTGTCATCCTTGACTGTTCTTTCATTCTTTCTTTCTTGGATGTTCTTTCTGGACTGTTTTTGGCTGTTCTTTCTTTCATTCTTTTGGTGTTTCTTGACTTTCTGTCTTTCTTGCTTTTTTGTCTTTCCTCACTGTCTTTCCTGACTGTTCTTTCTTAGCTGTTCTTCCCCCCCACCTATTTGTCTTGCTTGGCCTTTCTTTCTTTCTTTCTTTCTTTCTTTCTTTCTTTCTTTCTTTCTTTCTGTTTGTCTTTCTTGATAGTTTTCTCTTTTTCTTTTTTGTCATCCTTGACTATTCATTTATTCTTTCTTTCTAGGCTGTTCTCTCTTTCTTTCTTTTGGTCTTTCTTGACTTTCTTTCTTGGCTGTTCTTTCTTTCTATGTTTCTTGACTATTGTCTTTCTTTTTTGTCATCCTTGACTGTTCTTTCTTTCTTTTTTGGCTGTTCTTTCTTTTGGGACTGTTCTTGGCTGTTCTTTTTCTTTCTTTCTTTCTTTCTTTCTTTATGGACTGTTCTTGACTGTTCTCTCTCTTTTTTGTCATCCTTGACTGTTCTTTCATTCTTTCTTTCTTGGCTGTTCTTTCTTTCTTTTGGTCTTTCTTCACTGTCTTTCTTGGCTGTTCTTTCTGTCTTTCTTGACTGTTCTCTTTTCTTTCTTCCTGTCTTTTTTCTTGACTGTTCTTTCTTAGCTGTTCTTTTTTCCCCCTATTTGTCTTGCTTGGCTTTTCTTTCTTTCTTTCTTTCTTTCTTTCTTTCTTTCTTTCTTTCTTTCTTTCTGTTTCTTTCTTGATTGTTTTCTCTTTTTCTTTTTTGTCATCCTTGACTATTCATTCATTCATTCTTTCTGGACTGTTCTCCCTTTCTTTTGGTCTTTCTTGACTTTCTTTCTTGGCTGTTCTTTCTTTCTAGACTGTTTTTGGCTGTTCTTTCTTTCTAATGGTCTTTCTTGACTTCTTTCTTTCTTTCTTTCTTTCTTTCTTGGCTGTTCTTTCTTTCTTTTGGTCTTTCTTCACTGTCTTTCTTGGCTGTTCTTTCTGTCTTTCTTGACTGTTCTCTTTTCTTTCTTCCTGTCTTTTTTCTTGACTGTTCTTTCTTAGCTGTTCTTTTTTCCCCCTATTTGTCTTGCTTGGCTTTTCTTTCTTTCTTTCTTTCTTTCTTTCTGTTTCTTTCTTGATTGTTTTCTCTTTTTCTTTTTTGTCATCCTTGACTATTCATTCATTCATTCTTTCTGGACTGTTCTCCCTTTCTTTTGGTCTTTCTTGACTTTCTTTCTTGGCTGTTCTTTCTTTCTAGACTGTTTTTGGCTGTTCTTTCTTTCTAATGGTCTTTCTTGACTTCTTTCTTTCTTTCTTGGCTGTTCTTTCTTTCTTTTGGTCTTTCTTCACTGTCTTTCTTGGCTGTTCTTTCTGTCTTTCTTGACTGTTCTCTTTTCTTTCTTCCTGTCTTTTTTCTTGACTGTTCTTTCTTAGCTGTTCTTTTTCCCCCTATTTGTCTTGCTTGGCTTTTCTTTCTTTCTTTCTTTCTTTCTTTCTGTTTCTTTCTTGATTGTTTTCTCTTTTTCTTTTTTGTCATCCTTGACTATTCATTCATTCATTCTTTCTGGACTGTTCTCCCTTTCTTTTGGTCTTTCTTGACTTTCTTTCTTGGCTGTTCTTTCTTTCTAGACTGTTTTTGGCTGTTCTTTCTTTCTAATGGTCTTTCTTGACTTCTTTCTTTCTTTCTTTCTTTCTTGGCTGTTCTTTCTTTTGGGACTGTTCTTGGCTGTTCTTTCTTTTTGTCTTTCTTGACTGTTCTTTCTTTCTTGACTGGTGTTTCTTTCTTTGTGGATTTCTTTTTTTTTGTCATTCTTGACAGTTTTTTTTGTTTGTTCGCTTGCTTTCAATTTTTTATTGTTCTTTTTGTCTTTGTTTCTTTCTTCTTCTTTTTTTTTGCCATTCTTTATTTGATCTTTGTATATGTCTTTTTTTTTTGGTTTCTTGCTGTCTGTCTGTCTTTGTGATAACAATGTCTAATAATAACAGTATCACTTCCTGTCCACTGACTGTTGGTTGCTTTATGACTTTTGTTCTAGAACCGCCTAGACATCAAAAACGGCAGCATCCTGCGTTTAACCAAAGCACCAGTGAGTATCACAAAACCTCATGTGCCCAAATTGGTCATTTTGCAACCAGAGCTTGACAGCGACAATATTTAACTTGCATAATGTATCTAAACACATCTGTTCATGCAGTCTTTGTGTTAAATTCAAATGTACACAACCACAGTACCGTGTAATGGCAATGTTTTCTTGCTCTGTGGTTTATAACACTGTGTCTGTCAGGGCCGTTGTGCTGAAGATCTGTATAAAGGCATTCAGAATTCAGACTCCGGCGTGCGCTGTGACTCTTTGAAGCTGCTGGCCAATGTTTCCACCGACATTACATTCGCTCAAGAGTTTATCAGCCGTGATGGACACTCCCTGCTCGTCAAGATAGTAGAGGACGCTCATGAGTCAGTTTCCTGCCTGTCTTTTCTCGGCCTTAGAGTTTATTATTACCGTCCGAAGTTAAGTATAAATCATGAAAGTATTTTACTTTCTGCAGGGCTCCTGTGATAATGACACACACTCTCACTGCTTTCATGGAGCTCATGGATCATGGCATTGTGTCCTGGGAGAATCTGTCCAGTGTCTTTATCAAAAAGGTACTAAAGCTACACACACTTAATTGGTTAACAAGTTACCTATATCTATTTTTATTGATTCACTTGTGTTTGTTTTTCAGATCGCCAGTTTTGTGAATGCAAAGGTTCTGGACACATCTATCCAGCAGGTGTCACTGGCTATTCTGGAGAGTATGGTGCTCAGCAGCAATAGTCTGTTTAATGAGGTCAAACAGGAAATCACCCTGGAGAGACTCCTTTCCCATCTGCAGGTGTAAGTACAGAAGGGTACTTGATTGTTTGTATTACCAATGTTTATTTTATGGGTGTGGAAGAAGAACTACAATAGTTGAGGGTGTGAAACCACATAAACGACAATAGATAACGATGCTTCTATATTGAGGTTTATTTATGATGAAAACATAAATGAACATACAGTTTCAAAGGCAGATGTTAATAATAACGGTTCTCAGTGCTTACAAAAACAGTCCAGTCCAGCATATTAGCAGTAAATTAAATAATAATAAAAGCAGCATTGTTTAAATGATTCAACTTTAATAATAACATCAACAGCTATTGTTATATGTGAACATGGACCACAAAACTAGTCTTAAGTAGCATGGGTATATTTGTAGCAATAGCCAACAATACATTGTATGCTAAAAATCATTAGGATATTAAGTATCATGTTCTGTTCCATGAAGATATTTTGTACATTTCCTACTGTAAATTTATAAAAACTTAACTTTTTGATTAGTAATAGAATTAGTAGACTTTAAAGGTGATTTTCTCAATATTTTTTTTTTGCACCCTCTGATTACTGATTTTCAAATTGTTGTTTCTCGGCCAAATATTGTATTGATCCTAACAAACCATACATCAATGGAAAGCATATTTATTATTATCAGCTTTCAGATTATGTCACAAAATTGACCCTTATGACTGGTTTTGTGGTCCTGGGTCACATTATTTACATATTATTGTCATTATAATCAAATTACATAGCAGTTGCATTACATTCAAAAAGAGAAGTATGCTTCTAGAGGGCGTCATTGTCCTCTTTTCTGCTTGACACACAAGTAAACGTTACTTCCTTTGTCATGCAAGTGAATGTTTCTTCCTCTTTCTGAAAATACCTTTCGGTTTAACTCATCATGTAGATATTCATCACATTTAATATTAGCATGCGTTGGATTTGTAAATCAGCATTTTAACATCAACATTCCCCATTTCCGTTTGTTTTTTTTTTTTTTTTTCTATTACACTGTAGAACAAACCAGCAGCTGCAGACTAAGGCCATGGCTCTGCTGATGGCAATGCTGCTGGCTGGCAGAGAGGCAGACAGACAGGTGAGAGGATGATAGGTTTTTGTTTTGTCTCTCTGATATCTCAGTTTTGCTGCCACTGTCTGTTGGGTATAAGAATAGTGCAATCAAAATAAGTTCACTTTATAAAGGATAGTTCACCCAAAAATGAAAATTGTCATTAATTACTCACTCTCATGTCGTTCCAAACCCGTGAGACCTTGGTTCATCTTCAGAACACAAATTAAGATGTGTTTGATACATTGCGTCAGGGTACTCTTGTGAACGCACACTGACACGGTAGAGAAGAAATTGTTGAATAAAGTAGTTAGTTTTGTTTTCTGTGCTCACAAAAAGTATTTTCATAGCTTCTTAAAATTAAGGTTGAACCACTGATGTCACTTGGACTATTTTAACAATGTTCTTACTACATTTCTGAGCCTTGAACGTGTCAGTTGCGTTGCTTTCTATGGAGGGTCCGAAAGCTCTCAGATTTAATCAAAAATATCTTAATTTGTGTTCTGAAGATAAATAAGGGTCTTACAGTTTTGGAACGACATGAGGGTGGGTAATTAATAACAGAATTTTCATTTCTGGCCGAACTGGCCCTTTAAAGTGATTTTTATAATGTGTTTTTGATTTTAAATTTGAAATCATTTCAGGAGCTCTTTGAATTTCTTGAGAAGAAGAGCCTGCGCCAGTATATTCACAAGGTGAGAAAGATTTGAAGCTCTTGCTCATTCATGTTTTAAAAAACTTGTTACAGTAAACATTTCCCATCACAATCAGTCTATATAAGACTTCTAACAATATAAACATTAAATATGATGTAACATAACGAACATGTTTTCTGTTTGCAGAACATCATCCACAGCTCTAGTTCAGTTGGAGATGAGATGGCCCACTACCTGTATGTGCTGCAGACGGTCCGTCTGAACCACCTGGAGGCCCGTATGAGGACGCCTCTTGACTCCTACAGCCAGGTTTGCTTTCATTCCGCATCTTCATTTGCTTTTTGAGTTGCTCACTGCACTTTTATTTCTCACACACACATTTTTCCAATATCCTTCAGGAGCAGAGGGATATGCTTCACGGGCTCAGACAGGCCGCGTTTGAGACGGAAAGCGAGAGCGGTCTAAGTAACGAACGTAGACGTTCCCTCTGCGCCAAAGAGTTTAAGAAACTCGGCTTCTCTGTGAGTACGACAGAAACATTTAAGTGTGAATACTGCATGGTAACAAGCCTCAAATCTTAAAGGAGACCCATTATGCGCCTTTTTACAATATGTAATGTAAGTCTCAGGTGTCCCCAGAATGTGTCTATGAAGTTTCAGCTCAAAATTACCTGTGAACCCCACAGATCATTTATTACAGTTGAGGTCAAAAGTTTACATACACCTTGCGGAATCTGCAAAATGTTAATTTTACCAAAATAAGAGGGATCATACAAAATGCATGTTATTTTTTTTTAAATAAATGAACTAATAAAAATGTACATACACTTGATTCTTAATACTGTGTTGTTACCTGAATGATCCACAGCTGTGTTTTTGTGTTTAGTGAGTCCCTTGTTTGTCCTGAACAGTTAAACCCCACTCTCAAAATTCAGGTCCAAAATTCTTTGTTTTTTCCGCATTTATGTATTTGAACCCTTTCCGACAATGACTGTATGATTGAGATCCATCGTTTCACACTGAGGACAACTGAGGGACTCCTATGCAACTATTACAGATAGTTCAAACGTTCACTGATGCTTCAGAAGGAGAAACAACACATTAAGAGCCAGGGGTGAAAACTTTTGAACAGAATGAATGTGTACATTTTTCTTATTTTGCCTAAATATCATAGTTTTTCATTTATTACTGCCCTTCAGAAGATACTTTCATGTTTCCCAGAAGACAAAATCAGTTAAATTCACCCTGATCTTCAAATTCAAAAAGCTTTCACCCCTTGACTCTATATGAGTCCCTTAGTTGTCCTCAGTGTGAAAAGATGGATTTCACTGAGGCAGATGCACCGGGGACCCGAATATAACACTGAAACAAGAGTCAGATTTTCATGATATGTCACCTTTAAATTCAACTGTGTTTTGTGTATTTGTTTGTGTCAGAATAACAGCAATCCTGGTCAGGACCTGAGCCGGTGTCCTCCGGGTCTCCTGGCGTTGGACACCATGGCGTATTTTGCCTCTCGTTACCCTGACGCTTACAGCAGGGTGAGTGAGCCCTCATGGATATTATGTTACCTAATGCAGAAAAATGTCACTATATTAGTATGTATCAGGCCTGTAATTCTTTGTCCCACTGTGTCTCAGTTTGTGCTGGAGAACAGCAGCAGAGAGGACAAACACGAGTGTCCATTTGCCCGCAGCAGCATTCAGCTCACTCTCATCTTGTGCGAGATCTTGCGCATCGGAGAACCCCGTGAGTAAATTAGACACAGCTCTGGAGATGGTGGTGATGATCAGATGGTTTTATAGCTTAGGTTATGTCCTGATGGGGAAAAACGTTGTTTTGATATGACTTTCATCACTACTTTAATACATTTATAATAAATTTACAATAAATGTAATTTATTCCTGTGATGACAAAGCTGAAGTTTCAGGAGCCATTACTCCAGTCTTCAGTGTCACATGATCCTGCAGAAATCATTCTGTTTGCTCTTGGCGTTACGTTTTCTTATTTTAATTTCACTCGTGTCTTTTCTGCAGCATCTGAGACCGGTTCGGACTATCATCCCATCTTCTTTGCTCAGGACCGACTGCTGGAGGAGCTTTTCTGCATCTGCATTCAGCTCCTCAACAAGACGTGGAAAGAGATGAGAGCCACGCAGGAGGACTTTGATAAGGTAGATCATCGCCTCCACCATCTCTGTGCTTCTGATTGGGACTTTTCACATCCGCTTTTCTTCTCAGTTCTGACCAGGGTTACTGCTAACTAAAATGGTGAAAATCATTTTTGTTAATTGAAATAAAGTTGAAATAAAATATAAATATTAGACACAAAATTTAAACTCGGAAAAACTTTAACTTATTTTATTTCACTTGGATTCTAAGGCTACATTTCCAATTTTCATACAAGAAATAATAAAATTACTAAAACTAAAATTTGATAGATAAATTAAAGCAAAATAAAAAATATTGAAAAATGAAGATGATTAAAAATGATAAAAGCACATAAAATGACTAAACAAAATTACTGCTGAATTTTTATTATTTATTTATCATCACAGGAATAAAATGAAATAGTGACCACAAACTTTTGATGATTATTTCATTTTATAGTCGTTGAATCTTAAATAATTCTTCTACCAAAATTATCAGAAAAATTGACTAAATTTCTAATATAATATTCTTATTAAAGACAGCTGAATTGGGCTGATTTGTAAGATTGTCATGACTAAAGTTAAAAAAAAAAAAAAAAAAAAAAAAAGCCATTACTCCAATCTTCAGTCTCACATGATCCTTCAGAAATCATCCTAATTTGCTGATTTAGTACTTTCATTATCAATGTTGGAAACAGTTGCGCTGTTTAATATTATTTTGGAAATTGTAATACTTTTTTCTGGATTCTTTGATGAATAAAAAGTTAAAAAGAACAGCATTTATTGAAAATAGAAATCTTTTCTTACAATATAAGTCTTTGCTATCGTGTTTTATCAATTTAACACATACTTGGTGAGTAAAAGTATTAATTTCTTTCAAAAAAATTTTTAAATGATAGTTTATTACAAAATATTTCTATTTTTAAAAATGCTAGAAAGAATAAAATTCTTTTTATTCATACATTTTTTTTTATTCATCAAAGAATCCTGAAAAAAGTATCACAGGTTCCAACAAAATATTAAGCAGCGCAACTGGTAATACAATGAATCAGCATATTAGAATGATTTCTGAAGGATCATGTGACACTGAATACTAGAGTAATGATGCTGAAAATTACACTTTTGAAGATATTTACATAGAAAACAGTTATTTTACATTGAAATAATATTTCACAATATCACTATTTTTTTATGAATTTTTGATCAAATAAATGCAGACTTAAGCATAATAAGCTTTTTTTTTTTTTTTTATTAAAATCTTACTGATCCCAAACTTTTCAACAGCAGTGTATCTTGAACATTAATTCGAAAACAAGTTGCATTATGGACCTGAAATGAGCTGTGAATGCTGTTTCCTGTTGATTTTAAAGATTCAAATAAGTCATTAGAAACCCAGTGTATTTTTCAAGTTTTATTGCATGTTATTTTAAAATCAAAGTGTATTTATTAGTTCTTAAAAGCTTTGATTTGCAGTTGAATCATGCGTATCTGAAAAGTGGCCAGCTGCAGCAGTGATTTATAGTTTATAGAACAAATAGATATTGATCAGTTCATCTGGACGTGTCCGAGAAACGCCAAGCTTGTGGAATGACAAGCATGCTGCTCCTTGACCAAACAGACAGACTCCTTTTAAGTGCTTTTGTGTATATCAACATTCCCTAAATTGTTCCGACTCCTTTTCTCATGTTAAAGAAAGCCTCCTTCCTCTAGCCCAAACTATTCAGCGGTGCAACAAAACAGACCTCCGTTTAATAACCGCTTTCAGGCCGTAAACCCCGTGACCTTTGTGACCTTTGGGATGGAGCGAGCGTCCAGCTGACCGGCCTGTCTTTTGTTTTCGCTGATCGCCGCCCCCACCGCACTAACCTCGTGGGCAGGGACTTTATAAAGCGGTATTAGAGGAACAAAAGCAATCCCGCTTCCAAGCAGAAATACACATCAGCAGTAAACCACATCCCAAAAATAGCTTGGCGTTTTGAAATGTCAAAATAGCATTTTCAGTGCCCTTTTCGTCTTTGTTCTAGAAGGTTTTTTGGAAACATGAAGAAAGAAACATGTGGCTCGGTGTTTAACGATTCAACGGTTTTCTTGACATCAAACCTGAGGAAAGTAGTCAAAGTTGAGCTCTTGGAAGGAAAATTACTCACACTATGTGTGTTTTCTAATAACTTACTCACTTCACAGCTTTTTTTTTGCACCCTGACTGTGCTGTTTCTCTTTAACGACCACTAATAGTTGCCTTCATATTGCTATTGCTGGCTAGTTTGTTGCTGAGTTTATTGGTGGGCATCTAGAGGGAGGGACCATACACTCTCTCTAACACATACACACACCCAAACACCAACACGCACACATACACACTCAATGTCACTGTGGTTGTAAGGGGACCGCAGCTGCTGTTTTCACTATAGCTGAGGTAGGATAAATGTTTTGTCTCTGTGTTAGAGGACGTGTGACAGAAGAAATATATTTGTTTTATTTTAATAAGCAAGATATGGAGGAATGGATGTTGATGTGTATATATTATGTTTGAGTAGACATATTATTTAACTCTCTTTTGCATGATGTTGATAACAAGCCCAGTTTCTTTACATTGCAAGCATGTTGATGGAAATTAAATGGTTAATAGTAAAGGGGTAACTTACAAAAAAAAGCCTAAAATTGTTTAAAAGCTTTTTCTGGTATTACTAACAAAAGGGGCATTAAAACTTGACATTTGTTAATGAATAAACTTCATTATAAAATGTTTGTAAGTCATGCAAATCATATTTTGTGTGAAAGTGCTTAAACTTTAACATGCATAATGCTGAAATTAAATTAACACTTATATATAATATTTGCTTAAAATTTACCTAAATGTGGGAGTAGGAGCAATCAAATGATAAAGATAGAGTTCAACAGTTTGAAACGGTTCAAAAAATGAAAATGAAGCCATGATTTACTCATGCTCAAGCCATTCTAGGTGTATATGACTTTCTTCTTTCAGACAAATACAGACGGAGTTGTATTAAAAAGTGTCTTGGCTCTTCTAAACTTTATCATGGCAGTGAATGGGTGTTGAGATTTTGATATCCAGTAAAGTGCATTCATCCATCAGTGGAGAGAACAAAACAAAACACTGGTTATGAATTAGAAGTACAAAATGAGGATTTGTGAAGAAAAATGGGAGAATTTCGATATAAGCCAATAGGAGACTGTTTTTATTTGCCGTAAACAAAATTTGGTTCTCGCGAGACTACGCCTACATCCTGCATCCTGCATCATCCGCCGGAACACCGTGTGGAGCACTTTTTATGATTTTATGCACTTTATTATGCTTCAAAATCTCAGCACTTATTCACTGCCATTATAAAGTAAAGGATGGCTTGAGGGTGAGTAAATCATGGGATGATTTTCATTTTTGGGTGAACTATCTCTTTCATGGGCCAAGTGGGCAATGTTTTTTGTTGATTCATTAATCTAAAAATCACTGATTACTTAATCTTATATATACAGTTGAAATCAAAAATTTATATACACCTTGCAGAATCTGCAAAATGTTAATTATTTTACCAAAATAAGAGGGATCATACAAATTGCATGTTATTATTTGTTTAGTACTGACCTGACTTCACATAAAAGATGTTTCCATATAGTCCACAAAAGAAAATAATAGTTGAATTTATAAAAATGACCCTGTTCAAAAGTTTACATACACTTGATTCTTAATACTGTGTTTCCTGAATGAACCACTGCTGTTTTTTTTTTTTTTTTTCTTTTTTTAATTATAGTAGTTGTTCATGAGAAAGTGAAAGCAGAAAGTGCAGAAACAATGCATTAAGAGCCAGGGGGTGAAAACTTTTGTAATTTGAAGATCAGGGTAAATTTTAACTTATTTTGTCTTCTGGGGAACATGTATCTTCTGTAGCTTCTGAAGGGCAGTACTAAATGAAAAAAAAAAAAAAAAGATATTTAGGCAAAATAAGAAAATCGTACACATCTTCATTCTGTTCAAAAGTTTTCACCCCTTAATGCATCGTTTTTCCTTCTGAAGCATCAGTGAGCGTTTGAACCTTCTGTAATAGTTGCCTATGAGTCCCTCAGTTGTCCTCAGTGTGAAAAGATGGATATCAAAATCATACAGTCATTGTTGGAAAGGGTTCAAATACACAAAAATGCTGAAAAACCAAAGAATATGTGGGACCTGAAGGATTTTCTGAAGAACAGCAGCAGTTTAACTGTTTAGGACAAACAAGGGACTCCTGAACAACTATCACTAAACAACAACAAAAAAAACACTCATTCACACGTTCAGGTAACAACACAGTATTAAGAATCAAGGGGATGTAAACTTTTACATCCAGGGTCATTTTTTTTATAAATTCAACTATTATTTTCTATTATTTTGACTATATGTAAATGTCTTTCATGTGAAATACCTTATTCAGGTCAGCATTAAATAAAAAATAACATGCTTTTTCTATGATCCCTCTTATTCTGGTAAAATAATGAACATTTTGCAGATTTTGCAAGGTAATACCCATTGCAAGGTATGTAAACTTTTGACCTCAACTGTATATAAACTGTTCAAAAGTTCAGTTCAGTCTTTTATTTAAATTCATATTTTTATTCAGCAAGGGAGCTGAATAAAAATTTGTTTAAAAGTTTAAAATTGTCCTTTTAAACTTAATATAAGAAGCCTTTCAAAAATGCTATCTATGGCTTTCACAAAAATATTAAGCGGCTGATTTCAACAATAATAAGAAATGGTTCTTGAGCAGCAAAGAAACATTCAGCTTTGCCATCTCAGGAGTAAAATTAAACACTGACCACAAATTTTTGACAATAATGTCATTTTACAGCAGTTAATGAAGTCCAGGACCAGGCAGAATTTGACTTGAATAATACACTTATGTTTTTCTTAATAATGTGGTTTTGTATCTCAGGACCATAACATGTAAAAGATTTTAATGTTAACCTCCAAGTCTGAAGTCAGCAGTGTCTATCCCTGTCTGCGAGCGTTTACGCTCTTCCAGCTAAGCGTGCGTGTCATTGCAGTTCTGTCTGTGTCACAGCTGGACGCTCACTGCAAGAGAAACCTATCATTTTAGTGTCCGTTTCTCCTCCCCTGCTGTTTCATTCGGGTTTCCCCATCACCCCTTTTCAGTTCGCCTTCATTACCCTTGACTTGATCCTCAGAGACATGTAGTTGAGGGGTGAGCGAGGTCAAGCGGTCTGTGTGTGAGTAGTCATCAGAGCTTACTGGAGGAGACGGACACGCTGTGGGACATTGCAAATATAATATATCTGATTTTTTTATTTTTCTCTAAAAGGTGATGCAGGTCGTCCGGGAGCAGATCACCAGGACTCTGTCCAGCAAACCCACATCTCTGGAGCTGTTTAAGAATAAGGTGAACGCACTGAACTACAGCGAGATCCTCAAACTGAGACAGACGGAGAGACTCCACCAGGAGGAGACGCTCGCTCCACCTGTGCTGTAAGTAGTGATGGAGGAAAGAGTTTTTTGAATATTTGAATCAAATGAGCCAACTGCTTCAGCATGTTTTGAAGCTCTCAATATCAGTATTAATAGTGCTGTAATAATATTGCTAGTTTGAACTTGAGTTGTATTAGGTAAAATCTATTTTTTGAAACGTATTTAAGCTGAGGTAAACGCCATATAGATAGTGATTAACGTATTTACAGAGATCATCGCCCCCTAGTGGTGAACCATTGAAATTATTTAAAGATATGAAATTCTTCTGAAATGTTTTGAAGCAAAAGCATTTTTTTGCTGTTTTTGCGTCTAGTGAGCTGAAGGAACGTCTGAAGCCGGAGCTTCTGGAGCTCATCCGACAGCAGAGACTGAACCGCCTGTGTCACGGAACCCTTTTCCGGAAGATCAGCAGCCGACGGAGGCAAGGTGAGATGACAAGATCCTCTCAGACACCAAAAATAATATCAGGATCTTCTGTCTGGAGTAACTGTCACTTTGTGTGTTTCTTTTTTTAAAATTTTTTTTTGTCAGACAAGCTGTGGTATTGTCGGCTCTCTCCTAATCACAAAGTCCTTCACTATGGAGATGTGGAAGAAGAGACAGAGATGCCCTCCATCGAGGCTCTTCAGGAAAAGAGTGAGGCTGACTGCTATAGAATAAGCACTGTTTTTGAGTAGGTGACCGCTGACCTTAGTCAAATAAAATTGATATCCCTATTTTGATATCCCCTCAGTTCCTGTCGCAGACATCAAAAATGTGGTGACTGGGAAAGATTGTCCTCACATGAAGGAGAACAAGGGAAAACAGACTAAGGTATGTTATTTTTTTTTTAATGGTTCCGATTCATTCTTAAAATTGAAATAAAGTCTGAATATACTAGAGATTCAATATTAGAATTCTAGGTGAAAAATGTATAATTTAAGATGATCTTTTTTTAAATAATAAATATTAAAAATTAGTTAATGTGGTGTTCTTTAATTAGATATGTAAAAATAAATACATTAAAGTCATGAAAATCAGTGTTGTGTGTGTATTTTTATGATTTTAATTAAAATAATTGAATACATCAAATTCAAAATTACTCATTTTAATGATTATTTAAATAAAAAAACACTAAAAACTAAATCAAATATTTTTGAATCTATAAGTGAATTTAGGGATTAAATTATTACCTTCAATATTATATTTTTAGGTGATGATTAAGATGATCATTTAAATTTAAAAAATATATTATTTATTTAGTGTTCTATAGTTATTTATGTGGTGTTCTTTAATTATGTATTTTATATAAAATACATTAAAATCATTAAAAAGTTGAGTGTGTGTAAACTAAAATTCAATTCTTTAAAAATCTAAAGTGAATTTAGGCATTACATTTATGACATTCAATATTATAATTCTAGGTGATAAGTTATAATTAAAAAATGGTCATTTTTAAAAAATAAAAAATAATTAAAAATTATTTATTTGGTGTTCTTTAGTTATTTATGTGGTGTTCTTTAATTATATATTTTACATAAAAATACATTAAAATCATTCTAATCAATATTGTGTGCATATATTATTATTCAAATAATTTAATACATTAAATTCAAAATGACTCATTTTAATAATTATCTAAATGAAAAATAAAACAAATTAAAATATATTATTTTTAAATCTATAAGTGAATTTAGGAATTACATTATAACATTCAATATTATAATTCTAGGTGACGATTTATAATTTAAGAAAATCATTTTTAATAATAATAAAAATACTAAATTATTTATGTGATCTTCATTTATTTGTGTGTTCTTTAAATATATATTTTATAAAAATAAATACATTGAAATCAATGTTGAAGTAGTATTATTATTATTATTATTATTATTATTAAAATAATTTATTACATTGAATTTAAAGTTACTAATTTTTAATTAGAATTTAATATTATGATTTCAGGTGATGCTTTATAATTTAAAGTGCCCCTATTATGCGTTTTCAAATATGTCCCTTCATGCAGTGTGTCATGTAGCTGTATGTGAACATAAACTATCTGCAAAGTTGTGAAGCCGACAGTGCACGATAAATAAAGTTATTGTCTATCAAAAAAAAGAGTCGACTCACATTTGCCTAAACGAGTCGTCAGGAATTCAAATCTTTGTTACGGCCACACGTCACAAAGTAACAGATTTGCATAATGTCCGCCCACGTTCTACGTCGCGAACAACTTGCCCGCCCATACATTTCCATAGGGTTTACGTCACATGGAAATTACACGTACATTATAGGGAAGACGCTGTGTCATACGCTGTGAGTAAAACTGTTTTATATTCACTTCCAAAAGATGATGAATCTATAAAGTTTGTATTTTCTAGCGATCGTTCAAAAAACGTAGTTGTGTATGTTATGTCATATCATGCTAACCGGCTAAATCACGCTTCTGTAGTTCTGTTGTTCAGCTGTGGATCCACTGTAGTCTGACAGTTTGTGATTGATGCAGCTTGACTGTCTGTCTGTCTCATTAGTTGGAGTAATGATAAAGGATGGCGCACGAAGCGGCTTTCAAACCGAATGCGGAAAGCGCTGTGCTATGAAACCCATTCGTTTTAATTGCTTTCGCCGCGCGAGGACGACTTGTTTCGGTCTCGAACAAAGCGGACGCGCAGTGGAGCGTGCACGCCGCAGATAAAGTTCAAATGAGTTGTTCAAATGAACTTTTGTCGCTGTGCTCTGAAGGGCTGCACTGAACCCAGCGACAGCGCAGCGCTTTCCACGTTCGGTGTGACAGCCGCCTTAATGCATTATTCAGTGTTGAAGTTTACAACATAGAGGTGTGCCCGGTTCGGTTATAAAAGCAAATTGCGAGCACTTTCCACGGTAGTCCGTGTTAACATGTCGATCAGCCACTTCAGCCGTTTCATCATCAGACTCTGACTGGAATTGTTATGGTAAAATCGATGCCATCTTTTCTATGTATTGACAAGTATCCAGGGCTGTCGTTCAGTAATGGCAATGGGCGTTTCGTTCTCCGACACGCTGTACGCGGTAAACCAATCATAAAGGACTGCGCCATCTGACCAATCACAGCAGTGAGGGCTCACGGAAAGGAGGGGTTTAGAGAGACTGATTCTTCAAACTGCTTCGCACGAGTCGTTCAGGAATCATTTAGAAATGGGGTAAAATTAAATCTATTTTTGGAGAAAACTGAAGTGTTTTTTGACCCTGCATACATGTAAACCTGTTTTGGGAGTCCATTAAAACAATATTAGCAACCTTTAAAATGGCTTAATAGAGGCACTTTAAGATAATCATTTTTAAATAATAAATAACTAATCAATTTAAGAACACCAAATAAATAATAATTTGATATATGTTTATGTGATGTTCTTCAGTTGTTTTATATAAAAATATATAAAAATCTTTCAAATCAATGTTGTGTGTGGGGTATTAACTATTATTGTTATTATTATTAAATTAATTTAATACATTAAATTCAAAATTACTAATTACAATTATCTAATTGAAATATAAAATACTAAAAACTAAAATCAGTTATTTTAAAATGTATTATTGAATTTAGGCTTTACATTATAACAATCTGATGGGTATTAATTTTGAGTTTTTTTTTAAAGGTTGCATTTAACAGCGTTTTTAAATTATTAGTATTTTTAATGATTGATTTATTAGATGATGGCAGAGGTGGTCTAAATGGAAAAACAGGGAAACAAGAATAAAATTAATTAAATATCTGATATTGACTGATAAATACTGATTATAATCTGTTGATATTGGTCAATCACTGTAGTGCCAATATACTGTGCATTCTTAAAATTTAGTATATTTATTTTGTTAATGTTTATTCATGGTCTTATTGTAAACAGTTTGTGACTTCATCAATATTTAACCTGAACAGTATCAAAATCAGTGGAAAATGACCAAAATGTGTTGACTTTAAAACATTGGCATTAATTCAAAAGTTATTCAAAATTTCGCAGGTTTTCTAGTTTTATTAGATAACAAAACTGAACTGTAACTGTGTTCTGGGCTGTGGTTGGTTTTGCAGGAAGTGTTGGACTTGGCTTTCAGCATCACATATGACGTTGAAGAGTACAGCTTGAATTTCATCGCCTCTTCCAGAACAGATGTCAGTTGAATCTATTTTTCCCACTACTGAACTGCTGAGAGCCTTCTGTTTTATTGTACTGTTAGCTCAGTTCAACCAGTGCTAATTTAACCGACAAAGTCCTTATTCCAGTAGCCCCAATTTCATCTTTCACTTCTTGTCTTTCAGTTCTGTCTATGGACAGACGGGCTCAACGTGCTTCTGGGAAAAGAGATGAGCAGTGAGAGCATGCGCAGCGAACTAGAGATTCTCCTCTCTATGGAAATCAAACTCCGCCTCCTAGACCTGGAAAACGTCCCGATCCCAGACACGGCACCGCCAATCCCCAAACCACCCAGCAACTTCAACTTCTGCTACGACTTCAGCCAAGCCGAACAATAACACAAGAGTTATAAGCATGTGGTCAACAGCGGTTATTACTGCATTGATAAGACAGGAAACAACTGGAAATGGCCACTCGGTGGCAGCAGAAATGCAGGTTTCAGATTGGGAGACATTTGATAGTGTTACAGAGCATGAAATGAGAGTGAGAGAGCACTTTGTGTTTGCAGAACGTGTTCGTTTGAGGTGCTGTGCTGTAATATAAATGCCTGCAGTGAATAAGACAGTCATGCGTTGTGTTTTTATTAGTTGAAGGCCTGACGTATTGTATCGAAAGTGCCCGTTTTGTCAAAACGCACACTTTTTGTGGTACTTTTCCCTTTCAGCTTCTACCAAAATTGTACTAAAAGGCATCAAGCAGCTTATTTGGGAGGGGAAAAATGATTCAAATATGTTATAAACATTTGTTCTTATTCGTTTCCTTCATGATGGTTTTGAGACTAAAAATGGTACTTATCTAGTACGATGTTTAAATGGTTAGTAAACCCAAAAATGAAAATTCTGGCATTAATTACTCACCATCGTATTGTTCCAACCCTGTAAGACTTTCGTTCTTCTTCGAAACGTAACGGTTAACGTTACTCCACCCTAAAATGAACATTTTGTCATTAATTACTTACCCCATGTCGTTCCAAACCCGTAAAAGCTTTGTTTTTCTTCAGAACACAAATTAAGATATTTTTGATGCAATCTCAAGGGTTCAAAGAAAACAAAAACAAGGACTTTATTTAACAATTAGTCTCGTCCGCGTCACCCTAGCGCCATTTTGGAGCGTATGCAGTACAACGTTATGTATCAGCTGCACGCGGATACGCTGTTTACGTCGTTTACGCTTTGATTTAAATGAAAACAGCGTATCCGCGTGAAGAAGCTGACAGAACAGCGTACGCTGTTTACGTTCATTCGATGCGCTCCAAAATGGCGCTAGGACGCTGTTTTCTTTGCGTACAAAAAAGTATTCTCGTAGCTTCGTAAAGTTACGGTTGAACCCCTGATGTCACATGAATTATTTTACCGATCTCCTTGTTACGTTTCTGGACGTTGATCGTGTTAATTACATTGCTGTCTATGGGAGGGTCAGAATGCATCAAAAATATCGTAATTTATCGTTCGAAGACGAACGAAGCTTTTACGTGTTTGGAACGACGTGGGGGTAAGTGATTAATGACAAAATTCTCATTTTGATGAAAGCCAAGAGCAAAGGTTTTACGGGTTTGGAACGACATGAGGGTGAGTAATTAATGACAGAATTTTCATTTTAGGTGCAATTTGCCGGATTCAATAAGTGATAAATTTGGTACTGAAGTGGGATTAAACTCCATATGGAACATGGTTTGGAGATCTAATGTTTTTTTTTTGAGTTATTAGAGGGGTAGTTTGGCCAAGTGGTTTGGTGTGATTTTATATTTTCAGTTTACACTTGATGTACATAATTTCACTTCATTTTATTTTTGGTCCAACTATTCCTTTTTTGATATAGCCAGTTTCCCTTCAGTTTAAAATATGACTAGCCCTGTAGGATTTTACATCGGAATTTTATGTGGAAGATAATCATGTTTTGTCTAAACATCTAAATGTGCTTTTACCGGTACATAACATGCACTTCATAGTATATTGATTTATAATGCATACAGTGTGTCAAGATCAAATATATATACTTAAAATATTCTGTGGTGCCATTTTAAAATGCATTCATGGACCTGACAACTTTAATGTGTGGAAAAATCTGCAGGATTTATATGAACACTTGTGTAATCCACTGATTTTGTGTTCTTTTGTGATTTTTACAAATCTAATGATGACATTGATCTAGCAAAAAAAAAAAAAGAAAAAGAAAAGAAAACAATCCATGTACTGTATTTGCCGTTTTGTGTATAGCTTTGCGGAACAATCTTGATCAATGATGTGTGGCCACTTTACCAACTGACAATGGTACGTAATATTAATTCAAGATTTGTTTATCCTTTGTATGGAATTAAAGAATGTATATTATTATATTAGCCTTAATGTCTTTTGTGTTTATTCATTCATTACAAATCAGTCACTGGTTGCGCTGTTTGCAGGTGTTGCCTGTGAGGAGAACTCGATAGAAAAACGCTTATTTTGGTACGCCATTGATTTAGTGCCTCAAATTAAATATAGACTGCAATCTCATAAACTTGAAATTAACTAAGTCTCTTCTAAAATGTTTTAATATAAACTCTGTATTCAAGTCAATTAGAATATATATGGGCCATTCTGTAGAACTGGTTCAAAGTCAGAGTTGAGAACGTCTTGGGGGGGAAAAAAAAAAAAAATTCCGCAAATTGTGTAACATCCAAGGTGCAGTTTCTAGTAATTGTGCAGTTAATTCTCATATTGTATTTTCAGAATATTGGAATATTTGTCCTCTCCCCAAATTTGTCACTCCATAGTACACAGTAATGTATCATTTAACAAGAAGGGTTATATTGACCTATTAAGATTTTGCTTACATCTTCCTTATAAATAGACATATTTTTCTATTTTATTAAAATGTTTTTAAAGGTAAATCAGTTTACAATTTTAACAATAGTTCACGTGTGATTGATGAGATTTTTTATATTTTGAATTAAATTTTTCTTTGTAAAAGGCAAAAAGTTGATCATACTGATTTCAAACTTAAGGATTTATTAGTTTGAATATACATTGAACCAAACACCATCATAACATTCTAATTGATAATTTAATATACTTTATTTTTGACAAAACATCCCATGTTTCGGTCGTGACAGTAATGTTTTGGTAGCGACCACATTACATTACAGAAATTTAACTTGCGTACTAAAACCCTATTAAAACATAAAATACTGAAAATGTGCATAACTGTACTAAAATTTAGTTTATTTCCCCAAATAAAAGATTATTTGCTCCCTTTTGTCACTACCGAAACAATGTTTCGGCTGTGATTATTATGGTAGTAATAATTTTATGGGATAACACCCACAAAAAACAAAGATATCACTACTGAAACTTCAGCAAATGTTTCTGTCGTGACAATTTTACATACTTTTGAACCTAGCTCAAAGATGCTAATCAGCACGTGGTTAGCTAACACAGTTCTGAACCGTTGTACACATAAAAACTAAATGTTATAGAACAACTCCCAAAAAAGTTTAATTATAGAAAAATGGTGTTCGGTAGTGACATTTTTCATACTTTTGAACACATTTACCTCAAAATGATGGGTTCTATTCACCTTGTAGCTATGAGAGAGAGTGACACAAATATTTCCTGATCATAAATGTAGGGGTGTAGTTAAAATCAGTCTGTCAATGAACGAAACCATACACTGTTTCGGTAGTGAGATGAAAATATAGGACACATTTTTACTCACAGGTTCATAATTTACAAAGGAAATATATATTTATATAAATCTTCACTTTTAAAAAAAAAAAAAAATCAAAAATTTATAAATCAAAAAGATTTTATAAAAACAATGGAATAAAATGCAAAAATTATTTCAAGTTAGGGTTTGGGACAGCCACCTCGCAATTGCAAGTACCCACTAAATGATGACTTTAGATATATTAAGCTTACTGATAATTTCAATATTATTGTGGGTTTCAATAGATAATAAAAGGATCTTAGTAAACATCTAAGATTTAAATACTTAAATGCTTTTTAAATGTGTCTTTTGGTTGTGGGTCAGGAGTTTGCACCAGTTCTGTAAAATGCCCAATGTAGAAAGTATAATTCCAAGTTTGAAACATGACTTTTAAGTACAGGTTGAGCAACAAATTATATTATAAAACTAGACCTTTGAGCCTATTACTCAGTCATGCAACCTAAAAGTTCACCCTTATCTGGCGCTGACAAAACAGAAGTTGTAAAGTGTGGCCTAGTTTCACGCAGACTGACAGGTATGGAAACCAGACCGTTCTGAATGGCCAAGGCCCGCTCAAAAAGTCATATGACTGACAGGTAAAGCAACCAATCATGTTTCGTTTTGTGCACGTCATGTTTACGGGCATGGAAATGTCCTTATAATAACAGACCACTGTGTAAACATATTTTAAAGATTTTGTGCCGCGACCTTTAAATATTTTACATACTTTCCAGCATTTCGCTGATCCTGA
This sequence comes from Cirrhinus mrigala, assembly GCA_036247105.1. Classification (NCBI taxonomy): domain Eukaryota; kingdom Metazoa; phylum Chordata; class Actinopteri; order Cypriniformes; family Cyprinidae; genus Cirrhinus; species Cirrhinus mrigala. Next base: position 14,463,386 of record CM070031.1, on the reverse strand, counting down.
TAAGCGCTCATTGCCACAGTTGTAAACATGACGGATTTCTTCTTTTAAACGAGGGGGTTTGGTATCACAGCATCTTTGTTTCTAGTCTGAACGTTAAAGAATTAGTTCACTTCCAAATCAAAAATTTCCAGATAATGTACTCACCCCCTTGTCATCCAAGATGTTCATGTCTCTCTTTCTTCAGTTGTAAAGAAATGAGGAAAACATTTAAGGATTTCTCTCCATACAGTCATGGCCAAAAAAAATGGCACCCTTGCAATTCTGTCAGAAAATTGTTCCAATTGCAAATGTTTTGGTATTCACATGCTTATTGTTTTTGTTTGCACTGCAACAACACAAAAATACAGAGAAGAAAAACTGATAAAATTTCACACAGATCTCAAAAATGGACTGGACAGAATTATTGGCACCTTGTCAAAATTATAAGAAATAATTGCTTTTCAAGCATGTGATGCTCCTGTAATTTGTATTTAGACACACCTGTGGCAAGTAACAGGTGTGGGCAATATAGTAATCACACTTGCAACTAGTTAAAATGTAGAAAAGTTGACTCAGCCTTTGTGTTGTGTGTCACACTGAGCAAAGAAAAAAGAAAGAAGTGTAAAGAGTTGTCTGTGGATTTGAGGGAAAAAATTGTGGAAAAACATGGACAATCTCAAGGCTACAAGTCCATCTCCAGAGATCTTAAGGTTCCTGTGTCCACTGTGCGCAATATCACCAAGAGGTTTACAGCCCATGGCACTGTAGCAAACCTCCCTGGATGTAGACGGAAGAGCAAAATTAATGAAAAATTACAATGAAGGATTGTTCGAAAGGTAGATAAAGAACCCTGATTAACTTACAAACAAATTCAAGCTGATCTGCAGACACAGGGTACAACAGTGTCAGCTCACACTATCCGTCGCCATCTGAATGAAAAGGGACGACCCAGGAAGACACCACTGCATAAAAAAGCAAGACTGGAGTTTGCCAAAACTTATGTGACAAAACCACAATCCTTCTGGGAGACTGTACTGTGGACAGATGAGACAAAAGTAGAGCTTTTTGGTAAAGGACATAATTGCACTGTTTACAGAAAAAGAAATGAGGCCTTCAAAGAAAAGAAGACATTCCCTACAGTCAAACATGGTGGAGGTTCAAAGATGTTTTGGGGTTGCTTTGCTGCTTCTGACACTAAATGCCTTGACTGTGTGAACGGGATCATAAAATCTGATGATTACCAAAGAATTTTGGGGCGCAACGTCGTGTAAGAAAGCTGCGTCTCCACCAGAGGTCATGGGTCTTCCAGCAGGACAATGACCAGAAACACACTTCAAAAAGCACTCAGAAATGGTTACAAAGTGCTGGAGAGAAGGCAGAGAAGGCATCCTTCAAATCTGAATGACCTGGAGCAGTTTGCAAAAGAAGAGTGGTCCAAAATTCCAGTAGAGAGGTGTAAGAAACTCATTCATGGTTAAAGGAAGCGATTTATTTCAGTTATTTTTTCCAAAGGGGGTGCTACCAAATATTCAGTTAAGGGTGCCAATAATTTTGTCCAGTGCATTTTTTGGGTTCTGTGTGGAATTGTATCAGATTTTATTTTTCTTCTGTTTTTTTTGTGTTGTTCCAATGCAAACAAAAAAAAAAAAAAACATGTGAGTACCAAAACATTTGCAATTGCAAAAATTTTCTGAGAGAAGGGTTGCATTTTTTAACAGAATTGCAAGGGTGCCAATAATTTTGGCCATGACTGTATAATGGACTTCTATGGTGCCCCCGAGTTTGAACTTTCAAAAATGCAGTTTCAATACAGCTTCAAAGGCCTCTAAACAATCCCAGCCGAGAAAGAAGGGTCTTATCTAGCAAAACAATTGGTTATTTTCTAAAAAAAAAAAAAAAAAATTACAATTTATATGCTTTTTAACCGCAAACGGTCTAGCTCTGCGTGAACAGTGTGTATTCCTGTTTATGACAGTTAGGGTATTTTGAAAAAGTCCCATTTCATTTTCTTCTCCAACTTCAAAATCGTCTTACATCTAGACCAAAACAAGTGTTTGCAGTTAAAAGGTATATAAATTGTAATTTTTTTTTGTTTTTTATTTTTTAAGAAAATAACCAATCATTTTGCTAGATAAGACCCTTCTTCCTAGGCTGGGATCATTTAGAGCCCTTTGAAGCTGCATTTAAAGTGCATTTTGGAAGTTCAAACTCAGGGGCACCATACATATCTATAATATGGAGAGAAATCCTGAAATGTTTTCCTCAAAAAACAATTTCTTTACGACTGAAGAAAGAAAGGGGTGTGAGTGCATTATCTGGACATTTTTGTTCTGGAAGTGAACTAACTTACTCCTTTAAAGAACTCAACAAACATCTCCTGGAAATCCTCGAAACTTATAAAAGTGTTTCCAAGTTTGCATGCCGTATGCATCGGATGTTCAGCCAATGGTCGGTGGGGTCCGTGGCATCTAAATGTAGCCTTAAAAAAACTGCACATTCATATCACAGTGGGATCAAATAATTTAATGACAGACAAAAGAAAATAATTCTTATAAAATAATTACTGACATATACTGACTGGAAGTAGAGTTTTATATCTACTAATCAATAGCAGATCATGTTTACAGTACTGTTAGAATAATTTGAAATGTTTGGACCTTCAGACCGCCTACACCGGACGCAACAACTAAAGTCTGTCTACACTGGCTGTGACAAGCGAGTGTTGCAAATCATTTGAACTTTGTGTCAGTACGTCATAAGACGAGGCATCAGTGTTACTTGTCACGCCACACTGCGCCACATCCAGTGTAGACAGCATAACTGATTATAATAGGTTCTACTGTATTTTGTTGCTGCGCCGCACCACTCGCTTCCAGTGTAGACACAATGTCAGTTTCAATCAGAAGCAGCGATTTACCACATTAATAGTACAATTATGGTCCTATATGAAAAAAAATAGCATTTATAAGTTGATTACTCTTTCATACCTGAGTTAAAAGTGCTTTAAATACATTTTCATATGATTCATATTCACTGTACAGAGTACAACAGTCGGTTTCCGGAAGTAAAACTCTGTTCATTTTCTCCATAATGAAATTGATTTTAAATCACGACTTGTTAATTTTACATTATTTCAACTTTTTTTTAAATAATCATTTAACAGCTGAATGTAGTGAAAAACTACATTACCCATGATGCTGTGCAGAAGATTCCACCAATCAGAGTCAAATAACACCAAAAGAGCTCTGCAGGGAACCCTTTTTTTGTAATAAACTTTAAATATATTATTTCTGTAGATATAATCAACCTTTAAATGAATTTCCTCATCGTTTTTAATGAGACTGTCATTCGCAATGCTTCATGGGATTGTAGTCCTTTCCTTCAGTCAAGTCTTGGACTTTGTCCACTTTTCAAATATTGTTGTACTTTGGATGGTTTTATTAATGGATTCTACCGTTTAATAAAGTCCATGTAAAGGATATATTTATTATGTGAAAAGATATTTCACATAAAAGATTTCACTGATGCTCCTGAAGGAAAAAACATGCATTAAGAGCCGGGGGGTGAAAACTTCTGAAGAGAATGAAGATGAGTACATTTTTTTTTATTTTGCCTAAATATCATATTTTTTCATTTAGTACTGCCCTTCAGAATCTACATAAGACAAAATAAGTTAAATTTACCCTGATCTTCAAATTCAAAAAGTTTTCAACCCCCGGCACTTAATGTATCATTTTTCTTTCTGGAGCATCAGTGAGCATTTGAACCTTCTGTAATAGTTGAATATGAGTCCCTCAGTTGTCCTCAGTGTGAAAAATTGGATCTCAAAATCATACAGTCATTGTTGGAAAAGGGTTCAAATACACAAAAATGCTGAAAAACCAAAGAATTTGTGGGACCTGAAGGATTTTTCTGAAGAACAGCAGGCAGTTTTACCGTTCAGGACAAACAAGGGACTCATGAACAACTATCACTAAACAAAAAAAAACAAAAAACAGCTGTGGATCATTCAGGTAACAGCACAGTATTAAGAATCAAGCGTATGTACTTTTGAACGGGGCTATTTTTATAAATTCAACTATTATTTTCTCTTGTGGACTATATGTAAACGTCTTTTATGTGAAATATCTTTTCAGAAATGTATTTCTGAAAACATGTTATAAAGACTGTAAACTATGGTTCTGAACTGTAGTGTTAGAGCATTATTCAGTTTTTCACTATTGTTGCATTCAGTATTTTTTGGGCGGGCCTGAAATCATGCCACGATGATGCTCTGGAGCCGCTGAGCATGGGCCCTCCCCTAATACTATAATAACCAGAGGGCATTAGCATCAGTGGTTAATAATACCTTTTTCTGTGGTGTGACAAACTCAGGACACATATTTAATATTTAGTGCCGTCCAATTGATTAATCACAAATAATCTAAAATAAAAGTTTTTGTTTATGTAATATATGTGTGTGCTTTGTATATTTCTATTTATATATACACACACGTATGTTTACTTTTTAACAATATTTTCACGTAAATATATATATTCATATTTATATATGATTTGTATTATATATAAATATATATTACATATATTTCTTAAGTGTATCCATTTACGCCTGTGTATTTATATATACACGTAAATATACACAGCACACACACATATATTATGTAAACACAAAAAAAATGTAATTGTGGATGCGATTAATTATGATTAATCAATTTGACAGCACTATTAATATTGCTTTACACAGACTTTAACAAGTACTTTTTTTAAAAAATGCCTATGGAAGCAATGAACAGAAATATTACTCCCGGAAGCAACGCTGCAGAAAAAGTGGACAGGCACTAACACACTCTATTACAGATTCATAGTACCATAGTAAAATCTGCGCCGTTGGCAAAGCGACACTGGACTTTCTCGAGAAAGGGCAGCCGGGACTGGAGGAGGTCCACCTGGTGCACTGTTATGTCCTTACACATGGACACATCGAGGGTCCGGAGTCTGTCGCAGTGCAGTGCAATTATAGAAAGAGTTCTGCAGGAACACAATGAGCGTGTTAAGTTCGTTTAGTACAAAAACATGGATGACAGGATGACGTCACTTACTCGTTAGTAACCGCGTCGCAGCAGGCCAGGAACAGATGCTGCAGTCTGTGGAGGAGCGGAAGGGCCCGCGCCATGCCTTGGTCACTGATCTGGGGACAGTGGCTGAGCGCCAGGCTGGTGAGGCTGCGGCAGTGAAGGGCGACTGATTCCAAGCTGTCGTCACTGATCTCAGGCAGCATAGAAAGCGAGAGTCGCTGCAGGTCTGGGAAACGGAGTACCTGAGGCGGCCAGGAACATTTTGACATTATATCATGTTGCCATTATTTAAAAGGAAATAAAAGTACTTTAATCATAGAGGTACCGACCTGTGTGATACTGGTGTCGGTCAACTTGGAGCAGGCCGACAGGTCCAGTTCTTGAAGACCCCTGAGGGCCAAAAGCGACGCTCCCTCTTGATCACTTAAGGCTCCGAGGTCCTCCTCGGTCACGAGACGTGGCTTCTCCTGGAAGGGCAAACTGGGAGGCTGGAAAAAGCCCATGTTTCCAAACGTCCTAGTAAAGCTTGGGCCTTTATCCTCCTTCACATTTAGGGTATTTATGAGCATACTGTGTGCAATGATTATTAAAATGTTACATTAGTTTAAATCCCACCTCTTTGTCTTTTGGTTCACAATCTTTGGTGGGCTCCACCATCCCCAGCAGCCCCCAGTCGGAGATCTCTTTGCACCAGCCGAGCCGCAGCACCACCAGTGCAGGCAGGTACGTCGCGATGGCGCGAACGCTCAGGTCAGTGAGGTAGACGCAGGATGTGAGGTCTAGCTCTCTCAGGTTACGGCCGAGCAGCTGCGTCAGGGAGAACATGACTGCATCCTGTTTGAGAATACAGGGTGTTAGAAGGCAGACAATACAAAAAAAAGTTTGCAGGATTATTTGAGGAAAATATAATTCAATTATGTGACAAAAATTGCATATTTTTATTACCCTAAATAAGCTTTTTATTTCATTTTGAGAATAGTTTATTAAATACAAATGATAATCATAAGTATAATATTAGAATTTACATATAATTATAAGTTGTTAAAGTATTCTAAATAAAATACATATTTTTGATACATAAATGAAAAAATGAAACACTATAAACTTTTTTTTAAAAGGTGAAATTAGGCATCACATAATTTACAGATTGAAAAATGAGAATTTTTATCAATACAAAATATAAAAAATATTGTATGATATATTCATATTACTCTACATTCTGGCAAGTATGCAATAATTATTTATATATAATTTAAATTTTAATTAAAAAAAATATATTATACATATTTTTAATAATAAATGAAAAATAAAACACTAAAAATAAAACTGTTTTATTTGTCAATTTAGGCATCACAACATTATAATTTAGAAAATTAAAAACTGACATTTTTTTTGATAAAAATGTAAGCCAATATTTAAGCCTAAATTTGAGCCAATACAATAATCTAATAATTATTTTTGTCATTATTACACTATTTTGTTAATTACAAATTATAACTATAATATTATCATGTGTATATTTTTATACATTTTAAATTATAAGAAAATATTATGAATGAAATATATATATATATATATATATATATATATATATATATATATATATATATATACACACACACACACACACGCACAATATATATATATATATATACATACATATATATATAAACACTAAAAACTAAATTAAATAGTTTTCTGTGGATTTAGGGATTACATTATAATTTACAGTAGCAAAAATGGATAATCATTTTGAAATTTGTTAAAGATTACTTTTTACAGTTGCAAAACTATTTGTGCTTCTAAATATTAGCTTTAAATGGGAGTTAACTGATTCCATTCAATAATTTAAAAGAAAATCTCTAATACTGGCTGATAACTAATATAAGAATTTTTTTTAATGTATACATGCCATTCAGCACGTTTGCCTCACCCTTATGTAAGTGCAGTTTCTCAGGCTGAGGGTCTCCAGCTGCGCCCTGGGCTGTGGAGAGGACAATCCCTTCACCAGGTCTGTACCGCTGACATGCAGACACTCCGACAGATCCAGACTCCTCAAGCACGGCAGCATCATCAGCTCGGCCAGGCCTTTATCCGTAATCTTCCAGTCCTGGGAGAGAGACAGCGACTGCAGTTCCTTTAGCTCAGTGGCCACAGCCAGCACCATCCTACCAGTTAACTCAGTACACGCGCTGAGGTCCAGTGTCCTCAGACCATTCTGGTGCTTGCAGAGGATTTCCATGGAGTAGTCTGTCAGCTCTTTACAGCCGCGTAGACTCAGTGCCTCCAGACGCAGGCCGGACACCTGAGCTATGGAGCGGAGGGACTCGGGAGTGATGCTGGTGCGACTCAGATCCAGGCTGTGGAGCGTGGAGGCCTGCTTCTGCAAAAGACTCAAGAGGTTACGGAGAGAAACTAGAGCGGAGGAGCCAAACCCGACCGGGCAACCTCGGTATGGGTCGAACTCAAAAGCGATGTGACATCCAGCCAGAGAGAGATGGCGTAACCTGGGCGTGCAACTCGTCAGGCGGTTGAAAGAGAGGTCTGAGAGGTAGCGTAGATCAGACAGGTCCAGTTCCTCTAGGTTTCTCAAAGCGTTCTGGACCTATTATTGCACAAAGATTACATGATATTAGATGCTACTGCCAATACATACACTGATATGCTGCTGTGAGTATTTAAGACATACCGCTAATATATAATAACCCATAGCAGATCTATACAGGTGGAGCTGGGGAGGTGGAGGGTTTCAGAGGAACTCAAAAATGCTCTATTGAATGTTAACGAGCCATTTAAATGTAAAGCAGCAAACTCAGTGGCTGCATATGCAACGTAACGGCTTGGGCCAAGTAGTTTAATGCCGCGAATGTCATCAGTTTGCGTTAAGGACCCATCAGCCTGTGCCATCTGGAGTTTCATGACAGAACGGCATAAAACTGGTTGGCCAAAATAATGTTTTTTAAACTATAAACATTTAACTTTGAGAACAATTTTAGAAAAGCCTATAATAAAAAAGCCTATAAAATGTAAAAAGTCTATAATAGACTGTTTAATGGCAAATTTGATTGTGACAACTTGCCCCATGCATATACAGAAAATGCTTGTATATGCATGCAAGATCTATATTCTAGGGTTAAAAATGACATACTACATTTTGACAAAAAAAAAAAAAAATTGACACTTAAATGTTAAACTAAATTTTAATTATGAAACACTATAAAAATTTTTTATCAATACACACACACATATATATATATATATATATATAAATAAAATTCCATTTAAAAAAAAAAAAATTAACTTTAGTGTTTTTATCTCTTCTCTAGTCTCATTCCTAATTGTGTTTAATGATCCTAGCACTCTGTATTATGAATATTACTCTTTTGTAAGTTGCCTACAAGAGTCTACTAAATGCATAAATGTAATATAGTTTATTATTATATTAAAATTGCACTACCAGTCAAAAGTTTTTTATTTTTTAAGATTTTTTTGTTTTTTAAAGAAGTCTCTTCTGCTCATCAAGCCTGCATTTATTTGATCTAAGGTAAAGCAAACACATATGAAACATAAACATCTGAAATATTTTTACTATTTAAAATAACTGCTTTCTATTTGAATATATTTTAAAATTTAATTTATTCCTTTGATCAAAACTAAATTTTCAGCATCATTTCTCCAGTCTTCAGTGTCACATGACCTTCAGAAGTCATTCAAATATGCTGATTTGCTGTTCAAGAAACATTTTTTATTATTATTATCAATATTTAAAAGAGTTAAGTACATTTTTCAGGATTTCTTTGTTTTTGAGCAGCAAATCAGACTATTAGAATGACTTCTGAAGGATCATGTGACTGAGTAATGAGGCTAAAAATTCAGTTTTGAAATCACAGGAATAAACTACATCTTAAAATATATTCAAATAGAAAATTGTTATTTAAAATAGTACAAACATTTCAAAATTTTTACAGTTTTTGCTGTACTTTGGATCAAATAAATGCAGGCTTGGTGAGTAAAAAAAAAAAAAAAAAGATTAAAAATCTTACTGTTCAGAAACTTTTGACTGGTAGTGTATATTATAAATAAAATATGATTATATTATAAACATAATATTTTTTATACACAGTATTAAAAAAATGGACATTTTATTTTGAGTAGGGTTGGAAAATATTCAGAAAATGCCCAAAACTTCCAGAAAGTTTGGAAAATTTCTAAAAATTTGGGGAATTTTCTTGACAATTCTGGAAAGTTTCCGGGTTGTTGCATACCTTTGCAACAGCAATTTTGAGATCATTTTTAAAGGGTATAACCTGTCGACGGTGCTCCTCTCTAGACAAAAAAGCTCCAGACATAAACAGGCTGTCCAGCCCCTGGAGGTCCAGCTTGCGGAGGCCAGTCAGATGTGGTAAGAGGCCCAGCAGCGAGGCCTCAGTGATGCTGCTGCCAGGAAGAGACAAACTGTCTAAGTGAGGGCCGAGGTGAAGCCCCACCTCCAGGAGTACTTGTCTTGAGAGGCTGGATCCATCAAGATGACTGATGACTAAACCACAGCGAGGGCGTCTTGCAAGTGCACAGATAAAGCCCAGTGAAGATGTGGAAACAGGGAACTTGAAGGTGACATTTTTCTGCAGTAAAGAACCCAAATAGCAATTTAAACAATTATGGAAGAGGGCTAAATGCTAAAAAAGTTTGTAATGTTTTAGATCATTAAGATGTTCAAAAAGTTCAAATAAAAATATTTAAAAAAACCTGAAACTGGTGGTCCTGGCATGCATCGTACCAACTCTTACAGACCAATGACGCCTCCTTTCGATCCGTTACATGGAGGAAACTCAATATGTAGGAAATTATCTGGAGCAGAAGGGAGAAAATTCACAAGTTATGCTCTCTTGAGTAAGTATTGAGGCAAGAGTCAACTACATAATGAAGGTTGGGGCAATATATGCATATATGGGTGTGTTAAAAAATAATAATATTACATATTTTAAAATATCCAAAATGAATAAATGCAAACATACACCCATAATCGTTTTATTGTTTAAATTTAATTTAAAAGACTATAATAGACTGTTTAACGGCAGGTTTCATTGTGACAACTTGCCCCACACAGAAAATTACTTTAAAAACAGAACCTATACTGAGAAATATTAACTGACATTCCCATTCTTCATATCCATTTAGTGCTATTTACATGGTACGGTGTTAAAAACATCCTGGCCATTCTGTCCTACGATTAAACCACAATGTAATGAAAACGTATAGTGGTTAATAGGAACTCGTGTTAGCTCGACTCACCTCAGTAGGTAGATGTGGACTCTCCATGACTACTATCAGCTCACCTCAGGCATCTGGTTTTATTTATTGTCACTGATATCAATTTAATATCAATATTAAATCGTTGACAGACTAAAGTTATTTATCATTCAGTCGCCTCAGGGACTGGCAGGTCGTGGACTGTCAACTTCATAAACACGGGACCATCTGATAACACCCTCCTGTTGTTCCTCCTTACGCATTATTAAGCGATGAATCGAATCATAACATTATCCACACCAAATTCCGCAAATTCTTAAGCGCCTCAGAAATGTGAGTTCATCAACGAGCGAGCAAGAAAACATTTTTAAAAAGAAAATAATGAAGAACGGACACAGGAAGAGCGGTGGACATCACGTGCAAGCGCGCAAAGTTTTCTGGGAAACGTAGTTTAAAGACGGACTCTGACTGGATTTGTGTCGACAGATGGCGCAGTATTTCATTTAAATTTAATATGAACACATGCGCTATACATATAAATATACACGAATGAGTTATGTATAACATGTAACATATTAATATAATTATTTAAAAAACCATACATTTATGTACAAACAAAGATAGACAAAGACAGTGCACTTATATTACTCATGAACTGGAGAAAGTGCAATGCACAATATAACACAAAAGTCCCACTGTAGGGGAATTTCTGCTGTTGGCAAATAACGAGAAGACACATTGCAGTAAAGAGTAAGCTGTTTGCACTACAAACCAGTGAGTTCATAATTAAAATAATACATTAAAATAATATGGTAAGACACACCAGTTTGCAGTTTTGTACAGCTTAAAATACCTGGCCATGAATGCCACCGAAAGCCAGACACATTCAATTTACAAACTGCTCTTACAGGAAAAATAAGGTATGTTTAATGTGGTCAGTTTTCTGAAACCAGTGTTGCCAAATCAAGTATACTATTGCCATGGGTTGTTTTTTTAGTCTGCGGGTTGAAATAAAACCCCCACCCCTCAAATGTTGAAGATCGGAAGGAGGTTTTGATGCCCCCACAATGCAATCTGTAGACATTTTGATTGCTAGTATCTCCTGGAACAAGATTGGGCTAGTTTTGAGATGCCAACTGCACATGCGCATTAGCTGGTCTAGCCTGAAAATACACTTTTTTAATGCTACTTGAGCATTAGAAACACAGTTCATGAGCCAGGTGTTTAAATATGAAATTTAATCATAAGCTGGGTGAACACTTTTGGAGAAACTGATGTTCCCCCATTTAAAGATAAGCTGTAGGCTATTTGAATGACTTGTGTGACAATGCAACTCGTGTAAACAGGCAGATCGGATTTCTGTAGCATTGCGTTCGGTACGTCAATGAAACTGTGACAGTTTGGTACTTTTCTGCAGTTTAATGGCCTGAAATTATTCTCAGTAGAAAGCATGTGTGGAGGTGGCAGTGTTGCCAAGTCCGTGATTTTCCAGTGGAATTGGGCTACTTTAACACTGTTGCCCTGGGTTGTTTTTCATGTCTGCAGGTTGCAGCGACCCCAATGATAAGTGATATTTAGCCCCTGCAATGTGAATTGTACCGGGGGATCCCCCTCGAAATGCAATTGGGATAGTTTTGTGTCGAAATTGGCTGGGTTTTGTTGCAAAAACCTAGCAACCCTGGGAGACGGTAAATGAAAACAATGCAGGAAACATAGAGGGGGTATGGCAAGTGTAAACACATGAAAATACGTGTAAACGGATGGTCAAAAAAAATTGGATATAGGTAAAAAATCAGAATTGGGCATTAAGTCAGCGCCAATAGCCTCGTAGTTAGTGCACCAACATATACAGTGCAACTGTGCTCACGGCAACTCTAGTTCGATTTCAGTCTCTAGTTCTAAATAAGAAAGGAATAAAAAGCCCAAAAATATAACTTTATAAAAAAGAATTGGGCATCAAGACCTGCAGTGTAAACGAGGCTTAAAATAGCTGCCCAAGAGAGAGGCGTTTCAAAGATTGCCACCGAGCGCAATACCTGCCTCAACTTTGGCATGAATCACATCAACTGTATCCGAAAACTGAAAAATGCTGCCTTGGGAGCAACAAAAGGCAGGAAGGCATCAAGGCACACCGAATCCAAAGTTAGCTTCACTTCCTGTCTCATAAGTTACCTTCATCTGATCTATTTTTGAAGGCAGCATAGATGTATCCTTCACTGCCTTTGATATTCCACAATCCTGTGCGTTCCATTCTGTGATGGTTGAGCAAAAAGAATAAAGATGGCGTCTGAAAGTTGATGGTCAGTTTGTGTAAATGTATATTTCTGACTAACTTTTGGCACTTTTAATGTTATTTCTAGCAAGAAATAAGTATTATAGTAATTCAATATTCGTTTAGTCGTCACCAAAACTCATTCTATTTCGTTGTAGATCATTAAATTGTCACGCTGAAACCTGTCTGAAATCAGTTTCATGAGGTGCCTTTGTGTAAAAACGCTGCCTGAAAATCCATTGCCTAATAAGGCAGCAAGGCAGCTGCCTAGATTTTCAGATGCAGCCATCATATGAATTCTTACAACATCACCACCTTGACCACCACCACCTGCCTCCTTACATCCATTAAAAAAATGATCAAATTTTGTATGGTTTTTTTTTTATTCATTCATTAATTTTTTTGGTCAGGTTTTGTCATGTTGCTAGACATACCCACATTTTAACACAACAGATTTCGCAACTGTTTCTTGTGTCACCATCGACTCGCTGTGGGGAAATTGTCGTTGTAGGTCGCTGACGGTGTGAACGTTGCTGAACGGTTGCATTGGACATCAATAGAGTTCTCACTGATTCAGTCACTGGCGGCATGTCAGCGACAGTCAGGTGTCTTAATGGCTTCTGCGATTTATCTTTGCGTAGTCGCTTGTTTTTACATCCTCTCTTCCTTTGTATTTGACAAACCGGGCTTTGGTTGTCTGCTCTGGCTGGTTCCTCCTCATGGTTTCGAGGCACAGGTGTTACCTGACGAGGCAGAACCTGTGCAACAGGTTGTAGACGTGGTTCTCGGGGTTTGTCCGTCTTGACAGCAGCCGTATGAAACAGTGGAGGCAGAGTTGGGACCGTCGTAGTTGTCTGGTTAGCGTCGATGAATCCAATGTTATGCTTGTTTCCAATCACCAGGAGTTGTAGGTGTGTGGGTGCCTGTCTAGTGGGCTTCACAGACTGCATCAGTACATAATTATACTGCCTGGTGATTGACGGCAGAAATGGGCGAAAGCCAAGAGATATTCTACAGGTAACTTATCTTTAAACATCTTCTAGCTTAGACAAATATTCCTCTTCTCTATGAAATCCTTCTTTCACACTAGTATACACTCTTTTCCCATTATGACATCATAAAATGATTTGGAATGTATAATGTCGATTGACATTTAGGTTAAAAGTCAACAAATGGTAGCCAAACAAACTGTAGCCGATTTGACCATGTCTTGTTTGTAATATAAATCGTGTTTTTTTCTCCAATTATAATCTTTGTCGTTACTTTTTAATGACATTAATTTATATATATATATATATATATATATATAAAAAGTGTGCCATTTCAGTAACAGGGTTGCAAAAATGGCAAAATGACTACAAAAATAAATTGAAGTGTGGCTTTCTTCCTCTCTGGTTTTCACGTAAGAGTAGGCGTGGCATTTTGTAAATTTTATGGGTTTGACTTCTGGTCTCATCCGTGTCCATCTATTTTTAGCTTTACAACACAGCTTGTTTAGTTGCTTGATATTTCAAACTGGTGTCTTATAATATTTTAATGTATTATGTCAATTATGAACACACTAGTTGTGCAAACAGTTTTACCGTTTACTGCACATTGTTATTCTTCTCATCATTTCCTTATAATGGCTAATGAACCAGAAGTCTCGCCCATAAGCTTACTATGGCGTTGAAGGAAAAAGTTGGACGTACTTTAAATCCAGTGTTTATTTAGGTTGTTCTGTAATTTATTCATCATATGATCAAATTAATCATCAGTTATAATCAACAAGCTGTTTATATATGATTTTATGAAGGTCATTAGCATGCACCACACACTCAATACAGTCCAAGCATTTATAACTCAAGCACTTCAGCTACTTTTAGTTATTTTAAAAGGTTTTTAACAGTTTGTTTCTCCACTTTGGTTCCATTTGGAAGCTCCTAGGTTTGTTTTTTCTGATGGTGTGATTGCAAGAAGTGTTTGGGAGGACAAACCAATCAAAAGAGTTTTCAGCTGCGGCCCAGAAAAAATATAATTTCAATAAATATAATATCTGCAGAATGAAGTATGAATTATGAATAAATGATTTGAGATTACAAGAATAAAGTCTAAATATTTTGAGAATAAAGTCAAAATTATGAGAGTCTAAATATGTCAAGAATAAAGTTAAAATTACAAGACTAAAGTATTAGTGTTTCGAGAATAAAAATTGATTAATTAAAAATTCGAGAATAAAATCACGAAAATTTGGAAGTTATAATATTTTGAGAGTATATTCTAGCCTTTTGCCCATGCAAATGGCCCAGATTTGGAGCACCAAGAGATATTCCAAAGTCTCAGCTTTCAAAATCTGTCGGGTTTATATATAATAGACATGTATTTTGCTATATGTCTACTACAATATTGTGTTTTTTTACACTCATTAATGTGGTGTAACAAATCACTGTATTCCCCTCAGTTTAACTGGCATGTGAATCAGTCATCTTTCTGATTACAGTGAGACATTCGTTTCATTAAATTAGGCTACTGTTTTTTTTTTTTCCATTCCTTCTGATGTTCCTTCATGTTCATAATGTGCTATAAACTTGAAACAAACAGGAAAAACACATTTATAATTTGTATTACATGATAAAACTGACAGAATTTGAAAGCTGAGCTGTGTTATATTAAAAGCACATTATTGCGATTACTGGGTGGCTGGCGCGGTACAAATAATAAATGGAAGACGTTAAATATTTCCAATCATTTACTGTATTATACCGTAACAGCTTGTAAAAGTCACTAACACATACCACAGAAAAGACAACAATATAACGTATGTTAATGAGTCCACTTCAACCATTCAAATGTTTTATTGTTTTTAATTAAATACATTTAAAGAATGAAAGATTGGATGCCACAGATGTTTTTCCAGAGTAGGTGGTGAAATTTTTATAAAGAAAACAATATAATTTAATGAAACGAATGTCTCATTGTAATCGAAAAGATGATTGATTCACATAAATACAGCAATCTGTCCCGCCACAAGAAAAACACATTAGTGCAAGATTGTTTGTATTTTATTATAAAACTGACAAATTTTGAAAGCCGAGACTTTGTTTTATATTAAAAGTACCAAAAGCACAAAGCTTACTGCTATTATTGGGTGGCTGGCGCACTACAAATAGGCCTAATAAAGGCAGCTGAAGACACAAAATATTATTTCCAACCATACCGTCCCTGTGAGTATAACAAATGGTATGATTTCTGCTAATAACAAATAATTAGTTGATAATTCACATACATTCAAATAAATTCTGGTGACCTGGCAATTTCTTCCGGTGCTCCCAATCCCAGCCATATGCATGTGCAGGCTATTCTCTCACAATATTATAACTTTAATTGCTTTGATTTAATTCTCAAAACATTGACATAATTCATCATTCTCAGTATTTTAGATATATATATATTTTTTTTTAATATCGTGGCACTAAAACGGCATCGTACAGAGGAGGGTGTGACTCAAGTTTAAACTAAAATAAAAAGGCTCACTAGATTGAAGTCAACCATGTTTTATTCCACAAACAGGAGGAATGGTAGAACAACATCTTATGGGGTTCTGTAACTTAGGATTTTCCACAAGGGCAAACAAGTTTGATTAAAAATATATAAAACTACACCAGCAAATTGTTCACTAAGCTTTGAACAAACCTCAAAGCCATTACAAACTTTTGCAACCTTGAATCTGAGGCCATATCAATATCAGTAACAAGCGGCAAAGTAAAACAACAAAATCAAGATCAATGTATCTGAAAGTCAACATTGTTCTCTTTATATCTCTTCAGATTCAACCGCAGGCAGAATAGTGATAGAGTATATGCACTCATTGTAAAAGAACGGATAGACCTTCTCTGTGAAATTGTGTGTGAAGGTATGATAGACCATCTCACCCAGAGGATCTGAGAATGACAGCCGTCCTGCGCTCAAGTCCAGGTTCACCCTCACTACTGTGGGTTTCGCAAATCTGTGTAGTGGGACGCGTGATTCCAGAGGATCCGTGACACTAAGTATTTCCCTGTCGTACCCGATACACCAGACTCCACTGGGCAAGCCGTTGGTTCCTTTTCTTTGGACGGACTCTATGGCGACGCCCACCATCCAGGACATGTTCTTCTCCACGTCAACGTCCCAAGTGTGCGTCCCTGTGGAATATCCCACATAGCCCAGCACACAAGGACAATCGACAAATCTCTCTCTATTGAGAGGCAGCCAATCTGGCATGTATTCCTCCATAATATCTTCGTGATTGGATACAGAAATCAGATCAATGCATGCTGACAGTTGATGGCAAGCAGTGTTGAGGTCCAGCACCACAGGACCTATCGGAGATTTGCATGAAGATTAAAAATAATGATACTAAATGTTGTATTCATGCATTAAATATCTTCAAATATACTACAAAATTGATGCAAAGCCAGAGTTGGAAATGTCTTAAAAAAAAAAAAAAGAAGTCTTTTTCAACAAATTTTGTATGTATGCAAATTGTATAACATCCAAGGTACACATTTCTATTGATAGTGCAGTTAATTCTCATATTGTATTTTTAGAAAGTTTTGGAATATTTGTCCTCTCCCCGAATTCGTCACTACCGAAACACAGTAATACATTATTTAATAAGAAGGGTTATATTGACCTATTAAGATTTTGCTTACATCTTCCTTGTAAACATATTTTTGCTATTTTATTAAGCAAAGAGTAATGAGTATTACTATTTTAACAATATTTCAAGTGTAATTTATGAGATTTGTTGCATTTTAAATCCAATTTTTCTTTGTGAAAGGATCGTACTGATTTCAAAGTTAAGGATTCAACAGTTTTAATATACATTGAACCAAACACTATCATAACATCTTAGCTGATAATTCAGTATACGTTATTTTTGACAAAACATCCTGTTTTGGTCATGACAGCAGCTTTTCGGTAGTGACGATGTTTTGGTAGCGACCACATCACATTACAGAATTTTAACTCGCATACAACAACACTACTAAAACATACTAAAATACTCAAAATTTGCATAAGTGTACTAAAATGTAGTTTGTTTCCTACTAATAAAGGATTGTGTGTTTCCTTTTGTCACTACCGAAACAAAGATAACTTGTTCTGGTCGTGACCGTTATGGTAGTGACAATTTTAGATACTTTGAAGCTAGCTCAAAGATTCTAATCAGCAAATTGTTAGCTAGCACAGTTCTGAACAGTTCGACACATATAAAGACTAAGTGTTAAGGAATAACTCAAAAAAGTGTGCGTAATTGCAGGAAAAAGTTGTTGACGTTCTGTAAAGTTACACAGAGATTTTCAGACTTTTGAAAACATTTAACAATATCATTTTCATACGTTGAAATTTATGGGTTAGTGTTCGGACAGCCACCTCCCAATTGCAAGTACCCACCAATGATGATTTTATATATTTTAAGCTTACTGATATTTTAAATATTATTTTGAGTTTCAATAGATGATAAAAGGATCTTAGTAAACATCTAAGATTTGAATACTTAAATGCTTTTTAAATGTGTTTTTTGGTTGTGGGACAGCAGTTTGCGCCAATTCTGTAGAATGGCCCACTCTAAAAAATAATAATAATAATAAATAAATGGTGCTAAATAGCACTAAAAGTGGCTTGTAATCATAGGGGAACCACTTTAAGTGCTACATAGCACCTATATCTCTAAAGATGGTGCTATATAGATTACGAGTCAAAGAACCACTTAGCGGTGCTATATAGCACCTCAACTACCACAAAGCAGCGCTGAAGAACCATTTATAGACAGACTCACTGTAACTGAAATGTTTTCTCATTTTCTTCCAAACATTGAGCTTGAAGTTGCCCAGATACTTTGCAGAATCAATGATGTCTCTTGAAGTGATCTCTGGAGGTTGGGATTGGACCTGGGCTCTATATATAAAAAAAAAAAAAAAAAAAAAAACATTCAACAGTGAGCACTGATGCTATAAATCATCAACAAGTGGCAGAAGGAAAGAAAAAAGCCTGCTTACCTCTTCAGTGATTCTTTGAAGTTCTAAAATGCAGGAGATGATAGTTAATGAAAACTTCAAAACATTTTTTAATGTGCTAATAAATTAATTGAAGAAAATAGTTAACATGTTAAAATTATTAGTGATTAAACTGTGAAACATCAAAAATAATCAAAATAATATCACAGCCTGAGCCCTTCAAGGGCTAGTATAGAGGCCATATTGGCAATACTTGGATGAAAGCATGAATTGCACGGTTAATGTACTACTGAATACGTCGTTCTACTAATTTATGTGTTACTAAAAAACATGTGGAAACTTCTAAATCATATAGAGAAGGACTTAGTAAGCAGGAAAACTAAAGTTAATAGGTGGTAAAGATACATACAGCAGTATTAAGATATTAGCCTAATGTTTGGATCAGGTTTGACAAGTATTTTTATAGCAAATCTGTGCTATAAAAATCATGCAGTGGGAGTACAGAAGACACAAAACAAATGGCTAACCTGAATTATTCGGATGTCTCCATTCTCCAGTTCCCTTTCTAAGTGTTCAACAGTGTTCAAGAGTGAGGTGACGTCCTCATTTATCTTCAGCATCTTTTCTTCGAGGCAGTCTGCTTTCTGTTCTGTTTCCTGATTGAGTTCATCAAGCATTGCCTGTTCTTCTTTATTTAGAAGCTGATGGAGATTTTCAAAATGATCCTTGCTTGTTTTTTCCACCAATGTGGCCTGCTTCTGAAAGGATTCAAAGAAAAAAAACAAAAAAAACAATAGATTATGTCTATACATTACATAGACATTAAAGAAGCATGGAGTACATTATAATTAAAAACGTTTTACAGAATTTTTTACAGAATTGCATAACATTTTGGAGAATCATTTACAAGATGAATTTCCATATTGATACTTTAACATCTGGAAAACAAATGCTTACTCCTACCATTATGTGCTCAGACATGCAATCACAGTGAGTTCTGGCATCTTCCATCATCTTTCTTCTTCTAGTCAAAAGATCAAGTTGAAAACGAAGAACTCCCTAAAATTGAGACATTTTGACAGACTCTTATAGAAACAAATATCAAGTTTTCATCTGCGGAGAAATGCGTATAATGTTTTAAACTTTCTGGAGTATCTTTGTAAATTTGTAATACGTATATTTTGATAAACCAAAGAATCGGTTGAGTGATTCACCCACAACGCACAACTACGTGAACGGATTCAAAAGAACCGATTCACTGTTATGATTCAAAATGAGCATAACAACGCCTCTGTTTTACATGAATAAACTGTTAAAATGAATAGCAGTCCCTGTACCCAAAAGTCTGTCGTTACCACATTACAATTACAAGAAATATCTTACCGATATAAGTATATTCACATATTCTACATCATACAATACCTTACGTTCCTCAGCGACCTCTTGAATTGGACTGAATGTGTGATTTTTGTGCTCTTCAGACTGTCTACAAATCTCACACAGTAACTTCTCAACATCACAACACACCAGAGTTCGTTTCACCTGGTGAACTTCACACAGCTCCTCTAAATGCCGCCTGTGATCCAGGAACACCTGACACAAGTTTTTCAAAGTCAAGTTGAGAGGAGGATTGTTCGTAGGAGACGTTTCTCTGCACACTGGACACACTTTTTCATCCTCGACCCTCCAGTACTGCTCAACACAGGCTCTGCAGCCACTGTGGCCACACCGAAGAATCACAGGGTCGGCGAAAACGTCTAAACAAATGGGGCACGATAAAAGTTCGTCAGAAAACGACGCCATTTCGCCACTTTCACCGCTACAGAATTCAGAAAAAGCTCAGTGAAGTACCCAGTATCCGGTCCGGCATGTTGATTGGTTAATCAGCCGTGGTAAAACGACGCGAATCACCTGTTAACTGTATCAATGCGCAAGATATAGCAACGCGCTGATATAGCAGGGACTATATCGTTCTGCGGAAGGAATTAATTTAACCCTGTATGCAGTGTCACGTTTTCTCATTTTTTTTAACCTTTTTTAAGGTACTTTGACCTTACAGTTCACACCAGTTACATGTTTTTTCTTCTTGAAAATAAGGATTTTTCCCCAGCCATATTCTTATTGTACTATACACGCAATAAAAACCTAATATATAAAATACTACACATAAGTAAAACACTACAAATCAGTACGGCCATGCGTCTAGTGCATTTGATGGGTTTTTAGAGTAGATTCAACAAACCTTCAACTGATTCAATTAAAAGACTGACTTTTTCAGGTAGCTAACCCTGTTGGATAGAGGGTTTGCACTTACCTCACAATTTGTTCAGTTACCCGGTTGCGTAGCTATACTGGGATACTCTGATGTAAACAATAGCATTAATTGCACGGTTATGTACTACTGAATATGTTGTTCTGCTAATTTATGCTGTCTAAACCATGGGAAAAAAATGTGTGGAAGCTGTTAAATCATTTAGAAAAGACTTAGTAAGCAGGAAGGGGCACAATATTTTGACAATATTTTAAGTTAATAGGTGGTAAAGATGCGTACAAGGCTGACCTGACAATCCTGGTCCAGTTTGGCCAACCACAAACGCTTTTTGTTCCTCAGTTTTTTTTGCACTCTTCTCTTTGATTTGTTATAACTTTTGGCAGTCTATAGTACTTCAAATATATTTACCAGTCCAACCGATTAGTACAGCCCAAAAAATGACATTAATTGCTCATTTTCAGCAGAAATAATCAGCAAAATATGCAAGTTTCGTTCGGTTCAGTGGCATCATTTACCTTCAGTGCCTCCAATATGGCCGACTGATGACGAGTCATGAAAACACTCTATTGAGACAAGTTTATGACTGAATCTTGGAGAAAAAAAAAAAATATTATATATATATATATATATATATATATATATATATATATATATATATATATATATATATATATATATATATATATATTAATTATTTAAACAAAGAAACATTTCAAATAATTAAATGCATCTTTATTGATGGCAATGTAGAACAAACAAGTACCAGGACATCACTCTCTCCTCTCTTCTTCATAATGCAATGCTTTATTTTGGTAATAAAAGCACAGATTAACTTTTGCTTAACAGTTGAACATTTTGCTTAACCCTTAACATTTACCAAAAATCTTTACAAACAAAGAGCCCATATAAATGACTGTAACACCAATGTAATTTTTTAAAGCTTAAGCCAAGCTTACTAAACCACCACAATAATTCAAAAATGCAGCAAAAGCAGAAATATCAAGGCTGTCTTTTCTGTCAAACACAAGTAATGAAATGTTAATAAAACTAAATTTAGTAAATGTAATGTGGTACTTCCACTCAAATTTAAATCTGCCCTGGTGAAGCAAAAGACAAACTAAATCACTGAATCAGTACAAAGGCAAAAAAATGGCACTTAGTATAAAAGAACAGATAGACCTTCTCAGTGAAAGAGAATATTATTCTCTTTATTTCTTCTCAGATTCATCCACAGGCCGAATACTAATACAGTATGAGCACTCATTGTAGAAGAACGGATAGACCTTCTCAGTGAAATTGTGTGTGAAGGTGTGATAGACCGTCTCACTCCGAAGATCAGAGAACGACAGCCGCCCTGCACTCAAGTCTAGGTTCACTCTTACTACTGTGGGTTTCGCAAATCCATGTAGTGGGACGCGTGATTCCAGAGGATCCGTGACACTAAGCATTTCCCCGTCGTACCCGATACACCAGACTCCACTGGGCAGGCCATTGGTTCCTTTCCTTTGGACGGACTCTATGGCGACACCCACCATCCAGGACGTGTTCTCCTTCACATCAACATCCCAGGTGTGCGTCCCTGTGGAATATCCCACATAGCCCAGCACACAAGGACAATCAGCAAACCTCTCAATGTTATTGGGACTCTTCTCCTCAATCACCTGAGATTTACTGCGATTCCACACTGTGATCAGATCATCAGATAATGTGAGGTGAAAGCTGGCTGTGTTAGGGTCCAGAACCACTGGAGCTAAGAAAAAGAGTGTTAAAAAAACGATATGAGCTGAAACACTATAAGAAAGATGTGTATTAACAAATGTTTGAATTATTAAATGGATTAACTCACTGTAACTGATAGATTGTTTGATTTTCTGCCAAACATTGTGCTTAAAGTTGCCCATATACTTTGCAACATCAATGAGATCTCCTGGAGTCATCTCTGGATCCTCAGCTTCACACTTGGCTCTGGAAAAAATATTCAGCAGTGAGAGCTTATGGTTGATTTCAATGCATTGTCAATAGTTGGTCTCATGATGAAAACATACCTGTAGGAACGTTTCTGCAAGACATGAAATACCTACCGCCATGTACATTTCATGACATATTCAAGGTGAAATGTGCACTGAATGGCGCTAAAAGAGTGTTCGTTTTTTCTCCCGGAACAGATGAACGTACATGGTTTTGTATGCGTCACCGCAGGGCTTGAAATGTCAGTTAAGTGATGTTATAACTCTAATGCTCCGTGACGTTTTAAAATAATGCACCATCTGCACTACATCTAAACCTACTCGAAAGTATGAACAAAAGCGAATGTGACGTAAAAACGCGACCTGCTGTTTTTGTTTGTTTGCATTTCACGAGATTTATACCCAAGGATTATGCGTCCTAAGTCCAATTCCATGCTGGATGAGCAACCGAGCAAGCAATCTGCAGTGATATGTACTTATTGGTACATATTTCACGTCTTGCCGAAAAGTTCCCACAGGTACGTTTCATCAAGAGATAAGGTAGGAAGAAACCCTGCTTACCTCACCAACGTGTCCTTGAAGTTCTATTGAAAATGTAGAAAATAGGAACAGATTTTTTTTGTTTTCTTTAGCAATTTTTAAATTCATTTTAATAAAACAGAAGATGACAAAACAAAGAGCTAACCTGAATTATTCTGATGTCCCCACTAGCTAACTCCTTTTCCAAGTTTTTAATAGTGGTTGTGAGCATGTGGATTTCTTCACCGATTATCTCATTTTTATTTTTAAGACTTTCCAGTTTCTCCTCCTTTTCCAGTTTTAGCTCATTAAACATGGCCTTTTCTTCATCATCCAAAAGCAGGTGAAGATGCTTAAACCCAGCCTTGATTCGATTTTTCAAATTAGGAGGATCATCCTGAAAGGATTCAGATAAAAAAAAAAACACCAAAAAATGTTTGGTGTTAAAATACATGTTACAATAGTACAGAAAAAGCATTAACAATTATTATGTACTAAGTTGACTGTATTAAAGGTGCACCAACAAATTTTTTTATATTTAATTATTTGTAATTTGTGTAATCTCCTTTCTGCATTTTCATGCGATCAGTTTACACCCCAGTGAAGGTTATGTTTAAGGGTGGGGTTTAGGGGTTCATACTTACTTTTTAAAAACAAAAAAACATGTTCATAATATGATTTACATTGTACGAGTTTGCACTTACGTCACGGTTTGGTTAGGTACCCAGATGAGCGGCCATCCCTGGTGAAAAAAACAGCATATGCTGGTTAGGTATGTTTTGATTCTGGGATGCTGGTTTAAGCTGGTCCTTACCGGGTTTTTGCTGGTCCTTTGCTGGTTTTTGCTGGCCCTTTGCTGGTTTATAAACCAGCTAAGGACCAGCATAAACCAGCTAAACCAGCACCAAAACATACCTAGCCAGCATCCCAGCATCAAAACATACCTACCAGCATATGCTGTTTTTTTCACCAGGGATATTGGATGTAAACAACAGCATGGATTGCAATGTACTACTGAATACGCTGTTCTGCTAATTTATCCTGTCTAAACCACAGAAAAAAACATGTGGAAGCTGTTAAATCATATAGAGAATGACTCAGTAAGCAAGAAAGGGAGCGATATTTTGACTAACTGAAGTTAATAGGCGGTATGTACAAGCAGTATTAAGATATTAGCCTAATATTTCACCCACCTGCCCAAAAATAATAAGAACAAACACAAAGACTCTTGTCCTGGAAATCCTGGTTCAGTTTGGCCAACGACAAATGCCTTTTGTTCATCAGTTTTTTTTATTGCACTCTTCTCTTTGATTTGTTATAACTTTTGGCAGTCTATAGTACACCAAATGATTTTCCCGGTCCAACCGATTAGCTCAGCCCAAAATATGACAATAATTGACCATTTTCAGCAGCAATAATCAGGCAAATTTGCATGTTCCGTTCAGTTCAGTGGCATTGTTTACGTTCAGTATGGCCGTTTGATGACTTGTCGTGAAAACACTCTATTCAAACAAAATCACCACCTCAAAAAAACCTTTCCGTTTTCCTGTGAGATTGGGTTGCTTTGGAGTTATATTTGGTTGGTCATGTGATCTAAACATGGCCCCACCTGAGAGGTCAGCTCTTAAAGTTATGTCACATTTACCTCATTTTCCCAGGCCAAACCATAGATGTGTGCAGATAATTATGCATATACATATCTATGGGTGAAACCCAGGCATATTAATAGTAATAACATTAATAGTAATATTATTAATAATAATCCACACGACTGGGAATGTTGCATGCGGGCAAAAGACTTCCCAATGCATGCTTTGCAAGAGGTTCAAGTTCATCATGATTTTTTAAAAAAATTAAATGTCATCATGAAAATAATTTGTAAAGTAACCTAAACATGTGACAATGTAAAAAGTTATGTGGAGCACTTTTTAGCATTTGTAAATAATTTGTTAAACTTCTTACATTTATCTTAAGTGCCACAGATTCACACTCAAGATCAGCTTGGTGCATGAGCTCCATCTTTTCCTTCAAGAGACCAAGTTCTGACCGCAGAACTCCCTAAACATGTAAGACATTTGTTTGTTAGAATATTCAATATTCAAAAATTTACCTAACATCATTGAAATGTTCTACACGATACCTTATGTTCCTCGGCGACCTCTTGAACTGGACGGTATGTGTGATTTCTGTGCTCTTCAGATTGTCTACAAATCTCACACAGTAACTGCTCATCATCACAACACACCAGAGTCCGTTTCTCCTGGTGAACTTCACACAGCTCCTCCAAATGCCGTTTTCGATGCTGGAATGCTTGACATAAGTTTTCAAGAGCCAAGTTAAGGGAAGGAGTGTTAGCACATATTTTTCTGCACACTGGACACCGTCTTGAGTCATTGACACGCCAGCACTGGTTAATACAGGCTCTGCAGAAACTGTGGCCGCACAGAAGCACCACAGGATGATCGAAAACATCACGGCAAACAGGACACATAAAGTCTATATCGCGAAACGGACGTTTTAACGCCATTTCTTTAAACGGCTCGTCACTTACGACGTACCTACGAAAAGCGATATCCGATTCTTTCGAGTCGAATGTTTTCAATGAGTTGACTCGTCTGAATGATTCATTCACGCATTGGACTAAATCCGTTCAAAATGTTTTCGATTCACTCGACTCATTCAGATAACCGTTTTGTTATGATTCGTGAACCAAGGTAAGAGCTTTTGAAATAGTACCAGACATGTTCTAAAATAAAACATACTGGAAATACAATTGTAAGCCAGTTTTATCAACACATATATAAGAGTAGGTTTTAATAAATAGCATTTTTATTCAAACAGCTTAAGGATTAAATTAATCCTTTGATTGTTTTTCTTAATGTAAAATGCCTCGTCACTTACAACGTACCTACGAACAGCTATATCCGATTCTTTCGAGTCGAATGTTTTCAATGAGTTGACTCGTCTAAATGATTCATTCACGAATTGGACTAAATCCGTTCAAAATGTTCTCGATTCACTCGACTCATTCAGATAACCGTTTTGTTATGATTTGTGAAGCAAGCTAAGAGCTTTTGAAAGAGTACCAGACATGTTCTAAAATAAAACATACTGGAAATACAATTGTAAGCCAGTTTTATCAACACATATATAAGAGTAGGTTTTAATAAATAGCATTTTTATTCAAACAGCTTAAAGATTAAATTAACCATTTTATTGTTTTTCTTAATGTAAAATGCAAATTCAGTTCCTAACAAATTAGTTTTTATTAGCTAATTATTAACTTACTTCTTAGCAAACACACCAGGGACATATAATGACAAAATAAAAAATATATAACAATAAATATATGCCTATGAAGGCTTTTCGCGCTGGTATATCACGAACTACTTGATGATGCAATTTTATCCTGAGGTGAACCAATCACATCCGGTGTTCACTGTTCAGTCTTGAAACTTTATAGTCTTGACATTATTAGGGACATGGAGACTGAATGTGCATTCTGTAACCTAAAAAAATAATAGAAAAAATATATTTATCCACCTTATTTTTGCCGTAATAGTGGGTGCGGCCATTTGTAAATGTTATGGGTCTGGCTTCCGGTCTCATCAGTGTCCAGCTATTTTTAGCTTTTCAAAACAGCTTGTTTTGCTGCTTGATATTGCAAATTGGTGTGTAGTACCATATTATTTTAATGTATTATCTTAATTAGAAGCACACTGGTTTTTAGTGCACAGTTTCACGTTTTACTGCACTTTGTTATTCTTCTCTTAAGTCTCCTCCATATTACTTCCACGTTGAAGAATAAAGTGGATAGAAATATAAACACAAAATTAAATACTCGGCTAACTAGTTCAGATATATTTTTATTGTAACATTGTTGAGTTTGTAACAAAAATGATTTATAATGTTATTGTTTTGATGCTACTATTATTGTAAAATGAATACACTGTGCATGTATATTTCTGTTTTCTGCAATATAAATGGGGAAAAATTTTGAGAAAAAAATCAAAAGAACAAAAAAGCATTATACAGTGAGACATCAATGATGAATAAACAGACATGCAATAATTTACTTTAATTCTGTGACAATTTCGCACTAGCCATGTCATTTCAAATCACTAAAAACAAAGCACTGACCTAGAACACTATTATTATTTACAGTTATTTGAATTACTTACAATTGCGTCACTCAGACCATAAATCATTTCAGCTGCTTAGAATGTACTAAACACATACTAAATATTCTGCAACATTAATATAATACAAATAATAAACAGTATTAGCAATTAACAACATTTGCGCAAGTAAATAATACTCATAAATAAAGCTTGTACATAATATAAGCTAGCTACTAGCTCAAAAGTAAATATTCCATTTTACATGGGATTGTCCAACAAGCATAACTAACTTCCCAGTGTTTGATGCACACTTATATATCAATGAAGCTATAAAAACAAGAAAACACAATTTAAAACAAGTCAACAGAGAAGGTTAATATAAAAAAGGCAAATTTCATTTTCCTTCTGCCCATCTGTTCTTAGTTTTTAAAAGCTGTTAATGGGAGCTTTCCACATTGTAAAAAACAAAACAAAAAAACAGTGGAATAAAATCACTTGTATTTCACACACTGACACTAATATCTTCATCACAGCAGACTAACCGACCTGAAAGAATAACAATAATTCCAAAAGATGCAGTTTATACATTCAGAGAAAATGTTACTTGTTATTGTTAGAGTAGTTGTGCATATCATATTAATGTAACATCTTCAGTTTAGACCTAGAGGCCACACAGCTGAAAAAGCACTGCGTTTTAAGTGAACCGTCAGGACACTGGAATACACTTTGCAAAACTGGGATGAAATGCTACATAATGCTAAAAAAAATATGAGCTCATATAGCAGTGAGCACTGGGGGTGTGAACAGTGTTTAACAGTGTTTAGAGTTTATTAAGGCACTTATCTCTTAGATAGCTGAAGCAAATGAGATTTCAGGTCTATTTTAATGCAATGGCTCTTCATTAGGGATGTAACTGATGTATGTACAGTAGAGTGAAATAATCTTATTAGTTGACTATTTCTATAATTCACTACAGTATTTTAGAATCTGACCAAAGCTAAAAGCATCCAGACATCCTGGGTAGACCTTATGGGTTATGCTAGTATGATATGCTTATTGATGTATGAGAAGTTATATTCTGTATCATTAGTACATGAAAGAGAACACTAAATGAGAAGACATTTTATGCATTCCTGAGTTCACTGATTGTACAACCCGTTTTAGGAGCAAAACACTGAGCACAATAGTGTCCTGCAAATTATTTTGTTGGTCTCAGCTGTCTGGGTTTTTTTAATAGCTGCTTTATTTGCCGCTGGATTACTTCTTTGCTATTTGGTTTCCTCCTCTGCGGGGCCCTCTTCAGCAAATACATTCCCGTCTCCAGCACCAGTAGGGGTCGTGGGGATTTGCATTGAACTGTCTGATATCTGAGACAGAGTGTCTGCGTCTTGATCTGAGTGCGGTTCGTGGACTGGTGAGTTGGGCGCCACAGAAGAAGAGATGGAGTGCTACATAAGAGAAGTAAAAGAAATATGTTTGATAGATACACATTATATATTTAATATATTATTATTTTTTAACTTTATATATTATATATATAATTATATACAATTGAAGTCATAAGTTTTCATACACCCTGCAGAATTTGCAAAATGTTAATTATTTTACCAAAATAAGAGGGATTATACAAAATGCATGTTATTTTTTATTTAGTACTGACCTGAATAAGATATTTCACATAAAAGACGTTTCCATATAGTCCACAAGGGAAAATAATAGTTGAATTTATAAAAATGACCCCGTTCAAAAGTTTACATACGCTTGATTTTTAACACTGTGTTGTTACCTGAATGATCCACAGCTGTTTTTGTTTGTTTCTTTAGTGATAGTTGTTCATGAGTCCTTATTTGGGACTCATATGAAACTATTACAGAAGGTTCAAATGCTCACTGATGCTCCAGAAGGAAAACATGATGTATTAAGAGCTGGGGGTGAAAACTTTTGAACAGAATGAAGATGAAAACATTTTTTTCTTATTTTGCCTAAACATAAAATGTTTTTCATTTAGTACTGCCCTTCAGAAGCTACAGAAGATACTTACATGTCTCCCAGAAGACAAAATAAATTACATTTACACTGATCTTCAAATTCCAAAAGTTTTCACCTCCCGGCTTCTAATGCATTGTGTTTCCTTCTGGAGCTTCAGTGAGTGTTTGAACCTTCTGTAATAGTTGCATATGAGTCCCTCAGTGTAAAAAGATGGATCGAAAAATCATACAGTCATTGTTGGAAAGGGTTCAAATACACAAAAATGCTGAAAAACCAAAGAATTTGTGGGACCTGAAGGATTTTTTGGAAGAACAGTGGCCATTTTAAATGTTCAGGACAAACAAAGGACTCATGAACAACTATCAGTAAACAAAAAAAAAACTTTGGATCATTTAGGTAACAACACATATTAAGTATCAAGTGTATGTAAACTTTTAAATGAGGTAATTTTTATAAATTATTATTTTCTCTTGTGGACTACTGTATATGTAAACATCTTAAATGTGAAATATCTTATTCAGGTCAGTACTGAATAAAAAATAACATGCATTTTGTAGATTCTGCAAGGTGTATGTAAACTTTTGAAACTTTTGTATATAAATTCAAGGTATGTACCTGCAAAGAGACGCTCGATCTGTTGGTCCTGTCTTTAAGTTTGGACCATGTTCCTTTCATTCCTGATTTCTCTGTCATCTCCAACGCCGCTTTTAACAGTTTGGGTGTCTCGGCACGAGGAGGAATTATCGGGATGGGCTCCTTTTCTTCCTCTTTCTTCTCAGCAGGCTTTTTATCCTTCATCACCATTTTCCTTAAAGAGACAGAAATGAAAATTATGTCATTAATTATTTACCCTCATGTTGTTCCAAACCCGTGAAACCTTCATTTACCTTCACAAATTAAGATATTTTTGATGAAATCCGAGAGCTTTCTGACCATCCATAGACAGGAACGCAACAGACACGTTCAATGCTCAGAAAGTTAGTAAGGACATCATTAAAATAGTCGATGTGACAAAAGTGGTTCAACCTTAATTTTATGAAGCTACGAGAATACTTTTTGTGTGCAAAGAAAACAAAAATAATGACTTAATTCAACAATTTCTTCTCTTCTGTGTCAGTCTTCGACGTGCATTTAGAAAGGGTCAGAAAGCCATCGGATTTCATCAAAAATATCTTAATTTGTGTTCCGAAGAAGAGCAAAGGTCTTACGGGTTTGAAATGACATGAGGATGAGTAATTAATGACAGAATTTTTTTCTGGGTGACATTTTTGGGTGAACTATCCCTTTAGGCCAAACACATTATTAAACATTATTTGAACAAAAGCTTCGGCTGGAAATTACCTAATGAAATACTAGTGAAATATTGTTGAGTCATCTTAGTGAAAAATAGAAGGAAAAATAGGAAAATCTTCATGGCTCATTTTTTTTCTTCCAGCAGTTGTACTCACCTTGCTTTCTTTCGCAGCAGTTTCTGAGACTCTGGATAGTGCACCATGATCTCATTCAGGTCCCTTTTGGTCAGGATGAGGAGGTTAGCAAAACCACGTGCTACAACATTAGCCGTCCGCCGGTTTCCTCCGCCCACAGCAAGCAAGCTTTATCAGAGAAGAAGACATGAACTAAGAGCAAATCTGACAATGATGAATTTTATACTGACAAAACTAAATATAGCAGCCCTTACCTGACCTCTCCAAACACAGCTCCTGCTTTTAGGGTCACAAACACTGTCTTTCCATCAGGACCACCAACTACCTGGACTTCTCCTGCCTTTATAATATACATCTCACGGCCCACTTCATCCTATAATATACATATACATAAAAAAAAGGTTCACATGAGAGATATATACAAATATATGAATACCTTTACTGCTATAGCAAAATGATTTGTCTGCACAAATACAAGTATATCTGAAGGTCTGTTATGCAGGCTAAACATTTTCTTTATGCTCCTTGCCTTCTTGCAGACATAGTCTCCTGGAAGGTACACCACTGATCGGAGCCTCTTCAGCATGTCAAAGATCATCTGTCTATCACAGCCCTACGAAAGACACAATGATGCAGGGAAAAAGAGATGCAGATAAGGAATATAGCAAAGTCAAGGCATGTGAAGTCTTTAATACATTAGCTCTTTCATGGACATGATTTGTGCCTGAGTCCTGACAGATTGCGTCGGCTGTGGGGATAAAGACAACAACTCCCATGATTCCACAATCAATCATGTCGTCACCAAACTAAGCCTTTGTTACGTTGTTTGTTTTGAATATGTGCCTTCTAGTGGCAAAAACTTACATATTGTGCCTTTAAAGAATTGTTCCAGAAAAAGAAAAAGAAAAAGTGGTTATCCTAACACACTTACAACTGTGAAAAAAACTTCAGTGATTTAGAAGTAGAGATGTAAAGTTTTATGCACTTCATTATTTATGTATCTAATTGTTTATTTGTTCTTATAAATCTGTATATTTATTCTAAAAATATATACATTTTAACACCAGCTGAGGCAAACAGTTTGCACAATTCAATTTATAAAATATTATAAAATGTATAATTTATATATATTTACGTTAATATTTTAAATATATTTTTAATTATTACATTATTTTACGTAATCATTTATGGTCCCACTTTATATTAGGTGGCCTTAACTACTATGTACTTGCATTTAAATTAATAATTACAACACGCTTATTATGTACATACATGTTTTTACATTGTACTTCTATTTTAAAAATACCTGAATGTAATTATATCTGTAATTGATTTCTGCAGTTACATTTATAATTACACTGTTGACCCATCCCTTACACCTTAACCCACCCTTAAACCTACCCATACCACCAAACCTGTCCCTAACCTAACCTGTATCCCACTTCAGTAGCAGCAAAAGTGTTTTGCAATACAATATGCACAATAGGTACATTGTACTTATTTTTAGATGTAAGTACATATTTGTTAAAGCCACCTAATATAAAGTGGGACCTTATTTATTTAAATATATTTATTAGAATTTTACTGTATTAGAATTTTAAGTTTTAGCACTTGCCTGGAAGAGTGGCACTTTACTGATAATGTTGTAGCTGACGTCCACTGCTATATCCAGTCTCATCTTGTCAGGTAGTTGATCTAGTAACTCTTGTTCATCTGCATGAAACCACAAAATGTCCATTTTAAAGGGTTAGTTCACTCAAAAATTAAAATTTTGTCATGAATTACTCACCTTCATGTGGTTTCAAACCTGTAAGGCCTACGTATCTCTTCAGAACACAAATTAAGATATTTTTGATTAATTCTGAGAGCTTTCTGACCCTACATAGACAGCAACGGACCTACCACGCTCAAGGACCAGAAAAGTAGCAAGGACCTAAAATAGTCCATGTGACATCAGTGGTTCAACCTTAATTTTATGAAGAATGCTTTATGTGCACAAAGAAAACAATAATAATGACTTAATTCAACCATAGTTGTGTTGCTGTCTATGTAGGGTCAGAAGGCTTTTGGATTTCATCAAAAATATCTTAATTTGTGCTCCAAACAATGGTCTTACAGGTTTGGAACAACATGAGGGTGAGTAATTAATGACAGAATGTTCATTTTTGGGTAAACTATCCCTTTAAGTAATCGAATGGCCATTATGGATGACTGTCTCCAATGTATTTTGGTGTAATGTCTGTCCTATGGTCTTACCCAGCATGCCTTGTGACTGCCATGTGTAGCTGTACCAGGTTTTCACTCTGTTCTGCACATCTTTAGGGATGCGGTAAGAGGCCATGTACTTCACTGTGTTATCCACACAGGCACGATAGTTTGTCTGAGCCGCAGTCGCTGCACCAACAACATCTCTCATCTGACACAACACAAGCCTCGATTAAAGATATTTAAACACTACAGAAAGCCAGTCAGCTGATGCCTTTTTTAATAATAACCCTACCTGACCAATCATGATGGAGAACACAAACACTCCAATAAAATAATTGATGAGCTGAAACACAATCTCAAAAAGTGTTGTGGGTTCTGGCAGGCCACCAATGGTCAGTAAAGTCTTCACAGCAAAGTAGTAGCAGCGAAAATAACTGAAACAATCACAAAGTGAACATAAACAAATTAATTATATCTCAAAAAATGTAAAAATTATGCTTAAAGATCAAGAAAAAAGAAATTATGCATCACCACACTCATAAACATGAGGACTGTCAGGGTCCTGCCCTGACAGCCTTGTCAGTCTTGTCTTTGTTTTATGTCTCTCTGTTCGTCTTGTGCCTGAACACATGGCTATGCCTTTGTTTGTGTTGGCCATGTGCTCCCCTTGTCCTGCCTCCTCGTTTTCAGATACCACGCCCCCTTGTTTAGTCCTTGTTTGTCTGATTGTGTTCACCTGATCCTTGTGTGCTCTGATCCCCTTATATTGTGCTCTTTCCCTCTTGTCTTGCTGGTTCGTTTTGCATGTGCCTTGTGTGCATTCTCCTTGCTAGTCTCTTTAGTCTTGTTAAAGCTTTCTAGTCAGTATATTTTGTCCTGTCTTGCTGTCCCCCTTTTGTCTCGCTAGATTCTAGTTTTTTTATTTTGTTCTTGGGTTTTGTCTATAGTCTTGTTCCAGTCTTTTTGGTTTAGTTCTTTAACCTTTTGATTTTTATTTTTCAGCAAGGCTGTTGTCTTGCTTTTTATTTATTTTGTTTGTAGTTCTAGTCATTTGCTTCTAGCTTTTTCTATTCTTATCCGTTTGTTTTTGTAAGTTTAATAAGTAATTATTTCTAGAACTCAATTACTTTTGTTCTGCCTTTTCAGTTTCATTTCTTTATTCTCCCTAGTCATAGTTTTTGCAAGTTTGCTTTTGGTCTGTTATCTCTTATCTCTCTTGTTGTCTTGTCTTTGAGTGTGTTTGTCAAGTTGGTTCCTGCCCTGTTTCCTGAGCCCTCCCTGGTCGCTGCTGCTTCTGGCCTGACAGTCATTCTGGTGCTTCCAGAGTTACTACCCCAGCACCAAGCCTGTGGTTCCTTGGGCTCCTACCTAGTACCCTTTGCCACAGAGTCTGGAGTTCTCCATTCTCGACCAGTCCGTTACCCCTATTGTGTGGACTGTCTTACTGCCTCATCCATCTGTGTCTCCAGTTCTGTCAATAAATTGTTCCCCTGTTCATTCTGCATCTGGCAGCCGTGGCCTAATGGTTAGGGAGTCGGGCTTGTAATCGAAAGGTTGCAGGTTCGAGTCCCAGGTCCGGCAGGGATTGAAGGTGGTGGGAGTGAATAACCAGCACTCTCTGACTAAGGTGAGTCCCTTGAGCAAGGCTGCTCCCCGGGCGCCGCAGCGATAGCAATATGGGGCTGCCCACTGCTCCGGGTGTGTGTGCGTGTTTGTTCACTACTCACTACTGGATGGGTTAAATGCAGAGCGCAAATTCCATACTTGGCCACACGTCATGTCACGTCCTTTCCATATTAACAACTATGCAACAGGTTGGCCTACTATGATGAACAACATTATTTTGGTGCATCAATCTTAGCCACTCATAATTACATTTACAAGTAACTCTTAAAGGTACAGGAACAAACATGTGAAGCTGTTTTGGTGCAGAAAACCTGGATTTGATAAAAATGAAAGCAATAACAGAATTGATTCACATACCTATTTCCTGTCCCATCATAGGTCCATTCTGAGAAACCCAGACCTTCATATGAAGAGCCCCAGTAGTACAGACAGGCATTGCAGTGGACGGCATACAGCAGGTAGGTGGTGGTTCGAATAACTCTGAGAAACAAAATAAGAGATAGGAACATTTCAGTTAAAATGTTAAACAAATTCTCAATAGAAAGGTTTATAGAGATTAACCGCTAACCTGTAAACGTAAGCGTTGGTCAGTATAGCTTCCAGACGCTTGTTGAACTCAAAGAAAGACATAAACTGCACAAATGAAGGACACATTAAAGAATGAGCTAAAAAAGTTCATCATGGACTAATCTTCCTAAAGCCCAGTTAGATGGTCAGAGTAGCAGCTTGCCTTTAGGATCCTGGGTAAGCGAAGAAGTGGATTAATCCCTGTTTTGAAGTAAAGAAGCTCCAGAGGAAGTAGGCTGACCACATCCAGCTGCAACACAGGAAATGAGACCCTAAGACTACAGAATGTGTCCAGTACCTCAGAGCATCAAATTTAATCAGTCTGAAAAAGTCCAAAAATTTGTATTTAAAGGGGTCATCGGATGTCCATTTTCCACAAGTTGATATGATTCTTTAGGATCTTAATGAAAAGTATATAACATACTTTTGGTTTCTCAATGGTAGTGTAAAAACACTCTTTTTACCTTGTCAAAATCAGCTCTGCACACAGCAACCCGTTTTGTTGCTTGTTTCTTTAAATGCTAATGAGCTCTGCTCACCCCACCCCTCTTTTCTGTGGGGTGACGAGGCGTCCTGTTTACTATAGCCACATTTAGCCACAAAACTTGCTAACTAGTACAATATTAGGAAGGGCGATTTGCAAAGATTTATTAAAAAAAACCCTTTATATTCACTTCTTCTGTAGGTGAAACTGGATTACGAATGAATCGCACAAACATAGACACATTTAGGTAGAACGGAGGGCGCATTCCCTTCAAAAACTAAAGTAACATTCTCAGATGTCGAGTAAATGACGACTGCTATGATCATTATTACATCCAACAACAAAACACCTCAATCGCTCAGGAGCCATTCTTGTCTACATCCCTGCTCCGGCGTCAATCAACTATCATGGGAGCGGTGCATGATGTCACACAGCCAAGAAGCTGAGAATGGCCTGATTTGAAGAAGAGGATATTATTTAAAGGGATTAAATAAAAACCACTGGGTGGATTTTTATCATTATAGGGTGGTTGTGTGCACACACTGCCAACATATATTTCTGTTCAAACAACATGTAAAAGTGAGTTTTGCATCCGATGACCCCTTTAATGAAATGATAATGTCTTACTACCTTGAATCGTACAGCTTTGATGTAATTATCTCTCATCTCTTTCTTGTCGGACTAGAAACAAACAGTTTTTAAAACACCAGATGAAAAACAAGCATTTATTTTACTTCACATATTTTAACATTTTGCGCTTGTCTATATTTACCACAATGTCTCCATGATGCACAAACTGCAGTCGGGGTTGAAAGGCCAGGATGTCCAATATATAGACAGCATCACATAAGTAGTCAATCAACAGCCACACATGAATGTTATCCGGTGTTTGATAAGGAAATGCCCAACGCACAGGAATCATCCACGCATTCCAATTAAATGCCAAAGACACGCAAAGCAGCCAAAGTACGTAGATCAGATCTGCAGAGAATACAGAGGAATGGAAGATTTCAGTTTGGTTTATGGAAAATAAATTTTGTGGTGCACCACAATGTTTATTTAATGTTTTTGAATAAAACATTACAGGATTTTTCTCCATATAGTGGACATCAATGGGGACCAAAGGGTTGAAGGTCCAAATTGCAGTTTTAATGCAGCTTCAAAGGGCTCTACACGATCTCAGCCGAGGAATAAGCGTCTTATCTGGCGAAGCGATCATCATTTTCTAAAAAAATATTAAAAATTATATACTTTTTAACCACAAATGCTCATCTTGCACAAGCTCAACCTCACACATTAAGTAGTCACGTTTGAAAGGTCACGCGTGATGTAGGCAATGTAAGTACCGACCCAGTGTTTACAAAGCTAACATGCAAAGAAAGTTAAACAGCCTTTACAAAAAAAGGTAAAACAACGAAATTGACTTTTTCACCCTAACTTTTTGAACTGAAATACACAGACGCAGCACTAACCGCGCATGACCTTTCCAACGTGATTATGTAATGCGTGAAGTCATAGACGCGCATCACAGAGCTAGTGCAAGATGTGTATTTGTGGTTAGAAACTAAAGTATATTATTTATTTATTTATTTTTTTTTTAATTACAGATCGTTTCACTAGATAAGACCCTTATTCCTTGGCTGGAATCATGCAGAGCCCATTGAACCCTCATTGAAATGGCAAATTGGACCTTCAACCCACTGGCTCCCATTAAAGAGAAAAATCCTGAAATATTTTCCTCAAAAAACATAATTTCTTTGCAGCTGAAGAAAGACATTAACATCTTGGATGACATGGGAGTGAGTAAATGATCAGGAATTTTTATTCTGGAAGTGAACTAATCCTTTAAGTTTAAAAATGAGAGAGGAATGTGAAGCGTAGGAGGAAAAGGGTGTGAGAACAGAACAAAAACTGAAGGAAAATCAGTAACTGATCGAGTTTATGTGCGTGTATGGAATGCCAAGACAAAGACTAAAATGTAGACAGCTGTAGGCAAGTCTTCAAGATTCCTGCTCTAAAGAAATTCGAAGAGTGCAGGATATGGGAGAATTGCTCACTAGTGAAAGGGTCAATGCTGGATGGAAAACGGTAGCGCAGAAGCCGACCAATCCTGGATTGAGGTTTCATTTTACAGCACAGCAGCTTTGTTTTCTCCTCTTCCTTCTCAGTAGGGGCCTCGGGTACCTCCTGTTCTGTCTTCTGCTCTGCTGGAGGTTCAGGAGGAGGAGCTGGAGCTTGCTTAGCTGGGGCTGTTCATAAAAGACCATATTATTTGGTTACATACACTTTAGAATTGTAGTAGACCTCAAAAGTATGTGTACATTTAAAAGAATTGTTCACCAAAAAATGAAAGTTTTGTCATTATTTACTCACGCTCATGTCATTCCAAACCTGTATGAGTTTCTTTCCTATTTTGAACACAAAAGAAGATATGAAGAAGAATTTTGAAGAACCAAACAGTTGTTGATCCGCATTTACTTTCATAGTAGGTAAAGAAATACTGGAAGTCAATGGGGATTCATCATCTGTTTGATTACCAGCATTCTTCAAAATATCTTCTATTACGTTCAACATAAGAAAGAAACTCATACAGGTTTGGAACGACATGAGGGTGAGTAAATGATGACAACATTTTTATTTTTGGGTGAACTGTCCTTTTGAGTCACACTTAAAATGTACTAATTTCATTATTATATTAAAAATCAACTTAAGTGGCATGTGCAAAGAAATGATGTTACAGCATTTCTCAACAATTTTTTAATCAACTAGCCCCACATTAGTTAGGAATGATACTTGTCTTGATTAAGAATATTATATGTATTGTTTTGTCAGCATATTTATTCTAGGAAATAATTTGCTTGAAAAAGTGTTTATCTTCTGATGTTCTTTATAATAAATGCCACTTTGTGTGATATTTTTGGTTTAACTCACAGGCAGGTGGTGTGTCATCGTCCGAGTTATCTGGATCAATCAGCTTCTCTTTGACTCGCTCTGTTCTCTCTTTGAACAGCTTAACCAGCTCCTGTAACCTCTCATTTACTACAGTACTAGTTTGGCTGGCTGAAGAGGCTGGCCTTTGATTTAGCCTGTAGACGGAAGATAATTACTGGATTTACCCAAAAAAAAACCATAACAAAACATACCAAAACAATCCCATATTTACACTACCAGTCAAAAGTTTTTGAACAGTAAGATTGTTAATGTTTTTTAAAAAGGTTTCTTCTGCCCACCAAGTCTGCATTTTTTTGATCCAAAGTACAGCAAAAACAGTAAAATTTTGAAATATTTTTGCTATTTAAAATAACTGTTTTCTATTTGATAATATTTTAAAAAGCATTTATTCCTGTGATTTCAAAGCTGAATTTTTAGCATTATTCTAATATGCTGGTTTGCTGTTTAATAAACATTTTTTATTATTATTCCATAATGCTCTATCTATGCTCATTCATGTTAATTTCACATTTGTTACCCGTCATCTGCGCTTGAGATGCTACTCTGGCTTGGCCAGGCCCGGACTGCAGTTTCTAACTCCTCCTCTTCCTCATCATCTTGTGAGTAAAGTCTCTTGCTGTAAGAAGACAACAGGACAAGTCATGATGAGGCTCTACAGAACTAATCACAAAAATAGGACAAGTTATAATAAATGTACTGAAAATGAAATGGAAAAAAACTTGGATATGATAAGGTAATGATATTCTGAAGTCTATACATATTTATGCACACAAATGCACAAAATGAAGTGGAGAATATGGAGTGAATTGTTCTGACAGACTTATTTATCTTACATCTTGGTCCAAATTGTCTGGGGTTTTCTGTCTCTGCATACACAGTTTGCATCCAGTGACATATGTGTATGTGCATAAGTGAGTGTGTGTGTGCACAGACAACAGAATAGAAACAAAAATAAAATGTATATCAATATTTGTGTATCAGTTGGACTTTGCACAGTAGAACTTAATTAGTTAATTCAATGTTATTGTAATTCTGCACTTCATGCTACTGGGTAGTCAGGTTTCCAGATTTGATCACTGTACATTTGTAAACCCTGGATTATGATTTGCATATTTATGAGGTTGATAACACTGATTGGATGAGTATATTACACATGGCTTTAAAGGGATAGTTCACCCAAAAATGAAAATTCTGTCATGAATTACTCACCCTCATGTCGTTCCAAACCCATAAGACCTTCATTCATCTTCGTAACACAAATTAAGATATTTCTGATAAAATCCGAGAGCTTTCTGACTCTGCATAGACAGCAATGCAGCTACTAAGCTTCATGAAATTAAGGTTGAACCACTGATGTCACATGGACTATTTTAACGAAGTCATTACTACCTTTCTGGGCCTTGAATGTGTCAGTTGCCATCTATGCAGAGTAAGAAAGCTCTTGGATTTCATCAAAAATATCTTAATTTGTGTTCCAAAGATGCACAAAGGTCTTACGGGTGTGGAACAACACGAGGGTGAGTAATTAATGAGAGAATATCACTTTAATAGTTTTTGCTATTATTGCTACATTGACAATAGACAATAGATCTTTTGCTTGGGAAATTCTGCTAATGTAACCACACTTTTTCTCTGAGGTTTTTTACATTCATTGATTAATCAAACAAGATTTACCTGGTCCGATTGGCTTTACGGGCACCAGGGACGGTGAGGGTTTTGAGGTTGGGGTCCTGTGGGTTTATTATTGGTGGTATGGGACGAGATCTCCTTCCTCCTTTCCCTCGATCAGAATCGACATCTTCCACATTCACGGCTGGGTGCACACTCAATCTGGAGCTCACTGGAGATCAGACGATACTTGATAAAGAAACATACGAGAAACTTTGACACTGACACCTTCAGTAGCATCCTCTTCAAAACTTACCTTGAGGTAAAACAGACCTTAGAGCTTGAGGTTAATGGGTGGAACATAAAGAGGTCACTTTGGTCACTACAGGCACCCACAACCTAATTTTCTCTAAGTCACATTGGCAGCAAGGCATAAGAAAAGCATAACACAGACTAATCTAACAAAAAAGGCGACAGTGTGGATCACCTGAGGGTCTAGCAGAGGTGGGGTCATCCTCAATGTGGAAGGCAGGGTTGGAGACGCCTGACAACTGCCTGGAAGGGGTGATGGGTGGCAGACGGGGGTAAGAGGGCACATTGGGGAGGTCTAGGACAGAGCTGGGGGAAGAGGGTGAAGGGGTACGGGGGGAATGGAGAGGGGACTGGCGGACGAGACGGTCCAACTCCAGATCCCTACTCTTCTGCGGTTGCTCCTTGGGCATCCTGTTCCGGCTTAAGCTTGTTGAGGCGGCTCTGAATGTTAGAGTAGCACTGCTGGGCACACTGTGGAATGCTGGTTATCTTTTGTGGAATGCTGGAGATTTTTTGCGGAATGCTGGAGATTTTTTGCGGAATGCTGGAGAGTTGTTGCGGAATGTTGGAGACCTGTTGTGGAAAGATGGAAAACCGTGGAATGCTGGTCAGCCTTTGTGGAAAGTTGGACACCTTTTGCGGGAGGTTGGATATTTGTTGTGGAATGTTGGACAGCTGTTGCGAGAGGCTGGATAGCTGCACAGGGAAGCTGGGAAATTGAGGAGCGCTAAAAAGTGTCTGGTTTGGGAATTGTGGGGTGATTTTGGAGAATCGCTGGGAAATTTGCTGAGGCAGCTGTGCCAGTTGAGGAGGGAGCGACGGCAGCTGTTGGGTGATTTGAGAGAGAGCAGGGGGCAGATTGGGCATGGAAGGCACTTTGGGCAAAGTGAAGCCGATGTCTGTCAGAAACTGGTTGAAGTTGTCAAGGGCCTGTGGTGCATATGGTACACGCATGAAACATCTCTTCAGCGCATCACATCTGGAAGGGACTGTGAGGAAAACAGCATATAATCAATTATATTGAATGTTACATGAAATGTTTACATTATATGATGCTCTGTCATTCATTCTGAGAATAATGTCTGGAAATGCCAATTACAGTGGCCCCAAAACCAACCTGGTCTCAGGACAAAAACGTACCTGTGGGAATGTTTTCGCGAGACGTCAAATATGTACCAATAAGTACATATCACTGCAGCTTCCAACAGAAATAGCCACTGAGTGGCGCTAAAAGAGTGTTAGATTTTTCCCAGGAACAGATGAATGTACATATGGTATGTTTTATGTGACGTTTTTGTATATCACCGCAGGTCTGACTTGAAATGTCCGTTGAGTGGCGCTATAACTCTAATGCTCCGTGATGTTTTAAAATAACATACCATCTGCACTATACCTAAACCTACCCGATAGTATGGACAAAAACAAATGTGATGTAAAAACGCAATCGCAACCATGCCATTTTAGGTTGTTTTTTGATCTCTCATCTTTCAGGTCTTTCATTGTGAGTCATGTTTTTCATGGGATTCGTACCCAGGGATTCTGCACCCTAATGATGAGCTACCGAGCAAGCTTGTTACGTCCGATGTTGTGCCCATTTTCGATCCCCTGCCAAATTATTATCCCCTCTTGTTGCAATCCTTACATGACTGCCTAATCCTAACCCCAAACCTAACCCTAAAGCTACCAATACTAGGGGGGTAGTAATCTGGCGGGGGTCAGAATTCGGCACAACAAAGCGAAACTTAAAATAACTGTAAAAATAACTGTGTACAAAAGCGATTACAAGTGCTTGCTGTTTTACTGCCTCTACTATTTATTTCTGTTGGAAACTTGCAGTGATATGTACTTATTGGTATGTGTTTTGCATCTTGCGAAAAAGTTTCCACAGGTACATTTTTATATATCAAACCAAATTACATTTATTTTAAAGAAAGTTAGCACAAAAACACTTTTCAAGCAAAAATATTCACAAAAAGAAATTTGTTACGTTAACTAAAAAATAAATCAATAGATATACCAGAACTTAATGGAAAGGATGCTTTATTTATTTATTTATTATTTATGCTTGCCTAGTTGGGCTGTTAGTGCAGTTTTCTACTTTCAGTGCCAACATTTTCACTGGCACAGGACTGAAAATGAAGAATTTATGATTTTATGTCTACACAATTTTTACATTCATTATTTAATATTTACTGTACATAAAGGGATGTCATTCTGTGACTTTTTATCATGTTAGCATCAATGTGTTTACATGATCTATTCTGAGTGACTGAGATACACACTCACCACTGCTTTCCTCTTCAGGAGCTGTACTCTCCACCTACACAAAGCAAAATAACAGAAATATGAGACATTTATTTTAAGCATTGTAACACAGAGAGGCAAAAATCTGCAGTAGTGTTGCAGTGTGCTTATGAGCACAATGTACTTTAGTCTAACTTAGTCTAACTTCAGTCTAACTCCAGAGGGAGTTTTATGAACTTAGTGTACACACTGAATAATATTTATAAGAGAGATAAAGCCGAAGAACTAAAAAAAAGTCCTAGTCAGAGCAATAAAGTTTAAAGTTAGATGGACAGTATGAACAAAGTACCGGTGAATCAGTTTGTGAAACGGAGGTGCTGGTAATGGACTGAGGTTGCTGAGTGATTGGTTCAGGTTCTTCTTCAGCTTCACTGGAGTCCCTGGGCTTCTCCTCGTCATGAAGCTCCTCAGGCTCAGGCTCGGGTTCAGATTCGGGCTCTGGTTCCTCTGGTTCCTCTAGTTCCTCCTGTACAGGTGAAGAGGACTTGAAGTCCTCCACAGGCGTTTCAACAATCACCGCAGTGTCTACGGCCTCTGCTTCTTGCCCTTCTGGAACAAACTCTTTAACTGAAGGTACTTGACACCTGCAGACACACAAGGCATGACATCAGCTATTATATAAACAAGCTAATCACATCGGTAAGCAACTAACAAATCTGTCAGCTATATATAAACCTACATAAGCACAATTTTCGCATGATGGAGCAACAACAGGTTGAGATGTACCTGTTTTGACTTCAAAATCTCCAAAATCTCTGTTAAACATTTCCAAAATAGTACGAGCAAAAAGCTAGCGTTACGCGCGTTATCTTCGTGTTATTCTAATTAACTTACACAGAAATCAGACGCGGTCTCTGAGCGCATCAGGTAACGCAGTGTCCATATCCATCCATTTTTGTATCGTTTGTTTATAAATAAAGCGATGGAAGTTGTATGATATGTTGCCACGATTAAACAGAACGATAAAAATGTTCATTTTGGAAGTGAAGAACCTGCGCCATTCTTCACAGAGACGAGGCAGAAAACAAGCATCAGAGGCGCTATTAGTAACTATAGCAACCGCAGAGAGGACACCCAGCGCCTCTATGGGATGCTATGAGGTTGCTAGGACACGACATAATTTTGAAATATTAAGCAGTGCTCCGGAAATGCGTGTATTGTGATTATGTGTGGCCATATTGTTATAAAACAGATATACCAATACAGAGACGGTAGGTTAAGTTTAATTTTGTCTCGCAAACAACGACTAAGCACTTAAAGATAATCCGTGAAAGCATGACAACAGTTTATAGAAACTATAATACAAAAATTAGTCTTCCGACTTGAAAAGATCAACTTAGACCGGCATGTATTAATATTTATGCTGGTTATTGCTGGTTTAGTTGTTCACGATTATATTTATTATGATAATTTCATGTCTTACTCTGTAATTTGATTCCGTATGACTTCTATATCACTTTCCTCTTCCTGCAGCACTTGTAATCTGTGACAGAAACATTAAAGTTATTAAGATTTTGGTATGTAAATCAAAGATGTTACCAAATATTTAATATTAGATGGACAAATTGTGAAATTTCAAGAATTGGTCACTGAAAAACCATCAGTTTTCAGTCTTGCTGCTTAATTTTTTTCTGGAAAGCATGATACTTTTGTAGGACTCTT
Organism: Cirrhinus mrigala; assembly: GCA_036247105.1. NCBI lineage: Eukaryota > Metazoa > Chordata > Actinopteri > Cypriniformes > Cyprinidae > Cirrhinus > Cirrhinus mrigala. The sequence goes on along the minus strand of CM070031.1, from coordinate 14,418,814 downwards.
TGATGAATAGAAACTTCAAAAGAACAGCACTTATTTGAAATATTTTGTAACAAATAAATCTTATGTTTTGCCTCTTATTTACCTGAACCTTTGAATAGTAGTGTATCATGATTTCCACCAAAATATTTAGAAGCAAAAACTTTTTCAACATATTTTTTCTATCATTTATCACACACTTAAGAGGGATTGGTCTGATTGATTTTTTTGTTGGTGTGCATAAATTACTCTTGATCAACATCTTCTGGCTCTTCCGCAATAGTCTGAATGCCAAACCGGGCGTGTGCCAACTCCCTGACGGCCATCTCTGCTGTCTGTCGTGCCACCTCTTCTGCCATTCGGGCCATCGCTAGACGCTCCTGTATCAACCTACACCAGAGAACAGCACCACAAATAAGTCTGTTTTTCACTTTTAAAGAAATAGTTTACTCTAAAATGAACAAATATATCTAAAATGTAGATGAGTTTGTTTCTTCATCAGAACAGATGTGGAGAAATGTAGCATTATATCACTTGCTCACCAATGGATCCTCTGCAGTGAATGGGTGCCATCAGAATGAGAGTCCAAACAGCTGATAAAAAAACATCACAACAATCCACAAGCAATCCACACAAACTCCAGTCTAACAATTAACATCTTGTGAAGTAATAAGCTGTGTGTTTTAAGGAAATAAATCCATCATTAAGACGATTTAACGTAAAACCATCACTTTAGGCCAAAATATGAGTCCATAATCCATGATTTGGACAACATTTTCACTGGAGAAAGCAATATTATAGTTATTAATGGATAGAGGACTTGTATTTTAGTTGAAAGCAAAGGTTTGAAGTTAAAATGTCTGGATGATGGAGTAGTTTCTTACAAACATGCTGCTTTTTCTTTCACAAGGTGATAATTGATAGTTTTGAATTATTGTGATGTTTTTATCACCTGTTTGGACTCTCATTCTGACGGCACCCATTCACTGAAGAGGATCCCTTGGTGAGCAAGTGACTAATGCCTAATTTCTCCAAATCTGTTCTGATGAAGAAACAAACTCATTTACATCTTGGATGGCCTGAGGGTGAGTAAATCTTAAGCAAACTTAAATTTTTGGGTGAACTCTTCCTTTAAAGGGATAATTCTGCCTAGAATTAAAATTCTGTCTCACCCTCATGTCATTTGTTCATCTTCGGAACACAAATTAAGATATTTTTGATGAAATCCGAAAGCTCTCTGACCCCCATAGACAGCAAGTGTCCTATCACTTTCAAGGTCTAGAAAGGTACCAAGAATACCTACAAAATAGTCCATGTGACATCAGTGGTTCAACTGTAATTTTATGAAGCTATGAGAATACTTTTGGTTGTGCAAAAAAAACTAAAATAACTTTATTCAGCAATGCCTCTCCATGTCACCCTAGCACCATTTTGAAGAGTACCACGATGCATGTACTTATTCTCATAGCTTCATTAAATTACGGTTGAAATAATGATGTCACATGGACTACTTCGTTCTTGGTATCTTTCTGGGCCTTTAACGTAGACAGACCCTTGCTGTCTATGGAGGGTCAGAAAACTCTCGGATTTCACCAAAACATTTTTATTTGTGTTCTAAAGACAAACAAAGGTCTTACGGGTTTGAAACGATATGAGGATGAGTAATTAATGACAGAATTTTCATTTTTGGGTGAACTATTCATTTAAGTCTGTTACTTCAAATACTTGATCTTAAAGCTGCCACTGCCACTGAGAAAAAGTTATTACCGTTCCTCCATAATTAATATGGCGGTGTCCTCCGCCTCTTTCCTGATGTTCTCGATCATGGGCGTCCATCGTGCAGTTTGGGTCTCTGCGTCCTCCAGTTCTATGTGTGCTTGTGAGGGTGTGGTGACGCTCATTGGAAGAGACTGTTCCGGTGACCAAGGTGTTTGTGGTTGGGACTGAGGTTGTGAATTTGGTGGTGAGTTCACTGTTGGACATGTTTCCTTTTCTTGAGCTTCATCTTCGGAGTCGATCTCTTCAAGAACAAGGTCTGCAGGAGCTGACTGAGCACTGCCTGCTGAAGATACAACCATGCTTGAGGACTGTTTTAAAACTTCACATTAGAAATTATTAAAATTATATCTAATTTTCATTACTGTGCTGGTTTTGTCCTCTTAAATGTAATGTGATGAGGCATTTTAGAACAGGACAGTTATCCAGGTCAATAATTTATGTCTGTTTTGTTCTTTTACTTTTAACATTTCAAACATTTCAACACTGATTGTGAAAAATAAGAAACATCTGTAAGATTAATAAATAAAAGCACTTTATAGTCCATGTAAAGTAATATTAAATATGTTTTCTGAGTTTGTCACACCACAGAAAAATGTGTTATTAACCACCCAGCCAAACCTGAATGATAAAAATCCAACTAGTAAATAAAATAATTCAAAATCTTGAATAAGCAGCATTCTCTGCTCTGTCTGGGGCGTGTCTGCCGTCGGCGCTGAAACCACGCCCACTCGGGGGAAAGCTCCCGCCTTTCTCAACCCTCAAATGCCGCTACAACCCGAATGGATGCTCCCTCCAGCAGTTTAATTGGATTTACACAGCCATACAACAGGTAATATGCATGTACGTGACGAAGGCATAGCTAGCTAGCTGTAGGCTGTAGTAACTGACAGTGAAGACAGCAACTCATGACTGAGCGGGCAGTGTTTAGGGTGGGGCCATGCTCGGTTGCACAGGCCAGTGTTGCCAAATCCGCGGATTTTCCGCGAATTTGTCTACTTTAACACTGTTGCCGAGGGTTGTTTTTCATGTCCGCTGGTTAAATCTACCCCAATGACGTTTTATTTAGCCATGGAATGCGAATTTTACTAGGGGAATCCCGGCAAAAAACGTGTATATTACCCCCGGAATGCGAAACACAATTGGGTTAGTTTTGAGTAGCAACTGTGCGGGTTTTGTTATGACAACCTGGCAACCCTGTTTCAAGCCCGAACACAAAAATGGCGAAAAACTGTTTAACGGTCTAACTCCACAATTCGGTACTAAAGTTACATAGTTAACAGTCTTTGTAACGTGTTTTCAGCAATAAATTTACAACATTTATAATGTGTTTAGAAACAATTCTCTGAGTTGTCTTTACATGGACTTTAAATGTTTCTCTCAAATATTTTATTTATTTGATTACTTACGGTTATTTACTGTGGTTGAGAGTTATCTGCATGAGTTTTCCAAGGAATATTATTACTACTATTTGCTAATAAAAACTGAACCCTGTATATGGAAGTGCAATTATGCCTTTTCCTTTATTAATGCAATTCAATAATACAATATTACGATAACATTACGCATATAAAATATTAATGTACATTAAATACATACAGATTAAATGACAATAAATAAAAACATACAAAGTGTACACTACCATTCAAAAGTTTGGGGTAAGTAAGATTTTGTATTTTTTAAAAGAAATCATTACTTTTATTCAGCAAGGATGCATTAAAATTGATCAAAAGTGACAGTTAAGACATTGCTAATTTTACAAAATATATTTCAAATAAATCCTGTTTTTTTAAATCAATCTTTCTATTCATCAAATAATCCAGAAAAAAAGTATCACAGTTTCCACTAAATTATTAAGCAGAACAACTGTTTCCAACATCATTTCAACAAATGTTTTCAACAACTGTTTCCTGAGCAGCAAATCAGCATATTACAATAATTTTGAAAGATCATGTGACACTAAAAAACATTTTTAAAAATATCACTGGCCCAAATTTTTCAACGGTAATGTACAAGCAGCCTTAAAAGCAGCCACAGAGTAGCTGTATCGAGTAGCCAAGGCAATATAACTTTTGCTTTTTTAAATAATGAGTTCTTTCTACTCATTTCATTTGAGTACATTTTTAACACATATTAGTCAACTAGGGAAACTTCAGTGAAATGAATGATAATTACATCTCACGAGGATCATAAACGTTTTAAGACGTGTACAGTCGTGCCAATCCAAATGTCAGTTTATAAAGATCACTGCTGCAACAACAAACACCCATCTGAGAGATGCCAGCTATTCATACAACATTCAGAGTCTAACTTTGAATGAAACATAAATGTTATTAAAAATATATTTGTTTTTGGCTAGTTATACAGTACGTTAAACATAAATGTTATTAAAAATATATCTGTTATACAGTACAGAGAAAGTCGGGCATTACATTCAAAAGATTTTCATAGCTGCCTGGCCAATTCAAGAATGCTACAAAGTCATTGTTCTTCTTCAAATGCCTCAAATGCATCTGTCTCCACTGTCCATTTGTCTGTGACTGTGTAATGCTGTGCTGCGCTCTCTCTCCTTTTGTTTAAAGGGTTCTCAGTGTCCTCTCCCCTGTAACAGAAGGAGAAGATGGACTGAGTTATGAGTTTGTCCTACTCTGCAACAGAAACGCTCACCCTGAAGTTTTCTACTTGTATTTTGAAGTCTCACAGAGTGGGTCATGTTGTTACCCATGCAGTGATCTTTATGTGTTTTCATATTCTACTGAAACCTCATTAGAGGTTCCAGGAAACAAACTGAGTTTGTTCTTAAAAACAGTGTAAACAGTGTTGAAAGAGGAACATCTTACTCACCATTTTGCACAATCTTCCCGTCCTCCTGGTGGAAAGAAAGGGAGTCAGTATGGGGAAACACTATTAAACCTGAGCTCTATTAAAGTCAAAGCTTACCAAACAATCTTCTTTGTTTTTAAGCACCGGCTGTGGCAATGAAAGACCCAGGCCCTGAACAATCCAGCCAACCATACTAAAAACAACAGAGACATCAAGTGGACATTAAAGTGGCAATTTTCCCATAAGCAATTGCAAAAGAGTGAATCAAATCTGATGTGACTCACCTGGGAGTTTTTGAATCGATCTCCGTCACGCTGGTTATTGACTCTGGAGGAGGTGAATAAACTGAACCAAACCAAATATGAAGCTAAACAGTTACAATCTTTAAAAATATAGTTATTTTTCTGCATCATACGGATTGAACAATACCTTTGTTTGAGCACTGTGATGACCTCGGTGAGGAAGAACTGGAATTTGGGGGTCTGGTCACATGGTGCGGTATAGCGTTCTGGAGGCCGCTCTTTATCCAGCTCATTACACTGTTCACACATTAACACCAGAAATAGTGTTTTTCAGAGATTAAATGAATAGTTCTCTATGTCTTGTGAACATGCTTCGAAGACTGACACGGAAGAGAAGAAATTGTTGAATAAAGTTGTTATTTTTGTTTTCTTTGCGCACCAAAAGTATTCTCGTAGCTTCATAACATTATGGTTGAACCACATGGACTATTTTAACGATATCCTTACTACCTTTCTGGACCTTGAACGTTGTCTTGCTGTCTATGCAGGGTCTGAAAGCTCTTAGATTTCATCAAAAATACCTTCATTTGTGTTCCGCAGATGAACGAAGGTCTTGCGGGTTTGGAGCAACATGAGGGTGAGTAATTAATGACAGAATTTTCATTTTTGGGTGAACTGTCCCTTTAAGGCACCCAATTTGCACCTAACAATGTCGCCTTTTTCTCTTGTGTGCTTCACAGAATGAAACTTACTTAGGAGGGAACTGAGTGGCTGGTTCCTCCTCAGATGCCTCATCTTCTGACACCAGTTCTACTACTGGTATATGTGGCAAAGGCTCCTGATCTGGTGTAAGAGATACACAGGAAATGTATGAAGTTTTAATAATAAACCCACTATAGAGTTCATTAATTCAATTAATGCTTTGGTTGTTTTTGTTAATGCAGACTGACTGATACACACCTGGGAGGTCGTTTGTCTCATAAACCTTAAGTAAATAGAAAAGAAAATGAAGGAAACAGCAGAAAATTATTCATTGTGATTTGTAAGAATTTGATGTTTTTAAAATGTATCAATCAAAGTTACAATTTATAATTCTAACGAATTAACTAATTTAATGATAATATATAGTTTTAGACAAATAAACAAAGATTGATGATTTCTACTGATATATGATTAAATATTATTTTTTAATTAATATTAATGAATGTATTTTATAATTTTTGCAAAAGTGCATCATATAAAGTTAATATACACTACCAGTTAAAAGTTTTTGGACAGTAAGATTTTTAATGTTTTTTCAAGAAGTCTCTTCTGCTCACCAAGCCTGCATTTGATTCAATGTACAGCAAAACAGTAAAATTCTGAAATATTTTTACTATTTAGAATAACTTTGTATTTGAATATATTTTAAAATGTAATTTATTCCTGAGATTTCAAAGCAGTATTTTTAGCATCATTACTCCAGTCACATGATCCTTCAGAAATCATTCTAATGTTCTGATTTGCTGTTAAAAAAACATTTATTATTATTATTATTATGTTGAAAACAGCCAAGTAGATTTTTTTTCAGGTTTTTTTGGATGAATAAAAGGTTCAGAAGAACAGCATTTATCTGAAATAGAAATCTTTTGTAACATTATAAATGTTTTTATCATAACTTCGGATCAATTTAAAGCATCCTTGCCTAAATAAAAGTATTAATTTCTATAATTTCTTTCCCAAACTCCAAGCTTTTGAATGGTATAGTGTATATTGTTACAAAAGCTTTTTATTTCAGATAAATGCTGATCTTTGGATCTTTCTATTCATCAAAAAATCCTGAAAAAAATGTACTCAACTGTTTTAAATATTGATAATAATAATAAAAAAATGTTTCTTGAACAGCAAATTAGCTTATTAGAATGATTTCTGAAGGATAATGTGACACTAAAGACTGGAGTAATGATGCTGAAAATTAAGCTTTGATAAATTACATTTTAAAATATATTCAAATAGAAAGCAGTTACTTTAAATGGTAAAAATATTTCACAGTATTACTGCTTTTGCAGTATTTTGGATCAAATAAATGCACGCTTGGTGAGCAGAAGAAAATTCTTAAAAAAACTTTAAATATATCGCTGTCCAAAAACTTTTGACTGGTAGTTTATTTAGATAATTTATTTCTAAAATATAAATATTTTACATTTATTTACATTTTTACATATTTCTGTTGATATGTGACCCTGGACCACAAAACCAGTCATTTTGAAACTGAGATTTATACATCTGAAAGCCGAATAAATAAGCTTTCCATTGATGTGTGGTTTGTCAGATTAGGACAATAAATATTAAGAAAATTGTCCTTAAAGTTGTCCAAATTAAGTTCTTAGCAATGCATATTGCTAATCAAGTTTTGACAAAAAAGTTTTGATTAAAAAAAAACAAAAAAAACAAGATCATTTTGACCCATACAATGTATTTTTGGCTATTGCTACAAATATACCCGTGCTACTTGAGACTGGTTTTGTGGTCCAGGGTCACATATACTTAAATATATTAATAGTTATTATATTAAATATAATAAACATTAATCTGTTCTTAAACGTCTCTAATTGTTTAATATTTATCTTTTTTTGGTTATTTTTAATATTCTGATACCAAAAAAAGTCTTGCACATAGTTTGCTAACCTCAGTGACTTCAGATTCTGGATTCTCATCCTGTATGTATTTCTCATCAGGCTGCGGGACCACCTTTCCAATTCCCTGTGAGATCCAGCCAATAACTCCAGCCCTGGCACACAGAGAGAGCTCACTGTACAGTCTCATATGCTGTCAAACACTCTTCATGCACAATGATTCCTCAGTGGACCCATGTTCTTGATAAGTATACTATTAATTTCCTTACCTTTCCGCAGATCCTTCATCCTGAAGTGACTGCAAAATAGTTAAAAGAAATATTCATGTGCATTTGCTTTGATTGCACACTATTATGCATGCCAAATGGTATTAAATATCAATATACTTTAGTTGACATGAAATCAATACTTTAGCATCAGAGTTGGCTCTCGTAAGAAGAGGACTCCCTGCAGGTTGTGGCAGTGCGCTTGCAAAACCGTTGGAGATCCAGTTTAACATACCAGTCTGAACACTGAAACAAACAGATTTCAGCATGGTTTATGTCCAAAGAGATAGAGAATGACTTTTGTGTACTTCAAAGGAAAGATCGGTCAAGACTCACCTGTCCTTTGAGGTTTGAGATGATTGGTCTTCCTCCCTGCCTGTTTTGGTTGGATTGAACTTGTCTGCATGACAAAAAGAGAAATACAGACTCTCTGTAGTATATTTGGACAGTGCTTTGCTTTATATAAAGTGGTCTTATTTACTATGTATTGAACCATTTCATGCAATATACTTATTGTAATCTCAACCCAACCCTTACCCCAAAACTTAAAGAAATAATTCACCCAAAAATGAAAATTACCCAATGATTTACTTACCCTCAAGCCATCCTAGGTGTATATGACTTTATTCTTTCAGACAAATATAGTCGGAGTTACATTAAAAAAATGTCCTGGTCTTCCAAGTTTTATAATGGCAGTGAATGGCTGTTGAGATTTTAAAGTCCAATAAAATGCCACTCTCTCGCATATGTGCATACAACAGTTAACGGAAGCTAATGATTACAGTTTATAAAGTTTTAAACATGGATATTTTTCTTACACAAATGCATTGATTCACTTCAGAAGGTGTTTATTAACCTCCCGAAGCCATGTGGAGTGCTTTTTATGATGGATGGATGCACTTTATTGGACTTCAAAATCCCAACACCCATTCACTGCCATTATAAAGCTTGGAGAAGCCAGAACATTTTTTAATATAACTCTGATTGTATTCACCTGAAAAAATAAAATCATATACACCTAGGATGGCTTGAGGGTGAGTAAATCATAGGGTCATTTTCATTTTTGGGTAAGCTATCTATTTAAAACTATACTCCAAACTCATTAGCAGTAGGAATTTTGCATAAAACGTAGTTTACAAAGTAAATATATAGTCTTCTAGGTATTTAATGTTAGTACATAGTAGTTAATGCCACCTAATACAAAGTGTGACCATATATTTTACATTAAACCTAATAAACAATCATGTTATAATACATTAAATCAGTAAGAGTGCTGTAAATGTACCTCGATTTGATGGTTTTCCATTCTTCAGAGAAAAACAGAGGGATTTAGAGAATTAGAGGTTTAATATATGCGGACATCAAGACAATAATATATTGACAATATTTTGTATCTACGCCTTAATAAAGTTACATTCAGATTCATTATATTCAGTATAATCTATTATTGGCCTATTTAACACTTCTATAAGTATAATAGAGAAAGGGAAGACAGGAAATGATGGGGTGCAGAAAATATTGCGAGCAAGATTCAAACTTACATTTCCCACTCAAACGGCTCATTATGTCAGAGCAAATATGTAAACCACTAGGCCAGGGATCTCACTACAAATAACGACACTGACCAAAATTATAAACGCAACACTTTTGCTTTGCCCCCATTTTTCATGAGCTGAACTCAAAGATCTAAGACTTTTTCTATGTACACAAAAGGCCTATTTCTCTCAAATATTGTTCACAAATCTGTCTAAATCTGTGTTAGTGAGGACTTCTCCTTTCCCGAGATAATCCATCCACCTCACAATAAAAGGCCACTCTAAAATGTGCAGTTTTGCTGTACTGGGGGGGTCAGAGGGGGTCTGAAAACCAGTCAGTATCTGGTGTGACCACCATTTGCCTCACGCAGTGCAACACATCTCCTTTGCATAGAGTTGATCAGGTTGTTGATTGTGGCCTGTGGAATGTTGGTCCACTCCTCTTCAATGGCTGTGCAAAGTTGCTGGATATTGTCAGGAACTGTAACACGCTGTTGTATACGCGATCCAGAGCATCCCAAACATGCTCAATGGGTGACATGTCCGGTGAGTATGCTGGTCATGCAAGAACTGGGATGTTTTCAGCTTCCAGGAATTGTGTACAGATCCTTGCATTATCATGCTGCAACATGAGGTGATGGTCGTGGATCAATGGCACAACAGTGGGCCTCAGGATCTCGTAACGGTATCTGTGCATTCAAAATGCCATCATTAAAATGCACCTGTGTTCGTTTTCCATAACGAACACAGGTTCACCCACACAATGCCATACACGCTGTCTGCCATCTGCCCTGTACAGTGAAAACCGGGATTCATCCGTGAAGAGAACACCGCTCCAGAGTGCCAGACGTCATCGAATGTGAGCTTTTGCCCACTCAAGTTGGTTACAATGACAAACTGCAGTCAGGTCGAGACCCCAGATGAGGACGACGAACATGCAGATGAGCTTCCCTGAGACGGTTTCTGACAGTTTGTGCAGAAATTCTTTGGTTATGCAAACCGATTGTTGCAGCAGCTGGTCTCAGACGATCTTAGAGGTGAAGATGCTGGATGTGGAGGTCCTGGGCTGGTGTGGTTACACGTGGTCTGGGGTTGTGTGGCCGGTTGGATGTACCAAATTCTCTGAAACGCCTTTGGAGACGGCTTATGGTAGAGAAATTAACATTCAATTCATGGGCAACAGCTCTGGTGGACATTCCTGCAGTCAGCATGCCAATTGCACGCTCCCTCAAAACTTGCAACATCTGTGGCATTGTGCTGTGTGATAAAACTGCACATTTTAGAGTGGCCTTTTATTGTGGCCAGCCTAAGGCACACCTGTGCAATATTCATGCTGTCTAATCAGCATCTTGATATGCCACACCTGTGAGGTGGATGGAGAAGTGCTCACTAACACAGATTTAGACAGATTTGTGAACAATATTTGAGAGAAATAGGCCTTTTGTGTACATAGAAAAAGCCTTAGATCTTTGAGTTCAGCTCATGAAAAATGGGGGCAAAAACAAAAGTGTTGCGTTTATAATTTTGGCCAGTGTATATAAACTTGTGATTGTAAAACACTTGCATTTGTTGTAGGTCATGACCCTATTTAGTGTCAACCAGATTATTTGAGATTCATGAGGTGTGCATTATGTGTATTATGGAACCATGTTAATGGGCTTGTTGGTTTACCCCAGTGATCGCCTCCTCCCCCAGATCCTCCTGTGAATCGGGAGGATGTGGCACGACCTTCACCACCCAGTTAAACATCCTGAGAGAAAGACAAAACTCTATTAAATCAATAAATATCTCTTAAGCACACTGATGATGGAAAAATGTCACAAACTACCATTGTTTGACTCAACAGGGAGTAAGAATAGACAATCTTAACCTGAAATGAGTTACAGTTAATTATGTTTCATCCTCATCAAGCTTAACCTAAAACCCAGGACCCTCCTTCAAAGCTAATTCTTGCTTCATATGCTTTAGTCGACAATATTTAAAGGGAGTTGTTTCCAGGACAAGGATTTCATCCTTGGGAAAGCCCAGTGAGGTTTCTTATTCATCCAAACTATCAGGGTGATTTTCCAGGGAAACCCCATAACAGTTTCAGAAATAGAGTCACGCTTGCCACATCCTTTAGCAAACACAGGAGGTTTGATAGGCTCGATGGAGAACAATGAAAGTCGTTTTTTGTAGGTCTGCAGACTAGTTCTCACGACAGGCTTGTTCTACAAATTATTTTGGACGCAACTGCCTCATATAAAATACAATGATGTTATGAAACATAACACATGGGTGTTCAGGAAGTCAAGCAAAAGTCAATTAATTACTTCTTTGATCTTTTACTCTGTCTGTCTAAATAAATGTTTTGCACAAAGCAAAATGAACACACCAATCAAGTTTAACCCTGAGGACCAAGACGATAACTACCTGTGTTAGCATCTTAAATGGCAAATATACTGTAAATGCAATTCAAAGTTCTAGTTTTGTGTGTAAACAAAGTTCATTAGTAGACTCACTTGCACTTGCTTTCTTTTTGATTTGTATTATTGGAAAATATTCATTTTCCGCCTTGCTTATGTACAGTTGAAGTCAAAAGTTTTCATACACCTTACAGAATCTGCGAAATGTTAATTATTTTACCAAAATAAGAGTGATCTTGCATGTTATTTGCATGACAAAATGCATGTTATTTTTTATTTAGTACTGACCTGAATAAGATTTACATTTACAAAAGAAGTTTACATATGGTCCACAAGAAAATAATAGTTGAATTTATAAAAATGACCCTGTTCAAAAGTTTACATATGCTTGATTCTTAATACTGATCCACAGCTGTGTGTGTTTTTTTTTTTTTTTGTTAAGTGATAGTTGTTCATGAGTCCCTTGTTTGTCCTGAACAGTTGAACTGCCTGCTGTTCTTCAGAAAAATGCTTCAGGTCCCACAAATTCTTTGGTTTTTCAGCATTTTTGTGTACTTGAACCCTTTCCAACAATGACTGTATGATTTTAAGATCCATCTTTTTACACTGAGGGACTCATATGCAACTAGTACAGAAGGTTTAAATGCTCACTGATGCTCCAAAAGGAAACACAATGCATTAAGAGCCTTACGAAAAACTTTTTTTAATTTAAAAATCAGGATAAATTAACTTATTTTGTCTTCTGGGGAACGTGTTTAAGTATCTTCTGTAGCTTCTGAAGGGCAGTACTAAATGAAAAAATATGATATTTAGGCAAAATAAGAAAAATGAACACATCCTCAGTCCGTTCAAAAGTTTACACCCCCAACTCTTAATCCAACGTTTTTCATTCTGGAGCATCAGTGAGCATTTGAACTTTTTGTAACTATCTATTTCAAATAAAGGCTCCTTTTTAAAATGGACTATTTATCAAAAAAATCTGAAATAATGCATCACTGTTTCCACAAAAAAAAATTAAGCAGCACTGTTGAACTGTTTTCAACTTTGATAATAATAATAATAAAAGTTCACCAAATCAGCATATTATAATTTCTGAAAGATCATGTGACACTAAAGACTGGAGTAATTAGTAATTAGTGGTTATTTTTTCCCACCACAGGAATAAGTCACATTTTTAAATTGTAGTAATATTTCACAAATTTACTGTATCATATAAATGCAGCTTTGGTGAACATAACCCGTATTTCAAAAACATTAAAAAAAACTTTTGAACAGAAAAGAAAACAGAAATGAACAATAAGCAGAATTAATAAATGCTAGCTACCATGCTAAACAACATTAATGTATAGGCTACAACCTTATTGTATAGTGTTCAATTATTTAAAGCGAGTCCACAGAAATGTAATTTTACTTATGCTAACAAGGATTAATAGACTGGCTAATCCTAAAACGCTCATCAGATCTAAATCATTGCTCCTTTTTAGAGCACTATAATCATGCTAAATAACCAGACAGGAAGACAGTTATTATAATCAAGTTTTTTACCTGAATGTTTAGCAAAGGTTGGTCATTCCGTGAGGGTTGAGACCATTCAGAGTGGACTTCAGCAATCTGTGTGGATTAGGATTGCAGCAGGACTGGGCTAACGAGATTAAATCTTGAAGGACAGTGCTACCCCTCATAAGACTATACTTAAAAACAATGGGAGCTGTTAACCATGTTAAAGGTATAGCCAATGTGCAAAATGGACGATATGTTGAAGGTTTCAATGTAGAATTGATCTACTCAATATATATAAAAAATACTATCATTTCCTTCGAAATCATAACAAAGCTAATGCTGACAAAACATGTACATTTCCTTAAGAAATGTGTGAAAATTAGTGGTATTTGTCCATGTACATTTCAGCATGATGCTAAGGGTGTTCCGGGTGGTTGCTAACTGCCCTGGTTCAAAAACAACAAAACATTAAACCCAAAGTTTGCATTAGCATACACAGCTAACAATATAATGTATTATCAGTATTATCAGCCAATATAAGAAGTTTAGAGAGTGGATTCATATAAACTACAGATGATGTAGAAGGAGATTAATGTAAAATAATAATTAGCTTGAGGGCTAACATAAATGCGGTTAGAAAATTAGCCTACGTCATCAGTTCCCACCTCAGAGATTAACTCTGTAGCTAAACTACGGATGTAAGTATACGACATAAAGAAAACACGTTCTCACACCCAGTTGGTAAGATTTGGGTTTCGTGTAATTAACTAATCAGAACTGACAGCAAGCAGGAAGGCACACTATGCTACATGCTAATTTTGTTAGCCTCTCTATGCCTTGCATCTGAGCTCTTTATTTCTGGTTTATCAAATGCTACATAAGTAACCCAGTTTACTGTGATTCTTTGACTTTTGAGGGTGACCGCATCTAACTTGTTGCTTTCAGAAGCCAATGCCATGGCTATGCCAGGTCTGAGCAGCTAAACAGCAGCAGATCCAATAATGAGATGAAGGCAGGATTAGCTCTGAACCAGCGAAAGGCCAGTGCTGCTGATCAAGGGCGAGCTGTTGCCTTACAGACACAAACCACAGCCCTTTTCAGGCAAACCATAAACTGATCTGAGGTAAGCCCCTGAAGCATATCTCTTATCAGCACCCTCTGGCCCATGTCGCCACCGTGTCCTCGAATCTGATTGGAGGAAATGTAGAAGAGAGTTAATCTAATCCTCTAACAGGATACTGCCTGGAGAGAGTGAGTCGAATGGTCCCATGAGTTTGTTAAATTGAGAAATGTAGGCCATTGCATGTTTGCTCTTGTTGATATAACCCACTGCAAGATTTAAATTAAATATGTATCAATAGACAGAGAAAAAAATGTGGAACATCTGAGCTTGTGGTGATTATGCAAGTCTCTTATTTGGCAGGTATGACGTCAAGTGAAAAAAACAGAAATGGGTGCAGCCTCAACCACTGAGCCAGTTAGCCTCTTTTGGTAGATGTTGTAACTACACAATCTTGTAACTAAAAAGCATCTTTTTTGATTTATAGTTTCATGAACAATTCAATCCTACCACCAAATCCATTTACTACCATTGGGGGTAGCCGTTTCAAACAAACAAAAATGTATAATATGTATAAAAATGTATAATTAAACATTTCCAAAGGGTATAGGCTAAACTGGCAGGCTCACTGACTAGTGTGTTAAGCTGGTTCCTTGAAAAAGTAGTTGAATATATCTACACATATACAAAAATCTATATATTCAAACATTTCCAAAGGGCTTAGGCTAAGCTAGCAGTATAATTGGCTAGCAGTATGCTAAGCTAGTTCAATGTAGGGGTTACAGTGGTAGTTTGTAATGCCTAAACAAACAAAACCTTATAAAAATGTATAATAGTATAGGCTAAGCTAGTGGATTAATGGTTTACCAGTACGCTAAGCTAGTTCACTGATGGGGTAGCTGCAGTTGCTGTTTGTCACACCTAATCAAACAAAAAAGTATAATAGATACTGTGTAAAAATGTAAAATCGTACATTTGTGAAGGGCATTTGCTAAGCTAGTGGACTGCTTGCTTCACTGAAAGGGTAGTTGGGGTAGCCAATTGTATTTCTTGATCAAACCAAAAGACTGAACTAATTTGGGTAGGAATATAGGCTAAGCTAGAAAACAAACTGGTTAGCCTTATGCTAAGTTAGTTGACTGAAGGGGTTAAAGGGGTAGCTGTTTGTAACACCCTGGGGTATTTGGTAAAATAGTAGACTGCAGCTGGGGTAGCCATTTGTGATTCTTCACCAAACGAAAACATAACATATATATACTGAACATTTGCAAAGAGTATAAGCTAAGCTAGTATGTTAAAGGGGTCATCGGGTGCCCATTTTCCACAAGTTGATATGATTCTTTAGGGTCTTAATGAAAAGTCTATAATATACTTTGGTTAAAAATTCTCAATGGTAGTATAAAACAACACCCTTTTTACCTTGCCAAAATCAGCTCTGCAAAAATCATCTCATTCTAGTCGAGGCTGCTTTAAATGCAAATGAGCTCTGCTCGCCCCGCCCCTCTCTTCTCTCTGTGGAGTGACGAGCTGCTCTGAGAGATTGTTTACTTTAGCCGCTAAACTTGCTAACTAGCACATTATTAGGAAAGGCGATCGCAAAGATTCATTAAAAAAACCCTTATACTCACTTCTGCTGTAAGTGAAGTTGGATCACGAATGATTCGCGCGAACATCGACAGATATATGTAGATCGGGAGGTGCAATTCCCTTAACAAACAAACGTAATCTACTGCATCTTCAGCGGCTCAGATGTCGGGAGTAAATGACGACCACTATGTTCATTATTACATCCAGCAACACAACACCTCGATCACTCAATCAGAGATATTCTTGTCTAACTTACATCCCTGCTCCGGCATCGAAACAAAGAGGGCGGACTGTTACAGCTGATCTGAGGTAAAATGCTAATGTCAATCAACTATTGTAGGAGCGGCCTCTGTCGGTGTGACGCCACACAGGCATCTGAGAATGGCTCCATTTGAAAAAGGGAATTTTATTTTTACAGATTAATTAAAAACCACTGAATGGATTTTTATCATTATAGGGTAGATGTGTACATACACTGCCAACACACATTAATGTTCAAACAACATGAAAAAGTGAACTTAGCATCTGATGACCCCTTTAATTGGTTAACTTTATACTAGGGCTGTCAAACGATTAATCACGATTAATCGCATACAAAATAAAAGTTTGAGTTTGCCTAATAAACGTGTGTGTACTGTGTGCAATTATTATGTATATATACAAACACATTCAGGTACATATATAAGAAATATTTACAAGTATATGTATTTATTATAATTTTTTTATATAATATTTTTTATATTTTTATATAATATTTTTTATATTTTTTATGTTTTTATATAATTTATATTATATATAAATACAAATATTTTTTACATAGATAACATATTCCTCTTAAATATATACATTAATTATTGTGTATTTATATATACATAATAATTACACACAGTACACACGCATATATTAGGCAAACTCAAACTTTTATTTTGTATGCGATTAATCGTGATTAATCGTTTGACAGCCCTACTTTATACTAAGCTAGTTTACTGAAAGGGTTACAGTGTATGTATATAAAAATATATATTCAAACATTTCTGAAGGGTTTAGGCTAAGCCAGCAGATTAATTGGCTAGCGGTATGCTAAGCTAATTCACTGAGGAGAAGCAGTTTGTAATGCCTAAACAAACAAAATTGTATATTTATAAAATGTATAACGATATAGGCTAAACTAGTGGATTAATTGGTTAATGGTACACTAAGCTAGTTCACTGATAGGGTTGCTGTTTGTAACACCTGATCAAACAAAAAAGTATAAATACTGTGTAAAAAATATAAAATAATGGCTAGCAATATGCTAAGCTAATTCACTGAATGAGTAACAGTGGTAGCTGTCTGAAATGCCTTAAAAATGTATATGTATAAAAATTGTATAATGGTATAGGCTAAGCTAGTGGGTTAATTGGTTAGCGTTTAGTTAGGGTAGCTGCAGTTGCTGTTTGTAACACCTGATCAACTAAAGATTATAAAAGATATTGTATAAAAATATAAAATCGAACATTTTCCAAGGGTATTGCTAAGCTAGTGGACTGTAGTTTAGGTACCCTGGTGAAAAAAACAGCATATGCTGGTAGGTAGGTTTTGATGCTGGTTTAAGCTGGTCCTTAGCTGGTTTATGCTGGTCCTTTGCTGGTTTAAGCTGGTCCTTTGCATGACCAGCTAAGGACCAGCTTAAACCAGCATCAAAACATACCTAACTAGCATCTCAGCATCAAAACATACCTACCAGCATATGCTGTTTTTTTCACCAGGGTAGCCATTTGTAATTCCTGACCAAACAAAAACATAATAGATATAAAAATTAATGATGAACATTTGCAAAGCTAGCTAGTGGACTAATTGGTTAGCAGTATTCTAAGCTAGTTCGCTAGCTTAGAATAGAGGTAACCGTCATGCCTGACCAAAGAAAATATATGACACATATAAAAGAGTTTAACAACTGCAGAGGGTATAAGTGAGCAAGCTAAATAGCTAGCAGAATGCTAAACTGGCCTCCCCGAGCACTTAGGTTGCAAAATCTAAGCTAAAAACAAATGCTAAAAAAACAAATACTTGATTTCACAATATAATATTAATATTCATGAGACATTTATGATCAAAATAACAAAATAACAGATGACGCATCATAAATTGAATTTGTAGGCTTTTTCTAGAATTTATAAACATTCTTTAAGCAAATGGAATCACTTTGGATGTGGACTTGATTTAATGTGTGGGCGGCTACATCTGGCACCCTCAGCACAATAGCAGGAAAATAACATTTACACAACACTACCATAACGTAACTGATACGCTTAGATTAAAAATGGAAGCTATATATACAGTAAGAGTTATTGTAATCAAACCAAAATGAAGGAAGTGCGCAATCAGCAGAGGAAGCTAAAAATTAGAGAGATACTTACATCCGTATACTCCATTTTATTGTGAGCAAGCTATATACCAGATAATATCTGTGAACAAAAGCAATACATGCCCTGCATGATTTACTCGATTGTTAATACAAAACAAAAATCAAATAAAACATCAAATTAAGGGAGAGTTTTTCATTCGGCACTACAAAAAAAAAAAAAGCACAAACACATTCATGTTGACATCAAATACAAAAAAAAAAAAAAAAAATCACAGGTTTAAGGCCACGTGAACAAAGAAGAGCATTTTTTTGCTTTTTTTTTGTCAAACTGCACAAAAAGCCAGTGAAAATAAGTGCATTTCCAACACAGTGGTGATGGTCTGCACTGTTAAGGCACAGATTCAGCCTTGAAAGGCACTGACGGACACAATCCGAGGATAGGAATGCCTCCCAAAAACAAAAACTTCACAACTGGGGGAGACTGGAAGTACAAAGGAAAGTCCCACAGGAAGACAAACTCTGAGGAGGGAGAAAGAAGTAGGGGTGCACTAATGTAGGTCACAATGACAGTACGGCCCCGCCTCGAATCGCCTTTTCCCCCTCCTCCTCGTCTTTGGCACGCTCAGAGGAAATGCTGGAAGGCTACAAGCCCCCATCCCCCTCTTTTTCTCTCCATAAAGTCCAAAATCAGCAACATCTGTGTAACGCAAGTCAGGCAAGGCTCCACGGGGGAAGAGACTATAAACCCTGCTAAATGTGCGTGAGACAATTTATTAAGCCTGACTTTTGTTTTAACCCTGCGATTTCTGAAAGACCTGGCTGCGGAGATTGCGGTTTCCTTCGTTATTGAGGCCGGTTAGCAGAGGATGTGAAAGAAATGTGCTGATCGGAGTTTGTTTTCATACATCCCAGCATTCCCCACAGTGTACAACTGAACGGGCTCAAGAGGAAAACACAGAAACCTTGCAGACGGACGAACACGTAAAAAATGACCACAAAACAATCAAAAGTGCAAATTCTACATTTGGAACAGGGTTTTTGATTGGATGAGCACCAGGAACGACAAGGTGTGTGTCTCTTGGAAAACCTATGTGCGGAAAGATTTGGCTATTGGGTAGCGAAAGTGTGTGCGAATGTTTTCAGACCCACTGCTGCAGGGATCTTTTGCAGTGAACTAACACTTTGGGCGTCTCTTTCCTCTGGAGTGTGGTGATGATGATGTATATGACTCCCAGAATGCACAGCACCAGAACAAGAGGCACAGTCACTAAAATGAGGGTCATTATGTGTTCATCAGTTTCGTTCACTCTTAGAATGACATCTACTTCTTTTTTCTCGTCTTCTTCGTCACCATCTTCTACGTCATCAGTTTTGTAGTCGTCAGGGTCTTGATTCTTGTCGTTCGTCTCAGGCGTTCGATGGTCGGGTTTGACGTCCGTTTCCACATCAAAGTGCACCCGGCAGCCCATGAAATCGTTTAAAATGGATCTTGGGTATCCAGTGTCAACCTTCATTCGCCTGTTATCAAACCTCCAGTATCTGGAGTCTTTGTAGAAGTAAGTGTACGCTGTGAGGGAAAGAGTTAAAATGTGAATTAGTGTAAATAAATACACTAGTGATTAATATTGCATAAAATCCCTTTGGGATTTTAGCCTGGCTTTGAATTCCACAGCTATAAAAAAGCTGTGGCAAAGACAATCATGAACAATGGCGTGAAATTAGAAGTGAGAGCAGAATGTTTTCAAGTCAAAGGTCTTATTGCGCCCCAGTTTTTCAGCAATGAAGTCACATTTTCCCTCTCAGCTTTGGATTAATGGACTCGACTCTCTTTTTTCTTGCATTCAGCTGTGAAATTTTTTTTTTTGGGCAGCGTCGCCCCAGCCTGACTCACCTCCATCATCGCTGAGGAAGGCCCCTTTCGGGGAGCCAGGAATGGATCCCCATACGCTCACTGATTTAGGGTAATCTTTATCCACGGCACGGGATTCTTCACTAAACCGCCAATATCTTCAAGAGAAAGCAGTAGTGGAAAATAAAACTTTAATTCTGTGTCTATGTCTAGAGAAAAAAAAAATAAATAAATAAATAATAATAATAATAATATTAAATATATATATATATATATATATATATTTTTTTTTTAAGTCCCTTTTTTAAGTTTAAGTATATTTTTTTTTGTTTAAGTCCCTCAAACAGTCAAAGTTCTGTAAAAAAAAAAAAAATAATAATAATAATAATAATAATAATAATAATAATAATAATAATAATATTATATATATATATATATATATATATATATATATATATATATATATATATATATATATATATATATATATATATATATATATTTTTTTTTTTTTTTTTTAACAGAACTTTGACTGTTTGAGGGACTCATATGCAACTATTATAGAAGGTTCAAACGCTCACTGATGTTCCAGATGGAAAACAATGCATGAAGAGCTGGGGGGTGAAAACTTTAAAACAGAATGCAGGTGTGCACATTTTTCTTATTTTGCCTAAATATCATATTTTTTTCCATTTAGTACTGCCCTTCAGAGGCTACAGAAGATACTTACATGTTTCCCAGAAGACAAAATAAGTTACATTTACCCTGATCTTCAAAAATGAATGCATGGTTTTTCCTTCTGGAGTGTTCAGTGAGTGTTTGAACCTTCTGTATGAGTCCCTCAGTTGTCCTCAGTGCGAAAAGATGGATCTCAAAATCATACAGTCATTGTTGGAAAGGGTTCAAATACACAGAAGTGCTGGAAAACCAAAGAATTTGTGGGACCTGAAGAATGTCGGGCAGTTTAACTGTTCAGGACAAACAAGGGACTCATGAACAACTATCACTAAACCCAAAAACACAGCTGTGGATCATTCAGGTAACAACACAGTATTAAGAATCAAGGGGATGTAAACTTTTGAAAGGGGTCATTTTTATAAATTCAACTATTATTTTCTCTCATTGAGTATATGTAAACATCTTTCATGTGAAATATCTTATTCAGGTCAGTACTAAATAAACAATAACATGGATTTTGTATGATCCCTCTTATTTTGGTTAAAATAACATTTTGCAGATTCTAAAAGTGGGATATATATGCTTGAAAGTATACTGCAAAGCTATTTCTGTTACTAACATTTTCTTTACACAGTTTTTTTTTCTTTTTCTTTTTTTTCCTTTTTAGGTGAAAGGTGACCTGGCCCCATTATTATTATTATTAATAATAATATTCATTATTATTTGGCTTAAGTAACATGTTGACACAATTTTCTTTTTCTTTTTAAGTCAAATATCTAAAAATGAAAAATCTGTAATCATTGACACACCCCCCACTTGTTCCAAAATTTTGACAAACGTTTGTAACCAGTTAAAGGTAGCCATTGACTGATATAGAATAAAATAAAGTCAATGGCTACTGTCAAATGTTTTGTTACCAAAATGTCTTTAGAAGAAATAAACTCGTACAAGTTTCGAACAAGCAGAGGGTGAGTAAATGATGACAGGATTAATATTTGTAATTTTTCAAAAATGAAAATTAGCCCATGATATACTTAGCCTCAAGCCATCCTAGGTGTACATGACTTTCTTCTTTCAGACAAATACAATCGGAGTTATATTAAAAAATGTTGTGGCTCTTCCTTTATAATGGCAGTAAATGGGTGCTGACATTTTTAAGTCCAACAAAGTGCATCCATTTATCATAAAAAGTGCTCCACACAGCTCCGGGGGGTTAATAAAGGCCTGCTGAACTGAATCGATGCATATGAAAAATATCCATATTTAAAACTTTATAAACCGTAATCTCTAGTTTCCGCTAACGTTCCTATGTGCGTTCACGAGAGAGTAGGCAAATGTGGTGACGAACGCGGAAGTGCAGAGGAGAGAGCAAAGCAAAACACTGGTCACGAATTAGAAGTGCAAAATGAGGATTTGAAAAAAAAAAAAAATGTTGGAGGATTTCGATATAAGCCAAGAGGAGGCTGGTTTTAAATAAGGATACTTTTCTTACACAAAAGCATCGATTCACTTCAGATGGTCTTTATTAACCCCTGGAGCCGTATGGATGGATGCACTCTATTGGACTTCAAAATCTCAACACCCATTCACTGCCATTATAAAGCTTAGAAGAGCCAGGACATTTCTAAATAGCTCTAATTGTATTCATAAGAAAGAAAAAAAATATACACTTAAATGGCTTGAGGGCGAGTAAATCAAGAGGTAATTTTCATTTTTGGGTGACCTTTCCCTTTAAGTCTCAAGAAATATTATGTTGTTCTGTTAATGGCTGACTCTTAAGTACTTGACACATCTGGCCTTTTCCACAAGGGCCCCAGCATGTTTACCTGTCTCCTCTGAAAAAGTACGTATAGCCAGATGGTTCCCACCACACTGCTGTGTCCACTCTGTCAGGCATGCCTTGACCATAACGAAACAAGTCCTGAGGGTATCCGGGCTCCACGTCTGCTTCTCTGAAAAGCCAGTATTTACTTCCTGCGAGAGTGATACAAAATACAAAGAGGGGAATGGACAAAAAGCCACATTAGATGGAAAGACTTGAAAGGGAGGGGTTGCATGGCTGAGAGATGATATCACAGAGAGCTCTATTCAGTTACTGCAGTTGCACAGAAGATGTTTTGTGTTGCATGAAGGCAAAGTTCCCCTCAAACAAATGCACAAGTGAAACATGAAATCTCACAATCTACATAAACAACAAAACAATAACTTTGGCTCCTTTTACTACACATTCTCTCCTGCAAATTTTCCAGGTTTCTTCTCTCAAAATGAAAACAGAGCAGTCAGCATCTGGAGCTGAAGCTGACGCAATGCAGGCGAAGTCCTGCAATCCTGCCAAACGTTCTTTCTTTCCTCTCGGAGAGTTTTACAAGTGACATAATTCAACTTCAAGATGCTGTTACAGCAAGAGGAACAGATGTTTAAAAAAAGAAGTAGATTGATAGCTGGGAAATATTAAATGATTTTGATGTCTTTTTTTAAAATGTCTGTCATGCTTTATCACGGTCATAAAAATTACTTTGGATCACAATAATAACAGCTTCACTGGCAAAAAAAAAATAGAGCTGTCAAATCGATTAATCACATCCGAAATAAAAGTTTGTTTACATAATATATGTGTGTGTACTATGTATATTTATATCTATTTAAATATACACACATACATATATATATATATTTAAGAAATATATGTAATATATATTTCTATATAATTAAATATTAGTGCTGTGCAATGATTAATCGCGATTAATCGCATCCAAAATAAAAGTTTTTGTTTACATAATATATGTGTGTGTGTGCTGTGTATATTTATTATGTATATATAAATACACACACATGCATGGACATATTTAAGAAAAATTTTATGTTTATATATTAAATTTATTTATATATAATATTAATTATATAAACAAAAATATACACATGTACATATTTTCACAATATATACTGTACGTGTATGTATTTATATATACACAGTACACACACACACACATATTATGTAAACAGAAACTTATTTTGGATGCGATTAATCACGATTAATCATTGCAAAACACCAATAAATATACTGTTATAATAGCAATATGAATATATATATATATATATATATATATATATATATATATAAAAAGTATTTTTAAAATTATACATGTATATGTGTTTATTTATACATATAAATATACAGAACACACATGTATTATGTAAACACAAACTTATTTTAGATGTGATTAATTGCAATTAATCGATTTGACAGGACTAATATAAAATCACTATTTTAGTTGTTACAGTTAAAACAATTACAAAATGTATATTATTATTGTTATTATTATTATTATCAATAATAATAATAATAACTTTTTATTATTATAAAACGATTAAAAAGAAATTATTTTCCAACATTTTTTTTTTTTTTTGCTTTAAGCATAAACCTCACTAAATGAAGTTGTTAAATATTTATTTAATGACCTTTAAAGAATACAAATTTCCCATCATGCCGTTCATAGGCAGCGTCTATGTCCTCTGGAAGCCCCATCCAGAACAAGGAGATTGGCATTGGGTAATTATCCAGAACCCGGTTCCTCCTAACCCTCCAGAACCACCGACCCTGACAAAGATAAAAACATTAATTTAATTATAACATTTATCACAAAGATGTGAGGAGATTTATGCTTTGTCAGAAAACTTGACCTATCTTCTTGCAGACACCTGATCGAAATGATGGTTAAAAACAAGCAAAATGCATTGCTAGTGGTTTAGTATGCATTTATGCAGTTGCTAAAGTGTTTTAAGTGGGCTTTTTATGAAGAACCACTATATATAATATAACTGCATTTACTGCAGTTAACCGTTTCTAACCTTGAACACAAACATCTCCCCTCTCAGCATGGTCACGGTGTCAAAGTTCCCCTCGCAGATGTCCGGTGCATCCTGATCCGAGCGTACTGTTGGCTGGGGTCTATGGGACCTCCTGGTGGGTCGGACCGGAGGCACCCAGGGCTTGGTGGGCCGCCGCGAGGGTCTGGTTGTTTTCGGTTGGGCCACTGTAGTGGTGGGCTCCGGCTCAGCAGTGGTTGTAAACAGGGTTGTGGTGGGAGGTGCTTGAGTGGTGACAGTCTCTGGAGGTCCTGTAAATACCAAACCATAATGTATTTTCACACTTAGCTAATCATCCTCTTTTCCACACATACTGCATAGACACAGAATGCGTCGCTTTTCCATTCAGCACCAGAAAGCCCACGAGGCTCATTCAGCCAGCAGTGGAAGGCTTTCAAATGGAGAAAACAGACTCAAACAAAGACACATACACTGAGACATTCATTGGTGCAGAACTCAATGCAACTGGACTGAAGATTCAAGCAGAAAACAGCAGAGTCTGGATAACAACTGTATAATAAATGTGGTAAAGCCTAAAGAAATAATCGGATAACAACTGATCTGCATTGTGTGACAGTTGCATCAGATACACATTTTCGACATTTTACAACTGCAAAAGTGTAATTTGGACTGTATAAAGGGCATTCACACTGACAGCAATTTAACTAAATCAAAAACTCTCCCTGAAAATGAATGTAACATTCTAAGAGTGCTGTTATTTAGTCCAGTTTGTATCACTCTGGGTTGCTTGACTGTGTTTCTATACTTTTTTTTATATTTCTATACTTTTTAATCTCAAATGCTTGTTTTTGCATGTTCACTTTGTAAACACTGGGTCGGTACTTCTGCAGCGATGTAAGACGATTTTGAAGTTGAGGAAGAAAACAAGATGAGAGTTTTTTGACGTACCCTAACTGTCTTGACCATATTGAACCAGAAAAAAACAGAGTTCAGGTAGACTTAGACAAGATGAGCGTTTGAGGTTAAAAAAGTATATAAATTGTCAAAATTGTTTCGAAAATGACAGATTGTTTTACTAGATAAGACCCTTCTTCCTTGGTAGGGATTATTTAGAGCCATTTGAAACTGCACTTAAATTGCATTTTGGAAGTTCAAACTTGGGGGCACCATTGAAGTCCACTATATGGAGATAATTCCTGAATATTTTTCCTCAAGAAACATAATTTCTTATCGACTGAAGAAAGAAAGGCACGAACATCTTGGATGACAAGGGGGTGAGTAAATTATCTGTAAATTTTGTTCTTGAAGTGAACTTCTCCTTTAACTAACTATCCACCTTTTTCTGAACGCAGAAGTCTCGCCCGGCTAGAACGGCGCATTACATTTCCGATCTCTGATGTTTCTAGTCAAATTAACATTTTTTGAGCCGATAATATAATGTTTATTATTTTAAATATTTATTTAGACTGAAAAAGTTTCAATTCAGTCAATATTTTATACCCCGTTTTACTGTGGATTTCTATGGAGATTGGAACACAAAATCACCCAAACAGAAGTTAGAATCCTTCATCGCATCACTCAGGAAAAAAGTGGATAATTGACAGTAAAAGGTAAATTAACTGAAACAAGAAGTATCTCAGACCAGCTTACCATAGATCTGGTGAATGCCATTTATGTCATCTTCAGTCAATGAAAAGCTTTCTATGTCCATCCACTGATAGAAAGGCGCCATGATGGCGGACGGGTTGTTGGAGTGCTCCAACCCCAGCGCATGACCCAACTCATGAACCGCAACTAGAAACAAGTCAACACCTACAACCAAACAAAAACAGCTAATTAAATTAGTGAACCATAAACTAAAAACCCCAAAGAGTTAAATCTGCTTCTGAATAGGGCTGTAAGGAAATATCGATTCACGTGTGTATCGCGATATTTTGTTTGGCGATACTGTATCGATTCTCAAAAACGGAATATCGATGTTTAAAAATAATAATAATAATCATACAAGACTCATGACAGTTGCTTCGTTTTGAGTCTATATCCTGACCGCTAGATTGCAGTCTTCTTGTCTCTTAACTTAAACAGTGACAGGAAATACTAGCATAAGGGCACGCCACTAATGTTAGCGTTAATGGAGGATGAAAGATTAGT
Organism: Cirrhinus mrigala; assembly: GCA_036247105.1. Classification (NCBI taxonomy): domain Eukaryota; kingdom Metazoa; phylum Chordata; class Actinopteri; order Cypriniformes; family Cyprinidae; genus Cirrhinus; species Cirrhinus mrigala. Next base: position 14,392,176 of record CM070031.1, on the reverse strand, counting down.
TCTTGCTCCCGCCTCGGTGTAAAGTGTGGCGTCATGTCGGCTTTTGACGTAACGTTCGCTCCAGGACGCGGCAAGCAGCGGAACCGCCGCGTGGCCGCCACCCGTCTGTGCAGCAGAAGCGCCCCGTGCAGCCGAGGCGGCGCCCGCTCCGCGGTTCGGCAGCTTGCTGCGTCCCGTGAAAGGGCCTTCGCGCCGGGCGCAGTGGGGTAGCCGCACGGCTGCCCGCCGCTTTCTCTCGTGGTGGGGCTGTTTTGTGCAGTTAAGGCGGTGCTCGCGTCACGGTCTCGGCATAATTACAAACTGAAAAACTTGCGAAATTCAAAACTTTGGAAATTCTCAGAACAAAAAGGTTCTCAGAATGTCCAATATCTGTATTTATTTTATTGTTTTACAATCCTTTTGTTTTCTTTAGGAATCCTGTAAGCACATTTTTTTTTATATATTAAGCAGAGGAAATTCTTAAGTTCAGATGGTTACAGTTGTAAACTTAAATTGTAAAGCAGGGTCTAAAAATATATATGGTCTGTTTATAAAAGCTTACATTTTATACATTTAATAACTAAAGAATCTTGCAAGCACTTTATTTTCCCCCTTTACTCGTACTGCACAAAAAGTGATTTAGTAACATTGAATGGTTTGCATATGGTGGTGTGTTCTTAATTACAGCTTTCCTAAAATTATGTTCTATTCATAAAATAAGAAATATCCCAATTTATCGCCTTGTTTACAATATCACAGTGTATCGCAACATATCGTATCGCAACCCCTGTATCGTGATACATATCGTATCGCCAGATTTTTGGCAATACATAGCCCTACTTCTGAACAGTTCAAAGACATTTAAATGCTGCTAACATCCACACATTCTCTGTGGAAAATTAAATGCCAAGTTAATATATAATAAAAAAGTGAATTTACTTTGAAGTAGGAAAAAGACTGCAGAAAATTGCTCACACCTGAGCCCTCCCGTTGGTTCAAGGTCCATGGCTCGTCTGTGTCAAAATGTGTGTCTCCTCCCATTCCAGGACCGGGAAAAAAAGCATGTGCCAGAGAGCCTCCTTCCCCATCGAAGAGAGACATATCACCATGATATCCAGAAGCAAACAGTAATATTATGTCAGGGCCCTCACTGCCATTCTTTATCTCGTGATACGGGACCTCCTCGAACCTCAGAGGTGTTACTGTCTCCCAAACCTGGAAGGCTTTGCGAATAGCCTCATAGGTCTGCTCCTGGCCCACTTTGGGTGAGTGGTTCTTAATACTTGGGCAGGAAATAAAGAACATTTTGTCATCATTAACTTGATCAATGTAAACTGAATTTGTTTTTGAGGTACTGAGGTTTAATTCACCTGTAAGTCAGCTTGTCGTGATCCCACTTGTGGCCAGTAAGTGCGTACCGCTTACGCCGAGTACCTCCCTCTGTTGACTCCTCAAAATGATCGGGCACTCCACATCGAGGTCTTTTCATGGCACTGAAAAAAATGTTACATATGTACAATTACATAAAATTAAAACTTTATATAAGCTAGATGACCTGGTTACACTGTCTATCACAGTTTCTATTTTCATAGCTAACACACAATCAAAACAGGCTGAGATCATCATCTTGTTGTTCCACAGGCAGTTGAATAAGAGGAAATCATACTTCAGAGTGGCCAAGTCCATGTGTCCGGTCACCTCCAGGCCATAGAAGCGCTGCATGTCCTTAATGGCACTAGAAAGGATCTGGGCTGACTGCATGGTGGACATCTGTCTGCTAGCCTGGGACAGGTAGCCATATGTCCTCAGCCATGACTTTAAGAAACAACACACAGAAAATTTTGGAGAGGTGACAATGTGTTGCAACAACTACTTCTAAGAAGTGTGGTAACGATAGGATTGCACAACAGAAAGGAGAAATGAACATTCAGGAAGACTTTAATTAATAGGAATATGTTTCCATTTAAGACTACTGCCACATGGTCAGGCATTGAGGACACGTGTAAACATCCTTAGGCACATCCACACACAACATAGGACAGATGTGGAGATGTTCACCAGAGGTTGCAGAAACTTCCTATTAGAATTCTTAGCTTTGAAATTACAAAATGGTTACTAAGCAGGATTGGATTCAGTTCCAAGTAACCCAAAGAAACACTATGGTTCTGTAAGGAGTAAAAAGAAACTTTAAAATGTGTTTTTTATTTAAAAAATTTCAAACAGTAAAACGGCCTACAAACAACATTCTAACTGTAAAGAGAAACAGATTGATAGCTTATTGCTTTTTTAATCGGTTATGTGTCTAATAAGTTATTTCTGCTTTCTAATACAATAACAGGGTGACCATTAGACTATTACATAATAATTAAAACTAATGGTGTTGTTACAGCATTCCATTTAATTAAAGCTTTTATCACCTATATAAATGTAAAACTATTTTTTTGTCTTTGTTTTGGGATATGTCTAATTGTTGAGGTACATATTTATCACGACATTGATGGTTATTTAAAAAGTTGAGTAATTATCCAAACAATATAAGTTAATGTGTGAATTGTTTTTTTTATTAGTAAACATGATATTAAAGAACATACACTACCAGTCAAAAGTTTTTGAAGTGGAAGATTTTTAATGTTTTTTTAAAGAAGTCTCTTCAGCTCACCAAGCCTGCATTTATTTTATCTAAAGTACAGTGCTGCTAAAAAAACATTTGTTATTATTATGTTGACAACAGATGAGTAGAATCAGGTTTCTTTGATGAATAGAAAGTTCATCTTTTGTAACATTATAAATGTCTTTATCACTTTTGATCAATTTAAAACATTCTTGCTAAATAAAGTACTAATATCTATAATTTCTTTACTGATATATATATATATATATATATATGTATATATATATATATATATATATATATGATATATATATATATTACACACACACACTTATAGGGCTGTCAAACTATTAATACGATTAATAATAAATGTGTGTGTGTACTAGTTTAATTATGTATATATAAATACACACAAATTAATGTATTTAAGAGAAATATGTATATATACAATATTTTTATTTATATATATATATAATATAAATTATATAAAATATAATATTGTAAATATTTCTTAAATAATAATTACACACAGTACACACACATATATTAGGCAAACTCAAACTTTTTTGTATGCGATTAATCGTTTGACAGCCCTATCAGCATATTAGAATGATTTCTGAGGACTGGAGTAATGATGCCGAAAATTTAGCTTTGATCACAGGAATAAATTACATTTTAAAATATATTCAAATAGAAAAAAGTTATTTAAAATTGTAAAAAAAATATTTAAAAACTTTACTGTTTTTGCTGTACTTAGGATCAAATAATTGCAGGCTTGGTGAACAGAATAGTACAAATAAAAGATATAAAAATAAAACCCCACCAGAAACTTACTGTTCAAAAACTTTTGACCGGTAGTGAGTTGAATAACCTCAAGAAAATTAGAAATCGGTTTAATCGATTTTTTTTTATTTGATGTACTGTCCTCCAAACTAAACCTAAAACTCTTTCTTTTCCAATCCTGGAAGACAAAAGCAAAATATACTCAAACAGAATTTTACAACTCAATATGTACAAATATAAACCCTACTAAGTTCGTTTCATGTCGTCAGTGTTTTAGTACAACACTCAAAACGATATTTAATCTACAAACCTCTGCGTTGAAGGCATCATCTTCTGCAGTTGTTTCAGCAATGTTGACAAACAGCAGGATGAAAATTATAGTAACGGGTCGCAGCGACCGATAGGATCTACTCCTGCGGGCTGACATCTCTCCACTCCCGGGGCAGCAATGACAAACGACCACACAACCTTCTCCTCCACAAGAACCGCTTAGATTAGATCGCAACCTGGGAGATCCTACAGTCGTTTATCGCCAAAATAAGGTCATTGTTCTTCTCAGACCACAAACCCACTAACTTAGTAGTGCACGACGTTTTTTTCTTATTCCCGTTAAGTTTTGGCTATCCGTGCAAACAGTTCGAATAGGTCTCCAGTGGTGCGCGCACGCTTGTAAACTATAACATTAGCATGACCAGCAGCTATCTACCCATTAAATACTGAATAAAAGGACTACTTGTTGATATCTGCATTGCATTGTCTGTGTTGCTATAAGTACCGCCTGAATAAACCCATCTGGAAATGTCGAGGACCAGGCGGCGCGTCCTCGAAAGGATCCTTAATCTGTTGCAGGACACCAAATATGAGCATGAAACCTCATGAGGGATCTCATGCGATCTCATGCGATCTGCAGCACGCAGCCGCACCCGATTCCCTGCCCACTTTCTCGGTTTACCTTTGTGATATTATGACACCATTCATGGTGTGCATTTATAGAAACAATCCATATTTACATTTTAGAAAATGCAGATAAAGAAAACTCTATTGAGAAGCGTTTATTTAAAGAACAGTTAATTTCCATTTTTAGTTCTCACTGCCACCTGTTGCTCATAATGTAGTACTGTAAACAAAGTGAGATTCATAGTACGCAAGGGAAAAAAAAAAAAACAAAAAAAACAGCGGCCCTGATTGATCAATCCGTCTCTCTTTGAATCACATTCGAGCTAATTTTACTTCAAAAACTACATTCCCATGACAGAACATTTAAAATGTTCACTGAGGGTTCATTATCAAGGAGTGTTCACTCTGGGCTAACATGCTAATAGTTAGCTTGGGTACTTGAGGTAGCTTTTGTACCCCACACAAACCACTATGTGTTAGGTGAAAATTAGATTTAGCTATTTGTCATGTGTCGTCGATTTCCCGCTTTGGCGATACTGATAAGGATGAAAAGGAAGATGCCCAGTGTCCAAATCACTGCCAATGGAAGAACCAATGCGAGGAGATCTAAAATTAGACAAAATCCATATGGGTCAAACATGATATAAAGCATGGTGTCTATGTATTAACATATCGTAGGACACTATATGTGACCCAGAACCACAAAACCAGTTATAAGGGTCAATTTTTTTAAAAAAATTGAGATTTATACATCATATAAAAGCTAAATAAATAAGCTTTCCATTTATGTATGGTTTGTTATGATGATATTTGGCTGAGATACAGCTATTTGAAAATCTGGAATTTGAGGGTGCAAAAAAAAAAAAAAAAAAAAAAAAAAAAAAAATCAACAATTTTGACCCATACAATGTATTGTTGGCTACTGCTATAATACCTGTGCTACTTACGACCGGTTTTGTGGTCCAGGGTCACATATAAACATACTTATCATGGGTCTGACTGGTAGCTCTCGTCTGATTGGTCCATAAGACAGCAGACTTTGAGCCTGCTCATCCATCACCACCTCTCTTTTGGATACAGTTTTACATTCCTAAAACAAATCAGGTCAAGTTAACAATGGAAAACATCATTGTCCAAAACCAGCTGGTTAAAAAAACAACGCTTACAGGAATACAAGACTTTCCATCCTCAGGTGTGCAGAGATGCACAGTGCAGTGCAGGTAGAAACTTTGGGGCTCGTATACAAACCGAAACATATCAAACGAATAGCGGACAGTCGAGCCCTCGCCGTTTCTTCCCGCAGGGTGCGCCGTACCATTACCAAATGAAGTTGTTTTGTCACTTGTGCACCTTGAAAACAAACAGAAAAACAAAGACACTTCTAAAAGGTGAAATATTTGGTTTAGTAATTGCAGCTTGATCTCATTAAAAAGTTTCTGTACTTTGATTTCACTAAAAATAAAATAGTTACGAATTGCCATGTGTGCAGTGTTGCCAAGTCTGTGGTTTTCCAGCGGAACTGGGCTACTTTAACACTGTTGCCGTGGGTTGAATCAACCCCAATAACGTCATATTTAGCCACTGAAATGCGAATTTACAAGGGGAACCCCGACAAAAAAAAAAATGTGTGTTTTATCCCCGCGATTTTTAATAGTTTTGGGCTAGTTTTGAGTAGCAATTGGGCACATTTTGTTGTAAAATCATGGCAACCCTGCATGTGTGTTGGTTATTGATCTTAAAAAGGAACATCTGGATTTAAAATGTATAAATGTATGATTCACAATATTAACTCACCCATTTAGAAGCAGTGTGTGGCTAAAGCCTGTCTTATCATTAGCTTGTGGAGTCTGAGTAGCCCAACACTCATTCACTTTCAGATGGAAGAAGTCTTCTGGCTCTGTCACTTGGATCTGGACGTAGATTTGATCCCCAAGCTTAATAGTAGGTGCGCTGGTGAAAGCCTCAGTGTATGTGTGATCTTTAAACAAGCTCATCTCAACTTTGGCATCCACTTCGTCCACCTTGAACACTCTTTCACTTCAGAAACAAATCAAATGGGTTGAATACACATCCTAATAAAAAACCCAAATAGTGAAACATGCTGAAAATTTACTTGCCCTCGTTCATTCAAGATGTAGATATTTTTCTTCACTTCCAGTCCATGGATTAATGTCTTGCAATGGATTAAAGTTAAAAACATCTTAATGATGGATTTGTTTATTACAGACACACACCTTTTCACTTCACAAGACATTAACTGATGGACTGGAGTCATGTGGATTACTTGTAATGTTTTTATTAGATCTCTGAACTCACATTCTGATGGCACCCATTCACTGCAGAGGATTCATTGGTGAGCAAGTGAAGAAACAAACTCATCTACATCTTGAATGTCCTGAGAGTGAGTAAATTCAGCCAATTTTCATTTTTTAGTGAAATATTTCTTTCAAATCAGTGTTGTACCTGGAGAAAGAGATGATGGGAAATGCCAGGCTGAGTCGACGGATGTACGGATAGATGCACTTGTACTCAATCTGCACCACTGGATCTCTCACAATGTTTCCGTAGACAGGTGGGTCAGACATCAGCGTTAAGGAGTATGCAATGTGCGTTATGTTCTTCTGTTAAGAGTGGATGACATTTAGAGATATGTAATATGTATGTGCATTAATGCTTGCATAGTTTATGAAAAATAGTGTTTTCACGAATTGTCATCAATTGGCGGCACTAAATGTAAACAATGCCACTGAACTGAACGAAACGTGCATATTTTGCTCATTATTGCTCCTGAAAATGATCAATTATTGTCATGTTTAGAGCTGTTCTAATCAGTCGAATCAGGAAAAACTTTTGGAGTACTATAGACCATAGCCAATATTTATAACAAATCAAGGAGAAGAGTGCAAAAAAACTGTCTGAGGAACAAAAGGCATTTGTGGTTGGCCAAACTGAACCAGGATTTCCAGAGAAAGAATCTTGTTCTTGTTCAAACATTTGTGTTTGTTCTTATTTCCAGTCAGGTAGGTGAAATATTAGGCTAATTAATACTGCTCGTATGCATCTTTACCACCTATTAACTTTAGTTTGTCAAAATATTGCACCCTTTCCTGCTTACTAAGTCCTTCTCTACATGATTTACCAGCTTCCACACGTTTTTTCCCGTGGTTTAGACAGCATAAATTAGCGTATTCAACATATTCAGTAGTACATTGACCGTGCAATCCATGCTGTTGTTTACATCCGAGTATCTCCAATATGGCCGTGCATCTGAGTGACGTAAAAACAGTGATGTAAGTTCAAACCCTCTATTGTACTGCACCTCCAGAGGTTTGCCTCCACAGCCAGTGTACTGGTCCATTGGTGTGTGCACTGTGAAATAGGCCAATCCAGAGATCTCCTCTCTTTGTGCACGGCAGCTGGCGTTAGTCAAATGAACAGATTCTACTCCCACATTGTAGTACTTGAAGAACTCTTCATCCACTTGGATGGAAATGAAGTCTTTGCCACACGTCACATTTATTGTTGCGACTTGAAGAGAAATATTTGATTAATATAACATCAAACATGACATAAAAGAACACCAAATTTGTTAGTCTTAGCTGGAACTTAGTGAGCCAAGCAACCAGGGCCAGATTCACTAGACGTTACGAGGAAAGGAAAAAAAAAAAAAAAAAAACCACTTTACTGGTATTATCTACACCAAAATACTAAATGTTTTTCTTAAGATAAAACTAAGACTAAAGATTCTTAAAAATCATTGTAAACAACTTCTTTCAGTTAGGATAACCTTCAAATTAAATTCCCCAAAGGTAGAGTCATCATCTTATTCCTAATATCTTAATAAAAAATAATTTGAAACTTAGACAACCTAAGTTGCACAAAAATATAAGATTTAAAAATAATTTAGAAAGAATTTTTCTTAAGACTTTCATGAACCTGGCCCCAGTTTGCCAAACAGGCTAAGTGTTAGGCTAGGAGATCAACTTAAACCAGTTAAGACCAGTAATTTAACTGGTTACAGTTTTTCTTCCAAGGCTGACTCTAGTTTACCCTGGTCACAGAGATCTCCAAAGTAGCCAACTGCACATTTACAAGTTCGCCTCTGCGACAAAACGCAGGTAGTCGGGCCAGAACACTGTGATATCTCACATTCACCTGAATGAAAAAGTGCCTTAATAACCAGACTTGACTGAGATGAAATATTTCAATCACATGTGACCTTACCAGAAATACTCCCAACTGCACAAAGTAAGGTTGCAAAATGTAGAAACACCTGTGAGGGAAAAATTTGTCAGTGGAAAAATTATGCTAAAGGTTACCTAGTTAACATGAACTAAGAATGAACAATACTTCTACAGCATTTATTAATCTTAGTTTATATTAATTTCGGCATTTACTAATGCATTATTAAAAAAAAAATCACAATTTGTGTTTGTTAACACTAGTTAACGCACTGTGAACTAACAAACAATGAACTCTATTTTTTATTAACTAACATTAACGAAGATTAATAAATAGTTTAATAAATGTATTGTACATTGTTCGTTCGTGTTAGTTAATACATTAAGTAATGTTAACAAAGGACACCTTATTGTAACGTGTTACCACAATTACGGAGTTAAAATCTGACACTGAAATACTGAGGAGAAAAAAATTCACCTTTGATTTCGGATAGTGCGCCATTTGTATTGGCAAATCCTTTTTTGTTTGAAAACTGGTTTTAGAATAGCAATTTTAAAGCAGCCTAATATCTAGTCCACAAGTCAAATGGATCTCATGTAAGTAAATATGGATTAAATACATTAGAAAGGAAACGGTAAATTTATTTGATGTGTGACACCTGTAACCAGTGCCTCTGGTCGTCTGATTGACACGTTAAGCCACCAATCACATTTTGACATGACGTTTATGGGTCGGTACAGACGAAAATAAAAATAATGAAGAAGAAAATAAATTAATTAATTAATTAATAAAGTGGCATACAAGTATGACACATATAATGCATTTATATAGCCTATTATGCATTGTTAGGTTATGCATACATTATAAAAGGTTAAAATAAATACACATATAAACACTTGAACTATTATTAAAATTATTAAAACCAGTCCTATTCTCAAATGAGAGCATTTAACAGCATCTTAATATTTTCTTTACTAAATAACCCCAGTTAACGTTATATGTTTCCAAAGAGCATGTGACTCGTATGACGTAATCAAAACAAATCCATTGATCGGCGCTCGATTTACCAGTTTGTAGGAAGTCATGTGAGCCGGGGCATATGGCGGCTTTGGTCAATTGCTGATATTGAAAAACAGTGCGATCTACCTCTGTCATCACCCGCGAAGAAATACTCATCAGGTTTACATTCTGTACAGAAGCAATCGCATTTTTTCGGATCGTCGTCTCTAAATTATTTAAGTTTCATAGAGGTGCTAAGGCTTTTATTCTGATTCGGCAGTAACTGCTCTCATCCTCTGTTCCCCGTTTTCAGTTTAGTGTCGCAGACAGCAGGTCCTGTTATTTTATAAGTGATGCTTGTGATGAGAGTCCGCCGCGAAAACACATTTTAGGGCGTCGTCTTGTCTATAAACAACACAAGCGTGTGACGAGCAACATCTCTTAGATGAAACGTTAATATGTTTATTCACTCATGCATTAACTGAACTGTCATCTAGTGAGACTTTCTCTTTTTTCACTGAGAGATTAATTTTAATAGTTCATAGTTGTGGTTTATGCGTAATTTAAGTGTTTTTTCGGAAATACTTTGCAAAAATGAACACAGAAAAGGATTTTTCTCCACTGACACCAAACATTGTGAGAGCTCTCAACGACAAACTGTACGAGAAGAGGAAGGTGGCAGCTCTTGAGATTGAAAAGTGAGTCATGATCTATTATTTGTATTCATAAATGAAAGCATATGCTTTCAAATCGGAATATGTCGTGTTAATTTGCATTCTAGTGCTGTTAGTGCATTGACACGCATTCCACAGCATAGTTTAACATGCATAGTTAGTTTCTTTCTGTAATAAGTAATTGATCGCTGTTACTTTGCTCGAAAATAGAGCTGGTCATCTGACATGCCACATGATCTTATTAGTCATGCTTATGATCAATAACCCATAGTCCAAACAGCAGTTTCAATTACTCCTGATGTCCACCCAGTGTTTTAAATGAATTATCTGAATGCTGTGTTTTATTTATATTCCATATATGGTCGCTTCTTCCTAATCTTTTGCCAGGCTTGTACGGGAATTCGTAGCCCAGAACAACTCTGCACAGATCAGACATGTCATCCAGATACTGGCCACAGAGTTTGCGCTCTCCCAGCACCCTCACAGCCGAAAAGGAGGCCTCATTGGGTTGGCGGCGTGCTCCATTGCTCTGGGAAAAGTATGTGAACTTCAGTAAATGTGGTTAATAGTTCTTCAGTATGCCATTGAATACTTAATTGCAAGACATTGAGTAAACTTTAAATTCCAAAGCAAATATAAAGGCTTTGCTTAAGTTTATCTTATCTTTTGTACTACTCAGGATTCTGGATTGTACCTGAAAGAACTCATTGATCCGGTTCTTACCTGTTTCAATGACTCTGACAGCCGTCTGCGCTACTACGCCTGTGAGGCTCTTTATAATATAGTGAAGGTTGCCAGGGGAGCAGTGCTGCCCCACTTCAATGTGCTGTTTGATGGGCTTAGCAAGGTAAACTGATGTGAATTCATGTCTAGATGCATGCATGAAAGGTAGAAATGAATCACATGTGGTATTCCTTTCTAGATTTAAATATTTAGTTTGTGTTTAGTAGTCAGTGCCAAAGGCAGTGTTGCTGTCAACTACAGGGCTATTATAGTTCACATTTTTGTTATTTGAAATAAAATAAACATTAATTAGGGCTGCACGATTATGACAAAAATCATAATTGCCGATTATTCCCTTGAAATTGTAATTGCGATTATTAATTACGATGATCACAATTTACATTGAATAATGTTTTGAATAGCTTTATACCATTCTTTGAAGCAACTGCATGCCACATTTTTATATATAGTTTCTTCTTTAAATATAAAAATGTAAAAATTAAAAGAATGAGGAAAAAAAACCCTTAAGATAACCTGTAGGAAAAAAACACACACTCTCTCTCTCTCTCACACACACACACACACACACACACACCTTAAGAAAGCAGAATAATGTAAGTGGATTTTTTTTTTATTTTTTTGTAATTGTGCCTTTGAACGATTACATAATTGTTGCATCTGTAATTGTAATCATGCTTAGAATTTCGATTAATTGTGCAGCCCTAATATTATTTGAATTTTTTTTTTTCTTTCAGCCACATTTCTTATTTTTATTTATGTTAATTGGAGTTACCAAAATAATTAAAATTAAAACTGGAAAAAAAAAAAAAAAAAACATGTACATACATTCTAAAAAATAAAAACAAAAAACATGACAAAACGCAGCAAAAAAACGAATTTGAAATATTAATAAACTATATTAGCATCTCAATGATCTTAAAGTAACATTGACTAAAAGTATTAAAAGTAATTTACGTGTGTACTGTACAGTACTGTACTGTAAAATGTATATGTGTGTGTACTGTACAGTATATATTTTGAAAATATTTACATATATACATACATTTTTCATATATACATATGTATTTATATTAATATGTATATATTATATATAAATATTTAATATATAAACATAACATTTTTTTCTTAAATATGTACATGCATTTGTGTGTATTTTTATATACATATACACACAGTACACACACATATATTATGTACACAAAAATGTTTATTTTGGATGCGATTAATCAATGCCCAGCACTAAAATAAAGCTGAAATAAAATTAAATAAAAAAGAAAACTTAAACCATTTAAAGAAAATTTTTAAATGTTGCCATGTCAACTGACTGAAATAAGTTTAAGTTTGAAGTTACTAAAACTACAAAATAAATCAATTAATTTTAAATAAATGAGCTAAATAGAATTAAAAAGAGTTTTTAAAAGTTTAAAAACTAAACTAAGTACAAAACAAAATGACTAAAACTTAAACTAAAATAAAAGCTCATTCAAAATATTAATAATTACTATAATAGTATATAAATAATACAAAAGTTGTTTTTTTTCTGTTATAATCTTTTCTAAAATACTATAATTTAATGACAGAAATAATACCTTTTGACCTTGTCTGTGACATTTTGAACATAATTTTCATTGAAATTTTTATTGCATAATCATTCCTAAACTTTTATAATTTCCTTAAGACTCTACTTACATGTGATCTGCTCTTTACAGCTTGCTGCAGATCCTGATCCAAACGTAAAAAGTGGATCTGAGCTCCTGGATCGGCTTCTTAAGGTGAGTTTAAAATGAGAAACGTGGATTCAGCAATAAAGTCTGGAGGTGTCAAATGAAATAACGACTTTCGATTTTATTTTTAGGACATTGTAACAGAGAGCAACAAATTTGACCTAGTAGCATTTGTCCCGCTGTTGCGTGAGAGGATTTACTCAAACAACCAGTATGCCCGCCAATTCATTATCTCCTGGGTGAGTTGAGCACTTTCAGATACCAGTCTTTTAGTTTTTTTTTTTGCTTTAAATATTTCTATTTAGCTTTAATTTATTTTTATTTCAGTTTTAGTTGTTTTAGTCCTTTTAGAATTTTAAATATAACCTATTTATTTTAGTTGTCAAGGCCAAGTTTTTTTAAGTTCACCAGCGAAAATGACAAAAAATAGTTTTGTTTTTCATTACCAATAACAACACTGATAATAGCTGCCATTATACTTTTGTGATTCCCTGTGATGGTTTGACTCCAGATCCACGTGTTGGAGTCGGTTCCTGATATCAACCTCCTGGATTATCTACCAGAAATTCTTGACGGGCTCTTTCAGATTCTTGGAGACAGCAGCAAAGAGATCAGGCGGATGTATGTCTCATCATCTTTCCCTTCACCTGAGATAGTCTCGCCATCTTCCTCTTTTCTCTGTTTCCTTTTTCTTATTTTTAAAGAGCATTAACAGCTGCTGTTTACTAGGTGTGAGGTGGTTTTGGGGGAATTCCTGAAAGAAATTAAGAAGAATCCGTCCAGTGTCAAATTTGCAGAAATGGCCAACATCTTAGTCATTCACTGTCAAGTGTCTGATGAATCAAAATCGAGTGAGTCAGATTTAAAACTTTGTATAACTCCTATTAAAGGTAGGTAGTGTAGGTGTAATGCTTTGATTTTGTCTTTCTGCAGCTAATGATCTCATCCAGTTGACGTCGATGACGTGGATGAGAGAATTCATTCAGCTTGCTGGAAGAGTGGTACTGCCATATTCCTCCGGCATACTGACAGCAGTGCTGCCTTGCCTTTCCTATGATGACCGCAAAAAGAGTATCCTAAACCTTTATTGTTTTGTGTTTTTGTGATATTGATATGGTTAGTATCAGGTGTTATCTCTGTTCAGACCCATTTCCTCAATAAACCATCTCCAGGTACTAAAGAGGCTGCCAGTGCATGTAATCATAGCCTGATGAAACTTGTGACTCCTGAAGATGATGAAGATGACGAAGAATCACAGACCAAAACTTCCCCTCCAAGCGATGAGACTCCACCTAAGAAAGAGGGTGATCTAAATGGTAAGTTTAAATTTTTTTTCTTCTAATTGTATTATTTATTTAAGTTTGTGCTAAAACAATAAGGTGAAAAGATATAAGAAAAGTGATTGCATTGGCCGGGAATCGAACCCGGGCCTCCCGCGTGGCAGGCGAGAATTCTACCACTGAACCACCAATGCATATCTGCAAAGACAATGTCGCCCCCTGTCTATCAATGGGAGGAAAGTGCCAAGACCGTTAGAGGTTGAACCATGCCGCCTAGTGAACAAATATAGTAATTGCTCAGGAAGGTTCCTAGACAGTTAAAGGGATTGAAGTGTGCCACCTAGAGAGCAAATATGGTAACTGCGTTTGACAGTTCCCTCACTTTGGTAGCCAGGGGGCGACATTAAGATTTCAGGAAGGCATTGGTGGTTCAGTGGTAGAATTCTCGCCTGCCACGCGGGAGGCCCGGGTTCGATTCCCGGCCAATGCATCCACACTTTTTTCCTTTTGCACATCCTCCTTTATATACCTATCTTGCTTACTCACACTAATGTTAAGAAGTTTGTGGTCAGTATGATTTTTTTTATTTATTTTCTAAATAAATTAATTCTTGTATTTAGCAAAAAGTGTTAAATTGCTAAAATGTGACAGTAAAAAACATTGTTATAAAACATGTTTTTTAAAAAAACTGTTCTTTTGAACTATATATATATATATATATATATATATATATATATATATATATATAATAAAATAATTATTTAATTTTATTTTTGTGGCCTGTAATGACCTAAATCAATGATTAAAATGAGCATTTTTGGCAATGTCAGGTAATTTACCATAGAGATTTTTTTTTAACATTTATGGCTTGCTGCTTTAGAATCATATGCTGGATGTGCTCATCTAATTTTGTAAAGTTCCAAGTTTTTATTTAGGATTTATAGGGTTTTGGGTATATTTAGCATTGCATTATAATTGACCCTGTTATAGCTAACCAAGGTGAAAAGTTAATTTTTTTTTTTTTTTTTGACAATTATTGACCTAGAGTGTAGAGGTTTTGTTGAGATTGAGCGAAAACCTAGGACTAGTTTGCAAAAGTAGTTTTTTTTAATTAATCTTGAATAGTTACTGTACGATTTGATTGACAGTAGTGGTTCTTGAGGCAAAGTAGTTCAGAAAGAGATCTATCATAGGTGAAAAAGTCGTTGGCGCCACCTAGTGGCCAATTTCTTTAAAATTTCTCACAGACCTTTATGGGCATGAGTCAAACTGGCCCACAGAGTTTTATTCCGATCGGCCTCCATTGACTGTCCTTGCGTCCAAATGTGCATACTATCCACCCTATCTGCCCTAAATAGTATTGAAAATGACTACTATCACATACTATCACACACAAATTTAGGAGGGATAGTATGCACATTGGGACGTAGACTTTGTCTAATAGGTGCTCAGACTTCATTGGCCAATGGCAGCCTTGTTTTCTGAGATATGCAAATATTCTCATAGACACTTGTTGCACTTTGGACAAAGACACTGCATACCAGTTTTTTGGACAAAGGCCGATTGGAGAAATGCTTGCGTGGTTATAGCCATTTTTATGTTTTTCCCTCTTATAGCACCACCAAAAGGCCAAACTCCACAATTTTTGTAAATTTGAGCAAATATTGAGCTTTTACACGTGTTCCGAGCTTGGCGAATATCTCAGAGTTGTAGCCATTGTAGTAAAAGTGGTCCCTCGCCTTTCAAACTTTTTGGCATCCCTTTGCAACAGTGAGTCGAAAAGTTCAGCTTTTTTGGTAATGATTTATATTCACTCTCCAGAGAATCTTTAAAAAGTTCATAAAAGTAGGCTTTTTAAAAACTCCAAAATACCTGAAAATTTAATGTGGTGATAGATTCCTTTTTTCCATCATGGGCCAAGGATTCCAATGATATTAGGCCCTTCACGGTTTAGGAGTTATGAGCGATTTCATATATTTGATCGCTGTAGTGCCACCATCTGAGCAATTGGGGTGAGCCTTGGTGACATCGTAGAGGGTGTGAGTACTACCATCCCTCCAAGTTTCAAGTCTCTACGACTTACGATTTGGTCCGCATGATTACTTTTAGGTGGAGAATCCTGATCCATGGCCATTCTAACAATTACCGTAGGGTTTCAGTGCTAATAAAGAGTCAATGATAATTCCAGCATTTTTTCCCCCATTGTTTTCTTAATGTAAGCGTCCTATCGCTAACATTTTCTTTGTTTTCTGAATGATCCAGAAATGTATAGTGTTAAATACACTGCAATACTGAAGAGTAATTTGAAATCCTTTGCCTGATGTGATTGTGTATCTCTGTTTTTTGGTTTTAGATTCCCTAAATGAGTCTCAGGAGTCAGTAGGCTTCAGCAACATCTCCTTCTTCACTCCAGCAAGGTACCTTTTGACAGTCACTGAATGGTTTACTATGCAGAATAAATGCAACCAATTGTCTAGTTAAAAGATCAGAAGCTATTGAATGATTTCTGCAAGATCTTTGATTTACTCTGTGCAGTTCTGACAGGTCTGCGGTAACTCTGGATCTGGATGGTATAGTGCAAGTACTGGACAGACATTTACACGATTCATCCACCGGAATGATGACTCGCATCGCTGTGTTGAAGTGGTTGTACCATTTGTACATCAAGACCCCTCGCAAGGTTTCTATAGATGACATTTTAAATACACTGTTTCAGTGCTAAAAAGTATGGTGTTAAACATGATTTATTCCTCTGTATCTTTTCGGCAGATGTTCAAGCACACAGATAGTTTGTTCCCCATGTTACTGAAGACACTATCAGATGAATCTGATGAAGTAAGTCATCATAATTTCCAATCATCTCAGGTGCTAACCTAGCAGGAGCAGCTATTTTAAAAAAACATCTCTCACAGGTGATTTTAAAAGACTTGGAGGTTTTAGCAGAAATTGCATCATCACCTGCTGGTCAGACGGATGTGTCTGGGTCGTGCGACAACACGGATAGCAAAACAGAGCTCCATATTCCAAGTGGGGTCAGAGATGGGCAGCCAGTGGTGGTTGGTGGGTAACCAATTCCTGGTTCTCTTTATATCTGTTGATATACCAGAAAAGCAGATTAATACCAAAATGTTTTTTATTTGACAGGTTCTAAGGTGACAGACTTATCTCCCTCGACTCCCAGCATGAATTCATACTTCTACAAGTTTATGATTAATTTGCTCAAGCGCTTCAGTTTAGAGAGGAAACTTCTAGAAATGAGAGGGGCTTTCATTATCAGGTAAAATCATCCTTGCTTCTTCAGTAAAGACTAGTTCCTCAAAGGCTTAAACCCAGGAAGATTTTCAACAGAGTTTGTCAGTAAGTTTCGTCTACTTCCCAACAGGCAGCTGTGTCTCCTCCTGCATGCGGAGAACATATTTCACTCTATGGCGGACATCCTACTCAAAGAGGAAGATCTTAAATTTGCCTCCACTATGGTGCAGACACTTAACACTATTCTGCTTACCTCGGCTGAACTGTTCCAGCTGCGGAACCAGCTCAAGGACTTGCGCACACAGGTAACCTCTTTAAGACTTAAAGTACCTCATAAAAACCAGTCTGACTATTTCTACTTGAGGTTTTGTATCTGTGCTCATTATCATTGCTTTGTTTCTACATTTTACCCAACAGGAAAGCTGTGCTCTGTTCTGCTGCCTCTATCGCTCTTGGTGTCACAATCCAGTGGCCACTGTGTCACTCTGCTTCCTGACACAGAACTACCGGCATGCCTACGACCTCATCCAGAAATTGTATCCTTGCTGTAAAGAATTTATGTAAGGAATAACTGACAACGGGCCATTGAATTCTTCGAAAATAATGCACACCCGAGGTGGTGATGCGGCCACGACGACCTCAGGTGTACATTATTTTTTTTAGAATTCAAGGGACCTAAGTCAATTATTCCGCTTATAATACGGTTACCACACCTTAAGACATCGATCAGATGATTTATTTTAACACATTCGTCCGGTTTTTGTCCTTAAAATGCCTTTGTGAGTAGGATTAATTTCCTACGCAGCTAATCCAACCCCTCCGTTGCTAATTCCAAAACGTAATTTTAGACCTAGTAATGACCCTTGAGCCGTTGATAGCAGGCTCATAATGCAGTTAATAATGAAGTTTAGACAGACAGACCGAGAGAGATGGAGAGATTAAGCTCGTGAATTACCTTTCTGAGTCTGTAACGTTACCTCTCTCAAAAGTGATCGGCAGCAGTGTCTCTACTAATAGTGAAAGTTCATTAAGGTCCAGGAACAGCGCCGTTGTTAACTCACTTGTGAGAAATGTAAGTTAGTTTTTAAGTTGTTAATGGTCAGAGCATCGATAACAACATTAGCGGGTATGCTAACGGGTGTATGTGTGGTGTGTTTGTAAGGGAAGAGAGAGTGGGGAGAAATAGTGTATGTGCGTTTCGTACATATTAAAATGTAATTTTGTGGCCAAAACATGGAAATGCTATGTCGTTTTTATCCCATTATTTATTATATTTATTTGTTTGACCAGTATCGTTGTGGGTTTTGAATACTTTGCTTTTTTAGGCTGTTAGGACCTTTGAAATAACTTAAATCATGTGGCGAAGTGATATAGACATGTAACGCGGTCAGTAGCTGCCTGGCTGGAACTACGTTCGCCGTGCGTTTCCCTGAAAATAATGCATACCTTCAGAACGTTCGTCAGCCAATCAGATTCAAGCATTCAACGGCCCCGTATATCATTAAAGACTTTAAGCAGCAGCCACGGATGGAACGGCAACGGCATTCCGACGTCATATTGCGCGTTCACGACTTTAACTGCCACTTCTTGACGTTCTACTGTAGCCGTCTACTACGGAAGTACAGCTGGGTTGCCGTAGTCTTTACAACGTGACAGATTAAGTAGATAAATGTTATGTTTTATAGTGTATAGCTCTGTAATTCCATCAGTATACGATTCTACCATTAGTCTTTCATTTAATCTGTGTCGATATGTTTTAAACTTAAGCTAATTTTAACGATTTTTTTTTAATTTGTACAAAGATATGTCTGCTGTTGGCAACAGCACCTCAGGTAGCACTGAGACTAGAGAGGATGTGAAACGAACAATGTACGTATTGCCTAAACATCCTCCTCATAATCAATGATTTGTATTTAAATAAATGAATGCCGCGTTGCGCCGCCTTGTTTATGGTTCCTTAATGATTTTTACGTTCTCGGCTACGGCGCTGTAACAGCTTACTTCTGGTCATCGTAGCCGTTCCAAGGGAAGCTGTTGCTTAAAGTCCCTATTCTGTTTTTAGACTGACTGGATACTGTTTGCTAGTTGCTAGTTCATATATACAGTACCTTGTGAAAGTATTCAAACGCCTTGTTTTTTGTTTTATGTTGCAGCCTTATGTTAAACTGCTTTAAATAACTTTTTTCCCACATCAATAAACACTCCAAACACCATACTGACAAAGCAAAAACTGATTTGTGACAACTTTGCAAATTTATTGCAATTAAAACACTGAAATAAGTACATTGCATAAGTATTCATACCTGTAACATGATACTTAGTTGAAGCACCTTTACAGCCTCAAGTCTTTTCGAGCATGATGCGACAAGCTTTCCACATCAACATTTGGCAATTATCTGCCATTCTTTGCCTCACCTTCGTCTTCAGCCACTCTTGCTGTGTGCTTATGGTCATTGTCCTGTTGGAAGATGAACCTTCTGCCCAGTCTGAGGTTCTGAATGCTCTGGACTAGGTTTTCATTAAGGCTACCTCTATATTTTGCTGTGTTGAGCTTTCCTTCTACTCTGATGAGTCCCTCAGTCCCTGCCACTGAAAAACAGCCCCACAGTATGAGGCTGCTACTTTACTTTTGGGATGCTACTATGCAGGGGATTTCATCCAAACTTGATGCTTGGAATGGAGCTTCATCAGACCAGAGAATCTTGTTTCTTTAGGTGCTTGGTTGCAAGCTCCAAGTGTGTTTTCATGTGAGAGGAGAGGATTCACACTGCCATAACAAAAAAAAAACAGATTGGTGGAGTGTTGAAGTGATGTTTGCCCTTCTGTAAATTTCTTCTATCTGAGGAACTCTTCCCCAGTTATGTGGCTGGATGCAAACCTGTCTCTGATCTCTACAGGCAGTTCTTTTGACCTCAGGGCTTGGTTTTTGCTCTGATATGCATTTTTAGCTGGTATTGAGAGGTGTGTGCCTTTTGAAATCATACCCATTCAATTGAATTTGCCACAGGTTAAGTTCACTCTAGGTGTAATAACATTTACAAGCAATCTGAATGCTCCTAAGCTTAATTTAAAGTGTCCCAGATAAAGGTTTGAATACTTATGCAATGCAATCCTTTCAGTTTTTTATTTCTAATAAATTTGCAAAGTTATTACAAACATGTTTTTTACTTTGTCATTATGGTGCATGGAGTGTAGACTGATGTGGGAAAAAAACATCAGCCTTCGTTTGTTGCGCCCTCTAGCTGCGAAAGCTACATACTGTGCCTTTAATTGAATTTATTTAATCAAAATGTGTCAGAAAGAAAATATACATTTTAAAAAATGACAAAACTCCTTGATCTGAGCTTATCAGTGGAGATCTGGAGGTAACTGTGGACTTCCTCATGGAGGTGGATAAACTTGTGCAGCTAATCGAGAGCCCCATCTTCACCTGTGAGTCCCATTCATCCACCACCTAAAATTGTTTGTTAGCTTTCCACACTAACACTTTGTTCTTTTTGCAGACCTTCGACTCCAGCTGCTGGATGTGGAGCATAACCCGTATCTCATCAAGGCTTTGTACGGCCTGCTAATGTTGCTTCCTCAGAGTCAAGCATTCCAGCTGCTCTCGCATCGGCTCAGCTGTGTGCCAAACCCTGAACTCATGAGAACTGTGTAAGTTCTCTTGCTTTCTAAATAGTTCTAGATTTTATAGCTGGCCTATTCTCAAGTGCTTCTTTTCTTTTCAGGGAAGCCCCAAAGGCACCTGTCAAAGACAAGCGATTAGCCCAGCCACACATCGACTACAGTGAACTGCTCCAGCACTTTGACAGAGTCCAGAGCAAACACCTGGAAGTGAGACATCAGAGGGCGGGGCGCTCTGAGCACCCAGACAGGAAGTTGTAAAGGTCAAACATAGGATGAGATTTCATATTGTATGAAAAGATGGTACAGAGGGAACTAGAACCTCAGCAGGACCTGTAGTGGGCAACAACGTGTCACCTTATTAATTTTTTTAATGTATATGAGCTACTATAGGCCTGAGGGACTTTAATGTGCTTTATTTTTTATGCTACGTGAAGTGCTTTATATTCAGGTGCTGGAGTTGACGTAGTATGTACACACTTGGACATAATTTGACTAGGTCATCTGTTACAGATTAAAGGCCAATGGTTATATCAATCCCAAGTGACCGGTTTAATATAACCCTCCCCAAACCGTTTGTACAGAACACCTTGCACGTATCCCTGGATGTTTATTAGTAAGTTTTAATCTAAAACATGACATCTTCTCATAAAAAGTACTGTAAATGAGTCTTTTTTTGTATTGTGATTTTATCTCCCTCACAAACCAAGTCCAACAATATTAACTCGGTTTTCTCAGCATTCCCATAGGAGTCTGTTTGTCTTTCATTTCATCATGTTTTTCCATATTAAAATATTCATTCATGGCCTTATGTAAATGCAAGATGTTTCTCTGTAATGCGAAGACACAGTTACAATAAAGTGGACCATAATCATTATGCCGTTTTTGATGGTTTTCTTTAATCAGATGTTGCGTGTCAGCATGAGAACTCCAGAATCTCACTTTTAACAATCCAGCAGGTGGCGCCATTGTATTACTTATGCTAAGAAAACGTCTTGGCAGTGGCTGAGAAGAAACGTGTAATTTCTCTCTGAAAATTCCTAGCTGCTTCTTTAGAACTAACAGAATTTCGCTATACTTGACCGTTCACTTATAAATAGCGTTTTCAGGGAATTTACAGTTACATTCTTTACATTCCTAAAATTTTGCTTGCCCACTCCTCGTTAGTATAGTGGTAAGTATCCCCGCCTGTCACGCGGGAGACCGGGGTTCGATTCCCCGACGGGGAGAACAATTTTTTCCCCCCTTCTTTGCCTTTTGTGTCCCTTAGTAAAGATCATTATATTATTGGCTTAAAATTTTCAACATCAATCTTAAAGTTGTCTTTGACATAAATAACACCTTTAAGCATATTTAAGTTTTTAAAATTATTCTAAACATTGTTCAGCATTTTAAACCCCCAAATATCACTATTTCCCTATGTCCCCAGGCCTGTGTCTGCCATTTTGATTATGAATACAACACTTAGTGTTTTTATTTTCACATTGTTTGGTATATCAGTAATAAGTTTCTCTGATAAATATATATTTATATATATATAAATATACATATATATATATATACATATATATATATATATATATATATATATATTTAAAGGTTTGTAGCTTATCCCTCAAAATATATTCCACCCTGTTATATTTTATTACTGGCCCTTTAAATGAAAGTTGGAAAAAGGAAATTACATCATATCAAATCACTGACATCATTTGATTGGAGGGAAAACAACTGGGGAAGGTACATGGAAGTCTCTGTTTTGTTAATCATCTGTTTACTTATTTTATCTTTCAAGTCTGATGTGGTCAACTTCAACATGTCCACCCTGTTAAAGAGAATATGAAAAAGTAAACAGGTTCTTATTTGTAAAAGCAGCATTTTAAAAAACATTCAGTTTTTTATTTGACAGACCTTTTGTGTTTGCATTTTTTGCTCAGGCCTGGTGTAATGGCTGATTTTAAGTCAAAATGTCCACCCTGTTAAGTCAGAAAAACACATTTAGTAGGCTAAATGGATCTTTACATTTATATACCTAAGGTTGACCAATATATATATTTTACTTTTTTTTTTTTTATTTACAATAATTTAAAAAAAGTTAAATTTTTTAAGACCCATTTCTCTTAACAGGGTGGACATGGAAAAATTGTGATACTTAATAGTTTAAAATGCTGTAAAATCTTTAGAATTGTTTTAAAAACACTTAAATATGCAAAAGTTCAAAAGGTGTTATTTATATCAAAGACAACTTCAAACTGATGTTGTTGAAAATTTTGATCCAATAATATCATGATGTTCACTGGGGACACAAAAGTTACTGAATCCCAGAACAGACCCTTTAAGCACTTTATTTTATTCCAAACGGAAAATCATCGACAATTTTCTTCAAATAAAAACAGCGAAAAACAAGCGCGGTTTATGTTTTTTTTCCCGCTGTTTAATTAAATAGATACACGATGCATGGAATCCAGCTCGGAACAGCGCCATGGAATTCGCTTGTGGCCAAAAATATATCGCATCGGTAGTGATTAGCACTAGCATAGATAATCAATGGGATAAGTTTAATGAAGATAAGCGTTAATACGTTTTCAGATCCCAGACCGAGGTTCGAATCCCATACGGGGATGCTAGCGTTTGAAAAATTGTATTTCTGCATAACGTTCAGAACTAGAATGTTTGAAATGATTCATTTAAAATAGTAGGCCTATATATTAATTTTACACAGAAGTGTACCCAGTACAAAGAGTTAGCTTACCACAGTCACAATAATTGATCTTCCTCACAAAGTGTATAAAGGTTTCAGGGTGATTTTCCTATTTTATTACATTCATTTCTGATGACCTTTTTGTAAGGTAGACTAAGTCAAAGGCTAATGTTATAAATGCCTTTTATCTACTTAGTCTACCACAGAGACCTATTGACATCTTTTTTAGCTTTTAAAATGAATATATATTCCTGCGCTAGTGACACAAGAATGCTGAAATGCCCTGTTTGTCTGAAGTAGACATAAAGATCAGCCCATCTTTTGAAACTTCTCTCTTTCTCTTGCCCTTTGATCACAGATTCTTTTGAACGTTCTCCATTCCACACGAAACATCAAACTTCACATTAAGCATAGCACTTCTCTCAAGTCCTCTTTCTGCAGATTCATCCACACACTTGGCCTCAAATAAAGTGCCATGTCTGTTTCCACTGCATATGTGATTATATGCTTTATGATCAAACGAATTCAGTATTTTAGCCATAATGTCTCACAAGCTGTAATTCCATGCGATTTCTGGTGTCGCTTGTGGAGATTCAATCTCAACATGAACCTTAAATGTGGGAGGAATGAGCAATGTGATCACACTGAGAGTCCCTGAATTATCCATAACTTGACATCAAGAACATTCACATTCTTTTTGCTACTTTTGTAAGTTTTCCAACATTTGCCTTTGCTAGGTAACTGAAAGGACATACTGCCAAAATTTATGATCACAAAACGTTCTCTTATTATCATTCTTACACTCTCATTCAGACAGCACCCATTCACTGCAGAGTAACCATTAGTGAACAGATGATGCAGTGCTACATTTCTCCAAATCTGTTCCAATTTTAATTTTTGGATGACCTCTTTCTTTAGGAGTACTGGTTGATAAAGCAGAGGCAAAAACGTTCACCTCCACCATTTTGACTTTAATATATGAGATGTGTATGTATCATGTTCACCGATCAGCTTCAAGATTACTGGCTCAGATGTTCAAAGCAATATTTGCAGTGTCTACACAGACAGAATAGTAAACAGAAAAACAATGAAAAGTTCAGTAGTGCACCAGAGAGAAAGTCTCTCTAGATCTGGACAGTGTAAACGGTTTGATAAAACATTTATTAGTTTACTGAAGTCTTGCACTCCTAGTGGAGATTGTTACGCATACTATGTTGTTTTCTATTTGCTCTGTAAGGCTTAATTGGCTCACTAGGGGTTTTGCGCGCACCCTGATTCTCTCTCGGGACATTGTATGGGTAATATGTGTTCCCTTCCAAACTTCAAAAAGGAAAAGGAAAAAAAACAAAAACTTGATCAGGCTTAGCTTTCCGAAGGCTTCTCACTTGACTGATTTTCAGCCGAACCAAAGTTCGGCAATGGTTGTGCTTTGATGAAACCGTAGATGCAAGACAAATGGGTGAATAAGAAAACACTGCTATTCTCTGGTGGGCTATCAGTGATATTGAAATAATAATAGATTGCAGGAGATGATCTTTGATATGCAGTGTGCAACTGTTCTTTGTCTGTGTCTTTGTTTTTTGGGGCGGATTGCCCCAAGGCTTGCTGTTCTAGCTGAGCAGAAAACTTCAGATATTCATCATTTCCCACTCCTCAGGCTGTCAGATGCATCTTGTTGAGTTTCAGCAACGCTCTCAGACTGCATGTAATCAGATCTTCTGGTAAAAAGATTGAGCTATTGAAGGTGAATGGAAAAAAATTATATCTGGGTCTAGGTGTTTATATTCCAGGTGTCAAGGTTTATCTGCTTACCCTACTGGTAAGATGAGGTAACTACACTATTCTGGAAAAAAAAAAAAAAAATTTCTCCATTGACAGCCATTCAAAAGTAGCCCTGAAACCTGACTAAATATGTATTTTTAAAGTACATACGTTTTTTTTAAAAAAAAAAACACAGAATAAAAAAAAAAAAAGTAAAGGTGACTCTTTTTCTCAGAATTGCGTGATACAAACTCGCAATTTTGACTTTTTTCTCAAAATCGTGAGATATAAACTCACAATTCCGAGTTATTAAGTCAGAATTGCGGGATATAAACTTATCAGTCTTATCTTCCCTCAAAACTGGCTGTTTATATCTTGCAATTTTGACTTTTTCCTCAGAATTGTGAGAAATAAACGTACAATTCCGAGTAATAAAGACAGAATTGCGAGATATAAACTCACAATTCTAAGAAATATAGTCAGAATTGCAAGATATAAACAGGCAATGTTTATGATTTAGAATGTAAAACTGACATCTTACAGACATCTGTCAGATGTTTGTACACAGGAGATGCTTTCCAGATCAAGTGATTTTAACAGACATCTTGCAGACATACATGTGCTATCTGGGCAATTCTGAGGAAAAAGTCTCGCAATTCTGTTTTTATTTGAGTTTATATCTCACAATTTTGTCTTTATTACTCGCAACTGCACTTCAACATCAAGCAATTCTGAGAAAAAAGTTATAATTGCCTGTTTATATGTCACAATTCTCACTACTTTCCTTAGAATTGTGAGTTTATATCTCGCAATTCTGTCTTTATTACTCGGAATTGCGGGTTTATATCTCAAAATTCTAAGAAAAAAGTCAAAATTGCAGGACATAAATAGCCAATTCTGACTTTTTTCTCATAATTCTCAGACGTCTGTCAGATGTTTGTACACAGCAGATACTTTCCAGATCGAGTGATCTTTAACAGACATCTTAGAGACCTAGTCAGCCAATTCTGACTTTTTTCTCATAACTGCATGATATAAACTCGCAATTGAGTTATAAAGTCAACATTTTGAGTTATAAACTCACAATTTTGACTTTTTGTTTTCACAATACCTCACAATTCTGAGAAAAAAATTCAGAATTGTGAGTTTATCTCGCAATTCTGTCTTTATTACTTGCAAATGTGGCTTAATTTTAAGCAATTCTGAGAAAAAAGTTATAATTGCCTGTTTATATCTCGCAATTCTGACTACATTTCTTAGAATTATGAGTTTATATTAGGGATGCTCATTTTAACCGGTTAACCGTTAACCAGTAGGAAGAATATTGACTGATTAATACAATCAGTTAAACGGTTTAAAAGGGTTTTTTATTTCAGTAATTTATCAAAATATTTTAAAATGTTTGCTGGATGGTTAAAATAAAATACAGTTGCATTTTTGAGAGAAAAAAAGTTAAATCGCTTAGGCTTATAACGTTAAGTCGCATTTTACTATTACATTCAGAAATAGACCTGATGCTGACACGAAATGTTTACAAACACTATAAACAAAGGCTAGGCTATTTTAGTTCCCCTCACTCCACAAAAAATCCTTTTAATTTAATAGTATTTAGAAAAGAACAAGAACGAAAAATATAAGAAGCTAGGCAATATAAACAAGCCAAAACGAACTCATTTAGGCTAAAGCAAAACTGAAACTAACGCGAGTCTCTCATACGACACAAATCCAAATGTTTCCATATTCGAGATTCGTATTTAAAAAATATTATTTATTATGTAAACCTTTTGTACTTCACTCGCATTCCAATATCCACATAAAACAAAATGTTTGACATAATATCACGACAGTACATTGATAACGATTAAGCAGTGTGTTTTTTCCATATGTTCGGCTGAGTATTTTTTTATGATAATGGAAAGGCTGCGTTAAGTTAGCAATGCTTAACTGTGTGTGTTGACTTTTTTTTCCCCTTCTAACAGTGGAAACGACTCCTTTTAGTCATACAGATAATCGAAACTCTAAACGGTTTGCTTTTATTTGCGTACGCTCACAATAAAAATCTTTGTGTATTTGTAAAATAAAGAAAAATAGGATGCTGCTTTCAACCGTCTTCCTTTCACGCAGCACAACAATGAACCAAAACTCTGCATACTAGCTACTTGTTGCACTTTTTTTCTTTCGTTTTGTTAATTAAGTAAAAATATTAATCGTATAGGCCTATTCATTCATTATATATATTTAGCCTTGCTTTATTGTTTTTCTACATTCACAGAAGTGCTGCAGGTGCGTGATGCGATGTGTCCATGTGAGTCCTCATGTTTTGTTGTTTTCTGTTTTTTTGTTCTCTTTGACTTGTTGGATGGAAACGCAAAATGCAAATGTTTTATGCGATATTCCAATTTTGCACATAAGTTCAATTCGCAACTCTGGATGGAAAACCAGCTAATGGCTACTGTCAACTGTTTGGTTACCAACATTCTCCACAATATCTTTTGTGCTCAAGAGAATAAAGAAACTAATACAAAAGTAATAAACAATAAATTCAACGTTCTGTCATGAAACTCTAGATGGCGCAGTCCAATAGGTTCTAACTCAATCTGACATAATGACATCATTATTCACATGGCGTAGTTGATTGGTTCTTTTCACATCAGCAACCAATGAGCTTGCTGCTCAGCGTTCAAATACTCAGCTAGTGCTGTGGCAGTTGCAGCGTGCTTCAGAAACCTCCACCTTCCCCAGCTCCACCTGTACAGATCTTCTACAGGTGATTTCATGTATGTTATATATGGGGGTAATTTCATATGTTATATGTGCAGCAGCAGTATTTATTACATGCTCACAGCAGCATGTCTGTGGATGTATTGTATAGTTGTATTACATTACCATGTTAAACTCTCCTAGAGCTGTCATGACAGAACTAATGAAAACTCACTAGGAAAACATTTCCCAAGTCAAACTGAATGTCACATTTTGCGGCAATTTGAGGGGCGTCACCCACCTCAGCACTCAGTACTAAATCCAGCCCTGAATAGCATTACACCAGCCTCTCTTGGCGAACTTTCCCTTCAAACTTTATGTTACCCACACACAGGCTCATAAGTTCTTGTTAAACCTCACCTCTGGAGGTGAGATCGTTCAGCTATAAAATGAGCGCAGGAAGTCATGACCCATTTCCTCCAAATCCCATAAAGAGGCTGACGATAGGAGACATGCTCAAAGGAAGGCCGTTGTTCTCTGTCCAGGCCTGAGATGATTAATAGGCAGCAATCTCTGGCTTTGTCTGAATGAGAATCGGTGTATATTGCTTTCCAGGATCCTCTCACTGTGAGTAAGTCCGTATATATGAGTGTGTCTCAGTGTGAAGGTCCTGGGGGCTTTTGCTTTGTACAGAGATGACAAATGACCCTGTAGCCAGTTCCCACTTTTCTTGCTGCCCTCAGGCAAACGGTTTGTTGTTTTCTGCTCAGTTATGCAATGTTTGTTTATTTCCAGATGAATAATACCGTCTGAAAATACTTTGTGCATGTGAGTTGTGCATCATTCTAATTAATACTGTTTGTATCATGTCTATTCATGCATAGTTTGAGAGTACACAATAAAACAATCAAGTTTAAATAAATCTGAACTTTCACAAAGCTTATGAAGTCAAGCAGTTGAGGTCAAAAGTTTACATACACATTGCAGAATCGGCAAAATGTTAATTATTTTACCAAAATAAGAGGGATCATACAAAATGCATGTTATTTTTTATTTAGTACTGACCTGAATAAGATATTTCACATAAAAGAGGTTTACACATAGTCCACAAGAGAAAATAATAGTTGACATTATAAAAACGACCTTGTTCAACAGTGCCTTGTGTGTCCTGAACAGTTAAACTGCCCGCTGTTCTTCAGAAAAATCCTTCAGGTCCCACAAATTCTTTGGTTTTTCAGCATTATTGTGTATTTGAACCCTTTCCAACTATGACTGTATGATTTTGAGATCCACCTTTTCACACTGAGGACAACTGAGGGACTCATATGCAACTATTACAGAAGATTAAAATGCTCACTGATGCTTCGGAAGGAAGCACAATGCATTAAGAGCCAAGGGTGAAAACTTTTGAACAGAATGAAGATGTGTACATTTTTCTTATTTTGCCTAAACATCATATTTTTTTCATTTACTACTGCCCTTCAGAAGCTACAGAAGATACTTACATGTTTCCCAGAAGACAAAATAATCAAAATTTACCCTGATCTTCAAATTCAAAAAATTTTCACTCCCCGGCTCTTAATGCATCAGTGAGTTTTTGAACCTTCTGTAATGGTTGCATATGAGTCCCTCAGTTGTTCTCAGTGTGACAAGATGGAGAAAAAATGCTTAAAAACCAAAGAATTTGTGGGACCTGAAGGATTTTTCTGAAGAACAGCGGTCAGTTTAACTGTTAGTTTAACAAGAGACTTATGAACAACTATCACTAATCAAACAAACAAATAAACAAAAAAAAAAACAGCTGTGGATCACTTTTGAACAGGGTAATTTTTAAAAATTCAACTACTATTTTCTCTTGTGGACTATATGGAAACATCTTTTATGTTAAATATCTTATTTAGGACAGTACTTAAAAAATAACATACATTTTGTATGATCCCTCTTATTTTGGTAAAATACTGAACATTTTGCAGACTCTGCAAGGTGAATGTAAACTTTTGACTTCAACTGTATATATGCTAGTGTAAACATTACATTTTAGGAGACATACAGATTTAGAAATGTATAGTCTTTGTAGGGAAACTTGACCAAATATATTGATGACTTATTCTGAACTATAGGATTTTTTGTCCAATCAAATGCTCTAAAAGGACAATGTCCCTCCCTGTAATGTAACTAAAGGCTACTGGCGATTTAACAAGAAAGAAGGAAGGAAAGAAAATAACTGATTACTGACAGCTGCTTTATCTCTGCTTCTTTTCACAGCTGAGAATTCTGGGAAATTGAAATAGCCACCTTTGGGTCACCTCAATACAAGTAGTATGACACATGTTGAAGAGTTCACTCAAAAAATAAAAATTTGCTTGTTTGCCTTTAAGGCAGTGTAAGACTCTTCCTAATTTATCCTTTTGTATTTCATAAAAGAAAGAAAGGTAAAAGTGAGCTAGCCCTTTAAAGGTTTATTTGTGCCATCTTTATTAAAGTTTTGACTTCCTCCCCAACACAGTCCCTGCATAAAGCAGTCAAGGATCCTCTTGCAGCAGTCTCTTAAATCATGTGCTGAGTAAATGACAGAAAATGATTACATTTCTTGCCAGGCGTGGCACTGCGTTTTCACCCTGCTCTGAGAGACTAATCATACTGACTCAGTGATGGAGGGTTTTTTCTAGGCTAGCAGTTTCATAAATCATATAGTTCCTTCAATGATCAATAAACAATTATTTATAAAGATGTGGGGAAATACATTCACTGCAAACTGCGGATGGTTCTGTTGCTTCCTATCCAATAGAAGTCTCGTGCCAGAGATGGTTTGCAGACAGTTTTTCTCAGTATTCACCTTTTTGCGGCAGACACTCCGTTATTTCAGACAAACACACCATCATTTGTTTGGCCTGCATTCTCAAGATTGGTTCCTGCCTCTCAGTGGAGACAAATGATTGTGTTCTTTCTTCTGACAAGCAGTCAATACTTCATTTTGTTACATCTCTAGGAGCTCCTTTTAGACTCACAAGGTTTTTCGGGTAAAGGTCTGCAGCATTTCACAGTAGACCTAATAGATTCAGCTTGTCTTTTTTTACCATTTAAAAACTGAGGGTTGTTTAAGACTAAAAATCACTTAGCACAAGACAAACATGGGCCAATAAAGATTAAAAGAAGTAAAATCCCTACCAAACTCTTGTTGTGTGTTGAATGGTAATGAAGTTTGACAAAATATACTTGAGAATCTGAAAATTAAATTCTGCTGTTATAGAGGGTTTGCACTTGCGTCACGATTTGGTCCGTTACCTGGATGCACGGCCATACTGGCAATACTCGGATGTGAAACAACAGCACGGATTGCACGGTTAATGTACTACTGAATACGTTGTTCGGCTAATTTATGCTGTCTAAACAACCACGGAAATAATGTGTGGAAGCTGCTAAATCATATAGAGAAGGACTTAGTAAGCAGGAAAGGGCGCAATATTTTGACAAACTAATTACTAACTACTAAGTTAATAGGTGGTAAAGATACGTACGAGCAGTATTAATTAAGATATTAGCCTAATATTTACACTATTTTATAATATTTAAATTTTAAGAGCAAACTGTGGTTAGTTTGGCCAACCACAAACACCATTTGTCCCTCAGACAGTTTTTTGCACTCTTCTCATTGATTTGTTATAACTTTTGGCAGTCTGTAGTACTCCAAGTTTTTTTCCCAGTCCAAGCAATTTGTACAGCCCAAAACATGACAGTAACAGCAGCAATAATCAGCAAAATATTCTGTAGTTTCGTTCAGTTCAGTGGCATTGTTTATGTTCAGTGCCGCCCATATAACCGATTAATGACACGTCGTGAAAACACTCAGTTTACTCACCGTAATGTAGTTTTAAACCTGCTTTCTTCTGTACAACACATAAATAGAAATTTTGATAGATGTACTAGATATCAAATGGATGCATATTCTGCAAATAAGCAAACTTTCTTTTTCATTAATAAAAAAAAACTGCCCCTGTGAGATCGAATCTTCAGTATTAATTAAAGTGTGTGGAAACAACCCTATGATAAACAACTCAGCATCCAGCTGATTTAGCACTTACACATCTAGCAGTTGCTTATAACCAAAATGGTACCATCATTTACAAAAACAATGCCAAAATACGTAATTTTCCACCTTATTTTTTAGGGGGTAAGTAAGCCCTTTTCTGTCACTGTGCGTACTTCCGGTTCATTAGCCGCGGTAGGGAAAAAAGAGAAGAATAACAAAGTGTAGTAAACGGTAAAACTGTTTGCACTGCGTATGTTCATAATCAAGATAATATATTGAATTTATATGGTAAGACACACCAGTTTGCAATTTCAAGCAGCAAAACGAGTGTTGTACAGCTAAAAATAGCCAAAGCATAACTCTGGAAACCAGACCCATTAAATTTACAAATAGCCGCGTTCCCTATTACAGGAAATAGTTGGATGGTAACTTACATTTCGCCTCAGTCAAATCCTCCACATGCTCGAGCTCTGTTAGCATATATTTTGTGAGTCGTTAACTCAAGACTCGTTCAGAATGAATCATTGAACCAGTGCTTGAGAACTGCGGCAAACGAATCAGTCTAATTCATGAACGAATCATTCACGAAACAGTTTAACAGGTTCAAAAGAATCATTCTTCACGAATCGGACATCCCCATTACGACATGTCGGTTTCTAAATGAAGAACGGAATGCTTTGTTCTGGAATGTTATACAGTTTAAAATACGAGATATAATGCTTTGAAATGTAGGGAAGTAAACGTTCATAAAATGGAAATGGGGGCCAAGTATGATAATTATAAGCTGCTTATAATTATAGGTTGTAATAAGCGTAAACAAAACGTTGCTTACCACGGTTTCACATAAATAGGTCTATTCATGTTGGATCGTATAATCACAGTAGCGGATCACGGCCTCCGTGCCAGCAGACTGCGATTACAAAACTCCGAGTCCCATGCTGAGTCAAGTCGATGGATTTCTTGGAGTTTCATTTCCACAATTCACCCCTGCAACCACATTCAATCTCCACATTGTGGTGTTCTCTACAGAGAGATGTAAATAGGAACACTGACATGATTCCCCAGTGGTGATGCACTAGGTAATGAAATGGAGCGAATGCCCTTGAAAACAGATTATGGGGAAATAAAAAACCTTTTGTTCCAGGTGCACTCATGAGCTTCACTTCAGTATTACTGAAGGACGGGACATTTGTCAGCAAAGAAAGAGAATGTATTTCTAGGCTTGATTGGTTTAGCAACCTAATCATGACATCAACTCAAACAGAAGAAAAAGGGCAAGAGAACTTTTCATTAAACCAAAAAGCAATTCAGCAAAGAGGAAATGGAAAAACACGACAATCATCAAATATGGTCAAATAAAGGCATGACATCAATTTTTTTTTTTGCTTTATATCACTTTTGTCTCACTTTATGTCATTTCATTCTTCCTTTGAATTCGTGGCACATCTGAGGTGTTTCTTCAAGGTACGATACTTGCACCTGCAGTGAGGAAATTTGTTCTCTGTAAAGACACGTCTCGCCACCTCACAGGTTAAGAGGATGGCTGTGGCTTGCTGAAAAGTCTGAAAGAAAACTTCCTAGGACAGAACTCTAGCTCTGGATCAACCAGGTGCGACTCCTCGCTTTCTCCAGTCTCAGCTTTTCAGGCAAATGATCTTCAGTAACTTACTCAGCAATGTTCTCTCACGGGGTTAGTCTTGTTGACGTGAAAAGGTATCACAAAAGAACGCAGCTTAAAGAAAATAACGTCGATGTGCATGGACTGAAATAGCTGGAAATCCAAATGTGATGATCATTCATCTTGTTCATTACATGATGTATTATGCATTGTTGCAATTTACAATAAAACCATTTGTTTTATTACCTTTGTTATTATTAGGAAACAGCATATTATGGTTGTGGCTTCCAGTCTCATCCGCGTCCAACTATTTTTAGCTGTACAAAACAGCTCACTTTGCTGCTTGATATTGCAAATTGCTGTCTTACCATATTATTTAAATGTATTTTTTAATTATGAACACACTGGTTTATAGTGCAAACAGTTTTACCGTTGTTATTCTTCTTACTGCCCTTAGCGTCTAATGAACCAGAGTCTTACCCATAGGCTTACTTCCACTTTAAAGGAGAAGTCCACTTCCAGAACAAAAATTCACATATAATGTACTCACCCCCTTGTCATCCAAGATGTTCATGTCTTTCTTTCTTCAGCCGTAAAGAAATCATGTTTTTTGAGGGAAACATTTCAGGATTTTTCTCCATATAATGGACTGATATGGAGCCCTGATTTTGAACTTCCAAAATGCAGTTTAAATGTGGCCTCAAATGATCCCAAATGTGGTTGTAAATGATCCCAGCCGAGGTTATTTTCATTAAAAAATACAATTTAA
This sequence comes from Cirrhinus mrigala, assembly GCA_036247105.1. Classification (NCBI taxonomy): domain Eukaryota; kingdom Metazoa; phylum Chordata; class Actinopteri; order Cypriniformes; family Cyprinidae; genus Cirrhinus; species Cirrhinus mrigala. The sequence continues at coordinate 14,357,851 of CM070031.1, read as the reverse complement.
ATACTTTTTAATCTCGAACGCTTGTCTTTCTTTCCTTGAACTCTGTGTATTCTGGTTCATGACAGTTAGGGTATGTCAAAAAACTCCAATCGTATTTTCTCCCTCAACTTCAGAAATCATTTCAAAATCATCCTACATCACTGCAGAAGTACCAACACAGTCTTTGCAAAGTGAACATGCAAAGAAAATCAAACACCCTTAACAAAAAAGGCAAAACAGCGATATAAGATGATTTTGAAGTTGAGGGAGAACATACTGGGAATTTTTCGACATACCCTAACTGTCATGAACCGGAAAAAAACAGAGTTCAGGCAGAGTGAGACAAGATGAGAATTTGACAGTAAAAAGTATATAAACTGTATTATTTTCATGAAAATAACCGATAATTTCGCTAGATAAGACCCTTCTTCCTCGGCTGGGATCATTTGAAGCGGCATTTAAACTGCATTTTGGAAGTTCAAAATCGGGACACCATATCAGTCCATTATATGGAGAAAAATCCTGAAATATTTCCCTCAAAAAACATAATTTCTTTATGGCTGAAAAAAGAAAGACATGAACATCTTGGATGACAAGGGATGAGTACATTATCTGTCAATTTTTGTTCTGGAAGTGGACTTCTCCTTTAAAGAATAAGGTAAATATAGTATGAATGTGTGTAGTATGACTGTAATCTGAACTTTCATCATATTGTCATTGTCATGTGATCTACCACTTGAGTTGCTAAAACGTATTGCAAGGTATTATTTTTATGACTCAATATTGACTGGGCAACCTAATATCCTCAAATCCTCATGTAAATTATGATTTTCAAAGCCTGCTTGATAATTCTATTTCTGAAAACATTTTCTATTCAAATACAAATTCTATTTGATTCAGCAAAAGCCTTCGAGTCGTCTGCTTGAGAAATCATATCCAAGGTCAGCTGAGTGCATATTTGCAGACGGAACTCATTCAAATAAAAGCGCTGTCTGCAATCACAGCACAAATTGGAAAGATGGGTTCTGAAGCCCTGATCTGTGAAAAGGCTTTGTCCATGAGAGACTGGATTTTAGATAAACTTCCTCCAGACCTCAAACTGAGTATTTCTCTGTCTCTGTATCCCTCAGCCATTCACTCCTACGCATTAGTGGCACTGACAAGCTTAGCACCGAAAAAAAACCTTTTCGGTTTGCTGCTGTTATGCAGATCGCTTTCAGCCCTGTTTACTTAAGCTACAAATTCCAAACATCACAAAAGTTGTTTATCTTCATTAAAGAGGTGAATTAAAGGAAATTGACTTGTCAAAAATGATTTAGTGCACAGGCACTTCAGTTCATTGCTTTTTAGCACAGCAACAAGGGTGGAACAGAGGAGCTGCGTGATAACAGCATAAATTTCAAACGTAATATCACTCCCTGTGCATTATTGATTTTTAATATGGCAGCTAACATGATGCTAGATTTTTAATTAAAACTAAATATTTGATATAATGCACAATATCTTATTTTTTGAGAATAGCTGAGAATTATTTCAGCTTATATTAAATACTGTCAACCAGGCGGTTATGGTAGAATTTGACAGGTGTAGGCACATACACTGTATTGACACACACCACACAGAAAGATGAGTCAGAGCACTTGTTCTGCAAGAACAATTTGAATCTTAGATGTATATGGGCCATTCTACAGAATTGGTACAAACTGCTGTCCCACAACCAAAAAACACATTTAAAAAGCATTTAAGTATTCAAATCTTAGATGTTTACTAAGATCATTTTATTATCTATTGAAACCCACAATATATTTAAAATATCAGAAAGCTTAATATATATAAAGTCATCAATTAGCGGGTACTTGCAATTGGGAGGTGGCTGTCCCGAACCCTAACCACTAAATTTCAGCTTATGAAAATGATATTGAAATAACGTTTGGATTTTATATCATTGTTTTTTAAAAGATCTTTTTGATTTCTTTATATATATATATATATATATATATATATATATATATATATTTAGTATTTTCTTTGTAAATTATGAAACGTTATGTAAAAAAAACGTGTCCAGCATTTTCATGTCACTACCGAAACAGTATATGGTTTACTCCAATGGCTGAGACTGATTTTAACTACACCCCTACATTTAAGATCAGGAAATATTTATGTGTCACTCTCTCTCATAACAAAAGTCTGAAAAATCTGTGTGTAACTTTAAAGAATGACACTACGGAACACCAATTTTCTATAGTTAAACACACTAGTTATTCCAGTTATTCCATAACATGTATTTTTATGCGTGTACAACTATTCAGAACTATTCAGAATTTCAAAATTATCTAAAATTGTCACTACCAAAACAGTCACGGACGAAACATTTGGTGAAGTTTTGGTAGTGACACCTTTGTTTTTTTGGGTGTTATCCCATAAAATTGACACTAACGAAACTGTCACGACCAAAACAGGTCATCATTGTGAACACATAATCCTTTATTTGAGGGAAATAAGCAAAATTTTAGTACAGTACTGCAAATTTGTAATATTTTGAAATCAGTATAATCAACTTTTTGCCTTTTACAAAGAAGAATTGGATTCAAAATACAACAAATCTCATGAATCACACTTGAAATATTGTTAAAGTTGTCATTGTTATTAACTTACCTCTAAAAACTTCTTAATTAAATAGATTAAGCAAAATCTTAATAGGTCAATATAACCCTTCATATTAAATGATATATTACTGTGTTTCAGTAGTTACAAATTTGGGGAGAGGACAAATATTCCAAAACTTTCCAAAAATACAACATGAGAATTAAAGGAGAAGTCCACTTCCAAAACAAAGATTAACATATAATGTACTCACCCCCTTGTCACCCCCTTCTTTTCGTAAAGAAATTGTTTTTTGTGGAAAACATTTCAGCATTTTTCTCCATACAATGGATTGATATGGTGCCCTGATTTTGTACTTCCAAAATGCAGTTTAAATGCGGCTTCAAACGATCTCAAATGCGGTTCTAAACAATCCCAGCTGAGAAAGAAGGGTCTTATCTAGCGAAATGATCGGTTATTTTAATAAAAATAATACAATTTATATACCTTTTAATGTCAAACGCTCATCTTGTCTTACTCTCCCTGGACTGTTTTTTTTTCTGGTTCATGACAATTAGGGTATGTCAAAAAACTCATGTTCTCCCTCAACTTCAAAATCGTCCTATATCACTGTTTTACCTTTTTTGTTAGGTATTTGATCTTCTTTGCATGTTCACTTTGCAAAGACTGTGTTGGTACTTCTACAGTGATGTAGGATGATTTTGAAATGATTTTTGAAGTGAAGGAAGAAAATATGATCAGAGTTTTTCGACATACCCTACAGTAACTGTCTTGAGCTAGAATACACAGAGTTCAGGGAGAGCGAGACAAGAAGAGCGTTTGAGATTAAAAAGTATTTAAATTGTATTTTTTTAATGAAAATAACAGATCGTTTCTCTATATAAGACCTTCTTCCTCGGCTGGGATCGTTTACAACCTCAGTTGGCATTGTTTGAAGCCGCATTTAAACTGCATTTTGGAAGTTCAAAATTGGGGCACCATAGCAGTCCATTACAAAAAGAAAAATGTTTTTTACAAAGATTCCAAATTTGTGAAAACAGACATTTTTTTCAGGACGTTTCCAACTCTGGCATTGAACCAATCCTGTAGAACGGTGCATATATGATGATTTTACATGGTAGCAAACTCTTGTTAAAAAGAGAGAAAAAACATCACTGTACACAGTGTTTACAATCTTGTAAAAATGTGTATGACGCATAATACATTCACCTTGAAATCCAAGTCCATGTTTACTCACTGTAAGAACCTTGTATCATTGAAGACTTACAGTGCTTTAAGGCATACAGCCATATTTCTCCTGCCAGGAGAAATCTATTGTATGTACAAAACACATATGTCCAGCATAGTAATCTTATCATTATTTTTGGTTTTATTACATTTATTATTTATTTTTGAATATAGTTCACCTCTGGTCATTTCTTCCTCATTAAAACTGCTTATTCTCTTTGCAAGCCAATTAAATCACTCATGGACAGATTCATTATGAATATTTACTTATATAAAGAGTGTTTTTTTGAATAGCAATTTCTAGCTTACGACCCACTCATATATGACTAATAGGCTTTTAGATTTAGAAAGTGTGATAGTCCAAGAAATATCATATCTAATATATCAGGATAATGTTGTTCATGTCATTATATCAACATTGTTAGTCAGTTCATTTGCATTTACATGTCTGCGCTTTAAACTTCATTAATCACCTGTTTTTTGTATCCATTGTCTATCTTGACACTGTGCATCACATGAATTTGTCTCAGCTGGTTTGAGACCTGCCTCACCGGTGGATCTTTTAGGGTGTCTTGAAACAGGCCCTTCTCACAGTCACATCAACTTGCCGCTGAGGTACCTCAAGGTTCGGTACTAGGACTCTTCTTCTTTTCTCTATACACAACAACTGGGACCATACCATCCAGCTACAATTTCTATAAAATGGGATAAAATAAGAAAATATATTTCTTTTGACTATGCTGTGTTCACAATATTTATTTGCAGCATATTTTGAATGTATTTTGGTGAGAAGAAGTCTATTTTGGCTCTATAGGAATATATCTGAATGGAGTTGGTTACTGTCAGGCACCTTTAAATACATAAATAAATAACACTATTACACCCACTGAATGTAAATGACTTTAGCCCACGACTGACTGTGATCTCATTGACTTAACACTAATCAGTCTGGCACACTACCCTTTCTTTTTCTTTTTTTTTTCTACATATTCAAGAGGTCCTATTAAGCTCTTTAAGTCTTGATTTTATTTTGAGGGTGTACTAGAACATGCTCTCATGCTTGATGGTTCGAAAAATGCATTATTTTTTACATAATTTACATTATTACAATACCTTTCTCTCCAGCCTGGCACAAATGGCTTGATTAGTTCTGGGTTTGATGAAGGCCCTGCCTTCCGAAAACTACATGTGCTGTAATTGGTTAGCTGTCCCAGTGCGTTGTGATTGGCGAACAGCTTAGACAGCGTTTCAGTACTGCCACGCCCCTTGCCAAAGCAGCATATTCCATCTGCTCCATTATAGTTAAGGATATATTAAGGTATAGTTGACGCTACAGTAGTGTTGGATCCTATCATCAGCCTGTGAAATCGCCAATACTTGATATTATCATGCTAATTTATTTAATTATTTACATACTTAGTTTCATTGCCAGAAACCAGCTCCAGCATAAGGCTAAAAGCAGCCTAATGTTTTTAATATGACTTAATTTGTATTTAACATGACAACAATTGAATAAAAACATTGTAAGTTACTAATTATAATGCTTACATTTCCTTAGTCATTCAAAAAGCAGCTACAGAAAATGAGCAAGACTAGTGCAAGTTTATGCATTTTAAAAAACACTTGCATTATAAGTGAGGCTATCTACACCGTATGATGAATAAATCTCTTACCACACACTGCACACGTCTGCGGCGTATTACAGCTCCAACACGACCACCGGAGCAGATCGCGGCCACTCTAGTCAATGTTTGTGTTTATATCAGCCGAACCGCGGCTTGTTTAAGTGTCCCATAAGCGGTTCTCCACACTGCATCGCTAAAGTTAGGCTAATACCCCACCTCGTCCCTACACCCCCCCCCCCCAAAAAAAAATTAGAATTTCCGTAGGCGGGATTTATTTTATAATGATATTCTAATGAGCTTTGTGACATCAACACCGGAAAAAAACAACAACGTTGTAGTCCAAACTGTTCATTGTAGTTCTTGAAAAGGGATTTTTTTAAAAACAAGATATCTCCCTTTGGAGTGGACTTTGAGATTTGTAACTTTGTAGATCTTTTTTTATGCCCAAACATACACACCACACACAGACTAAAATTCAAAAAGTGCAGAAGCATAATAGAACCCCTTTAAGGCATCTCACGGGCTACTGTGGCTCCTTCCTAACTGGCACAATACATGTTGGTGTCTTTTGATGCTTGTTTCATTTGCATACAGCCCCATGAAATGTGTCTGAATCGATATCTTGTTTCATATTTCCTGTGTGAGGGGGTGAATATAATGCGTCACAGACGAAATAAAAGGAATACGAAATGCCCAAAGCTCATGAATAATGAATACGTGTCATCTGAACTGCATCTCTATACTGTAGGTAATCAGGCCATGGGTTTCCAATACAGACAAAAATTAATTGGGTTGTTCTATAATACAGTTGATCTTTTTTTGGTACTATTTTAAACATTCTATAAAATAAATAATGTACGTTAAGTGTTAATAAATACAGCTACTTACCTTAAACAAATAGTGAAATCTAAAATCCATTCCTTCGATGACTTTCAGTCACTTGCTCCTCTCATATTTGAAATTGAAGATGTTTTCTGGGTGCACTGTATACACTGCAGAATAGAAAAAAGTGACAATTTTCATTTCTAGAAAACACCCTTGACAGGGATTTGTTAGCTTTGGTCTTTGTAAACTGGATCATGACATCAAATTTCTTTGATATTCAGAAAAAATGACAACAGTGGAATATTACTATTTCATGCCGAACCTGATGTTATGCAGAAAACAATTCAATGAATAAAAGATTGCCTCCTGTTTAGGCCTAGTCTCTTGTTATGCCTCTGTTGAAGTGTGTGTTTTTACCTGCTCATATGAATCCATCCATCTTTTCTTTAAGGGTCGACAGGACTGCAGTGATCCACGCTGTCTTGGTGATGTGTGGCACAGAACAACAGAGCTGGAATAAATATGGAGTGATGATAAATTTGAGACCATTACACCGGGCAAGCATTGCCCTACGGATGACGGGGGCAGTGAGCAAAGCCCCCAGATCCATCAGAATAGCTTTACGGAATATTCATATGCAGAATAATTTTTCAGACAGTTTGTCACAATTCTTCAGATCAATATGAGTATGATCTGCATTACTCCACTCAGCAAGGCAACCGTCATGTGCAGTTCAAATCCTGGACAGAAATGGGAAAAACATAGTGATTCACACATAAAGCCTGCAATGTGAAACTTAACAGGGATTGTAGAGACATTATTCAGTTGAATATGGTAAACATTGATTAAGCTGTGTTTATATTGATCTAGTTCTTTTTCCTTACAAAGGACATTGTGAAAGAAGCGAGTGAATATTAAAAATATTTTCTAAAGAAAATCTAAATGGTGCTTGTGCTCGGATTTCATAAGAATATCTAATTTTGTGTTCCGATGATAACGACATGAGGGTGAGTAATTAATGACAGTATTTTCATTTTTTGGTGAACTGTCTCTTTAAGAAGTGTAAATCTATGTTATTTTTATGCAGGTATGAAATGATCATTGAACTGAGGAGCTAGCCTGTTACTGATGTAAACAAACAGCTCACAAAATACTCCATAATACTCAACTTTTGGGCTTTAAAGGGCTCCAAAGTTTTAAAGCCAAGGTGACCTTTGCTGGAGTCTTGACATAGCGTCGTTACCTGAATTTATCGGCTGTCATTAATGGATTGGGAGAGCTTACAGAACATATTTATGCATTCACATAAGCCTAATTTATCACTGTGGCTTCCTTTTCTCTGTCTCTCATTCCCCCTCTCGGGACGTGGATCACCTCTTTCTATAAACACTCGTTCTATAGCAATTATCCATCATGTCAGAGGATGAACTTCAAACACAAGCTGCACCACACACACACACTGGGTGATTTGCTGATGCAGTCTTTGTGCCAGGTAAAGGTAAAGCCAAGGTAATTGAATTTGTTTGTAATGACCCAGCGCAATGCAAAAAAAATGGTATGGCATAAGTAATGACTGAAGATCAAAGAAAGCATATCATTCATGGAGCGTGCATTTTTTGGCTGGGGTAGTATAATGCTAATGTTTTAGTGTTCATTTTTTTCAGTCAGGTCATTTATAAGAGTTGACACCGGCTTGCCATTTAAAACAGCTCAAAGAATTTATTAGTGTCATTGCAAATGTTAAGTGTGAATACATTTCCTTAATTATCAGTCTGCGTTTATATGACATTTGCTTGTGAAATATTTTTGGGGCTGCCTTATTCTTTTCCTCAGCTGCCTTTTGGCCAATTTGGCTTTCTTACGCTTCATTTAGGAACCAAACATAAGACTTCAAAGCTTCCTTTCATCCCACATATCTGTCTCTTGACCTTTTGTGGTGACCTTCTTCCATTTGGCCAGTATTGTCATAAAAACATGTCTTCCTCTGACATTTGCTTTTCAAACAAGCGTACTGATGTTCTCAGCGTTAGGACTTCCAGAGCTTCCACATCAAACAGATACGTGTCCAGAAGGCTTAACAATACTGGACCTACGCAGTTATCCTTAATATCACAGTACAATCAATGTTAGTATTCAAAAAGAGCTGCTCAATTTCTAGGCCAACCTGGAAGGCTAAGAATACGCCTAACTCTAGGAATTGAAACGTGTTTTTAAACAAGCGATTCTTGATTTATTGGTAAAATAAGAGTGTTTTACCTGAAGATACTTTTTAATTTTGCTTTACAGTATAGGTTACGCATAGTTGTAGCTCTAACATACATTTCGCACAGCATAAATTACAAAAATTCCTACCTCAAATGTAAATTTGTACTCTGAAAACAATGCTAAAAGATGTATTTTTTTAAAGTGTTTGCTCATCTCCAAACATCTACAGGACGTTTCCTATCAGATGTCAAATATATGTCTATTAGATGCCTTTAAGATGTTTATGATTTAGAATCTATGTAAAACTGATATCTGAAAGATGTCTGTCAGATGTTTGTACACGGCAGATGCTTTCCAGATCAAGTGATCTTTAACAGACAGCAGATGTATGTGTGCTATCTGGGATTGGCAAAAGTTGCTAACAAGCTTTAAAAGCATTGCTAAAAGTTGCTAACTACACTGTAAAAAACAATTTGTTGAGTCAACTTAAAATAATTTGTAACCTGGCTGCCTTAAAATTTTAAGTTCAGTCAACTAAAAAAAGTTTATTTAACTTGAAATGTTAAATTATACTAAGTGACAACTTAGATATTTGATTTGAATCAGCTTAAAATTTTAAAGCAGCTGGGTTACTTACCCATCTGTTAAGTTTAGCAAACACAAATATCTAAGTTGTTACTTATTTTAAGCTGACTCAACAAATTGTGTTTTTTATTTTTTACAGTGTAGATGGCCTGACTGATTTGTCATCAAGAAAGTTTCCAATTTTGTTATACAGCGTACAGTAAATTACAAAAAAATCCTACCTAAAATGTAAATTTCTAATTTAAAAACATTGCTAAAACAAGTTTTAAAAACATTACTAAAGGTTGCTAACAAGCTCTAAAAACATTGCTAAAAGTTGCTAACAGACTGGCTTGTCTGATTTGTCATAAAGAAAGCTTAGATTACTAAAATTCTTACCTCAAATGTGAGTTTTTACTTTAAAAACATTGCAAAAAAGTTTCCAATTTTGTTCTGCTGCATAAATTATAAAAATTCCTACTTCAAATGTGAATTTGTAATCTAAAATCATTGCTAAAAGTTATCAACAAGCTCTAAAAACATTGCTAAAAGTTGCTAACAAGCTGGCGTGTCTGATTTGTCATCAGGAAAGTTTCCATATTTGTCCAAATGTGAATTCGCACTCTAAAAACATTGCTAAAAGTTGCTAGCAAGCTAACAGTGCTACATAAGGACTACAATGTCCTGAGAGGAAACTTTCCACTCTTACAAAATTAACCATGGTTTTACTATAGTAAAAGTGTAGTAATGATGTTTTTTTTTTTGCCATATTAATTACCATTATAACCACAGTTTTACTACAAATAACATGATTAAACTATGGTTAATGTAGCAAAACCACGGTTAATTTTGTGGTTACCATAGTTTAACTATAGTTTTGTGCTTTTATTTGTAGTAAAACCATGGTTAATTTTAGTAAGGGCACTTTTATTCTACAACAATGATGTTACACATGTGAATTTTCACTCTAAAAATGTTTCTAAAATTTGCTAGCAAGCTAACAATACTACATGACCTATTTAACTTGTAAAGAAGAAACTTTCCAGCTCTAAATTACATACTGTGCCTTCTTAAACATGGGTTTGTGCTCCAAAATATTGCTAAAAGTTGCTAGCAAGCGACAAATGCTAAATTGTATTTCAAACATGTAAACTCGCATTATAGTCATGCTAAAAATCCACCATTTTAAAAATCCAAAGATGGCTTGAAAATGCTAATTCTCTTCTAGTTTTAAGGACTTCAAATTAAAAAGCTTTTAGAAAGCTAGTAATAAAAAAGTTAGTTATGCACCCAGAAATGACCAGCAATTGTTTTTACCTTGCTGGAGCACTTTCCAGTACCTGCGGGTGGTCTGTCGTAGGTCCCCATAGTGATTGGAGTGGGTTAATGGCTTTGCTATGGAGAGGAAGTGGAGTGGATTTAGATGAAGCTCTCCATATGTGGTCAATCAATCTGCAATACAGCAAAAGTGGCTGTGAGAACAATTAATCAAGTTCCTGTGAGGTGGCATATGGAGAGTGGGGGCAACATGTGCAAAACACTGTATTTTTCAGGTCTCTTTCTTCTCAGCATAATGTATTGTGCGCACCTCTCAGAGGGAGGGAAACTCTACGCATGTAAGTGTGTATAGTTCAGTGCGTACATGTAGTGTGGGCTCTGGAGACAGCTCACCTTCTCCCTGGGTCTCTGAATTACTCCTCAGGTTCTTTCTGCCTGCCTAATGATTTGAGTTTACAGCCCATTGGCTCCCATCTCTGCATGCAGCACATAATCTCTTTGTAGAGATGATAATTATGGCTTCATAGAGCTCGGAGCGCCTTTCTGAAGCAGTGCCTTGCTGTCTGAGATGGAGGTAATGAGAGAGGCAGAACTGAGTTAATCCATCCTGAGGACTCGCTGCCCCGTGTTTTGTGTGTTTGAGGCCACCAGCAGCTGTGAAATCAGGTAATAAGATACAAAACACCAAATCTTAATCTCTGTAGCTTCTGTTTTGACTGTGATGAGATTCTAAGGCCCATTTTATGCCTCAGGAATCGGTCTCACCTTAAAAAAAATCATAAAAATAACAATAAAAGCAGTTTAGCGCATCTTAAAATAGATAATAAAAAAAAAAACTTTGTCACATCGATTTGGGATTATTTCACTCCTACTGCATCTCATATATCACTTTATAAGATGAGATATGGTACAAGTACAAATATGTCAGTCACTGAAGAAGAAAAATGACAGGCTGATGAAAGCATATGATTTATGGGGTGAAAAAGCATCACAGTCTAACAGTGCCTATTACATATTACTGTTACAGCAGGAAAAGTTACAGCAGGTCCATGTCTCTCTCGTCTCCCCTGAGCCCACTGAGATTTAACAGACCCCCTAAAGCATGCGGTGAGTTTGGTGGGGGGAAATTGAGAATGAATGGAGGAAAGTCACTTGAGAGGAGGCAATGCCTTCATCGTGATATGACTGGATATGGCTGGTTATGGTCTGCAGTGATTGGTTCATATGATAAATCCCGCCTCCTGTGCATGTTCCGCATTCGCAAATCAGTCTGAATTAACATTATAATGGCGTTAATGGGAAGACTAATTTAAAAAAGTAAGTAAACAACTCACACACTTAGATATAACCACTTGGTTACGTCAAAATAAGACTGGCATGAAAATGTGGCCATTTGTAAATTTTATGGGTCTGGCTTCCAGATTCATCCACGTCCAGCTAGTTTTAGCTTTACAAAACAGCTTGTTTTGCTGCTTGATATTGCAAATTGGTGTGTCTTACCATATTATTTTAATGTATTATCTTAATTATGAGCACAGTGATTTGTAGTGCAAACAGTTTTACAGTTTTTTGCATGTTGTTATCCCTATAGCGGCTAATGAACCAGAAGTCTCACCCATAGGCTAACTTCCGCGTTAAAAAAAAGATAATTATACAAATGCATATTTCACTCAGTGGAGGTGCACTGTTGAGAGATTTTTCTAGTTCAAAGTAGTTTGCAGAACCACCGCCACCATGGATGTGATCATTGGCGCAGTATCTCATTAGCATGATCATAATTCTAAGTTTTGTTGCGGTTGCACGCTTAGAGTTTGAGCTCCGTCGAGTTAATTTCTTATTGTCTGTTTCTCAATTCAAAATCAATTTTATACACAATCATTCTTGTTTCTTATAACGTGTGAATATACCCCCTATTGTATTCTACAACTAAAACATCCGGATTGCTTTGTTATCACTAGTTTTGTTTTGATTTCCGGAGTCGCTAGCTTATAGCCCGTTAGCAGCACCAACGTGGTTGCCGCTAATCCTGCTTGCATTGTTTACACACTGCTTACACACATTTCCATTGTTTACTCACTGTTACTTGCTTTAATGGCGAATTTGTGTCCACCTTTGAGTGCAGGTGAGGACACGTTCGAGCTGCACTCGTTGCAGCTCGAGCTGGAGGCCGTGGAGAAGCAGATCCAGGAGCTGTTGGTGCGGCAGACGGAGCTGAGAGAGCGGAGGGCCGCTCTGGAATCCTCCCGGGTGAGTATACAGCGTGATACTAACACTCTGACCACCTCTACTCCGTGTGCTTCTCTGCCCAGGTCCCGTGCACCCTGGACGCGATCTTCCCAGATGTCCTTCACTCCGGCGCCGGGACACCACGGACCCTGGGTGCAGCAGCAGCGGAAGACGCGAGCCAGGCCCCGGCCGAGGACCTCGCCCCCTCCGCCGCCTCCGGTCTTCGAGATCTCCACCCGGAACCGCTTCGCTCCCCTCCGCGAGACGGAACGCGACGCTGTGATCGTCGGAGACTCCATTGTCCGGTACGTACGTGCTACTTTAGCTAAAGGTAAAGTCCACACCCACTGTTTTCCTGGTGCTCGCGTTCTCGATGTTTCTGCGCAGATACCCGCGATCCTGAAGGACGGCGAGAGCGTCGGCGCGATCGTCCTGCACGCGGGGGTGAACGACACCAGGCTGCGGCAGACGGAGGTTCTGAAGAGGGACTTCAGCAGCCTGATCGAGACGGTTCGCAGCACGTCGCCCGCGACGAGGATCATCGTGTCAGGACCACTTCCCACGTATCGACGTGGGCACGAAAGGTTCAGTAGACTTCTTGCTCTAAATGAATGGTTATTGACATGGTGTAAAGAACAGAAACTGCTCTTTGTTAATAATTGGAATCTTTTCTGGGAGCGTCCTAGGCTTTTCCGTGCTGATGGCCTGCACCCCAGCAGAGTCGGAACGGAGCTGCTGTCGGACAACATCTCCAGGACGCTACGCTCCATTTGACTAGTGAGTACATTCTTATATGATTGCTACGATGGCTTTTGTTCTGAACGCTTAAATGATAGTAGTTGCACTGTCCAATCTATAAAGACTGTGTCTGTTCCTCGAATAGTGAGGTCAAAACGTAAATTTAATGTAGGATCTAGAAAAAATCTGATCGTAATTAAACCAGAAAAAAGCAAAATACACGAACAGAAACCATTTTTAAAGCTTGGGCTCCTAAACATTAGATCACTTGCACCCAAAGCAGTTATTGTGAATGAAATGATCACAGATAATAGTTTTGATGTACTCTGCTTAACTGAAACCTGGCTAAAACCTAATGATTATATTAGTCTAAATGAGTCTACTCCATTTATCTCAACTGCTCTGTGTACCCCTTAATACACAGGATCTAGACAAAATGACTAGCAATATGGGCACCATCTTCTCCGATACGTTAGAAGCTGTTGCCCCCATCAAATTGAAAAAAGTTAGAGAAAAACGTATTGCACCATGGTACAATAGTAATAACCAATCCCTCAAAAAAGAAACTCGCAATCTTGAGCGCAAATGGAGAAAAACTAACTTGGAAGTTTTTAGAATTGCATGGAAAAACTGTATGTCCAGATACAGACAGGCTTTAAAAGCTGCTAGGGCTGAGCATTTCCGCGAACTCATAGAAAATAACCAAAACAATCCAAGGTTTTTATTTAGCACAGTGGCTAGATTAACAAATAACCAGACACCACCTGAGCTAAATATTCCTTTACAGTTTAATAGCAATGACTTTATGAATTTCTTCACTGATAAAATAGATAACATCAGAAATACAATAGCCAATGTAGATTATACTGCATCTAATATGTCAACTTCTTTCGTCGCACCCAAAGAAAAACTGCAGTACTTTACCGCTATAGGACAGGAAGAGTTAAATAAACTCATCACTGTGTCTAAACCAACAACATGCCTATTAGATCCCGTACCCACTAAATTACTAAAAGAATTGTTACCTGTGGCAGAAGAACCGCTTCTCAATATTATCAACTCATCGTTATCTTTAGGTCACGTCCCTAAACCATTCAAGCTGGCGGTTATTAAGCCTCTTATTAAGAAACCACAGCTAGACCCTAGTGAACTGGCAAATTATAGACCCATTTCTAATCTTCCATTTATGTCTAAAATTTTAGAGAAAGTTATATGTGCTCAACTGTGCTCATTCTTGCAAAAAAATGATATCTATGAAGAATTTCAGTCAGGCTTCAGGCCCCATCACAGCACAGAAACTGCACTTGTTAAAATCACTAATGACTTGCTTCTTGCGTCAGACCAAGGCTGCATCTCACTGCTAGTTTTACTTGATCTTAGTGCTGCGTTTGACACTATAGATCATGACATACTAATAGATCGACTACAAAATTATGCAGGTATCCAAGGGCAGGCTTTAAAATGGTTTAGATCCTACCTGTCTGATCGCTACCACTTTGTTTATTTAAATGGGGAGTCATCTCAGTTATCACCAGTGAAGTATGGAGTGCCACAAGGATCTGTTCTAGGTCCTCTACTATTTTCAATATACATGCTGCCCCTTGGTAATATTATTAGAAAACACGGGATTAATTTCCATTGTTATGCTGATGATACTCAACTATATATCTCAACAAGACCAGATAAAACTTCTGAATTATCAAAGTTAACAGAGTGCGTTAAAAATGTAAAAGATTGGATGACCAACAATTTTCTGCTATTAAATTCAGATAAGACAGAGATATTACTTATTGGACCTAAAAACAATACACAGAATCTTTTGACTTACAATTTACAACTAGACGGATGTACTGTTACTTCCACTACAGTCAAAAGCCTGGGTGTTATATTAGACAGCAACTTGTCTTTTGAAAATCATATTTCTCATGTTACAAAAACAGCATTCTTCCATCTTAGAAACATTGCCAAGCTGCGAAACATGTTACCTGTTTCTGATGCAGAAAAGCTAGTTCACGCATTCATGACCTCTAGACTGGACTATTGTAATGCACTATTAGGTGGTTGTCCTGCATCTTCAATAAACAAGCTACAGATAGTCCAAAATGCAGCTGCTAGAGTCCTTACCAGGTCAAGAAAATATGATCATATTACCCCAATTTTAAAGTCTCTGCACTGGCTGCCTATTAGATTCCGCATCAGCTACAAAATAGCACTTCTTACCTATAAGGCACTTAACGGTTTAGCTCCTGCGTACCTAACTAGTCTTCTACCACGCTACAATCCATCACGCTCCCTAAGGTCACAAAACTCTAGACTGTTGGTAGTACCTAGGATAGCAAAGTCCACTAAAGGAGGTAGAGCTTTTTCACATTTGGCACCCAAACTCTGGAACAGCCTTCCTGATAACGTTCGGGGTTCAGACACACTCTCTCTGTTTAAATCTAGATTAAAGACACATCTTTTTAGCCAAGCATTCAAATAATGCATCTCATAAACTTTTTCTGCAGCTATATCTGATCAAATGTTCATTTTAATCTTTTAGCTCTGGTTTAACAAACCTTCCTTTTCTTAGTTTGAACAGCAGCTACGCTAATTATGTTCCTATTTGTTCTCTGTTTTTGCCATGGGATTGACATCCCATGGTAACTAGGAATTCACAAGCTCCAGTGTGGATCCAGAACACTTAAGAAGAGATGATGCCAACCCCACAGAGGACTTCAGATGATGCCAACCCTGAAAACATACAGCACTACCGAATTCTGCTACTAATTTATAGTGTTCTTTGTCTGTTTGATTACGTCATTAATTGATCTTTACCACACATCTCTACCATATGTACATCAAGCTACTACTACATATATTGTAAAAATGTCAATTTGGTGTAAAGCTGCTTTGCAACGATATGTATCGTGAAAAGCGCTATACAAATAAATTTGAATTAGAATTGAATAATTACAAACCCAATCAAGACCAAATTGCAGATTTTATGATCCACCACATCATTCAGTAAAGAATCATAATCTACTAAATCACTGTCAGAGCAAATATTTATATTCCTACTCTTTGTTGTAGACTCTGTATAATTCTAAACTTGCTGTATATGACAGTATAGGGAGCAAGGAACAAAGAAAGGATGCCCTTGTACACCATAGCAGGATCATTCTGTCCTTAACAGTGCTCTGCTGATCACTAACAATCACATGGAGAATATAAGAGATTTTATATTATTCTCCTCCAAGGGGGTTAAGGTTTTGCCCTGTAGGACTCAACAAGCCGTCATGATTCAAATATATCTTACATGACAACCTTACATTCACACTAAGCATTTACAATAATCACAACCCTTATAAGATGCTGTTTTATAGAAGTAAGAAGCCAAGGTCTGTCACGCTTCAGACTCTTAATGCAGAAATTCCTTCTGTTGCCCTATAACTCTGTGGTTGGCCTGAATGTTATTTCTCAATTATGGATGAAATTGTCCAGAGGATGTTTACCATTGGAATTTATTTATTATAAAAATGCCAGAGCTCACAGCAAACATGTGAAGGCAAAGCATTGCAAACTATGATGGGACTCCTCTCCAAAAGAACCAGGTAGAAACAACTGACATTTTAACCCAAAAATGATAATTCTGTCATTATTTACTCACCTCCATGTCTTTCCAAAATTGTTTGACTACAGATGAAAAACGACTTTAAAGAAGTCCACTTCCAGAACAAAAATTTACAGACAATGTACTCACTCCCTTCCAGGATTTTTCTCCATATAATGGACTAATATGGTGCCCCGATTTTGAACTTCCAAAATACAGTTTAAATGCGGCTTCAAACGATCCCAAATGCAGTTGTAAACAATCCCAACAGAGAAAGAAGGGTCTTATCTAGCAAAACGATGTTATTTTAATTAAAAAATACAATTTGAATTCTTTTTAATCTCAAATGCTCATCTTGTCTTGCTCCCCCTGAAGTCTGTGGGAGAACATGAGATGGGCGTAGCTGCACTGGTCTAAAGAAATGATAGCCACGCTTCGTACCGATGTCTTTTGCTGTTTATTTGTCACTCTCTTTTTTCTCTCTCTCTCTCTTTTCAGCAGACACCGTGAAAACTACAAGAAACAAAGCATACAATATTACAAGTATGCAGTTCTCTGCTTATGACCTTGAATATTACTTTCTTACTTCTGTACTCAAGTATTTTTAAACAATGAATAAACTTTAATTCATTTACATTTTAAACAGAAACAAATGTGCAAAACTCTGTGAAAAACATGTCTCTGACATTTACAATGGGAATTTTTTGACATACACTAACTGTATTGAACCAGAAAAAAACAGTTCAGGCAGAGTAATAAAAGACGAGCGTTTGACATTAAAAAGTATATAAAGTATATAAACTGTATCGTATATTTATGAAAATAACCAATCGTTTCGCTAGATAAAACCCTTCTTCCTCAGCTGGTATTGTTTGTAGCTGCATTTAAACTGCATTTTGGAAGTTCAAACTCTGCCATATCAGTCCATTATATATCCTGAAATGTTTTCCTCAAAAAAACATTATTTCTTTACGACTGAAGAAAGTAAGGCATGAACATCCTGGAAGACAAGGGGGTGAGTAAAATATCTGTAAATTTTTGTTCTGCAAGTGAACTTGTCCTTTAATTACTCACCCTCATGTCGTTCCAAACCTGTAAGACCTTTGGAACACAAATTAAGATTTTTGTGTGTGTGTGTTTTTGCATTTTCTAGATAGGACAGTAAAGATATGACAGGAAGTGAATGGGAGAGAGAAGGGAGCAGGATCGGGAAAGGCCATATGTCAGTGCTCTGCCCTCATATCAGCGCAGACAAATTAAGATATTTTTGATGAAATCTGAGAGCTTTCTGGCCCTGCATAGACAGCAACACAACTACCATGTTCAAGGCCCAGAAAGGTAGTAAGGACATCATTAAAATCAATCAAAGTCAATGTGATATCAGAAGTTCCACCGTATTTTATGAAGCTATATGAGAATCATTTTTGTGCACACAGAAAACAAAAAGTAACTTCATCATCAATTTCTCCGCTTCTGTATAGACTTCGACACACATTCACAACAGTACCATGACGGCTTCATTAAATTAAGGTTGAACCACTGATGTCACATGGACTGTTTTTTCGATTTTATCCTTACTACCTTTCTGGGCTTTGAAAGTGGTAGTTGCATTGCTGTCTATGCAGGGTCAGAAAGCTCTCAGATTTCATCAAAAATATCTTAATTTGTGTTCCAGAGATGAACGAAGATCTTACAGGTTTGGAACGACATGAGGGTGAGTAATTAATGACAGATTTTTCATTTTTGGGTGAACTATCCCTTTCTGATGCTTTTAGGAAATTAAGCCCAAAGTGGTTTTGTAAACTGAATCAACTGATTCATTGAAAAGATCCACCTCAAAAGAATTATTCGTTCATGAATCTGGAGCTCTTGTAAACTCACCAAAAAGAGTTACAATAGATATCAGGAGTCTTAGGATACATTTACATTAAAAAAACAGCAGATGAGTACTTGAGTACTTATCTGTCGAACACTTGAGTACAAATGACCAAAATTCTTAAAAGGTTCTTTAAGTTGTTTTAAAACAACTTTCTATCTCACACATACACATTCAGATCAGAAGCTGCACTGTTATAACTTAAGGTTTTGCGACATTTAATTAGGTGAGGCAGTGAAAGAACCCAATAAAGTCTTCCAGCTGGCACAAGGTATAATTCTAAATGGCTTCTGAATTTTTTATCAAGTGCCAACATGGTTTTTGAAGTGCTTTCTGAGTGTTTCTACTTTGTCTCATTTTCTGTAAAGGCTGTGTTGCTGCACATACTTTCACAGAAAGCTGTTTATGCATAAATAGAGTATATGAAATTGCTGGGTCATCATTGCATAAACACCGGACAAACTTACATCAGCCTCATATTTACATCAGGAATATGTGTGATTTATGCAACATAATTCAAGATATAATAACAATGGCTTTGAGAGTTTAAATAATTATATAAATTTTGCTGGATGTATTCGGTTGGGAGTGGGAGCATTTAGCTATTTGTTGATTTCTGCATTCTAATATCTGAAGAAGAAAAGACTTTCAGTAATGAAGGGGAAAATGTCCTTTCGCTGATGATTAGTGATGCATGGTTTAAGATGAAAAGAGCCTTGAAATATCCAATTTGTGTTTATAAGATTATGTTATGATTCACCGACTCATTCTCAGTAATTGTGCCAGTGTTTTAAGAACCTAATTTTCTGTTGAATGCATTTTACCATTTTTTATTTTAGTTTCAACATTTGGCCCTCTGTTGATTAAACGCATTAGCTCCCCCGTACACTTTTTATGCAGTAAATTACCATGAAGTGGAAGTTTTATTGAGTTCCTCATCCCATAAAGAATTCATCTGCTGAATGCCTCTTCTTATGTAGGCTTTGAACCAAATGAACTTGAAAATATACTGCAATCATTTTCGCCAGAATTTTTTAATTAGCCTCTCAAGAAGTATAAAAAAAAATAAAAGTCTAAAATATTCAGAAGATCTTTTACTGAAAGGCACACAGTCGTGATTGTATCTATTTTTTATGGAATTTTTAAATTGTTAGTAGCTATTCAAGTGAAATTATATAGCATACCTCTAGATGACAATTTAATCAGACCATCTGCATTGGGGTGAAAGTCGGACTCTCTGTTTAATGGATCCTGAGATAAATAAGATTCTCCCAGGCAGGAACTTCTAACATTCGCTTATCTTAGAACCGCCAGAAACACGAATACAAACTAAGCACACAGATTTTTATATCAGAGAATGTAGACTTGCACAAGAGAGACTGTCTAACATTTTGCTGAATATGATACAAACAAGTTTGCATCTGTAATAAAAGTAATGAGGTTCATAAATTAAACCGTGTGTTGACAGTCTCACTGTATTGTGCATAATTTCTGATTTACATATTGTAGGTGAACATTATTATCAGTAGCATGTCTTGTTCTCACTGAAACTGAGCATGCAATCCAACTGTTATCAGAGTATGGGCGATACTTCACTGGTAAATTAGCTCAGCCGCTTTTGAATTGATCTGACCACAGCTTAATTCATTAGAAATCTCTCCACAGGACAGTATGACCCAACATTAGCATTCTCAATTGATTTTGCAATGTGAAGCCCACATCTGCAATCCCAAATCCCTTCCACTATCTAAAATGACATCTAATGCAATGCAGTGGAGAAGCTTCTTTAAAAGTATGACTTGTAAGCTACTCAATATTTAAAGGGATAGTTTACCCAAAAATGAAAATTCTGTCATCATTTTCTCACGCTTAAGTTGTTCCAAACCTGTTTGAGTTTCTTTCTTCTGTTGAGCACAAAAGAAGTTGTTTTTAAGAATGTTGGTAACTAAACGGTTGATGGTAACCACTGACTTCCATAATAGGGAGGAAAATACTTTGGAAGTCAATGGCTAGTGTCAACTCATGACAGAATTTTCATTTTTGGGTGAACTATTCCTTAAAGCTTTTAAACTACAGTGAAGCTACTCTTTAAAAAAGTCAGCTACAACAGGCTCAAAAGCTGCTGCAGAAAACATCCGCTAAACCATGACACTTCCTCCTCCACCTTTCACTCACTTCTTTACACACTTGGACTTCAGTCTTTCCCCAGTCTGACGCAGAACAAAATGTTTCCCATCAGACCCAAATACATTAAACTTCCTCTCGTCATTAAATTGAACTTTGGACCAGTTTTTCTCTCTCCGCACAACATGTTTCTCAGCAAAGGTAAGCTTAGGCTTTTGATTCTTTCTGCTGATGAGAGGCTTGGTCACTGCAGAGTACACTTTCAGTCCGACTTCTCTTAAACATGCCAAGACAGATTCTTATCCTGCTCAGTGCTGAACTGGCAAGCAATTCCAGCTGCAGTGTTGAACCCATTTCCCATCGAGAGTCTCTGCATTATTCTGTCTTCTCGTGCATTTGTCTTACGTGGACGGCTAGCATTTTGGGGGGAGCATCCCTTTGGCCTTCATCTGGACAGCCTCCTGTTGCAGGGTTTTATTCACCATAGAGAAGCCTGCCATCTTGCAATCTCAGTCAATCCTGCCTGTTAAATAGGGTTTGTCAGATAAGGAAATTAGCACCAGGTGCCAGATTAACACCAATAACTTGGAAGTATCTGTAAATGTTTCCTAATTTTGATCAGAGTTTTTTTTCAAACATCTCATTTAAATTTTTATACTGTGCTTCAGAATACAATTTAAGAAAATATGCTTAAAAAGCTGCCCTTCTACTCCTGTTAATGTACCAACCTATTGAAGTACTGAAATCTGTTTTGTACCTAATACACTGATAACCACCAAAACCAGGTGGTGATGAGAAAGTCACGATGAACCAAAGCTCATCACAAACAGTTTTGAAATATTAACACATCTAGAAGGTGCGCAGTGTCATTCACACAAACACTAAACACCATCATGGTAACACACATGAAACTGAAATAATGCAATAAACATTAATTTAACAACATTAGATGTAACATACAAAAATGATGCACTAAACTGCTAGAAAAAAAACTAAGAAGAAAGAGATATTTACACAAAAAAACATCAAATTTACAAAAAATGTAATACAGGGATTTCTATGAATGTCAGTTTACGGTTATTCACTGTAAATTTTACCGTTAACCATTTAACAGGTTTTTACTGTAGCATTTTTACAGTTTGTTACTCTTAAATTCACGGTCATTTTTTACAGTGTTCATTTGAAGAAATGAAAATTCACTAAATCTATTTTCTAAATCAAGATTATAAAATGAAAACTAAATAAATGTTTACTGAAACAAAATAAAATATATATAAAAAAATAAAACTTAACAAACTATCTGACTTCTGTGGCCAGTTGCATGAAGCTATCTGAACAAAGTCTGAGTTTCAGAGTAGATTTAGAGTTGACAAAACCAAAGAAATCCAACCTGGTTTGATCCGGTTCAGCAAACTGACAAAATCTGATATAAACATTCTCTGTCAACTCAGAGTTCGATCCAGAGTTTGTGATTAACTCCAGGGCATGTACATCTGAAAGTCTGACACATGCAGTCATCAGTTTGATTCACTTCTTGCGAGAATCTGCGCAATTACCTTCTCTGCTGAAGATTAAGAGATGTTGTTATTAAAAATATCTAATGATTTAAAATGCATTTACAAGGCAAGATAAACACTGTTGCTGCAGCAAAAGTTTGAGAAGGCAGCAGAAAGAAAATATCTGACTATGCAAATGAATCAACTGAATTCAATAACTTATATAGGTGTGGATGAATCTAACATTTTTAGATTAGTCAAAAATAAGGGTCAATGCAAAATAAGGCCATTTGTTTCAAACAGAAAAAACCCTAAAACGGTGGTTTTAACTCCCAAACAAAACTCGTATATGTGGATTAGCATAACCATAATCCTCCACATGTTTCAACATTCACCAAGTAGGTCAACTAGGTTCTCTTGAAAAGCAATCAGATTAATGCACCGTCGCATGCTCTGCATCAGGACTACGGATTCTGATTAAGGAAATTTCACATTGCTCTTCTGGGCAAGAACCACCATTGCTATTGATATTCCAGGCAGCGTCTGCTTCCTTCTGTTACATAGCCGATATACCCTAGACCTCTCAGTTTAAATTACAGCCCAATAATATCTCACTGCAGTGGGGGCTGTGGCAGACAGAACGGAGCGTATTCTGTCTCATTGATCTTATGCATAGCTGAGTCATAGGCTCCATGCTTAAATACATTGCCACGGGAAGTCATGGCTGGATGTGTCGGTAACCAGGTGGTGAAGAGTACATTTATCTTGTTTTAAGGATCTAGAGATAATTTTAGCATAAAGCAAGACTACATAGCAATTTAAAAAAATGTAGGTGCTCTCTAAAGCAATCCGATTATTGCAGCAGGTGGAGCAGGATATTGTAGATAAAGTCTCAAGGTCTTCGCATCTCCCAGAAGACACAGAGTTTCATTGCAAGAAGTCGTACTGTAAGTTCTCACCTTTTTTCCCCCCAAACCCTTCATTAAATCTAAAACGAACTGCGACATTTTCTCTTTTAAGATCAATCATTCATAGACCTTTGGTCTACACCCCCTAAATTTTTTGAAGTAATTACAGGCCTTCGCCTCTACCGAGAAATTCTCTGTCCTTTAATATTTCAGTGTCCATTCATATTTCATGCATCATTTCATGCAGCGGTGGCCCTGCTGGTGTCTCTGTGTACATTTGGGTAAACTAAACAGGTGAAAGAGTAAGTTGGCACGCCAAAGACAAAGATCAAAGCCAGTGCCTCAGGGTAGTTTGCTCTTGACTCCATCTGTTAACGTAATGTTTCTCTGATGCTTTTTTCTCCTCGCTTGATCACCCTGAAAGCCCCGAATGGAGTGGGGAGGCTGATGAGGATCATCTTTGAAGGCTGTTTCGATTGCACGCATTGCGAGCTACAACCTGACCATTTAAGAGGACATAAAAGAGGGGGGAATTGGCCCCCCTCGTCTTCAAACAGAAGCCTTTAAATATTTAAACGTATAGTCAAAATCTTCGGTAAAAGCCTTTAATCTCCCTAAGAAACTAATCAGATATTAAATAGCATTGTCAGATATAATACAATAAATCACAAATTACTGTGTAACTATTATCAAGCCATTACATCAAGATTGCTTCACTGACTTCCAGTATTAGCTCGCTGGAATATTTTGTAACTGTTTAAGGAAATAATGCAGGGAAAGACTGAAATTTATCCATCTGGAATTGACTGGATTGTGAAACGTTGCTGTTACATACCAGAATAGAGTCAGGTGGTATGAAAAGAGAAAAAGGAATTCTTCACATTATCCAAAACAAGGAGTCAAGGTTTGGTTCCCGTGAGCAAAGACCAGAGGCAGAAATCAAGTTGTAGAAATGACACTAATGCTAATGGATAGCTTTTTGCAGTTATACCATCTGAAAAGAGCAAAAACAAACTTTTAGAATAACTTTGTACAGATTAATTGTGCACAATAAGATCAGCAATGTGCATTAATAAAGTAAATAGGATCAGTTTTGAGTTCATGTTCACTTTAAAGGATTAGTTTACTTCCAGTTTAAAAATGTCCTGATAATTTACTCACCCCCTTGTCATCCAAGATGTTCTTGTCTTTCTTTCGTCGGTTGAAAAGAAATTATGGTTTTAGAGGAAAACATTCAAGGATTTCATGTAGTGGACTACAATGGGAGCCAACAGGTTGAAGGTCCAAGTTGCAGATTCAATGCAGAGGAATAAGGATCTTCTCTTGCAAAAACGATCAGTCATTTTCTAAAAAAAAAAAATACAAATGTATATACTTTTTAACCATAAATGCTCATCTTACACTCAGCTCAACTTTACACATTACATAATCACACACACATGACAAAAGTACTGACCCAGTGTTTACAAAGTGAACGTGCAAAGAAAGTCAAACACACTTTACAAAATAGGTAAAACAACGTCGGGCGATTTTGAAGTTGGAGGAGAAAATAATTGTTTTTTCACCCTACCCTACCATTTTGAACCAAAGTAAACAGACTAAGAAATACCCATGCATGACCTTTCCAAAGTGATTACGCAATGCGTGAAGACGTGCATGGGCATCGCAGAGCTAGTGTAACATGAGCATTTGTGGTTAAAAAGTATATACATTTTTATTTTTTTTTAGAAAACGCAGATTGTTTTGCTAGATAAGACCCTTGTTCCTCAGCCAGGATCATGTGGAGCCCTTTGCAGCTGCATTGAAACTGCAATTTGGACCGTCAGCCCGCTGATGCCCATTTAAGTCCACTATATGGAGAAAAATCCTAAAATGTTTTCCTCAAAAACCTTAATTTCTTTTTTCGACTGAAGAAAGAAAGACGTGAACATCTTAGATGACATGGGGTGAGTAAAATATTGGGATTTTTTTTTTAAATTCTGAAAGTGAACTAATCCTTTAATTAGAATGCTTTGGTTTTAACAGAGGGTTTATTTAATTAGTGATTTTATTCACATAAGATCACAACAGTTAAAAATACTCACTGCTGTAGTTCGGGGTAGATGGGGTGTGAGTCAGACTAGTGGTTCTCAACTGATGTGTTAGGATGCAGGTCTGCTATGAAAGCAGGGAAAACCATGATAAATACAAAAATAATTTGCAAATAACTATTTAGTTATTCGAATTTAAACCCAATTATTTGCTAACAAAAGACCTCAAATGAGGATAATTAACAGACTTTTTAGAGGGTTTGCACTTCCATCATGATTTGGTCAGTTACCCGGATACGCGGCCATACTGGAGATACTCTGATGTAAACAACAGCATGATTTGCACTGTTAATGTACTACTGAATATGTTGTTCTGCTAATTTATGCTGTCTAAACCACGGAAAAAAGCGTGGAAGCTAAATCATATAGAGAAGGACAGGAAAGCAGGAAAGGGCACAATATTTTGATAAAATAAAGTTAATAGGTAGATACATACGAGCAGTATTAATTGAGATATTAGCCTGATATTTCACATACCTGAACGGAAATGGTAAGAACATATATGAATGTTGTCAAGATTCTTGCCCTGGAAATCCTAGTTCAGTTTGGCCAACCACAAACGCCTTTTGTTCCTCAGACAGTTTTCTGCACTCTGCTTCTTCATTTGAAATAACTTTTGCCAGTCTATATTACTCCAAGTGTTTTTCCAGGTCCAACCGGTTGGTACAGCCCAAAACATTACACTAATTGAACATTTTCAGCATCAATTATCAGCAAAACATGCAAGTTTCATTTGGTTCAGTGGCATTGTTTACATTAAGTCCCGCCAAGTCGTGACTCCTGAACAACATTCTATTGCAGAGAAGGCTGGTCTATAGTCCACAACAATGTATTAAAAAGTTAAAGAAAATATGAACGTATACATTTGTGCATATTGAATAGTTTGGAGTACAAAATGTACCATTTTTAAAAGCGAAGAGAAAACATTTCCCATCAACTGTTGTTGTCAACATTCAATTTGGTGCCTAGAAGAAGCTAGCCAGTTTAAGCAATGTCAAATTAATCTTTTTAAGAAACCGACCTATAGTTTTGCTAGATAACACCCTTATTTCTCGGCTGGGATCCTGTTGAGCCCTTTGAAACTGCAATTTGGACCTTCAACCCGTTGGTTCCCATTTAAGTCCACTATAATGGAAAAAAGATCCTGGAACGTTTTCCTCAAAAACCTTCATTTCTTTCCGATTGAAGAAAGAAAGACATGAAAATCTTGGATGACATAGGGGTGAGTAAATTATCAGGACATTTTTTTCTGGAAGTGAACTAATCCTTAATACATTTCTATGTTCCTCCAACGACGTGTTTGTACAGTAAACTATTTAGTATTCCCACTTGATATCCAGTGTAAAACCAGATGGCCTAAACCATTAGTGCCGCTGAACTTCATTGGCTGTCAACAGCAGCGCGCTCCGCAACATGGTGCGCGTGTCCCTCTGGCTCTATGACGCCGTGCGCGCGTGCTGCCGAGCTGAAAACCCGCTGTCAAACAGTGCGGACAAGCGCGGGAGAGATCCACACAGATCCGAACAGCTGCAGCTCGCTGTCACATAAGATGTGCCGGAGACTCAAAGCCGAAACGTTATACGGGAGATCATTCCGCCCGGCTGTATGAGAGCAGAACCGCCGCCAAACGCGTAGAGGATTTGTGCCTGTTTCACAAGTGGGGATGTTGCGATGGCATGCACGAGGAGAACCAAAACTTTGGTGTCCACGTGTGTGATTTTGAGCGGTATGACCAATATTTTGTGTCTGCTCTACGTCGGATGGATCACCAATTATGTGTCTCATAACGGCAACGTCAAAGTTGCAGGGAGGACGCACGAGAAAAAGTTTGATGATGACAACAGAGGAGAAACGCTGAGGATTATAGAGAGACTGGACAAGCTGGAGAGTGTTGTTAACCAGCACATCCAAGGTAACGAGGTTTTGACATGACAGCATGATTTATATCTTTTTACAGTTGCTTTATATGAAGAACAATACTGGTTTAAAGGTGCTTTGCTGATGTTAATGAGTCTCTTTTATGGCTTTGTTTCTATATGCATACATAGTGATGAATTGGAGACTGATCATAATGTTATAGCACCTCTATCTGGACTGTTTTCAGCTCCCAGCAGATTTCTGTATTCAGCTGGTGCAGTGTAAACTCAGGTTTATTGCAGCTAGAGAGGGGGGCATAAATTTAGCACTTGGCAAAGTCCTGGCGTAAACATCAGTCCCACGGCTGGTGCCATCATGTTGCTTTGCTGGACTCAAAGAGGACAGCTGGGAGTGATGATAACCTGCAAGAGTTTGAACAGCTTCTCATCCCAGATGATTAATCATCATTAGTGTTCTGTTGATGTCAATCTGATTCAGTAGTGTTAAAAAATATGGCCTTGGAATGAAATAAGGGGGGTGCTGTCTTCAGCTGTCTTCAAAATAACCCCCTGTTTATGCCCTAACAGGCTTTGTGAGAGGAATTGTATTTCTGTAAAGTATTAATGCATGCGTTAATCTTATTGGGAAGCATTTGGCCGGATTTATGGGATATGTTGGCCTGTACCATAAGTAGAGCTCCTGTGCTGAGCTCAAGGTCTTAAAGCTTGCTTCTTGCTTAGTGCAGTCATAAATGTCAGTCAAAATACACCCAGTACACCTACACAATGAGGCACTTAAGCGATTGAGTGTATCATGATACATTATGTACTGTTTCGAAAAAAGATACCACATTGTGATGCCTTCCTCACTTGTCTTAAAATACTTTATTTAAGGTTAAATGTGTCAGTTTTTGGATTTTAAAATACCATACAGAGAAAACCACAGCCAACTGTAGTTTGATTTTACCTAACAAGTTTAAACGTTGTTGCTTTTTAATGCTGTCAAAACAGCTGAGTGGTCCGACAACAGCAGCTTTGGCTCAGCCAATACCATTAATTTGGGGCGGGACTATCTGTTTGGCCAGCCAATGGAAGAGGGAGGGAATGTTCAAAGAAACATTGATTTTGCATTTCCGTTTGAAGGTTAATAATTTTATTGTCCAACATAATATTCAAAACATGTATTGCGTTTCTAAGGGAAAATTATGAAAAATGTATCTTCAGACTTTTTCTTATTTTAGAAATTGAGAGTATTGTTTTTTTTTTTTTTTTTTTAAATTAACGACTATTTATTTAGTGATTCCAGAAGATTGAAGAACTGTATGTTCTTCATAAAAAAAGTTATTGAGGGGAAACAAAAGAAATATAATTTAATTTTAAATATTTTAGTAAAATAAATTAAATTAAATAAATTTCAATTTAAATACTTACAATTTTGTATTTTAAATCTTTTTAGCATTTAGAATCAAGTCAAATTATTTTACTGCACTAGTTTTCTAGACTGGGGTTTGTGTGTAGAAAAAAAGTGAATAATTAATTATATTAAAAATTTGAAATTAAAATCTATAAATTATATTAAAATATAAGCAATTAAAATAAAACATTTGATAGAATATTTTATTTGTTTACTTGCATATCAAGTAACCATTAACCAACATCAGAGAACCACAAGCATTTGCAATCAAGAAAATATTACTTTAAATCTGAATATTTTAGGTCAAAAAGTTTCAGTTGACCAAAAACTTTGGAAATTCCTTTGGGAAGCGAGACTAATATAGCTATTAAAAACCCCAATTCACATAAAAACTTCTCCTCTGTACTTTCAAAGACATACGTCTCTGTGAAAGAAGTAATCAACGATCCTCAGTTTTGCTTGCAGTCTCCTCCAGTTTTACAATAACTGAGTCAGTGGCTCCTGTCAGAGAGTCTCATTTCTCCAAAATCCATTAAAAGTGAAGAGTCCGGTTTTCACGCCCATCTGAACTGTCTGATTGCATTGTCATTGGCAGAGACTGAGGCTGGACCTCCAGTTTTGCTTTGGCATGAGCAACAGTGTTGATATGCTGTCTTACAGAGAGAAAGAAATTAAGCCAGTTCTTCCCTTGTAACCCAGTTTCAATTAGCAAATGTGAACTTTGGTTAGTTGAAGGTCACTCTGGAAATGCCATGTTTAAAGTGCTTTGCTTGTGACGGCCAGGGATACGAGATCTGTGGTTGTGGCATTTGAAATGCTGAGTGTAGGACGCTGAAGAGTTTTGGAGAAAGCATGGAAAACAAGTCTTAAGTTTTTGTAATATATTAGTATGTCTGATATAAAATCAGGTTTGACATTATTAACAGAGCTTTCCTTTTTTAAATTCTCCCACCATTTACTCACCTTCATGTCGTTTTAGATCCATAGAAGTTATTTTCTTCCACAGAACAAAAAAAAACAATCTTTTCTTCTCTATTGTGAAATATGTGCAACTGAAACAAATGTACTTGGCGTTGGTTTTGTCCATTAGGAATAGTTTGCAGTGTTGCATATGAATTTGAAACAATAAAAGATGTGGACAGATAAATTATTAATAATAATCTTTGCAATATTCCATAAATAAGAATTGACCTTTGTTTTTGTTGCTACGTCTGACAAGCTGTGGCGCTCTCACATCACACATCATGTTCTTATGCAGTAAAAAATACATCGGGAGCAAAGTCAGAGAAGACAGAGCAGGTTACTTTTGGTATGAAAACCAAAGTTTCAGCTTTCAAATTTTATCTTTTTTTTTTTTTTTTGTAAAAAAACAACAGCAGCAGCTTTGGCTCAGCCAATAGCATGAGTGTGGGGCGGGATTATCTGTTTGGCCAACCAATGGAAGAGGGAAGGAATGTTCCGAGAAACATTTCCGTTTGAAGACTCATCATTTTATTGTCCAACATAATATTCAAAAACGAATATAGCATTTCTGAGGGAAACTGTTTTGTTATATTAAATGAACCACAATTCATTTTGAGATTCCAGAAGATTGAAGAACTGTCTGTTCTTTAACAAAAAAGTAGTTATTGAGGGGAAAAAAAGAAATATGATTTAAGCTGAAATCTTTATTTAATGTGGTTTTTAGTATTTTTGTCCTGTTCATTGTGCTTTGCTTGTGATGTCCAGGGATACGAGTTCTGGTGTTGTGCCATTTGAAATGCAGGTTCATTTGGCATGAAAAATTTTGTCTTTCAAATTTTGTCTTTTCATACAATAAATACCGTTTTGTGGCTCTTTAACGTGTTTTGTGAGAGATCGCTGTTGCGCCTCAACTCAAGCAGCACATCAACCGATCATCTCTTCCTCTTTACTAGTTATAGCACAAAATAAACATGAATGAACATCAGGAAGTATCTTGTTTCAGTTGCGGAAAGATGTCGGTACACCCCATTTTTCAAGTTCAAGTCCACCAATGTTAATCTACTCTCATGTCTGGTATGTTTTTCTGACAAAATGCTTGATTTGCAGCTATATTTAAATTAGTCTTGCGTAGCCAGACCTTCAGACTGACGGCAGAAGGTCTGGGAACCTTGGCCGGTTTGAATGGCCAAGGCCCACTTAAGAGGCCATATGACTGACAGGTAAAGCGACCAATCACGTTTTGTTTTGTGGCGTGTCATGTTTAAGTGCATGAAATTGCCACCACAATAACAGACCGGTGTGTAAAACTATTGAACGTATTAAGATTCTATGCCTCAAACTTTACATATTTTAGATATGTTGGAAAATCCAGCTTTTAGTTGATCCTGATAGGCAAACAGGGTGGCTTTCTTCTTCCATGAGGGGGTTTGGCGTCCCAGCATCTTTGTTTCCAGGCGGAACGTTAAAGAACGCAACACATATGTCTTCCTGAAATCCTGTCCCTGATAGCACACATACATCACAGAGACGTCTATTTGACGTTTGCATTTACATCTGGAAGATGTATTTTTCAGAGTGTTTGCTCATCTGACATACATCTACACGATGTTTTCTATCAGATGTCAAATAGACATCTATTAGATGTCTATAAGATGTTTATGATTTAGAATGCATGTAAAACTGACATCTTACAGACATCTGTCAGATGTTTGTACACAGCAGATGCTTTCCAGATCAAGTGATCTTTAAAAGACATCTTCTAGATGTACGTGTGCTATCTGGGGTATAATGTGATGATGACTTCAAAACTTTCCAATTTTGTGTGCATTGTGCATCAGATGTTCAGCCAACGAATGATTCGTGGGTGTGACATCTGAGGCTGAGACTATCTTTAAATGACTCGGTCGTTGGTCAATATCCATAAAATCTGCAGACTTAATGACCAAAGACAAATATGAATACCAAAATGCTTCTCACATACTATCAACAGAAGAAAATGCAATTCGCAGTATGGTGGAATAAGGTCCCTTTTATAAATAAAAGGGCCAATCGGCAATTAGCATAGTCATTACATTACTACAGCTGCTGTTAGAAGCTCTGGCTGCCACAGAAACAGTCAGTTTCCTGCATCGTGTGCTTGAGATTATGCACATTGGCTCGACCAACCTGAACGATCAACCAAACACTTTTTTAATGCTATTCAAGCATTTATGGGACAGTTAATTTTACATGGTATTTAAATGTGAGTGTCAAATTCTTAGGATTTCAGCATTTCAAATAGATAGGAGTTAGTCATGCTTGAAAAAACCTGCCCTGAGGCCTCTCAAATATGGCTGCCAAATGAATTGACTTCCCTTGAAAGGGCTTTAACTATGGTGTTATGAAAACATTGCTCTGTTTGTTTGAACACCCCAAACAGCCCGACGACAGCAACACTGAATCAACCAATAGCGTGAGTTTGGGGTGGGGCTAACTTTGTGGTTGACCAATAACATGCCAGGAGAGAGTTTGGGGGAACCTGTTAGACATTTTAATAATGCAAGTGGAGTATTTTAATTTTTAATCTTTGCAAAGTGTAGTACAGATCATTTTAACACATTTTTACCACATTAACGTCTATTCCACAGATTTTTCCCCTTAAGTGGGTGCTTAAAAGTCCACAGTTTTTATCTGGACCTGCTCGCACATGCTTCCCTCCTCTTTGAAGCCTTCGAAAGCATGGCCCCTAACTGGATTCAGTGTATAGAGAGTACAGTAGAGTCTTGTGTTCACATGCTCATGGGCGATTGCTGTGCACACAGCTGCTGAGTTTTCCGTACATCTAAAGAGAACAGCAGCGCTGCACCGTGCGAGAATAACTCACCAGCTCTCTTCCCATTTTCTCACAGCTCTGCACTGGAGATCAGCAGGGTGCCTGAGTGCTATAAAAATCCCGCCTTCGTACTATTATCTTTTCTTCTCCGTGCCCTGTTCACAAGTTCATAAGTTCATGAGTCACACTTTCGAGCCGAGTGTTACCACGCTAATTTATTTTGGACTGTCTCATTACGCTGCGCCTGCCTGACAATTAACGCTGGGTGTTTTTGCGCACGCACCCCGCAGGCATGTGTTGTTCTGTCGCACCGCCTCTGTTAAATACTACCTGAGATTGTTATCGTTATCAAAGGTGTTTTTGTCCACGGTTTTCTTATTATAGGATAGGACGCACAAGGGCTCGTTTTAACGCCATGCTTCGCTTGCTGATGTGAAATGAAGGAGAAACGCCAAAGGGAAGGAGTGGAGTGGGAGGAGGATACTTGATGGCATGGAGGTCACAATGCACAGTGGAAAGTTGCTTGATTTTTCTCAGAATGTCTTGATTGGCTCTCTAAATGTGTTGTAGTTAATTAAAGGCGGGTAATTGCTTAGACACCCATCAGATTTCGCTAATTAAATGAGTTGTCTCTGCGGTGGCAAGGCACGCTCAGTCTAGACAGCGAAAATGAGGTAGTAACAGCAGTGAAGAAACGTTTTTCGTTTTCTTTTACATTTTGATAATGCTAAACGCTGTACAGGGGATACGGTAACTGAAATGTTAACGCACCCTGCACTGTAAAAATAGATTTTTCATTTTTTTTGATTAACACTTAAATGCAACACTTAATGCAATATTTACCTTACTTTCCTCATGCAACATATTCAGAGCTGAAGCAGCCGTTGCAGTGTTCTCAGCAGGAAAACGGCTGTACACCAGAGGCGGCAATATCACAAGCTGAGCGTATAAAATGCCCTTTAGTCATGTTTGGGGTCAGGATTAGGGTTAATCTTAATGCATGGGAAGAATTTGATATGTTTTCGGTTGATTCAGGACTGTTTTTTTTATAGCTCCTGTTTGCATGTGTCATCATGAGGTCAGCTGCTGATAAACAGTTTCTTCCCCTCTGTCAGTGGGTTCCACTTAGGGTGCATCCGGCTGAACTGATTTGTCAGCCCGTCTCACGGATGTCTGTCGTCCGGAGAGCAGCCCGTAATCAAGCTTGAGCTTCGGTAATCCTCTGAGCTTGAAACGATTTCAGCTTTATTCCACCGTCCAGTCAAATGCACGATGAGGGAGGATGTTAGGATGAATGACAGCGCGATCTGACTTTTTAGGGGCCAAGCACCGTTGGCGTTCTTTTTCTTCTTCCGTTTCTTCTTCTGCTCTTGAGTCTATGGCAGCCCACAGAACCACTTGCAGGATAGAGGACAGTCCCATCATTAACCACAGCAATTTGGAGTCTCTAACTCAAACTCTCTAGTGCCACAACTTGTCCAAAATTTCAGTCATGTTTATGCTAATAAGTTTTGAACCGTAATTCTTTTTTACTCTCAATCCTTGGGTGATGCCGAGTCGAATGAACTCCAAAATTCAAAAATCGTAAGGTTTAGTTTTTTCGTTATTTTTAATAGTCTGAAAAACCTAATTTTTTTGAACTTGTCCTGGTCTGATTTTCACCAAAATTGGCTCAGATCATCTTCAGACCATGCTGGCAAACAGTAATGGAATTCAAGTTGATTTGCCAAACCGCTCTTAAATAACACGCAAATAAATTTCCAAGAAAAGCACACAAAAATGAACGTGAGGCAATATCTCCGCAACGGTTTGACGTATTGAGACCAAATTTGGTGTGTGTTATAACAAGCATGACCTGAGGCTACCTCAGGTGCTGTGCCACCTAGTGGTCAGGAGATATGAAAAATCTATTTTTGCTTATAACTTCTCAATGGTTGAGCCTAAAATCACAAAACAGGTCTTGTTATTTGGAGCATATCGAGTTGGACCATATCTAGTTTTTCTATCTCAGCCATTTTGGGCGTCAGCCATTTTGAATTTTGTTGTAAAATGCTATATTTTATGAACGCATTGACGTATCAGCACCGTGCCCTGACAGTACTCAGAAAGTTTGGAGGCAGCGCCACCTTGTGGTCAAAAGTTATAATGAAATTTTGAAAAATGCTAATAACTTTTGTTTAAATTAGCCTATTGTATTGAAACAACATCCATACCAATTATGCCATAATTGGATGAATGTCCTGTCCGTCCGCCATTTTGATTTATGTTGAAAACCTGCTTTTTCAAACTCCTCCTAGACCTTTAGTCCGATTTTTCACCAAATTTGACTTGGATCATCTTCAGACCATGCTGGCAAAAACTTTTGATAGCATTAGCTTATTGTAATGAAACTGGGTTCATGCTGACAACATAGATACCAATTCCATAGTCGGCTGTACTTCCTGTCCACAGTTTTGATTTATGTTGAAAACATACTTTTTCAAACTCCTCCTCGACCATTGGTCTGATTTTCACCAAAATCAAATCAGATCATTTTCAGACTGTGCTGACAAAATGTTATGGATTTTGTGTCGATAGACAAAACCGTTTTTGTATAGTGATGCAACAAATTTGAGGCATGATGCCAGACTACATCTGAGGCTGTATCTCTGTAAAGATTTGACATATTGACACCAAACTTTGTAAGAGCAATTGTCTCCTTACACTGACCACGCCACATCGATTTGATAACAGTACCCCATTAAATCATATTACTAGAGGTTGTGTTTATGATTTTTCAGCCATTTTGACTAAAATCATCCTAAAATGACTTTAATTACTCCTTGTTGCAGTTGGTCTGCTGCTTCATGCCATGCTTAGTTCCTTATTTTGCCTCTGATTGTGCTTGGGCCCTTAACTGCTGCTTGCAGCTATGTTTTTAAGATTGATTCTGCTGAAATTTGACAACTGATGCCGATACAAACTTATAGTGAGGTGACTTGTCTGATTCAGTCCAGTCTTTTCTGTTTGTTTCAAACAGATTTGTTAGAAAGAATCACCTAAGTTGAGTTATTCATTCACACATTAGATGGCACTTTGGCCTGTATGTTCGTAGTTGTGTGCCGTTAGCCACGTAAACAATCGTCTGGTGCTGCTCCTGAATAGCGATGCAGGAAACACTCACTGAGCCAATGACCCAGGGTTAAAAACTAAGCCAGTTGCCCTCGACTAACCAAGCGAGAACAAAATACTGTGTGCAGTTGAGACGTCCTTGGTTGAATGATTGACATTCCTTGAATATTACGGAGAACCTGTCGCATGTTAGGCCTCTTGAGGCTGTTCTGGCAATAAAATGAACCTTCTCTAGCTAAATGATAAATATAGGAGAAGAGTCACATATTAAGATGGTAAGTTTCTCCCAGCAACTTTTTCTAATATAAGGATAATATAATTTTACACTCAGATTGTTTCAGTATATTCTGTTCATATTCATTAACTTGTCATTAATATTCAAGTTAATTAACTTCAAACCAGCACCTTAAAATAGCTGTAGCGCAGCGGTGGCTGTCATATTTGAGGTTCAAAAGGTTCCTTGCTCTCTCACTGTGCAAGGCCATAAATAAATAAAGCCATAAATAAAATTTGAAAATGGCATGTAAGTGCTGTTAATTTTCTTCTATAAAATATGAAGTTTACAGTGTTTGGTTCTGCTGCCTGTTAGTAGCCAATTTTACACTCCAGTTCTTAATAGCATTTTTTTTCAGATAGCAAGCATAGATGAATACTACAAGGTTTATTGTGTGTATATATATATATATATAAATATATATATATATATAATATATATATATATATATATATATATTTATATATACACCCCCATTCCGATCACAAAAATTACATGAAATACGTTTTAATTAATTTCGCAATTAATATATTTTAATGCAGTTAATGCGTTGGCCCTGCCCCTAGATCTGTACGTCATCTTATACTTCATACAGTTGACTGTTGATAAATATGATGCAGGGCTACAACTCAATAAATGCAGTTATGCTCTAAAATTCAAGATATTGGTGCAAAAAAAAAGCCCCTGTATGTGTTTTGTCTCATATTTATATATATCACATATCACACCATGTCACACAGGCAGCAAGAGCAATATGACACGAGTGCTGATTTTGCATTTTTTATTTTAAACACAATATTATGTGTTTTTGCACAATTTTGCAGAGAACATATTACCTCCGAAGCCATAGGAGAATTGTTGTGCGTCTCCGAGCAATACAGCGGTGTTTAGTTTCTGAATGAATCAGCGTTTTGAATGAATCGTGTGAATCAATGATTCAAAGGCCCATTTATAAAGAGAGCCATTTACTTTGTTCATGAATGAATCAGCCGCTTGAACGAATCGAATGAGTGAATGACTCATAAAGACATTTACCGCCACCTGCTGACAGATTTAGTTTCCTATTTAGATTATCATTTATTTAAAAATAAAAATAAATAATAATCGTTTCAAACCTTTCTTTTGTTGAACATGAAAGTATTTTGAAGACTGTTGGTAACAAAGCTGTGTTGGTTACCATGACTTTCATAATATGAACAAAAAAATACTGAGATGTTTCTCAAATTATCTTTTTTTATGTTCCATAGTTTACATTATGAAATGTTTATGTGTAATAAATTTTATGTTGAATCAAATAAAATATTTCTTTCTTAAGCTAATAATATTTCTAAAGCTACAATTTGTAATGTGTACTTGATACTTTCTCTTTTAAAGGGGACATCGGATGCAAAGTTCACTTTTACATGTTGTTTGAACATTAATGTGTGTTGGCAGTGTATGTACACATCTACCCTATAATTATAAAAATCCATGCAGTGATTTTTAATTAATCTGTAAAAATAATATCCCCTTTTTCAAATCGAGCTATTCTCAGATGCCTGTCGGTGTGGCGTCACACCCACAGAGGCCGCTCCCGTGATAGTTGATTGACGTGAGCATTTTACCTCAGATCAGCTGTAACAGTCCGACCTCCATTGTTTCAATGCCGGAGCAGGGATGTAAGTTAGACAAGAATATCTTCAATTGAGCGAATGAGGTGTTGTGTTTCTGTATGTAATAATGAACGTAGTGGTCGTCATTTACTCCCGACATCTGAGCCGCTGAAGATGCAGATTACATTTGTTTGTGAAGGAAATGCGCCTCGCGATCTACATAAATGCTTCTATGTTTGCGCACATCATTTGTGATCTAGCTTCACTTACAGCAGAAGTGAGGATAAGGGTTTTTTTATGAATCTTTGCAATCACCTTTCCTAATAACTAGTTAGCAAGTTTCATGGCTAAATGTGGCTAAAGTAAACAATCTCTCAGAGCAGCTCGTTACTCCACAGAGAGAAG
This sequence comes from Cirrhinus mrigala, assembly GCA_036247105.1. NCBI lineage: Eukaryota > Metazoa > Chordata > Actinopteri > Cypriniformes > Cyprinidae > Cirrhinus > Cirrhinus mrigala. Next base: position 14,320,064 of record CM070031.1, on the reverse strand, counting down.
AGAGGGGCGGGGTGAGCAGAGCTCATTTGCATTTAAAGGAACAATCCCTCAGAATGGGATGATTTTTGCAGAGCTCATTTTGACAAGGTAAAAAGGGTGTTGTTTTACACAACCATTGAGAATTTTTAACCAATGTATATTATAGACTTTTCATTAAATGAACACTCACTTTTTCACACACTTTTTTTGAAAATAGGCTCATTGTCTAACTCCCCTAGATATAAACAGTTGAGTTTTACCGTTTTCGAATCCATTCAGCCGATCTCCGGGTCTGGCAGTAGCACGTTTAGCATAGCTTGGCATAGATCATTGAATCTGATTAGACCGATAGCACTCACTCATAATATATATGATCGCTCAAAAATGACCATATATAATGACGATATTTTTCCTATTTAAAACTTGACTCTTCTGTAGTTACATCGTGTACTAAGACTGACGGAAAATGAAAAGTTGTGATTTTCTAGGCTGATATGGCTAGGAACTATACTCTCATTCCGGCGTAATAATCAAGGAATTTTGCTGCCGTACCATGGGTGCAGGAGACGCAATGATTTTACGCAGCGCCTGAAAGTGACCGGCACTAAGTTTGTGTAGATGCAGAGTTGCAGCTGGCAATTTTGCTGCATTTTTGTTCACAGTCAAATTTATTTTGCGATTAATTAGATTAATTAATCGAAACATCATGTAATTAATTAGATTACCAATTTTAATCATCTGACAGCCCTAGCTTTGATTTAAGTGTACTGATTTACTTTTAATTTATTCATAAAAAAACAGGCAAATTCTGTGACATTCCACATTATACAGTAAATTCCATTTTTATGACTGGATTCCATGATTCTGTCCATGTTTTCCGCATCAGGGAATTCATAGGGCTCTAAAAAAAATATTGAGCTGCACAACTGTTTTTGAAATTGATAAGAGTAAGAAATGTTTCTTGATCACCAAATCAGGATATTAGTATGATTTCTGAAGGATCATGTGACACTGAAGACTGGAGTAATGACTGCTATAAAAATTCAGCTTTACTATCACAGAAATTTTAAAATATATGAAAAAAAAATCACAATATAAATGCTTGTATTTTGATCAATAAATGCAGCCTTGAACATCTTCTTTTAAACTTCTGAAACTGTATTATATAATACCAGCAATACCAGCAAATGAACCATAACTAAAACAGTGAAAGAGCCATTAGGTTTGTCATAAAGCAGAAAAGAAACTGTGGCGACTGTCTGTCATAGCTGGACATCTCACACACTGACCCATGAGGATTTCATGGAGACCTGGCCACGGCTCGCCCAGCAGGCACACCTGGGGGACTGAATTCAAATGTCTCTCTGTGACTTTATTAACCTTTGCACTGGTTAGAGAGTGCAAGAGTAGATCGCCCACAGCATGAGCTGCATCTTAAAACTCTAATCACATATGCGCCACACAGAGTCCTGACAAATGTGCTCAAGTTGTGTGCATCAAGACAATAATTCCTCCCGAACAGAAGCAGAAAACAGATCAGTGGAACTGTCTCTTGTTATCACAGGGCTGAAGCTGGAGAGCCATTGTGTTTGTAACAATGCCTGTATGACTGTCCTGATGCATTCAGGAATGTTGACGTGCCATGCGGTTTGCAAACACAAAAATAGATGTTTCCTAGTGTTATGTTTGTGTATGGGTATTTCACAGCTTCAGATGTGTCTCAGTCAGATTTTCACGAACTTAATTTGAACTCAACTATCAAACCACATCCTGCACTGAATTTTTTAGGACTGGTGACTTATTCAGTCTGATAAATTTATCTTATTCGTTTTTGTAGCTCAGTGGATAGAGATGTTCCTCTGTATTAGCTAGCAAGCCATTTCAAAAAGTGGTGGGGACGAAATAAGCCACAAGAAAGGTGGTGTAAATGACATGCTCATGTGAGTTCTGGTTGGTTGTATGTGTCATATTTTGACCGGATAATTTATTATAAGCCAGTATTTGGCAGACACTATGTAAACATGGCCCCTAGGAATTATTTTTCTGTCACATTTTGCTCTCTGATCTGGCATTTATGTAACACGTTTTTATTTAAATAAATAAGTAGCTCAACAGAATCACAGATGGTGGAGTTTTGACTTTTTTTTACTGTGTGTAATAGGGACCTGTGCAGGGCTGTCAGTTAAAGCTGACAGCTCACTCTATGCATTAGGCCACCTGTTAATGAACTGACACGACGGAGAGGAAGAGCATATAAATGATGTATTATTTCAGTCACACTTGAGAAAAAAAATCTACTCGTGACATGATTCCAAGTAATCATACGACACAATATTGGAGAAAAATTTTAAGTACCACTGGAGATGCCAACTCAAGCAATAAAATGATTGTAACATGCTGAAACATGTAATAAACAACCAAATGATGGTACCTCTTAACATAACAGTCTGTCAATTAAGCATAAATCAGCTGTTCATAAGGCTAGGACATTTCTATCTCAAAAATGAGCATAAACATTCATAGCAGTTAAAAAAAATCTAAACAGTTTGATTAATTCATCCATAAATATCACCTCAAGCCATATTGACGTCTGAACATGTTAAAATATATAGCCTAAATGACTGCTCTTATGTGAACATTCATAACAATAACCTATGTCATATTTTTATTAAAAAAAATGAGCATGTCCACATGTTCGGGATGAAGATGGAGCGCAATCTGTTCACAATTAATCTGCCCGCGGAGAACACTCTCTCTGATGGCACAGACGTTGCGGGCGCACGAAAAATTACACAGTGGAAAGTGTATTTGCCAGATTTTCAGCAGTATGCTGCGCAGCCATGGCTTTGGTCTGCAGAACAGCACTGTGAGTTTCCAAATCAACTATATAATGACGGGTGCCCTTGATGTCCGATTAGGTTGTAAGCACTGTCCATGAATCTGTGGTCAGTGCAATTTTTTTTTAACACTCGCTAACTGACTACAAAGTTCCCTTACATTGTCATCAAAAAGTTTCTTAAGTCAGTGATCGTTTTTCTAGACGCGACAGTAAACTCGGGCTCTACAAACAAAATGGTTAAAGACAACCATTTCTGGGTTGTTTGGCAACCCAGCACTGGGTAAATATTGGTTATTTTGACCCAGTTTGTTGGGTTTTATGCATTAACCCATTTGCTGGGTTGTTTTTTGGTATGGGTGAGTTAACCTATGGAAGGTTTTTCATTTGAAATGATAAAAATGGACTCTAAAACCTTCTTTATTTAATGTCTGGTCTTTTTAACAATAATAAAATCTTCAAAAACATTCAGTAAAGGTTTTAGGACGTGACAGGAGCAGCAAGAGCAGCCAATGGGAATCTGTGGGAATAAACTGCTATCAGTAGGCTGTATCAGTGCATTAAATGATTTATATTCATGACTTATCTTATATTCATGTTTGAAAAGTTACATCAAAAACAGCTTTACCTCGTGCCATCTTGTCTGTCAGACATTTAACCTAAGTTTCAACCCGTCAAATGCATAGTTCACCACAGCTACAGCAATGTCGCACTAGATAAGTAGCGCTCCTGTTGTTCTCAGTGGAGCGTATGGTAACTTTGTTACACATAACAGCAAAGTCGCGCCGTGTTTCAGCTCTGGTCGCGCATTCTTTTGGCGGGAGATGAAACTTTCATGGCGCCGGTGCGTCATTTACTTTGAGTGTAGATCTGGTGGATGATGCATTTGTTGAAGGCTGGTGTTCCAAGCAGACTTTAACTACGGCGAACATTTAAACAAAAAAAGGAAAAATTAGAGACTACAGTACGGCACCTGAAAAACTACCCAGCACCTGGGTAAAAATTAACAAAAATAACCCAATAAAATGACTCAACAAGCTGAACCCAGCATTTGGGTTAAAAAATAACCGAGCATTTTTTAACGTCCAGAAAAGCTACCCAGCATATGGGTAAAAATGTTAAAAAGTAACCCAGTAAAATGATCCAACAGGCTGAACCCAGCATTTGTGGTAAAAAACAAAACAAAAAAAAAACAGCATTTTTTTTAGCGTCCAGAAAAACTACCCTGCACCTGGGTAAAAATATTACAAATAACCCAATAAAATGATCCAACAGGCTGAACCCAGTATTTGGGTTAAAAAAAAATAACCCAGCATTTTTTGGTGTCCAAAAAAACTACCCAGCACCTGGGTAAAAAATATTAAAAATACCCAATAAAATAATCCAACAGGCTAAACCCAGCATTTGGGGTGAAAAAAAAAAAAAAAAAAAAAGCGTTTTTTAGCATCCAGAAAAACTACCCTGCACCTGGGTAAAAATGATAAAAATAACCCAATAAAATGGCCCAACAAGCTGAACCCAGCATTTGGGTTAAAAAATAACCCAGCCTTTTTTAACGTCCAGAAAAGCTACCCAGCATATGGGTAAAAATGTTAAAGAGTAACCCAGTAAAATGATCCAACAGGCTGAACCCAGCATTTGTGGTTAAAAAAAATAAATAAATAAATAAAAAATAAAAAACAGCATTTTTTTAGCGTCCAGAAAAACTACCCAGCACCTGGGTAAAAATATTACAAATAACCCAATAAAATAATCCAACAGGCTAAACCCAGCATTTGGGGTAAAAAATAACCCAGCATTTTTTTGCGTCTAGAAAAACTACCAAGCATATGAGTAAAAGTATTAAAAATAACCCAATAAAACAATCCAACAGGCTGAACCCTGTATTTTGGTTTGAAAAAATAACCCAGCATTTTTTGGCATCCAGAAAAACTACCCAGCACCTGGGTAAAAAATATTAAAACTGACCCAATAAAATGATTCAACAGGCTGAACCCAGCATTTGGGGTAAAAACAAACAAACAAACAAACAAAAAAAAACATTTTTTTAGCGTCCAGAAAAATTACCCAGCAACTGGGTAAAAATATTCAAAATAACTCAATAAAATGACCCAGCAAGCTGAAACCAGCATTTGGATCAAATAAAATAACCAAACATTTTTTAGCATCCAGAAAAACTACCTAGCACCTGGGTAAAAATATTAAAAATAACCCAATAAAATTACTCAACAAGCTGAACCCAGCATTTGGGTTAAAAAATAACCCAGCATTTTTTAGCGTCCAGAAAAGCTACCCAACATATGGGTAAAAATCTTAAAAATAACCCAATAAAATGACCCAACAGGCTGAACCCAGTATTTGGGTTAAAAAAAAAAACAGCATTTTTTAGAGTGAACAAACTGTAAGAGCTCCACACAAAACTCTTATTTGACATCGTCCATTACAGTAACCACTATATGCCACGCAGGTGTACAGTGTGCACATGAGACAATGTGCTTCTGTTGTCTTTGACAGCTTTTAGATGCGTTATTGGCAGCACCACCCTCTGGTTACATAAACGTGTGACCAAAGCATCAGCATTGAAAACAAGGGGAATTTGTATTTTTTTTATTTTTTTTATTTTTTTTTTTTTTTTAGACAATAATCGCACAACCTATTCAATATTCTATAATTAAATCAACTAATCGAATATTTGAAAATCGTGACCCATCCCTAATATATATACTGATGAGCCATTATCAGCCTAGAGCAATAAGCATTCCGGCTTTCGTTCAGTAGAGTGCTCTGTGTCAAAATGGGAGAAGCTGCCGATTTATCTGAGTTTAATAAAGGACAAATTGTGATGGCACGGTGCCTCGGATATGGGCTTAAAATCATCGAGATTGGGGCCGTGGATGATTGGAAAAAAGTGGCCTGGTCTGACAAATCAAGATTCCTGGTGCATCACATTGACGGCTGAGCATGGATACTTTGATTACCAACAGAGGCTCTGGCACCTGGGTGCACTGTTGGGCAGATACAGGCCGGCGGCGGTGGTGTTATGTTGTGGGCGATGTTTTCTTGGGACACTTTAGACCCCATTATCCCAATAGCACAGTTCCTGACAGCTGTCAGAACTCGGGTATCTGAACATTGTTGTGGACCAAGTGCACCCATTCATGGCAACTGTGTTCCTTTCCAGTGATAACCATTTCCAACAGGATAATGCGCCAAGCCACACTGCCAGAATCATCAAGGAGTGGTTCAAGGAACATGATGGTAAATTTCTGTTAATGCCTTGACCTCCAACTTCACCTGACATGAACCCAGTCAAAAAGCAGGTTTGTGCTATTATTAAAATATATGTATTTTTTAAATCTCAGGGGTACTTCAAATAAATATATTAGGTGAAAGAGGATCAGATGACAAAAAAGTTTGTGAATTTGTGCATTTTAATGTGTCTGAAAGACAAAGTCTCCCAAACACATAGTAATACATGGTTAAATAACCTACTGAGTGATAATACAAACGAAAATCAGTGTATTCATCAGTAGTTGATGCAATGTTAAAACACTTCTTAATCCTGAAATGTTTTTTTTGTAAATCAGAGGTCAAATGTGGTGTCGCCGCCTGCCTAATGACTGATCTTTATGTGAATGTCCACAAAACTTGAAGACTTTCTGACTGTACACAAGTTGTAGGCTATTTTATAAAGGAAATTTTAAAAGATAAAAAAAGAAGAATCAGGGAGAATCAATAAATTAATTTATTGCTATTGTATTAATAATATGTAATCATGTAATGCATTAAAAAAGTAAGTGTAGTCTGATTACGAGTTTCTTAAAATGTGATGTAATCTAATTACAGATACTTTATTTTTGGAATGTGATTACGTAATCCTGATTATATGTAATCAGTTACTACCCTGCTCTGGGTACCAGATACCCCAGGAGACTAATCGCCTTACCGTGTATTATTTTAGCACTTTGCATTTTCTGCTCTTTATTTTGGAAGGTCACTAAAGTGATTTCTGACGATCTTGACTGTGATTTTAGTGCCTTTTTTGTGCGTCGGAAGCAGCTGGATGAGGCCGTAATTATCATCTTTTCTTCAGGATTGTGTTTTGCATGTAGAAATTACAGGCAATGAGCTGTAACGTTTGATTTATGAGGCCAAAGTCATTCATTTTGCAAAGGAAATCAACAAAAGTGCTGTTCTGGAGAGAAAAAAAAAACACCATCTTGCCTGTTAATGGTTCAGACACAGATTTGAGATTTGGAGCCCACACATCCTAATGCATTATATCACCTGAGGGACCTTCACTGCCATGCATCCTGCTGCTAATGGTGTTCTGACGATTAACATGGCCATCCGAGGCCGCCCATGTACTCGTATGCACATAAACATTCGGTGGCATGGAACATCCTGCCGACTTCTAGGTCACCTGCTAATGCAATTACTAGCACAGCCCACATCCATCCATGCGAACAAAAGGCCGTGCATTAACAAGCTCGATTTCAAAGCCGCCGAAAGACCTCGGTTTCTTCGTGCATCTTTTTGTTGTTTGTCCTGTCATTTTGTACAGTTTCAATAGGAGTCTGTCAGTGTTACCAATGTGACAGGAAGTCTAACAAAATGCAGTGGGAAGAAAATTGGGCTTTTGTAGCATTTGTCAATACTGGTGTCAAGGACAGAGGACTGCTAAACGTTATTGGTTAGACTCCGACACAAATTTGTGATTCAGGAACAGGGATGTGAATGCAATAAAATGAATTATATGAACTTTTAAGGTAGAACTCTATGAAAACCCATTTCTGCCAGTGAATTAAAAATCAAAAAAGGTAATTGTAACTTTTTATCTTAAAATTCTGACTTTTTTCTTGCAATTGCGAGTTTGCATTTTGCAGTTCTGGCTTTTATGCTCAGAACTGCATGATACAGACTCATAATTCTGACTTTTTTTTCTCAGAATTTCATGATGTAGACTTGCAATTGTGAGTCAAAATAGCAAAATATAAAGTCCGAATTTGCTGAATATAATCTCACAATTGTGACAAATAGTCGGTTGTGACTTTCTAGCAATTGTAAGTTTGTATCTTACAATTCTGACATTTTTTCTCAATTCTGAGAGAAAAAAGTCAGAATTGCGAGATATAAACTCAGTTCTGAGAAAAAGTCACAATTCAGAGAAATAAAGTCAGAATTGCAACTTTTAATTGCCAGTTTATATTACACAATTCTGACTTACAACTGTGTTTATAACACATAATTCTGAGAAAAAAAACTCAGAATTGCAAGATGTAAACTCGTAATTGCAAGAAAAAGTCTGAATTGAGATATAAACTTGCAATTCTGACTTTTTTTCTCACAACTGTGAGTTTATATCCTGCAGCTGTAACTTTTTTTTTCCAAATTGTAAGATATAAACTCACAACTGTGAGTTATAGTCTAATTTCTGAGGGGAAAAAAGACTCGTGTTCTTGGAATAATAATGACTTAGTAACTCGCAATTGTGTGTTATAAAGTCAGAATTGCGAGATATAGCCTAAACTCTCAATTCTGAGAAAAGAAGCCAAAATTGTGAGATATACACACTCATACACAAAAAAGGCAGAATTGCAAGATATAAACTCAATTCTGATTTAAAAAAAAAAAAAGGCAAAATTGTGAGATATGCACCCAATTCTGAGAAAAAAGTCACTATTGCGAGCTATAAACTTAAATTTAAGAATACAAATCACAATTGTGGAATATTCTTAATTCTGAGAAAAAAAAAGTCAAAATTCTGAGTTTATATCTGAGAAATAAAGTCAGAATTGAGACTTTTTTTTTTGCAGTTGCGAGTTTATATTTTGCAGTTCTGACTTTTATTCTCAGAATTGCATGATACAGACTCATAATTCTGACTTTTTTTCTCACAACTGTGAGTTTATATCTTGCAGTTCTGACATTTTTCTAATTTCTGAGGGGAAAAAAGACTTGAAATTGCGACTTTTTATCTCACAATTATGACTTGTGTTATAAAGTCAGAATTGCCAGATATACACTCTCAATTCAACAAAAAAGTCACAATTGCAAGAAATATATTCTCAATTTTGAGAGAAAAAAGTCAGAATTGCGAGATATAAACTCAGTTCTGAGAAAAAAGTCATAATTGCAGAGAAATCTCACAATTCAGAGAAATAAAGTCAGAATTGCAACTTTTTTACAATTGCGAGTTTCTATTACACAATTCTGACTCACAACTGAGAAACACAACTGACTCATAACTTCAAAATTGCAAGATGTAAATCCATAATTGCAAGAAAAAAGTCTGAATTGAGATATAAACTTGCAATTTTGACTTTTTTCTGGCAAATGCGAGTTTGTATCTCACAATTCTGACTTTTTTTCTCACAACTGTGAGTTTATATCCTGCAGCTCTGACTTTTTTTTGTAAGATATATTGTAAATTGTAAGATATAAACTCACAACTGTGAGTTATAGTCTAATTTCTGAGGGGAAAAAAGACTTGTGTTGTCGGAATTGCGACTTTTTATCTCACAATAATGACTTAATAACTCGCAGTTGTGTGTTATAAAGTCAGAATTGTGAGATATAGCCTAAAAGAAGCCAAAATTGTGAGATATACACACTCAATTCTGAGAAAAAAAGTCCCTATTGCGAGCTATAAACTCAGTTCTAAGAATACAAATCACAATTGTGGAATACTCTCAATTCTGAGAAAAAAGTCAGAATTCTGAGTTTATATCTGAGAAATAAAGTCAGAATTGAGACTTTTTTTTTGCAGTTGCGAGTTTATATTGCACAATTCTGACTTTATAACTCACAACTGTGAGTTTATAACATGTAAATCTGCAAGAAACTCGTCATTGTGAGAAAAAAGTCAGAATTGTGAGATAAAAAGTTGCAGTGACCTTTTTTATATTATATATTTGTATATATTATATATTTTATATTTAAAAAATATTTAAAATAACTTTATGATAATAATAAATGATAATTACTATTATTATTAAATTATTTTTATTTGGACAACAGTATTATTAGTGTTTTAGTATTGCTATGACTAATAATAAAAACAGTTATTATTATTATTATTATTATTATTAATATTAACTTTATGACTTTTTGATGACTTCTTGAGTTGAATTTTTTTTAGGCTTTCAAAAAATCCCAGTCTTATTTCCTTTGTAGAACATGCACAAAGAAATTCTCTTATGAACTTCATTCAGCCTAACATCATAAGGTTTCTAATACAATACCCTGAGCATTTGAAAACTGCAATTCTGCATAGCATTCATTCCTTTTAGCGCTCTGTTTTAATGAGAAAGTGATTGTGGAAATACTGAAATTCGTTTGAATAATTCACTGCTCAGTGTCATGGATTAATAGCAAGGCGTATTGAAAATCGCCCAAAGAAACGCTATTTTCTTTTTGCCAATGAAAGAATAATTGTCCATGTCGAGGTGTGGAATCCATTCAGAATAGCAAACTACAGTGTCTTAAAGTCCTGTTCATTATTATGATTATTCGCAAGCTCTGTGAACTGGTGAGGAAATGTTTTGATAGAGGATCATTTGGCTCTGTATGGTGCACATTATGTCATGCATTTACCAGCAGGCTCTCCAAATTATTACCAAAAGAAAGTTTTAAAGTAATTTCTGCTTCAAGCACAATGGGCTGTATTCCATAAGTGAAAATCCTCTGGGAAGAGAGAAAAATTCATGTACATACATTTACATAGTGTTAACCTAGCGGCAGTTTGCCTGTAGCTAATGTGCCAAGCTAGCGTGAAGTAGACGGCAGTATCGTCAGTGACCGCCAGTCATTACTCACGCTGTTTCAATTACCCATAAGAACCGATAATTGTGAGACCTGCCTCCGTTTCACACTCTGTGGGGTTGCATGAACTCCCAGCTGTGTGCTGTTTGGCAGGTTTGAAACGCTGCTTGACTTTGAAAAGCTGTTAGCCCACTCCAGTTAGAGATGCTAATGTACAGTACCTGATACCATAAACTAGCACTTGTCACAGATAGTGTTATATTTCATCCATGAACATGTCTGGTGTTTTTAAATTAGTGGTTGTTACTTTATTATGTTGAAAATGATGTTGGCTAGCAGGTTCGTGCTCAAGAGTTAGCTAGCAAATTTGTCCAACCCAGGGTCAATGGAAAAAAGTACCCGTGGCGTTTGTGGTTTTCGCCAGTTTCAAGACACTTTCAAAGTGAAATGTCCACTGAGTTCATCAGAAACAGATGAGTGGCACTACAAGGTTAAAAGCTCTAATACGTTTGAAAATAACATACTGCCTACAATAAACCCTACCCCTAACCTGTCAAATTGTGTAAACAAAAGTAAACATTAGATGAAAACACATTTGCCATGCAGTTGTAGCTTGCTTCCACAAGTCTTTCAACTCTTTTATCATGTTTCATAGGACTAAGTTTAGTAGAAATAGAAAATTCATAGAAGACCATAGAAAATTCTGTAAGAAAAATGCTAAAATATAAATTGTTTACTAATGTTCTTGACCACTGATGCCACTGTATCATTGAGTCAGGTTAAGTTAGCTCAGGAACCAGATCAGTCTGATTGATAACTGAATGATTCATGTAGACTGATTCATTGAGAAGATCTGACTCCAAAGAATGATTCATTCATGATTCTTGCCAGTGTATCATTGAGTCAGGTTAAGTTAGCTCAGGAACCAGATCAGTCTGATTGATAACTGAATGATTCATGTAGACTGATTCATTGAGAAGATCTGACTCCAAAGAATGATTCATTCATGATTCCTGCCTCTGTATCATTGAGTCAGGTTAAGTTCAACTCAAAAAGCGGATCAGTCTGATTGATAACTGAATGGTTCATTAAGACTGATTCATTGAGAAGATCTGACTCCAAAGAATGATTCATTCATGATTCCTGCCTCTGTATCATTGAGTCAGGTTAAGTTCAACTCAAAAAGCGGATCAGTCTGATTGATAACTGAATGGTTCATTAAGACTGATTCATTGAGAAGATCTGACTCCAAAGAATGATTCATTCATGATTCCTGCCACTGTATCATTAAGTCAGGTTAAGTTCAACTCAAGAACCGGATCAGTCTGATTGATAACTGAATGATTCATTTAGACTGATTCATTGAGAAGATCTGACTCCAGAGAATGATTCATTCATGATTCTTGCCAGTGTATCATTGAGTCAGGTTAAGTTCAACTCAAGAACTGGATCAGTCTGATTGATAACTGAATGATTCATGTAGACTGATTCATTGAGAAGATCTGACTCCAAAGAATGATTCATTCATGATTCCTGCCTCTGTATCATTGAGTCAGGCTAACTTCAACTCAAGAACCAGATCAGTCTGATTGATAACTTAATGATTCATTTAGAGTGATTCATTGAGAAGATCTGACTCCAGAGAATGATTCATTCAAGATTCGGCCTTCAGTAATTGCCATTAACATGCCAAGAAGAGATCTGAAGAAAGTAAATCACACAGACTTGAAATGACATGAGGGTGAGTAAATAATGACAGGATTTCTCATTTTAAGTCTCTTTATGGTATCTGTGGTCTTGTTTTGTCAGACTTTGGCAGTAAATCATCACAGTCTGATAGAATGGGGCTGTTTGGAATGTGATGCCTTGTTCGATTTTAGTTGTTTGTCAGTGAGTAAGCTTTACTCTGGTGTACATGTATGATTCAGATGCTGAGACGTGTCTCTGTGAAGTCAGAAAGCATTGCGTTACGGTTACATCAGTGGCATCTTGGAGGCATCAAGCGTTTCTAACATCTGAAGCACTTCAGATTGGTTGAGATGGGATATTCATAGTAACATGCCAATTGAAATTGACTTTTGTTGCTGCGTAATGGTGCAAGCCTCTCAAGTAGGGTACTTAGCATGCACTCGGGTGTAATGCATCCGATGGCAGATGATAAAAAATTCATTGATTATTTTTCTAAGAGTTGCCAAGACATTCAGGACCTTTGACTGATCTATTAATTTATGTGTCGTGTAGCTTTAGTGAGCTTTTTAATGTGCCTTAAAGAAGACGACAGGATCTGTCAACTTAGATGTCTCATCTGCTGTCGTCATGGCGCCTGCAGGACATTTTAACCCAGCAGATGCTTACATAACAGCTCTTAATGAGAAGAGCAGCCAAAATGGCATTCATCACCAGTGAGTGGTTCACTCAGCAGCTTGGTCATTTCCACTGTTGTGAATATAACACCTATGCGCTCTCAACCGTTTTATGTGATCTGATTAGGCTTGACGTTTAGAGAGACAGAGATTTGGATTCAATTAATTAAAGGAGCAGGATGTCAGTACATTTGTTGTCAATTATTTTCAGCACCTCATTGGTGCCAATGTATGTTAATTTCAATCTTATATTTGTAAAAGATATTTACTAAAACTTTGGTGTTCCACATGCTTGCTTGTGCTGATGCAGGCGAAATGCTGTGCTAAAATATGCTGACGGAGTTAAAATAGGCTACTAACATATTGCTAAAATACTCCGCCTCTATTTATTCAGCTGCGCCACAACACTACTACTGAATCTGTACCATGAAACATACAGTGTAGCTAGTGTAGTCCGAATCCCGAACAAATGACTCTAATGAGCCAGTTCTTTAGTGAATCAAAAATATATGGGGCAACTGGTGTAGTACAATTCTCAAACAAATGACTCTTATGAGCCTGTTCTTTTTTACTGAATCAGAAACATACAGTACAAACTGTGTAGTCTGATAGCTAAATAAATGACTCTTATGAACTGGTTCATTTTAGTGAATCAAACATACTGTACAGCACGAACTGTACAGTTTGAAATCTGAACATATGACTTTTATGAGCTGGTTCTTTCCAGTGAATCAGAAACATACAGTGTAACTGGTGTAGTTAAATTTACGAATGAATGATTCTTATGAACTGGTTCTTTTTAGTGAATCAGAAAAGTACAACACAAACTGTGTAGTCTGATTCCTGAACGAATTACTTTTATGAGCTGGTTCTTTCTGGTGAATCAGAGACGTACAGTGTCACTGGTGTAGTTCAAATTACGAGTGAATAATTCTTATAAACTGGTTCTTTTTAGTGAATCAAAAACATACAGTACAAATTGTGTAGTCTCCAACACAATGAATGAATTAATGAATGACTTTTCTGCTAAAGTACTTTGACAGGGTTTCCGGCTCTATTTATTTAGCTGTGCCACAACACCACTACTGAATCAATACCATGAAACATACAGTGTGGCCAATGTAGTCCGAATCATGAACAAATGACTCTAAAGAGCCAATTCTTTTAGTGAATCAAAAACATAAAGCATAATGTGTGGTCTGATTCCTGAACGAATGACTTTTATAAACTGGTTCTATGAATCAGACATATACAGCACAAACTGTGCACTCTGATTTCTGAACAAGTGAATTTTATAAACTGGTTCTTTCTAGTGAATCAGAAACATACAGTGTTACAGGTGTAGTTCGACTTGCGAATTAATGATTTCTATGAACTGGTTCTCTCTAGTGAATAAGAAACATACAGCGTTACTATTGTAGTTCAACTTACGAATTAATGATTTTTATGAATTGGTTCTTTTTAGTGAATCAAAAACATACAGCACAAACTGTGTAGTCTGATTCCTGAATGAACGAGTCTACTGCTAAAATACTTTGACAGGGGTTCCGGCTCTACTTTTTTAGCTGCGTCACAACACCACTACTGAATCAATACCATGAAACATACATTGTGGCCAGTATAGTCCGAATGCTGAACAAAGAGCACATTTTTTTAGTGAATCAAAAACATATAGCGCAACTGGTGTAGTTCAACTCTCGAACAAATGACTATTAGAAGCCTGTTATTTTTACTGAATCAAAAACATACAGCACAAACTGTGTAGTCTTATTCCTAAACGAATGACTCTTATGAGCTAGTTCTTTCTAGCAAATCAGAGACGTACAGTGTAACTGGTGTAGTTCAAATTACGAGTGAATGATTCTTATGAACCGGTCCTTTTTAGTGAATCAAAAACATACAGCACAAACTGCATAGTCTGACTTCTGAATAAATGACTCTTATGAGCTGGTTCTTTCTAATGAATCAGAAACCATCAGCGTAACTAGTGTAGTTAAACTTACAAATGAATAATTCTTATGAGAATGTTCTTTTTAGTGAATCAAAAACACACAATACAAACTGTGTGGTCTGATTCCTGAACGAATGACGTTTATGAAATGGTTCTAGTGAATCAGAAACATCCAGTGTTACTGGTATAGTTCAACTTACGAATAAATGATTCTTATGAGTTGGTTCTTTTTAGTGAATCAAAAAACATACAGCGCAAACTGTATAGTCTGACTCCTGAATAAATGACTCTTATGAGCTGGTTAATCAGAAACCATTTGTGTAACTAGTGTAGTTAAACTTAAAAATTAATGATTCTTATCCCAGATACCACGCGTACGTCTGCGAGATGTCTGTTAAAGATCACTTGATCTCGAAAGCATCTGCTGTGTATAAACATCTGACACACATCTGTAAGATGTCAGTTTTACATGCATTCTAAATTATAAACATCTTACAGACATCTAATAGATGTCTATTTGACATCTGATAGGAAACGTCCTATAGACATATTGCAGATGAGCAAGCAATCTAAAACATACGTCTTGCAGATGTAAATGTAGACGTCAAATAGACGTCTCTGAGATGTACGTGTGCTATCAGGGTATGAGCTGTTTTTTTTTAGTGAATCAAAAACAGAGCAACTGTAGTTTGACTGTCAAACAAATGAATCTTATGAGCCTGTTCTTTTTGGTGAATCAAAAACATACAGCACAAACTATGTATTCTGAATCCTGAATGAATGACTCTTTAGAGCTGGTTCTTTTTTCGTGAATCTGAAATGAAGTGTAACTGGTGTAGTTTGACTTCTGAAAGGACTGAGTGTTTTTTCAAATGACATTTTATGTTGAGGTGTTTTCAGTAGTATTTTAGAAATATGAATGCGTGAGATACTTTAATATTGTTTAATATTCAGGCCAATTATTTGATTGCATTTATGCCGCATGAAAATGATGTCATCATTTAGCATTGAAAATGCATTTTTTTTTACTTCAAATGGTTGTTTCTGAAAAGTACTAAAAGAAACATTAATGGAACCATTATGGGACCAGAATTGTTCAATTTCACTACAGTTCCCATCCCCACATGTATTCGTGTGCAGTTGTAAGTGGTTGAAACCCAATAAATGGATTTGATGCACATCTTAAACTTCAGAATGTCTTCTTCCCCCATACATCTGTCTCCTCTGATCGAGGTACTCAACGGTGGCCCATTTCCTGCCTCTCTTGTGGTCAGACAGATGGCCGGCCTGGATGGCGGATCACGTTCCGCCTCACTCTCCTTAGGACCGGCTCTGGCTTCAGGCTGAGCCAGGTCATCGAATCCAGCCTTGCTTGCTCTCTCTGTCACCATCCCTGGAGGGCTGCAAAAAACTCTCAGAGAAATTGAATAAAATATATTTCCTGACTTTGCCAGCAAGCTGTCCTTTTCCATAAGCTGCACAGAGTGTGATGGAGAGGAAGACGAATGTGTGCAGATGGAGTGTTTAGACGGTCAGGACACGTACCTTCTGTTTCTCCATTCTGTAGCCTTGGGTTGCCCTGCCTCGGGTCACAATATTGTTTAATGACGGTGGCTGGGACATTAGCCCTGTAGCCTTCATACTTTCAAGGGATTCATGTCCTGTACTCAGATAAATAAATAAATAAATATATAAAATGCTGTTTGGCTGTTATCATCTGGCATTAATGTTTTGGGAAGACAGATATGAATATTTGGATTTGAAGGGCCAAATCTCTTTTTTCCCCTCTGTTTTTCTTCTTTTTGTCTCACCTCTAGTCCTCTTATGTTACTGTTCATAAGTTTGAAGTTGGAAAGATTTTTGTAATTATTTTGAAAGTCACTTCCACTCACCAAAGCTGCATTTGATCAAAAATAGAATAAACAGGAATATTGTGAAATATTATTGCAATTTAAATGATCTGTTTTTTAATTTAATTAGGGCTGTCAAATGATTAATTGCGATTAATCGCATACAAAATAAAAGTTTGAGTTTGCCTAATATATGTGTGTGTACTTTGTGTAATTATGATGTATAAATAAATACACATTAATATATATATTTAAGAAATATTTACAAGTGTATGTATTTATTATAATTTTTATATAATTTATATTATATATAAATAAAAATATTTTGTACATAAATAACATTTCTCTGAAATATATACATGAATTTGTGTGTATTTATATATACATAATAATTACACACAGTAGACACACATATATTAGGCAAACTCAGACTTTGATTTTGTATGCAATTAATTGCGATTAATCATTTGACAGCCCTAATTTTAATATATTTTAAAATGTTATTTATTCCTGTGATGCAAAACATGAATTTTCAGCATCTTTAGCCATTCAGTATGATTTGGTGCTCAAGAAACATTTCTTATTTTAGTTCCAGTAAATAAAATAAATTATGACTTTGATTTGTGTAAAATGACTCTTAAGTGCACCCCTGTTATTCCATATTATATTAATACAGCAAGTTTCTACATTGCTTGGCAACCGCAAACAATTCAATATTAGTTTAATAAACTAAATTACATGGCAGAAGAATTATTTATTCTTCACAGCCTTACAGTTCAGCGAGGAAGGCGCTAAGATATTCCAGTGACCATTGTGTTTTCAGCATAAGAAATTGACAATTAAATATGATTCACTGTTACTCTTGAAAAGGCTGCAGTAATTACAGACATATTGGAAACATGAATTTAGCCGAGCACTCTCGCTAACTTCTGAGGTATGCCTTTCATCTGAAATATGCGCTTAATATAATTGCCGTGAGGGGAATAAGGCCGGTCTGACCCATATCGGTGTAATTAGTCTACTTTGAAAACTGTGTAATGAAAAGGGAGAAGGTCAGATAACAAGATTTATGAGGAAATGCAAAGTGGCATGAATGTATATGACAGCACAGGAATCTGCATTTTTTTAAAATTCAGTTTCTGTTGCTTGTGTGTTTGTCTGTGTAAATACAAATTATACTGTTGATCAGTGCAATAATTTTTTTTTTTAAATACATGTATTAAAAGGTCATGGTCAATTGTGTATTAGTCAAACAGAGCGATCTATACAGTCATGGCCAAAAATATCGGCACCCTTGCAATTCTGTCAGAAAATTGTTCCAATTGCAAATGTTTTGGTACTCACATGCTTATTGTTTTTGTCTGCACTGCAACAACACAAAAAAACAGAGAAGAAAAGTCAAACTTGATAAAATTTCACACAGAACTCAAAAATGGACTGGACAAAATTATTGGCACCTTGTCAAAATTGTAAGAAGTAATTACTTTTCAAGCATGCAATGCTCTTGTAGTTTGTATTTAGACATACCTGTGGCAAGTAACAGGTGTGGACAATATAGTAACCACACTTGCAAGCAGTTAAAATGGAGAAAAGTTGACTCAACCTTTGTGTTGTGTGTCACAATGAGCAAGGAGAAAAGAAAGAAGAGTAAAGAGTTGTCTGTGGATTTGAGAGACAAAATTGTGGAAAAACATGGACAATCTCAGGGCTACAAGTCCATCTCCAGAGATCTTAAGGTTTCTGTGTCCACTGTGCGCAATATCACCAAGAGGTTTACAGCCCATGGCACTGTAGCGAACCTCCCTGGATGTAGACGGATAAGTAAAATTAATGAAAAATTGCAACGAAGGATTGTTCAAATGGTGGATAAAGAACCCTGATTAACTTTCAAAGAAATTCAAGCTGATCTGCAGACACAATGTCCAACAGTGTTAGCTCACACTATCCGTCGGCATCTGAATGAAAAGGGACGCTATGGAAGGAGACCCAGGATGACACCACTGCATAAAAAAGCAAGACTGGAGTTTGCCAAAACTTATGTGACAAAACCACAGTCCTTCTGGGAGAACGTACTGTAGACAGATGAGACAAAAGT
Organism: Cirrhinus mrigala; assembly: GCA_036247105.1. NCBI lineage: Eukaryota > Metazoa > Chordata > Actinopteri > Cypriniformes > Cyprinidae > Cirrhinus > Cirrhinus mrigala. The sequence continues at coordinate 14,301,226 of CM070031.1, read as the reverse complement.
AGAGCTTTTTGGTAAAGGACATAATTGCACTGTTTACAGAAAAAGAAATGAGGGCTTCAAAGAAAAGAACACAGTCCCTACAGTCAAACATGGTGGAGGTTCAAAGATGTTTTGGGGTTGCTTTGCTGCTTCTGGCACTGGATGCCTTGACTGTGTGAACGGGATCATGAAATCTGATGATTACCAAAGAATTTTGGGGAGCAACGTAGTGGCCAGTTTTAGAAAGCTGCATCTCCACCAGAGGTCATGGGTCTCCCAGCAGGACAATGACCTGAAACACACGTCAAAAAGCACTCAGAAATGGTTACAAACAAAGCGCTGGAGAGTTCTGAAATGGCCAGCAATGAGTCCAGATCTGAATCTCATAGAACACCTGTGGAGAGATCTCAAAACTGCAGAGAAGGCATCCTTCAAATCTGAATGACCTGGAGCAGTTTGCAAAAGAAGAGTTGTCCAAAATTCCAGTAGAGAGGTGTAAGAAACTCATTCATGGTTACAGGAAGCAATTTGATTTCAGTTGTTTGTTGCAAAGGGGGTGCTACCAAATATTAAGTTAAGGGTGCCAGTAATTTTGTCCAGTGCATTTTTTGGGTTCTGTGTGGAATTGTATCAGATTTGACTTTTCTTCTTTGTTTTTTGGTGGTGTTCCAATGCAAACAAAAAAAATAAACATGTAAGTACCAAAACATTTGCAACTGCAACAATTTTCTGACAGAATTCCAAGGGCAAAATCACATGCGTGGATGTGGGATATGGCTGTATGTTGGTATGGCTGTGCTTTGGCCGTAGGTAATCACAGCGTGCCGACATACAGCCATACCTCAGGTCTATAAGTGTGATATTGTGTTTATACAGCAGTTCGACAGCACGAGTGTGTAAATACATAAGAAAAACAATGGAGTGTCTTTAAAAACCCTCTTTTGTGCAGAACTACTTCCTTCCGCCACGGATTCAAATCTCAGTTTGACAGTTTAACAGCTGAGACCAAGCCTCCGTTACTAATTTGAAAACTTTAGAACTAGTAATGAAGAAATGTTGAGTTGCGTCATTAAAAGATTATATTACTGTATTAAAAGCAGTGTATTATGTGTAGTAGAGTATTATAAGAGATAGATGGACTGAGTGAATGTGATTACCTGCATCTGATACAGAATTAATTCTTCAGCTCAGTCTCATATTCACAATAAAACATTAGTTTGGATGTTCGCTGAGGAAAGCGTTATCTTTGTTGTAAAGTTAATATCCTTTCATCTCTTAAGGGTGATTCAAGATGACAGCGCTGCTTAGTCCATTTGTTAGCTGCGTCAAGCTGTTGCTGAAAGTAAAAATAACTTTTACAACAAAGTTTATTTTTCAATATAAAAGTTTTTGCTGCTGACTCAGTGTCTTGTCGTCATCTAATTGCAGAACAATGTCTCTGAAATCACCATCATGAACGCACACATGGTTTCTCAAATTTAAACACTATTATTAATTACTACTATTATTTATATAAAATATTATTTATTGAATAAAAATATTTAATAAACAACAACAACAGCCATCAAACAAGTTGCTAGGCAGTTCAGTCAAAAGTTAAACTACAAAAGCAGTGCTCTGAAACATGATGAGATTTTGCCAAAACTATTTGCTCTGGAACAGATCATAGATTAATGAAACCAAAGACTGCCTGTTAGATTTACCTAAAACAAATGATATCTCATGTTTACCCACATCAGAGTCAGCTGTAAATTCCAGAAGATCTGGCTGAAGTAAGGCTGCTCTCATTGGGTTCATGAGCACTGAACGGCCGCTGACGCCCTGGAGCACACATATCCGAAAACATTGAAGCAACTTTTTAAACAGACATTATCTTAAATAACAAACTGCATATTTGAAATCTAAACAAGTACATTCTCGCCTGAAAACCTCTTAAATATACATTCTGTGACAAAAACAGTAATATTTTTTTAATTATTGTGGATTTGGGCGTCTGCCATGACATTTACTGTGAGAGGTAGCGCAAGTGGAGTGATACAATTACAAACTGTGAAACGGTTGTTGGAGTTCTGTTGAACTCTAATATCACACACTTACAAGCCAGTCAGATTCAAGGACAAGAAAGAACTGTTGTATAAATATATATATATATATATATATATATAATATCAGGCGAGTAGTTAATAGCGGACGCTCAAATCCGCTATAATTTTGTAAATAATACTGTTTTTGTGTCACAAGATGTAGTTTTAAGAGTTTTGTTTTAGTTGAGAATGTACTTGTTTAGACTTCAAATATGCGGCTTATTAAAGAAAAGGCTGCCAAGAGCAGCCTTACCTCAGCCAGATCTTCTGGAATTTACTGCTGACTCTGATGTGGGTAAACATGAGATATCATTTGTTTTAGGTAAATCTAACAGGCAGTCATTGGTTTCATTAATCTATGATCTGTTCCAGAGCAAATAGTTTTGGCAAAATCTCATCATGTTTCAGAGCACTGTCTCTGTAGTGGTTAAACAGGAGGTATAATTTGTTTTGGGTAAATCTGGTACTTTGTACTTTTGACTGAATTGCCTTGCAGCTTTTATGATGGCTGTCGTTGTTTATTAAATATATTATATTAATAAATAATAGCAGTATTTAACAATAGTATTTAGTATTGGGAAACGATGCGTGTTCGTGATAGTGATTGTGGTTTCATTATTCTGCCATTAGATGGCAACAAGACTGTTTTTATGAGTGAGTCAGTAGTAAAGACTTCATGTTGAAAGAGACTGTTGCAAACAAGGAAGTTGTTTTTACTTTCAACAAAGTTGAAAGTTGAACAAAGATACAGCCGACAAATGCACTGAGAAACTGTCATCAGAAATAACCCTTAACAGATGAAAGGATAGTACGACAAAGATAATGCTTTCCTCAGTGGACATTCAGACTAATGTTTCAATGTGAATATGAAACTGAGCTGAAGAATGAATGCCTATCAGAGGAAGGTAATCACACTCACACAGTCTATCTTTCTTTCATAATACTCTATATAATACAGTGAGCTTTTAATAGAGAAATGCAATAAGCTTTCAGTGAAGCAACTCAATGCTCCTTCGTTACTAGTTTTAAAGTGACATTTTGAAAGTGGCTAAAGTAAAAAGTTTAAATTGTTACATTATTTCACTTTATTGCTGTTTTTATGACTGTTTTCGCATTAATAATGGCAAAATATTAAGATTTCTTATGGAAAAAAAATAGATAGAAATGATCTAAAAGTCACCATATGCATTTTGACAAGTAACAGCAGAATTGATTGAGCATTTGAGAGTGTTGGCCAGAAGTCATTTACAGCTTTGTCTGTCACGCTTATAGATGCTCTTGCTGTGTTCTGCTTGTGGAAATGGCTTTGGGCATCTGGTCATTTTGTACTGCAATGTGAAGCTTTTCTAGCAGCTCTTGACTGGCCAGAATGTATAATGACGGCTGTTAGTGTGCAGAGAGATGATCCAGCCTTGAGATATACAGCGAGACAAAACAGCGAGAGAGACTTTCAAATTTGTTGAAATACAAGAGCTATTTGGATTAAGGTACACTGCATTGAAAGAAAGCAATAAACTGGTTTACAATGGTGTCTGTGCCAAATATTTGCTCTGGCACGAGTGAACGAATAATAAGATTAGTCTGTGGTGCTATGGACAAAAAAATGGAAGCATTTCGACATTGCTCGTAAAGCGCTGTTTACATCTTTGTGCACTGGTCTAAATTGCTACATTAAATTTTTACTGCGGTGGACTGTACATGGAATATGTTATCATTTATAGATTAAAAAAACCTTTTTAAGCAATGTGAACAAATCGTTGTTGTTTATCGATGCTCAGCTCAATTAGAGCCGTGCGCTACTGGCTAATTTAATCAAGTAGAGTATCCTGTTAGCTCTTAGTCATGCACATCTTATCTTACAGCAGCAGCATCGGGCCAATAAGTTCATGACGTCAGAGCTTTAAAACAATTGTTGCATTTTCACAGAATTAGAAGCTGCAAGTGGAAAACATGCATCATTTATTATGAGTGTTTCTTCAACAATAGGTTACTTTCTTAAAATAATCTCTTTAGGGTTTCTATGTGTTTTTTTTGTTTGTTTGTTTAGTGATAGTTGTTCATGAGTCCCTTGTTTGTCCTGAACAGTGAAATCTTTCAGGTCCCACAAATTCTTTGTTTTTTCTGCATTTTTGTGCATTTGAACCCTTTCCAACAATGACTGTATGATTTTGAGATCCGTCTTTTCACACTGAAGACAACTGAGGGACTCATATGAATCTATTACAGAAGGTTCAAATGCTCACTGATGCTCCAGATGGAAACACAATGCATTCAGAGCATGGGGTGAAAACTTTTGAACACAATGGAAATGTCTATATTTTTCTTATTTTGCCTAAATATCATATTTTTTTTTTCTTTTATTTAGTACTGCCATTCAGAAGCTACAGAAGATACTTACGTGTTTCCCAGAGTACAAAATAAGTTAAATTTACCCTGATCTTCAAATTCCAAAAGTTTTCACCCCCCGGCTCCTAATGCATGCTTTTTCCTTCTGGAGCATCAGTGAGCGTTTGAACCTTCTGTAATAGTTGCATATGAGTCCCTCAGTGTAAAAAAATGGAAAATCTAGGTCTGAGACAAGATTAAAACAATAAAATCTTTAATGTGACCCTCAAGTTAAAATCAGTTGGTCTAAATAAAAACCAAGCCCTGGGACATGAGAAGAAACACCCATGTATTGTTTTTTCCTGGTAATTTGTTTATTAAATCAGTCTGAGTCTTGATAATGATCTTAAAATGGAAAGTATGTCTTCAGGAAGCAGAGCTGTGTTGGCCGTCTGCGTTGTCTCATCGGTCTGAATAAATTTGACAGCGAAACATTAGGTCAGCTATGTAACTCATTAGGGTCATTTGAGTGTTCTCATATTTTGGCTTTCAACGTCGTCTCGGCTCCGTGAGTCAGAGTCCTCTTCAGACAAACACACATGCAAGCAAATCGCATGTGACATGCACTCTCACACAAACCCTACATTAGTGGCAAAGAGCTTCTCCGAAATGTCAGAACGGCATGATGTTTTTGCATTTGCAGGCTGTTTGCATGTGTTCCCCTGAACTCAATAGTTTGGGTTACATGCTGGGTGTCTTGTTTTACATTCACTCCGTAGAGCTGGCACTGACAGGCAGACGGCATGCCACGGGCGAGGTCAGAAATGCTAGCCGTCCGCCATGACGCAACCCTCCCGAGGCTTTCGCATTTTAAAAAAGGAAACAACTTTGTTTTGGATTGGATCCATCCTACTATATTTCTCTCACAACATGAATCTTTTCTTTTCACAGCGTTTTAAAGGAATAGCTCTCCCTCATGTCGTTCCAAACCTGTGTGACTGACTTTACTTCTGTGGAGCGCTGAAGGAAAAATATTGAATAATGTATTCTCTCAGAGCTATCACATGACTTTGAAGGACTCGGAATATGGTGCACAAGTCTTATGAACCACTGTTATGATACTTTAATGGCGCTTTTTGTCATTTCGGAGCTTGACAGCCACAGTCCTCATTCTTTTTCATTATAGTGAAAAGATTGGCCAGGGTTTTCTTCAAACATTTTTACAGAAGAAAGCAAGCCACACAGGTTTAGCTGGTGCAGAGATATTATGAATGAATTGTGTTAAATCCTTTTTGAAATTTAAATCTGAAGCTTTGAGTATTTCTTAATTTTGCTGATAACTGTACAATATTAGAGCTTACAGGGATGTTAAAGTTCTTTACTTTGAAGTGAGAGCTTAATCTAGTAACAATTGTGGCTGTAAGTATATACTTCAGCTTTACTGAGCACAGTGGCTAATTGATTTGGAACAACCTTGTGAAATGGGCTTGTACTTTTATCTAGAGTTTATTATTAGTTTTGTTTGGTTAGTAAAGGCTGTTTTAGTTCTTTAGCAAGAAGAAATATTTGTGTTAATCCTTTTTTCATACTTCGTCTGAACTTTTTAAACAGATTTACAAAGTAGTTTGAAAATGGTTATTGCATTAAAAACATAATTGCAAGATAATTGTGTTTTTGTCACTGCAGGAGGTTGTAGTGTGAAGCTGTGAATGTCTTTTAAATGTTGCTGTTGTGCAGAATTTCTGTAATGTATTGTATAATTATTTTATGTACTTTATGTGAACTTATAATTTGGTCTATTTGGTTATTAAAGCCCACGCATTTTTGCAAAAGTTAATATTTTTATCAATCATTTGTTTCATATTGCTTTGAGTAATGCTTTTAATCCTATTTAGAAAGTAGTTTCAAAATGGGTAATGCATAAAAAAAATTACAAGATAATTGTCACTGCATGAGGATGTGGTGCAACATTTTGCAGATCTATTTATATTAGGGCTGTCAAATGAATAATTGCGATTAATCGCGTACAGAATAAAAGTTTGAGTTTGCCTATTATATGTGTGCATACTGTGTGTATTTATTTATAAAGACACACGGTTTAATGTATATATATTTAAGAGAAATATGTTATGTACAATTTTTTTTATTTATATATAATATAAATTATATAAAAATTATAATAAATACATATACTTGTAAATATTTCTTAAATATATGCATGAATGTGTTGGTATTTCTATATACATAATAATTACACAGTACAAGATAAAAGTTTAACTTTTATCTTGTATGCGATTAATCATGATTAATCGGTTGACAGCCCTAATTTATGCGTTTAAAGAATCAGTTCACTTCCAGAATAAAAATTTCCTGATAATGTACTCATCCCCATGTTATCCAGCATGTTCATGTGGTTCTTTCTTTAGTCGAAAAGAAATTAAGGATTTTGAGGAAAACATTCTAGGATTTTTCTCCATATAATGGACTTTAATGGTGGCCAATGGGTTGAAGGTCCAAATTGCAGTTTCAATACAGCTTCAACACAGCTACAGTTTCAATACAGGGCTCTATTCGATCCCAGCCAAGAAATAAGGGACTTGTTTAGCTAATTACTTTTTAATCACAAATGTTCGTCTTGCACTAGCTCTGCAGTGCACATCTGCAACTTCATACATTACATAGTTACGTTGCAAAGTAAGCCCTTTACAAAAAAGGTAAAATAATGAAGTCGGACGATTTTGAATTTGGAGAAGAAAATGAGATGGAGTTTTTTGGCCTATCCTACCTTTTTGAACCGAGTGCACAGACAAAGAACTTACTGAGTGTGACCTTTCCAATGTGATTACGCAGTGCGTGAAGTCGCGGACACACAGAGAAAGATGAGCATTTGTGGTTTAATATATACATTTTATTTTTTATTTTTTTAGAAAATGGACGATCATTTCACTAGATAAGTAGGGCCCTATGATTTCCGCAGTGTAGAAAACGCGGATGGAATCACAGAATCCAGTAATAAAAATGGAATTTACGACATACAGTATTTCTTTAGTGTTTTAAAGGAGAAGTCCACTTCCAAAACAAAGATTCACATATAATGTACTCACCACCTTGTCATCCAAGATGTTCATGTCTTCCTTTCTTCAGTCGTAAAGAAATTATGTTTTTTGAGGAAAACATTTCAGCATTTTTCTCCATATAATGGACTGATATGGTGCCCCAATTTTGAACTTCCAAAATGCAGTTTAAATGCTTCAAACGATCCCAAATGCGGTTGTAAACGATCCCACCCGAGAAAGAAGGCTCTTATCTAGCGTAACATTCGGTTATTTCCATAAAAATAGTACAATTTATATACTTTTTAATGTCAAACGCTCGTCTTGTCTTACTCTGCCTGGACTGTTTTTTTCTGGTTCATGACAGTTAGGGTATGTCGAAAAACTCCCATCTCATGTTCTCCCTCAACTTCAAAATCGTCCTATATCGCTGTTTTACCTTTTTTGTTAAAACAGCGATCTTCTTTGCATGTTCACTTTGCAAAGACTGGGTCAGAACTTCTGCAGTGATGTAGGATGATTTTGAAATGATTTTTGAAGTTGAGGGAGAAAATACAATTGGAGTTTTTCGACATACCCTAACTGTCATGAACCAGAATACACAGAGTTCAAGCAGAGCAAGATGAGCGTTTGAGAAAGTATTTCAATTGGATTTTTTTAATGAAAGTAATCGATTGTTTCGCTAGATAATACCCTTCTTCCTCGGCTGGGATCGTTTACCACCGCATTTGGGATCGTTTAAAGCCACATTTAAACTGCATTTTGAAAGTTCAAAATCAGGACACCATATCAGTCCTGATGGGGTGAGTAGATTATATGTGAATCTTTGTTTTGGAAGTGGACTTTTACGTGGACTTTTAAGTGGACAATTTCTGTAATTTTCATTAATGAAAGGGTAACTTCAGTTAATATTTTATGCCTTCATTCGATAAGCAGAAAAAAAACACTTTTCTTAAGGCTATTGTAAGAATAAATTAAACTTGTTTTTATGCATTCAAAAAGTTTTCATTTTTTCATCTTTTTTAATAGTTGTGTTTGAGTCCCTCAGTTGTCCTCAGTGTGAAAAGATGGATCTCAAAATCATACAGTCACTGCTGGAAAAGGGTTCAAATATGCAAAAGATGCTGGAAAACTAAAGAATCTGCAGGACCTGGAGGATTTTTCTGAAGAACAGAGCTCAGTTTAACTGTTCAGAACAAACAAGGGACTCATGAACAACCATCACAAAACAAAAAAACAGTTGTAGATCATCCAGGTAACCACAGACAGTAGTACGAACCAAGGGTTCCCAAACTTTTGAAGGGGGTTATTTTAATAATTTCAGCTATTTTTTTTGTCTTGTGGACTATATGTAAACATCTTTTATGTAAAATATCTTATTTAGGACAGAACTAAATAAAAAATAACATGCATTTTGTATGATCTCACATTTCTTACTTACATTTTCACAGATTCTGCAAGGGGTTCCCAAACTTTTGCATGCCACTGTATTTATTTTCTATATTTGTATTAATATTTTGTTGATAGATGCAAAGTGCATAATGATGGGGGAAAAAAAAATTATATATATATATATATATATATATATGCAAATTGCATGACTATGGAAATATGCATTTATTACCTCAAAATTAATAATACTGTAAATGTTAAAGGCAACTAAAGGGGCTTTTTATTTTCGTTATTTATAATATAATGTACATTTGGGGACAATAGTGATTGTGCACTGGAACCTATAAAGCTTTATTGTTAAAAATGATTATTATAAACATTATTTGACCAAGGACTAAAGTAAAAATGAAAAATCTCTTTTACAGGAGTGTCCGGGCCAACATAGGCAGCCAAAAATAACATATTATTTTAAGATATTATTTAGTTTCCATTTTTATTCCACACATAAATGTGAACAATATGTCAGCAAGGGTGATGATTTAAAGAAAGTGAAAATGAATGGCTAAGTTAATTTTAGCTTGTTCAGTCCCTAACTGTATATGTTTAGCTTGTTGCTTAGCACTTCAGCAAGCAATTTAATTATTATGAGAGTAAATGCTGATTTCTATTCCTGCCCAGAGGCACATTCATTTTCAGCCTGTCAGTTGTCTTCTGGAAAGCAGTAAGTACATCACAGTAGGTGTTATAACAAACTTTAAAGTTTTCTTCCTTTTGCTCACATCAAGTGATGGGTAGATCCATCTTTCAACCTACTTGCACTGTTCTGTCAGTTTCTGCAGTTCTCGTAATTCAGTCTCTGTTTGGCTCTCTCTTTTCATAGTCGACACAAAACAACAGTCTCAGTAAAACTGTTTAGATTATCGTCTGAATCTGAAATCCTCAACACAGAGGACACCTATTTATTTATTTGCATTTCAGCGTGGTCATGTTGAGACTACCTGAATTACATGGGGAACTGAACTACTAAACACCATAATGAAGGCTTTTTGGACTTTAAATACTGTTATTCATCTTGCCATTTGATTTCTAGCCAGTAAAACATTGTGGCCTGTTTTCATTTCAAATGTAGGCTACTTTGTTGAATGGAGCTGGAATGAGGCTAAGCTCTAATTTACTGTGAATGTGGTTTTCAAGCCTCATGACTGGCCGTCAGTTTTGCTAATTTGTGCAACAGCTTCAAGATCCTAAGTTGAGATTGCTGATCCAGTTTGGAAGTAACTGAAGTAAGATTAGCATCAAGGATTGTTTTTTTTTTTAATATTCTGTGCATTTAAGACTGGAGCAGACGTCTTTTTGTGTATATTTACACAGCAGCCTCTTAAAAGGCATTTCTATTTCATGAAAACAGCATCTCCTGGTCTGAAGTTGGTTTCAGACTGTCAGTGTCTGCAGTGGTAAAGATAAATTATTCTCTGCAGGCCAGCTCTTTGCAGTGGCTGTAATTAAATAACCTCTGCTGTTAATTAGCATTCCTTAATTACGGGCATTGGCCTTTCATCATTCTTTGAGCATTGCCGGGGCACTTTCCCTCTGTTCTGTGTGCGTACTCAGCATTCATAGTTCTGCAACCTGTCATATTTTCTTAGTATTTGAGTTTGATGTAGTGGAGAATAGGTATTTGCTGGTGGAGAGTTTGGGTGAGAAGGATTAGGTTTCCTTAAGACTTTGATGGTATCACTGACTTGACAAATGGAAGTTAGAGAAGACATGGACTCATTATTTTGGTAGTAATAAATTCCAAACTGCAGATGGCTGAATTCCATTGCAAAGTACTCTGGTGTTATACTGTACCATAATACCATAGTACTGAGCAAGGCCATAGTCCACAGTACACCCAGGTACTTAAAAAATATGTGGTACAATCATGGTACATGGTCAAAACCAATGGTGTTACTCTATCAAAAAAAAAAAAAAAAAAACATGCTGAAACTTTTTTTCATTGTGTTGTACCTCATATTAGTGTAAGTTAAAATTTAGTAAAATTGTATTATATTAGTATTTAGTAGCTAATAATAATATTTAAATGATTATTATTACTATTATTGTTATTGTTGTTATTTAATAATAAAATTTGTAATAGTAATATAAATGCAATTTAATATTTGTCATTTTATTTTTTCATTTCAAAATGAAAAATTCATTTCAATATTTATATATAATAAAAATGAAAATTTTAATGCAGTTATTATTATTGTAAGTATTTGTAAAACTTTTAATATTTTACTTTTAATATTTATTGAATAATAACAATAATAATAATGAATAAATAATAATAATTATTAATAATAAATTAAATAGTTGTTGAATAATAGCAATATTATTAATATCAATTTAAATATAAAACTATTTAAATGTTGATGTGTAATAATAATTATTATTGTTATTATTAATTCTAATATTGTTATTTAACAACAACAATAATAATAATAATTATTATTATTATTATTATATTGTAATTTTTGTATTACTGTTGTTGTTAAATAACATCAACAAAAACAATAACAATAATAATTGCTGTTTTTTAATTTAGTATTAGTATTAATGATTGTGATTATTATATTGTTCATAAATTATATTGTTATTTTTGTTGCTGGTATTTTTATATTATTGTTATTAAATAATAACAATGATTTATAAAGGTAATAGTTTACAGATAATAATAATAATTATTATTTTTAATAAATCATGTAGTTGCTGAATGGTAACATTAAATCATTAATTAAATAAAAATAAAAATTAGTAATAACTACATTTAAATGTATATATAACAACAATTTAAATGAGTAATAATAATAATTATCAGTTATTATTAATTCTGATATTGTTATTATTTAACAACAATAGTAATACTAAAATAAGCATTTATTATGATGATGATGATTATTATTAATAATAATAATCATTTATTATTATTATTATTATTATTATTATTATTATTATTATTATTATTATTATCAAATGGTTATTTTAGTGTTTCTATTTTCGTTGTAAAATAGCAAAAATAACAACAATTAAAGTTATTGTTGCTGTATTGTTTAGTAGTAGTATTAATTATGTTATTATTGATTTTATATTGTTTATAAATTATATTGATGTAATTGTTGGTATTATTGTTTTTGAATAACAATAATACTTTATAATAATAATAATTATGATTAGTAATAAATTAAATAGCTGTTGAGTAATAATATTTGTAATACTAATAATATACATGTATATGTATATCTAACAATAATAATGTAAATGTTTGTGAGTAACAATAACTAACTAATAAAACTAATTAAAAAAAAAAAAACTAACACTGATAACTCTGTTCTTTTCTTCTGAACTTCCAGAGAAACCATTGAAAGATGGAGACGACACAGCTGACCAGACCCTCTCAGACTCTCTTTTTGCACACTGGGGTCACGACCTCGGCCCAGAGAGCCGCAAGGTGGCCCTGAAGAAGTTCCAGTACTACGGTTACAACGGCTACCTCAGCGACAGACTCTCTCTAGACAGAGCCATCCCAGACCTCAGGCCCGACGGGTGAATCAATCACTCACTCCTCGTCGCCCTCTCCTCTCTCCCTTCTATTAGCATATATGTACACAGCATTTGTTCTTTCAGAAACATCGATTTTTCTTTATCATGATGGTCAGAGTGAACAAAAAGAATCACTTAAAAGAAGATAAGATCTGAAGAATTTCCTTATAAATCATTAGTCCTTTTTTATTAAATACTTTTAGAGCTCCAAAATGATTAATCACGATTAATTGCATTTAAAATAAAGGTTTATGCTTACATACCATATTTGTGTACTGTGTATATTTATGTATATATATATAGATATATTTATACCTGTATATAATTTATATTATATATAAATACAAATATTTTCTATATAAATCTAACATATTGTTCTTTGATAATTACATGTATAAGTGTATATATATATATATATATATATATATATATATATATATATATATATATATATATATATATATATATATATATATATATATATATATACACACAAACACACGCACACACACATAATAAATAAACAGTTCACACACAAATGGTATGTAAACAAAAACCTATTTTCAATGCGATTAATCACGATTAATTGTTTTGCAGGTCTATATAAATTTATAAATATATATTTTTAAATATTTTTTTACTTTCAATACAATATAAAAACCAATGCTGTTAAAACTGAGTAAAATTGTATTATATTAGTATTAGTAGTTAATAATAATAATAATAATAATAATAATAGTGTTTAAATTATAGAATAAGTATTATTATTTTTATTGTTGTTATTTAATAATAAAATGTAAAATAGTAATATAAATGTAATTTAATACTTGTCATTTTATTTTTATTAAGAAAATTAATTTCAATATTTATATATAATAAAAACTATTTAATGATACTGTTATTATTTGTTATTTTTTGAAATATTATTGTTATGATCTATAATATTGTTATTGAGAATAATAATATAGAATAATAATTTTTAATAAATTAAATGGTTGTAATAAAATAAAATAAAATGTTTATATATTCGTGAATTTACGTGAATGAGTAATAACAGTAATTATCACCGTTGTTGTTATTATTAATTCTAATGTTATTTTTTAACAACAACAATAGTAATACTAAAATAATAATTTGTTGTTGTTGTTGTTATTGTTATTATTATTATTATTATTATTATTATTATTATTTTAGTGTTACTATTGTTGTAATTAAATAACAACAAAAACAACAACAATAATAATTGTTGTATTATTTAGTATTAGTATTAATTATTGTTGTTATTATATTGTTTATAAACTATGTTGTTATTGTTGTTGATATTAATTATATTGTTAATGAATAATAACAACAAGTTATAAATAATAATTATAATTATTAATAATAAATTAAATAGTTGTTGAAACATTTTATATACATATATATTATTTAACTTTGCTAATAACATTTTTAGTGCAACATCCATATGGATGTGGGTTTATACGAGACAGAGCAGTAATAAATTTGCCACAGACATCATCTTTCAAAGTGTCAAACTGAAATTAAACACCTCCGGTTATGTGATTGTTTACACCGCCTATGTAAAATGTTTGTGTGAAATCAAAACAGTCTTGCACTTTTATTTTAATTAAATAAATAACTCAAAATACATAAACACCTCCTTTTAGACTGAAATTTAATTCCAGGCACAAGTGTTTCCAATGCGATTAAAGGAACACTCCACTTTTTTTGAAAATAGGTTCATTTTCCAACTCCCCTAGAGTTATACAGATGTATTTTACCATTTTTGAATACATTCAGCCAATCGTCGGGTCTGGCGGTAGCACTTTTAGCATAGCTTAGCATAATCATTGATCCAATTAGACCATTAGCATCTCACTATAAAATGACTACAGAGTTTTGATATTTTTCCTATTTAAAACTTGACTCTTCTGTAGTTGCATCGTGTACTAAGACTGACGGAAAATGAAAAGTTGAGATTTTATAGGTCAATATGGCTAGGAACTATACTCTCATTCCTAAGCTATGCTAAAAGTGCTACCGCCAGACCCAGCGATCGGCTGAATGTATTCAAAAACGGTAAAACACCTATGAACACATGAACCTATGTGATCCTGTATTTACATGTTTTTTTTCCCCCCTGCAGGTGCAGGAATATCTCGTACCCCTCCAACCTACCACAAGTCAGCATCATCTTCATCTTTGTGAACGAAGCGCTGTCGGTCATCCTGCGATCCATTCATTCTGTGATCCATCGGACGCCCTCCCACTTGCTGAAGGAGATTATCCTAGTGGATGACAACAGCAACAACGGTGAGGGTCTGTTTTTGCCCCAGCGCTGCCTTTTTTATTTGTTGGGGGCATACAGGGACTCCCTCAGTGGGGATTGATTCTTGTATGACAGATTATGATGAATAATGCATGTGAATGTGGATTCATGTGGAAAGAATATTTGAGGTCTGTAACGTGATAACACTAGGGGATTATGGGCAGCAGATGTACATGTATCCCGTATGCACACAACTAAATGTTTTATGCGTTGGCATCAGAAGCGAGTCATTTCTCTAGCAAACATTCTAGTCTAGCAGGAGGTAGTTTAATCAAGCAAATTCTTTTTCCGAAGAGAAATCTTCTAATGTTTTGCATATTATCTGTCCTAAACAGTATGTGAGATGTGTCCAAAATCATTGCATCCGAAAGGTGGCCGGATGTGTAATGTTCCTTGTAAATTTTTTGAAGTGTGCATTTATAGATCCTGCTTTGGCTAATATTTACATTTGTGCAAATGCATCATATACTTTATATCTGTCCATGGATTCCTTAGCAATAAAGTAAAATACTTAATAAAAATAAACACATGAAATAATAATTTTGGCATTAGTACACGTACCTTTCTGGAAAAATAGTTTATGTTCTAATTTCATCTACTTTTTACATATTTTGATGTCTATAAGGAGTTTCTTCACACCTTTGTCGAATTGCACATTGGAGGTTTTAATGAACAACATGAATTACAGTACATTTTTCTTTTTACAGTAATAGTAGTAGAAGAGGATATGCTATCAACCTAAAATAAATAATAATAATAGATAAAACAGTATCTTAAAAATATTCATAGTAAATATTTGCTGGAAATATTTTACAGATAAATATTGTAATAATATATAATGTTTTTTTAAGGAATTATAATATTATAATATTTTAGATAATATTGTAATGTACCGAATTAAGATATATAATTAATATGTTAATATAAGTTATTAAATATAAGAAAGATAAAAGTCAAGAAAAATTAATAAATTATTATAGTAGTTAATAATATCAAATATTTTCTTATATAATGATATCAAATATTTAAAATACACTGTCAATTAATAATAATTATGATTTTACAGATTTTGCAGATATTTTACTCACACACACACACACACACACACACACACACACACACACACACACACACACACATATATATATATATATATATATATATATATATATATATATATATATATATATATATAGTTTTCAAAATTCTAATTATATTTGTTAATATGTATATTGTACAGATAATATTTTAATATTATGTAAATATTCAAATATTAAATATATAGAATGCATTGTTAATGAAAGAAAGGTAAGTAAAAGTGAATATTAAAAAAATAATAATACATAACAGTTGTTAATAATATAAAGTATTTTCTTATGTAATATCAAATATTTAAGATACACTGTCAATCAAATATTGTTAATAATAATTAAGATATATGTATTTGTATGTAAGGTTACAACAATATTATTATAATAGCATTATGCTTGTTAATAATAATTATCGTATATGTATGTATGTATGTAAGATTACAAAGGTATTATTAATTAGAATTATTAATATTTATTTTGTACAGATAATATTTTAATATGTAATAATATGAAATATATAAGGTACATGTTCACTGTAAGACAGTTAAAAATAAAACATTTATATTAAAAATATTGATACTACATAATAGTTGTTAATAATATACAATAACATAAAATATTTGCGATATACTGTCAGTCAATAATAAATAATGCATGGTAATAATAATTATGATATATGTATATGTATGTATGTATGTATGTAAGGTTACAAAGATATTATTAATTGTAATTATTAATATTTTTAATTTACAGATAATATTTTAATATTATGTAATAATTTTAAATATATAAAGAACATTGTTAATGTAAGAAAGGTAAAAGTAAATAAAAAAATTCATATAAAAATATTAATACTACATAATAGTTGTTAATATGTATTATTTTTTTATATAATAATATAAATTTGTATCATTTTAAGATACACTGTCAATCAATAATAAATAATGCTTGTTAATAATAATTAGGATTTTACAGATATTCTTTTAATATGATTAGTAGTAATAATTTCAAATGTAAAATACACGGTCAATGTACTTTTTTTTTTCAAATAAATATTAACATTAATATATATTCATATGTTAATATTAATATTATATTAATATTAATATTAAACTACAATAGTAATATTTAGCTTAGTATTTTATTAGTATTCACCTTTTTCTGAACGCAGAAGTCTTCCCCGACTGGAACGGTGCTTTACTTTTCCGGTCTCTGATGTTTCTGGTCAAATTTACATACTTTCTGAAGATTCAGTCGATCTTTTTTGCCCCGTTTTAACATGGATTTCTATGGAGACTGGAACACGGAAGAACCCAAGGGGAAGTTAGAGTCCATCATGGCGCCGCTCATCGGCTACTCAAGAAAAAGGTGGATATTGTAATATAAAATAAGAAAGATACACTTTTGACTTAAACTACAAACAATAAATGAAATTTTAAAGGTTAGTAATTTCATAGTTTTTTTTTTTTTTTTTTCAGTTTTATAACAAAACCGAAAAGATACACTGTAAAAAAAAAAAAAAAAAAAAAAAAAACTTTTTTTTTGTCAACTTAAAAGAATTTGTAACCCCACTGACTTAACATTTTTTGTTTAGTCAACTCAAATAAGTTTAGTCAACTTGCAATATTGTACAAAGCGACATTTGAGTTGACTAAACTTAACATTTTAAGGCAGTTGGGTTTATTACAAATTTCTTTCTACAAATTCTTTTAAAAGGGTCATCGGATGCCCATTTTCCACAAGTTGATATGATTCTTTAGGGCCTTAATGAAAAGTCTATCTACGGCACATGACAGGCATCTGAGAATGGCTCGATTTAAAAAAGGGGATATTATTTTTACAGATTAATTAAAAACCACTGCATGGATTTTTATCATTATAGGGTAGATTTGTACATGCACTGCCAACACACATTAATGATCAAACAACATGAAAAAGTGAACTTTGCATCTGATGACCTCTTTAAGTTGTCTCAACAAATTGTTTTTTTACAGTGTATTTAAATAGCTCTGTATGCACTGGAATATAATATATATCTGGCTTTATATTGTGTCCCTGCTAGGGCATAAATGCATTTGTTGGTCCTTGACATCAAAATGTTTGAGACCCCCTGACTGTTGGCTTAAGAATGACTATTTTCTGAAGATAAGTGCTGGCTCTGTGCGGTAAAGTAGACTACTGAGGTGGGTTCATCTCAGGCCGATCAGAAAGCAAAAGCTTTCATTTGCTCCCAGTCACCTCTAGAGTATTTGGTTTTTCCAGAATAATGACTTCACAGTAGTTATGCTACAGTGACCTTTTACTCGGTGTGTGTGGGATATAGTACGGGGGCAGGGCAGTTAACGTGAGGTGCAGTGGTTCGAACGTTTCATTCTCCCGCAGATTGACAGTGGCCCCCACGTCACACCATCCGGTTGCCATGGTGAGACAGGATGATGGCTTTCTCCCTAATAAAAACAAACAACACAGGAGACAGCTGGGAGGGGAGTAATCACCAGCAGACAGCGGTGGAGACTCCAAATATCACAGACCGCTGGCAAATATTAGTGTCTGATGTTCACAGCGTTTCAGTTCATGTTCGTAATTCCCTGAGGGGTCGAAGGGGGAGTCTATATAAACGAATTTTGATTAGAATGTAATAAAAGTCAGGTACACGTGTCACCAGGGTCTCCCCGCTTCATTTCTGCCGAGCACTGAAACTTTCTCAGAGGCCACGAGGGTGATTTGGTAAACAGCAGGTGTGAGGTATGAATTTTTATACTGCATGAAGAGACTCTTTTTCGACTAATCCCTCTTTATTTCACTTCACTCAAAGCTGAGCTGTCGGAAAACCTGCGGAGGTTTGTGGACGAGACCAACCAGCAGCATCCAGGCTTTATTAAAGTGGTTCGGCATGACAAGCAGGAGGGTTTGATTCGCTCTCGGGTCAGTGGCTGGAGGGCTGCGACCGCTCCCGTCGTGGCCCTGTTTGATGCCCATGTGGAGTTCAGCGCTGGATGGTCAGTGACACTTCATTTTTATGTCATTTTGTTGCCAGTACTGAATATGAAAGTGCTATAAAGTTCTGCTGTCTTCAAAATATGATTTAGAGTTTATAATATATAAAATTCATATAATAAAACTCTGAATGTAAGAGTAAGAGAATGTTATGTTGTTTAAAGTTTCCATATCTTCAAAATATGATTTAGAGATTATAATTGGTGCTGGACAACGATTAATCGCATCCAAAATAAGTTTTTGGTTACATAATATATGTGTGTATTCTGTGTATATTTATCACGTATATATAAACACGCACACATGCATGTATATATTTAAGAAAAATATACTATGTTTATATATTAAATATATTATATAAATATAAATATATACATGTAAAACACAGTACACACAGACATATATTATGTACACAAAAACTTTTATTTTGAATGCAATTAATTGTGATTAATCGTTTGACAGCACTAATTATAATATATAAAATTCATATAACAAAATTCTGAACACATAAGTAAATATAAAGTTTTTACTTATGTTGTGTGAAGTATTGATGTCTTCAAAATATGATTTAGAGTTTATATGTAAAATTCATATAATAAAATGTATAAACAATTTACATCAAAATTATATAAATATTTGTAATTACAATAGATTTAAAAAATATTAAAATGATCAAATTAATTACAATAATGACTAAATATTATTTAATAGTAAAATGGGTATATTGCATACATTAAAGAAATAAATTAAAAAATAATTAATTAAATACAATAATAATAATAAAAAAACAAGATTTTAAAGATTTTAATTGTTCTTAATGTTTATATTTTACAGGTAATATTTTAATAATATAAAATGTAATTAAATTAAAATTCTAAAATTATAATAAAGTGTGTGTGTGTAAATGTATATTTAAGATACACTGTCACTCAAAAATAAATAATGCTTGTTAATAACAATTATGATTTTACAGATATTATTTTAATATGATTATATAATATGAAAATACACTGTCAATTTAATAATAATAACTAAATTTAAATAAAAATTGTAAAAATACAAATAACATATAATAAAATTTTGCTTAAAATATTATTAATATATTATAATATATAATATAAGTAAGAAACACTTTCCATGTAAACTGAAATCAAAAAATAAATATTTTAAAGATTAACTTTGGTTTTCTAACAAAACTGACATAAGACAGATATTTAAAAAAAAAAAAAAAAAAAAAAAAAAAAAATATATATATATATATATATATATATATATATATATATATATGATAAATTATTTATTTTAATGATAATAAATGATTGTAGGTAGATTTGTAGTAGAATGTGAGTTATGAACGAAAATGTATAAAATGTTGCCATTACCCACAATTTGGCTTATATTGTACCTTTATTTTTAACAGAATATTTGAAGTAATCACATTATATTTGATGTAAATTATAATACTGCTATTTAAGTTAGGGACTAGTTCTATTCAAGTAATGAAATAGAAGATACAGAAACAAAGGTGCTTGTTCATGAAACATATTTCTGCAAAAGAAAAACACTGTAAATTGTCTGTAAAACCATTCTTATATAAGTGCAGCATTAAATTGAACAAGACGATATTCAAATGCGGTAAAAATGGCTTCATGAACAATTTACATCGAATTTGCATGCATTTCAGGAAACAAGCACAAGGTTCTGAAGAAATCTCATTTGTATGTCCTGTTGTCTGTTACGGCCTATTTGATATGACTAAACAGCATGGGAAATGCAAAATATTCATAAAGTTTATCAACAACCATTTGAAGAGTTTTGGCATTCAAACAAGAAAATTGATCTAGCAAAAATACAAAAAAAAAACTATTACTGCAGAGAAGCTCATAGACATGCATCTTATTATTTAAAATCTAGTTGTACTGGCTTTTTCATGCTGAGAATTCAGATTTGGTGTAAACGGGCCTTCTGCGTAATGTTTTTGCTCATTGTTTGTATGCCGTGCAGTAACTTTTGCCTTCGTTGCTCTTTACCTGCTTGCTTAACAAATCACATGTTAAACCAGTGTAACTTTTAAAATATAGGAGGCCTACAGTACATGCGGATGGAAATGCCTGTTCTTCCCTGTGGGTGTGAGGGCAGGAATATGAGCAGAAGTGCCTGTCTACTGCAATTACTGTGCTGGGCGCAGCTGTCAACTTACATACCTGTTAATTATTCTCTGTGCAACATGTCAGAAAAACACCTCTGAAGGGCTTGGATGGGGTCCAAGTGTCTCTTATGCACGTCAGCTTATTCCTGCTCGAAATTCACGCTGCATTCTATCAGTTCACGGATGCATCTGGAAGTTTCTCTAGGGTTCGATGCAATTTTTACAGAGTGGATGGCAGAGCTTTTAGCTAGCCTGAGGCTGCCTTCTGAGTTCAAACGCAGCACTAATGCCTGTCTTCACAACTTTTGAGATGGTCTTTTAAAGTACCGTTATCTCCCACAATGACATTTTAAGTTTTAGATCGATGGGTTCCGAGAAGTCATTGCCCGCTAAAGTGAAAACTACAATCAGCTTTAATAATCAAGTGTGAAATCGCCTTTCGCTTGCAGTGGCTTGGGAGGGATTGCATTAAACATGGTGTTCTGGGTTTTCGTAGCTCTCAAGAGACAAATTAGTTAGCTCCATCTAAAAACTACTGCCCATGGACTTAAAGAATGTTCTCTTTCTATTGATCTCAGGGCTGAACCAATCCTTCACAGAATCAAAGAGGACAGAACGCGGGTCATCTCGCCATCATTCGACAACATCAAATACGACACGTTTGAGATAGAAGAATATCCCCTCTCAGCTCAAGGGTTCGACTGGGAACTTTGGTGTCGCTATTTAAATCCTCCCAAATCCTGGTGGACGCAGAAGAATCAAACTGCACCAATCAGGTAATCACACAAGATGGTTCTACAAAAAACACAAAGGACCTATTCTGACAAATATACAGAATCACTGTTTAGTTTTTCTCACAGTAAACCTCGTAGTTAATTACACATTAGAATATCACTACATTAAATATCATCGGGGACTTATGTAAGTCCCAAACCTCCTGGTTCATTTGGATTAAGGCATAGCGGTAAACTGATTCACGGTTTACTAGTCCGTTGTGAACACATTCAGTTAGTGAGTCTGATTCAAACCTCTAACATACAAGTGAATTTAAGACTGATTCATGAATCTTTTTGACTGACTTTCTAAAAAAGAACTGGTTCTAAAGAATCATTTAACAGCAAATTGTGTTGTGATGTGTTTGTTGTTGTGAAGAAAACACCGGCGCACAAACTAGCATCTAAACTAGCTTAGTAAGGAACTAAATCCGCATTGTGGGATAATATCTGAAAAACCTCATTCACAAGCTAGTTCAAGACTGATTTATGAATCTTTTTAAATGACTCACTGAAAATAACCATTTATTAAGAATCATTTGGCAGCAAATCAGACCTTCCAGCTTGTGATGTGCCCGTTGTTGAGTGCAAGAAACACCAGCATGCAATCTGAACTAAAGATATCTGATGAAACTGCATCCACAAATGAGTTTATGACTGATTCATGAATCTTTTTGACTTACTCCTTTAAATAGAACCGGTTCTTAAGAATCATTTGACCATGAATCAGACATTTTGCGTGTGGGAACTACTGCAGTGCAATTTAATACTTGCATAACAATACAACTTGAATAAATAGCCAAAACAGGAACAGAATGGACTATTAGGGAGGTTAGAAAAAAATATAGAAGAAATAAAAAGAAATTAAAGCTGCAAACAGTGCTGAAAGGGCTCTCGCACCCAGGCTCACCGCCACCCCTTAGGAAAACAGCAGACGGTGAGCAATATGCATTTAAAATGGTAAATATAGGAGGAGTATGTCAAAGTCATTTATATGTGCCAAACGCCCTGCTGCCAGCTGGTGGCGCTATGACTATAACTGGATAGTGCAGATTTAGTGTAAAACAAGTCATATCCTGTTGGCAGCAGGTGGTGCTATGATTATAATGGAATATTGGCCTTTAGATGTGTTCAGGGGAGGACTCTTATTGAACGTGTGAAGTCTGAGGCAGATCGAATTTTGTCAGGCCACCACAGACACCTTTAACCCTTTAACAGACCCTTTAACAAAAACTCAAGATCTTCGCAATTTAACATTGCAAAGGTTTTTAGAGTGGACTGACCAAATATAATGTTGATGCTAATAAATCTCTATGAGGAGTTACAGCGTAAATCGTGTCACTTCCTGTTTTTCATGGTGAAACTTCAAAGAAAACTCGAGATCTTCGCACTTTAACGTCTCTAGGAGGAGTTTGTTAAAATACAGCGCCTGAAAATGGCAAAAACAGCACAAAACTGGCTGAGAAAATACGAAATAACAGACTTCCTGTTGGGTTTCGGAGTTGGTACCTGGGGACTTTTTTGTAGGTACTAGTGTGTTACATATGTCTACCGAATTTCGTACATGTATGTGAAACGCAGTTCGAGGGACACTTATAGGTGGCGCTAGCGAGCCATTTTGCTACACCCTTTTCTAAAAAAACCATATCGATGTAAATTTTCATTTTTTTAGGCCCTAAAAATGCAATTCATTTTGAAGAAGTAGAAAAAACTGAGCAATTCCAATAGGGTCCTCACACCACTGGTAAATATTAACAAAATTCACAATTAACTAATACGTTTACCATAAAAAAAAATCTAAAGCATAGGGTAACACACTTTTGTATAGTAAATGCCATGTTATTTTCTCAAATGCGTACTTTTTGTCACATTTGCAACTATTTCAGTCATAGTTTTGATCCCTCATTTGAGACGTCGGATGCAAAATTTACTTTTACATGCTGTTTGCATATAAATGTATTTCAGCAGTGTGTGGACACAACCACCCTACAATAATAAAAATCCATTCACTCGTTTTTTTTTTTAATCCCTAAAAAAACTAATCATCAAGCCGTTTTGGGTTTTATGATGTCATATTGCTCAAGCTCCACCCACAACTGCTGACAGACTGTCCCCTATTAGCATATTTCCCCCCTTATATGTGACCCTGGACCACAAAACCAGTCTTAAGTCGCTGGGGTATATTTGTAGCAATAGCCAACAATACACTTCATGAGTCAAAATTATTGATTTTTCTTTTATGCCAAAAATCATTAGGAAATTAAGTAAAGATCATGTTCCATGAAGATATTTTGTAAAATTCTAACTGTAAATATATCAAAACTTAATTTTTGATTAGTAATATTCATTATTACTTTATTTGGACAACTTTTAAGGCGATTTTCCCAGTATTTTACATTTTTTGCACCCTCAGATTCCATATATTCAAATAGTTGTATCTCTGCCAAATATTGTCCTAACAAACCATGCATCAGTGGAAAGCTTATTTATTCAGCTTTCAAATGATGTATAAATCTCAATTTCGTAAAATTGGCCCTTATGACTGGTTTTGTGGTCCTGGGTCACATATATGCTGCCCGGCATTTCGTCTTCATTTTCTTCTGACATCAGAGCCACTGAGGACGCAGTGGATTAGTTTTGTTTTTAATGGTTAAAGGAGATGTCCACTTCCAAAACAAAGAATCACATGTAATGTACTCACCCCCTTGTCTTCCAAGATGTTCATGTCTTTTTTTCTTCGGTCGTAAAGAAATTATGATATGGTGCCCCAATTTTGAACTTCCAAAATGCTGTTTAAATGTGGCTTCAAACGATCCCAAATGCGGTTGTAAATGATTCCAGCCGAGAAAGAAGGGTCTTATCTAGCGTAACGATCAGTTATTTTCATAGACTGTAAAAAACATGGACGCAGTGTCCGTGACGTCACCCGTAGGCTTCCGAAGAACATTTTTGAAGCTCTTAGTGGGCGGGGGTTGGCCATCGCCATCTTGGAATCGCGTCACTGCACGTCACTCCCGGACAATCGAAAATGGGCAAATAGGCGGGACGTGGGTGGAGCTGGTTGCTGAAACTACGCCCGCCGAGCGCGACGGTGGTGACAGCAGCGGCAATTCACCTGTTGCTTAAGTGGCCACGCCCTAAATTATGCAGAACTTTAAGGCTTAATATAAATTAAACGGATGAGTTTAATTTATTGGTTTTTTGTTGGTGCTCAAGAAGGGGAAGGTGACAGATAGGTACCGCTTCTCGCTGGCTGGAACCACTATCCCGTCTATTACAGAACAGCCAGTCAAGAGCCTAGGGAAGCTCTTCGATAGCAGTCTTAAGGACACTGCATCCATTCAGAGAACCAGCAAGGAGCTGGGGGGCTGGTTGAGATGTGTTGACAGATCTGGCCTGCCAGGAAGATTCAAGGCTTGGATTTACCAGCATTCCATCCTGCCCCGCATCCTGTGGCCGCTGCTAGTGTACGCAGTACCCATGACGACTGTAGAGGTCATGGAGAGAAAGATCAGCAGTTACTTGCGAAGATGGCTTGGCCTACCCCGAAGCCTGAGCAGTGCTGCCCTGTACGGCAGTAGTAATATCCTGCAGCTTCCGTTCAGTGGACTCACTGAAGAGTTCATGGTGACCAGGACTCGGGAAGCTCTGCAGTACAGGGAATCCAGGGATGGAAAAGTGGCATCGGCTGGCATCCAGGTGAAGACAGGCCGGAAATGGAGGGCCGATGAGGCTCTGGAAGTGGCTGAGTCGCGACTGAGGCAGAAGGTACTTGTCGGGTCCATAGCCTCAGGACGCGCAGGAATTGGCTACTTCCCATCAACCAGGGTGGACAAAGCCCAAGGTAAACAGCGGCAGCGCCTCATTCAGGAGGAAGTGAGGGCAGGTGTGGAGGAAGAACGAGCCAGCAGGATGGTGGGGATGGGGCAACAAGGAGCATGGACTAAATGGGAGAATGTTCTTCAACGGAAGATCACCTGGCCCAACATTTGGAGAGCAGACTCCCTCAACATCAGGTTCCTAGTCCAAGCTGTTTATGACGTCCTACCAACTCCATCCAACCTCCATGTCTGGGGCAAAGCAGAGACACCATCCTGCACCCAGTGTCCAGGACGGGGGTCCCTGGAACACCTCCTCAGCAGTTGCCCAAAAGCCCTTGGAGAGGGGCGGTATCGCTGGCGCCACGACCAGGTGCTAAAGGCGGTTGCTGAGAGCATAGCCAAGGCCATTAACACCACCAAGGGCCATAGCAAGCCTAAGACCATCAGGTTTCACAGAGCTGGAGAGAAGCCCACCATCCCAGCAGGGGGCAGGTTAGGTCTCCTCACCACTGCCACGGACTGGCAACTGGAAGTGGATCTGGGCAAACAGCTGAAGATCCCATCAAGGATAACATCTACACGGCTCCAACCAGATATGATCATTGTTTCTGATTCTACCAAGCAGTTAATCATTCTGGAACTCACAGTTCCCTGGGAAGAACGCATGGAGGAGGCTAATGAGAGGAAGCGTGCCAAGTACCAGGAGCTAGTGGAGGAGTGCAGGAGCCAAGGCTGGAAGACCTACTGTGAACCCCTGGAGGTGGGATGCCGAGGATTTGCAGGGCGGTCCCTCTGCAAAGTGCTCACCATGCTAGGCCTCACCAGTGAGGCAAAGAGGAAAGCCATTAGGTCTGCAACTGAAGCCGCAGAAAGAGCCACAAGATGGCTTTGGATCAAGAGGGCTGATCCGTGGATGAATGCTGCTGGGACACAGGCCGGAGTCTGATCAACTCTGGTCGGGTCGCCTGGGTGAGGGTGTCTGATGTTGAAAGACCCGAAACACCCAGTGACCCCAGGTTACATCACTGATGATGTGTCCAAGCGCATCAGCAAGATGTATCTTTCACATAAAAAAATTCAGCCCCCTCAGAGTTGACATGAAGGGCAAAATTAGCTATATAGGCCAAAACCACTTTTTGAACCAGGCTGTAAACATATTTTTTTCTGCTGTGCAGTTGAGCATTTTAACATGGGGAGTCTATGGATTTACTCCCTTTTGCAGCCAGCCTCTAGCGGCCAGTCGATGAATTGCAGTTTTAGTCACTTCCGTGTTGGCTTCAAGAGGGAGACCGGGAGGTTGCCACTTGGTTATTTTCATAAAAATACTACAATTTATATACTTTTTAATCTCAAACGCTCATCTTGTCTTACTCTGCCTGTACTGTTTTTTTTTTTTTCCGGTTCATAACAGTATGTCAAAAAACTCCCATCTCATGTTCTCCCTCAACTTCAAAATCGTCCTATATTGCTGTTTTACCTTTTTTTGTTAAGGGTGTTTGATCTTCTTTGCATGTACACTTTGCAAAGACTGGGTTGGTACTTCTGCAGCGATGTAGGATGATTTTGAAATGATTTTTGAAGTTGAGGGAGAAAATACGATTAGAGTTTTTTGACATACCCTAACTTAAATTGCATTTTTTTAATGAAAATAACCAATCGTTTCGCTAGATAAAACCCTGGGATTATTTACAACCGCATTTGGGATCGTTTGAAGCCGCATTTAAACTGCATTTTGTAAGTACAAATCAGGGCACCATATCAGTCCATTATATGGAGAAAAATCCTGAAATGTTCTCCTCAAAAAACAATTTCTTTACGACTGAAGAAAGAAAGACATGAACATCTTGGTTGACAAGGGGGTGAGTACATTATATATGAATCTTTGTTTAGGAATTGGACTTTTCCTTTGATGCGCAACCCAATACACACACACAAAAAAAAAAACAAAGAGAGGGGCAGGTTCAGCAGAGTTCATTAGCATTTAAAGAGACATGCACTAAAACAAGTTGCTGTGAACAGAGCTGTTTTTGACAAGGTAAAAAGGATGTTGTTTTATATGACCATTGAGAAATGTTAACCAAAGTATGTTGCAGACATTTCATGAAGATCTTAAAGAATCATACCAATCATCCAATGTCTCAACATATGGGTCATTCCATTCCATGGGTACATTTAGAATTTGACAATGTGAAGAAAAACGTTTCCTGTTTCCCAAAAACGCAAACATGACCTTACACAGCTGCTTTGAAACAATTTATATCGTATGAAGTGCTATAAGTAGAAATATGTGCATAAAATACCATCTATGTTACCTTTACTGGGTAACATAGTTGACAGGTAACTTAGTTGACATTTTTAGTGTTTTGGGCCTATACTCAACATGGAAGCCTAAAACAACTGAGCATATGGTATGTTTAGAAATATATTTTCATAAACAAAACATAAGTTTTTGTTAATTTGTCTTGTTAAAATTTGCAGCAATAATACTTGTGTAACACTGTTGACAGTCAATTAATCCACTCTTGACACAGGTTTGCTAGTTTAACCAATATTAGGGTAAAGAGAGAGAACATAACTTCTAGTGTTTCATCCATGTGCTTCTAGAGGAAATATCATCATACTGTGCAAATTATGTGAGAATGGGACAAACCATTCCTTTTGAGGGGGGTTTTCTAGTGGGTAACTTAGTTGACAAATAAAACAAGTTTTATCACATTAAACACTTATTATTTCTGAAGCGCACATCCAAATGTTTTAATAACCTAATGTAACTGAAGGCAAAACTATGAAATGAATTTATATTTGATATTTTAATGCTTAAATGCAGAGTAGAATGAGCAACTTTACAAAAAAACAGACAGCTGAATACCAGGGTTGTATGTGATATAAACATCATTTTTTAACAAAAGATATGTCTTTTTCAACATATAGTAGTGTGATTGGGGAAAAATATAATTGTGTACTAGAAAATTAAGCATTGGGGCTTTATATTGATGAAAACATATTAAAAATATACTTCACGGACATGAGATGTACCCACAATTATAGAATGACCCATATGTCCGGTGTGTAAATTGGTGACCCAAGAAACTGGATCAGACTTTACACAATGCTTAATGTCAATTCCGACTGATTATATCGTTAACAGTAAAATACGTTCTTGTAAGTCATTTGACCTCACTGACTTCCGTGTGCATTTCCTCTTTCAACAGGAGCCCCGCTCTTATCGGCTGCTTTGTAGTGGATCGGGAGTATTTTGAAGAGATTGGTCTGCTGGATGAAGGGATGGAAGTGTATGGAGGCGAAAACGTGGAGCTGGGGATCAGGGTAAGAGATATTCATACTGCGACGAGAGTTTTGAAAGTGCAGCAGGAGACAGGATGTCTGGAGTTTGAGTAGACGAGCAGACGCATGTCAATGAATAATGCTGTTTCATTTGGTGAAAAGATGCTTCATGCAGGTTGTTCTTTGAGGGCAGACGGATATGTGGAGGTTTGCCGCTTCTGGTTACAGATAGACCCCTGTGTGTGTGTGTGTGTGTGTGTGTGTGTATCATTGCACACAATTAAAGTAGAGCTCTCTGCAGCTCGCTAATGATAACCTGCCAAACATACTTCTCGCTTCAAACTGGCGGGGTCCTAACCTCTCACTATTACACATGTACGGAGCCCCATCGAGACCTCTGCCGACTCCCATCAGACCCTGCAGCCCTGTAATTAGCCTCCGCAGCCAGAATGCAAGCCCAATCGGACACACGGCCACTTGCACTCACTGAGATTTGGCCTAGCAAACTTGCAATCACTCCAAGCGGGGAGCACCTTGACAATACTGTGTAGATCAAACCCCCCATTAAACGCACAGATGTTTTTTTTTCCGATTTTCATCACTAAGGGCCGCAATGAGGAGAGAGGAAATGAAAATGTCTCAGGAAGTGGCAGGCACCATGTGTGCGGTGGGATTTGGTGCTGTGTGGAGATAATGGCCTTCAACATCTGTTCATACAGCTGTGTCTCTACAGCCTAATTCCACACTCTCATCTTCTGAGCTCTTTTGTGCCCCCGAATCTCCGAACGCAACAAATGTTGCAGTTTCGCAGATGTTGCCAAAAAGTTTGTTCATCTTTATGCAGCAGGTTTTATAAACTTCAATTTATTCATTTAAATTATCATTTTAAATTTAATTTAAGCTATATGCACTGCAAAATAAATAAATTATTAAATTAACAAATAAATAAATAAATTGGGGATACATGATTTTAGATTTTTGCTGAGATCCGATATGCAGATATTTTTTAAATCAGATATATATTTCCTTTTGTTTTGAAACAACACAGAGCAAACATATTTTTTAGAGCTAATAAACATTATTAATATTTTTTTTTTTAATGAAAGTATATTGAAAGCCTTAAAAACGTTTTGAAACCTTAACATGTGTGTGGATTTAACATTAATAGACAGTCTAAAGCAAAAGAGGTGTAAAAAATCTCTAAATGTTTTAGAGCTCCTTGTATTTAGGTTTTCATAGTCCATTTGAAAGAATGTATATTATATATTCATGAATAAATATGTATATATTAAATTATTTAATTTACAAGTGTCATGCTTGTGATTTTATTCATGTAAGTTATAGCTTATTTATTATTATTATTATTATTATTTATTTATATATTTAATGTGCATCTTTGCTTAAAACAGTAAATGACAATAAAAGTAAAATGTATTTCTTAGATGTTTAGGTATTTTTGATTTAAAAAAAAAAAATCACAGATTTATTTATTTACTTTTATCTATTTATTGCATTGTAGATATTTTACATTTTTCTGTTAGTTTTATGGAAAGAGACCAGATCTTAAATGTCAGTCTTGCATTTTTAGTCTATTTAGATCACTGCAAAAAATAATTTTTAATCAGTTGTTTGTCTTGTTTACAGTGAAAATACCTAAAATAGGTCATATGAATTGAGAAGCATCTTTCATCTGATTTTTAAGACTTGTTTTCAAAGACTATATTTAGGTTTATTAATGATTTAGAAAATGTTTTTAATCCAAAATAACTTGCTTTTTGCTTTTGTAAAGTCAAAGTATTTTAATGCTGAAATCAGGATGAAATAATTTGCTAGTGGTGTAAAGGTGTGTTCACACCAGACGCGAATGAAGCGTTAAGCGCGAGTGATTTACATGTTAAGTCAATGCAAAGACGCAAATAGACATCCTGTGGGGCGATTTGTGCGAATGAGGTGGCGCGAATGACGCGGCGTGAATTGAGCATTTCGGACGTTTGACGTGCGAGTTGAAAAATCTGAACTTTGGCGAATATTTGCACCACGTTAACCAATCAGGAGCTTGCTATAGTAGTGACGTGATTACGACGTAGCGAGCGGAGGCAGAAATCCCAAACAAAAATGGAAGACAAAATACAGCGCCTGTAGTTGGTGTCTTGGAGGGAAATCCTCCCACCGACACGGGACAACAGGTCATCAAACTGGCACCGGCTCAGTCGGAAGTACCACTGAAAGTGGCCGTCATCCAGGCGCAGGCCAAGCTGGGTGCGCCTCTGAAGGATCTGATGGACCCAGACACGGTGCCGAACGAGTCTACGCCGTTTTTCAGCCTTCCATAATACATAAAGCGCAGCTACCCTCGCAACAAAATCCATGTCAGCCTATTCGCAATGAGACTGGAACCGCCTGGCAGAAGACCTTCCCATGACGCGAATTTGCGTCTGTTATGAAGCGAATTTCACGCGCGAATGAGGCGAGTAAACTCAAAATGTTCAAGCATCCAACTACGCGCGAATACCGCGATTTATTCGCGCAAGTCGCGTCTGGTGTGAATGCAGCATAAGACAAACTTGTAAGATTATATTATTTTATTTTATTTTATTTTATTTTTTTTTTTGTTAATTAACATTTTTGTTTTTAAAGTAAAAACCTATTTTAAATACTATAATGCTATTATAATATAATATAATAATAATAATAATAATAATCATGATTAAGATCTTTTTAAGATTTTAAGATGCTTTTTTGTAATGTAACCATCAGCTACACTACCAGTCAAAAGTTTTTGAACAGTAAAATTTTTAATGTTTTTTAAAGACGTCTCTTCTGCTCTCCAAGCCTGCTTTTATTTGATCCAAAGTACAGCAAAAATAGGAAAATTGTGAAATATTTTTGCTATTTAAAATAACTGTTTTCTGTTTGAATATATTTTAAAATGTAATTTATTCCTGTGATTTACAAAGCTGAATTTAAGCATCATTACAGGAGTAAAATGATCCTTTAGAAGTCATTCTAATATTCTGATTTACTGCTTAATATATATATATATATATATATATATATATATATATATATATATATATATATTATTATTATTATTATTATTATTATTATTATTATTATTACTATTATTATTATGTTGAAAACAGCTGTGTAGAATTTTTTCAGGTTTCTTTGAATATAAAGTTCAGAAGAACAGCATTTATCTGAAATAGAAATCTTTTGTAACATTAGAAGTGTCTTTATCATCACTTTTGATCAATTTAAAGCATCCTTACTAAAAAAAAAAAGTATTAATTTCTAGAATTTCTTTGCCAAAAAATAGAAAATAAAATTATACTGACACCAAGCTTTTGAATGGTATATTGCAGGGGTGGTGAACTCCAGTCCTGGAGAGTTCAGCTCCAACTCTAATTAAAACTCACATGCCTGTAACCTTCTAGTAACCCTTCAGACCTTGATTAGCTTGTTCAGGTGCGTTTGATTAGGGTTGAAGCAAAACTCTGCAGGGCCGCGGCTCTCCAGGACCGACGTTCGCCACCCCTGGTATAGTGTATAATGTTACAAAAGATTTTTATTTCAGATAAATGCTGATCTTTGAATCTTTCCATTCATCAAAGAATCCTAAAAAAAAATGTACTCAACTGTTTTAAATATTGATAATCATGATAATAAAAAATGTTTCTTGAATAGCAAATCAGCATATTAGAATGATTTCTGAAGGATCATGTGACACTGAAGACTGGAGTAATGATGCTGAAAATTTAGCTTTGCATTACAGGAATAAATTACATTTTAAAAATATTCACATAGAAAAAACAGTTATTTGAAATAGTAAAAATATTTGACAAAATTACTGATTTTGCTGTTTTGGATCAAATAAATGCAGGCTTGGTGAGCAGAAGAGACTTCTTAAAAAAAACTTTTGAATAGTAGTCTATACTGCAGTAAATTTTTGCAGATATTTTGATAGACAGTTTTCTAAGATTACATGTTGTCAGTCAAACTCATGCTGGAGGCACTGAAGCAGAAAAAAAAAACATCCCGTTTTGCTGACCCTTATTGACACTGTGTTGACGGGAGCTATTTTTCGCTTTGAAAGAGGGTACGTGCTCAATAAAAGGTCAACGCATCTGTGCTACTCTATTCTTAGCTCTCGCTAAAGGGCTCTGTTTATCAGTGATGGAGAAGGAAAACTGTCTTTGATCATGTCAGATGTCAGCTTGGTTTTATTTGCAATCTGTTGTGGTTCAAGGTAAAGAGTAATGGCTTTGTCAGGAACGTCCCTTTGGTGACATGCTTATTGGTGGTTAATTCGGTCAAGGTAGGGGAGCGTGAAATTACTTTGAGAGCCCTGTACAAATTATAGGTAATACCAGGTAACATTAGTCATGCATCACAGCAGATATGCAATAAAAATAGTTTACAATAAGATTCCTTAATTAACATTGGTTAACTACTTTAGTTAACATGAACTAAGAGTGAACAATACTTCTACAGCATTTATTTTTCTTAGTTAATGTTAATTTCAACATTTACTAATGCATTATTTAAAAAAAAACGTTGTTTGTTAACATTAATGCACAGTGAACTAACATGAACTAACAATGAACAACTGTATTTTCATTAACTAACATTAATAAACATTAATATATAGTGTAATAAATGTATTCATGTTTTGTTTGTCAACAAATGACACCTTATTGTAAAGTGTTACCAAATTATTATTATTATTATTATTATTATTATTATTATTATTATTTAAAATAAGTTCTAAAAGCAAAAAATGCAAATTTAGGAAAAATGTTTTTTTAGAGAATATATAATCAGATACAAATGTTTTTTCTTATTGTTATTATTAAAAATAAAACAGACATTTTTTTTTCAGAAAATATACAATGAAATAGGTCATTTTTCCCAGTGTTGACTTTAATGTTGTTGCTGTTATTTTTTAGAGAATATATCATGAAATACAGTTTTCCACCCAGTGTTTTTATTATTGTTATTATTAAAAATAATATTTTTTAGAAAATATGTAATGAAATAAGTATTTTTCCCAGTGTTGATTTTATTGTTGTTGTTGTTGTTGTTAATTATCTAGATTTTTTTTGTCTTAAGAATAAAACAAGTTTGTTTTTTTTACATTTTAAATTAAATATTTAAAAAAAATGTTGTGAGGTTTAAATTATTACAACAGTAAAGTAGTAAATTTAGTCATTTTTATTTCTTAGATGTTTAGGCTGTTTTTTATTATTATTATTATTATTATTATTATTATTATTATATTACATTACATTATTATAGCATTAAAACAAGTTTTACTTAAAAAACTAAAAAAATCATTTTTTTAAGAGAATATATCATGAAATATTATTTTCACCCAATGTTTTTTATTGTTATTATTAAAAATAATAAAAAATAATACTTTCAGAAAATATGTAATGAAATAAGTATTTTTTCCCAGTGTTTTTTTTATTGCCATTGTTGATTATCTAGATTTCTTTTTTGACTTAAGAATAAAGCAAGGATTTTTCCGTACATTTTAAATAAAATAGTTTTTAAAATATCTATTTTTTAAATTTAATGAGGTTTAAATTATTAAAACAGTAAAGTAGTAAATTTAGTCAATTTTATTTTTTAGATGATTAAACTGTTTATTATTATTATTATTATTATTAAAGCATTATAGTATTTAAAATGTTTTACTTTAAAAACAAAAAATGCTAATTTACCAAATGCAAATTTTTCAGAGAATATATCATGAAATACTTTTTTCTTAAAAATAATAAAAAATAATATTTTCAAAAAATATGTAATGAAATAAGTATTTTTTCCAGTGTTGATTTGATTGTTGTTGTTGTTGTTAATTATCTTAAGAATAAAACAATATTTTTTTGCACATTTTAAATTAAGTATTTTTTATTTCGTAAGTTTTTTTTTTTCTAAATTTAGTCATTTATATTTCTTAGCAGTTTAGACTTAAATATATAATAAAAAGTATACTATTTTCCCAGTGGTGGTTTCATTATTATTTTTGTTGTTATTAATCATATATATATTTTTAGTCTTAAGAATAAAACAAGAATCTTTTGTATACATTTTTAAATTATATATTATTAAAAAAATTTAGTGAGGTTTAAATGATAAAGTGGTAAATTCAGAAATTTTTATTTCTTAGATGTTTAGATTTTTTTGCAACAAATAAAAAAAATTAAAAAGCAAAGCAAAACCACTGATAAAATTATTTTTTCATCATAGATCACTCTCGGTGGTGTTTTTTGGCAAGCGGCCAAGTCCTAAATGTCTCCCAGACAATATAAAGCCGGTTTGATTCTCATTTCATGCTTGCGAAATTTGCTTCTGTGCGTCAGATTACGGTCTGAATATCTCTGTCTGCAGCAGGTATTGTATGCAAATGCGAGAAATGATTTTTTAATGCTTCGGGAGAACAGACGGCTCAGTCATGGATCATTGGGATTGTTGTCAATGATTATGCATATGAATCATTCTCCCTGGCAAATAGGAACAACACACATCTGTCCACTTCCTGTTGAATCCCGCCCGACGAGTGATAACGTTAAAAGCCTGCCAAACAAGCAGATCAGAATGAATATGATCCCCCCCTCCCATTCACACAAATAATCAGATAGAAAATACACAACTTTTAGTTGGAGGCAAACTGGATGCTTTTAAATAAGCACACGTTCAAATAGCTCGACCGTTGCGCTGAAATCACCCTGACATATGCCTCAGCCAGATGTTGCACTTCATATTTCACCAAACCAGGCTTGCACTAAAAGTGTTTGGGTGTGCAGCATGCTGGCATGTGGCCTATATAATCCCGCGTGAAGATTTACTACAGAGATACTCTCAGTTTAAAGGCTCTGCAGGAGTGCAGTGGGTTGGAAAAACCAAGGAAAAATCAAACCCGCACACCGAAATAAGCCGCCGTTTTCCATTTCGAGCAGCGTAATGTGCTAATTGAGGGCAAATCATTGAATAAACGTGTATTACATGAAACCGCCGCAGGAAAACGGCAGCGTTTCGTGATCTTTACTGACACACCAGGCAGTGACTGCACTGTTAAACTGCTCAACGTCAAATATGTCATGCAAATATGCTGAATTATAGCAAATTAAATGGCCTGTTTGAGCTTTTCAAACAGGTTCTTTTAAAATTCCCCATGTTGTTTTGTAAACGAAGAACCGATTTAGGAGTCCAGTTTGAACAAAGAGCTCCGCTGTGTGAAAATTAATAACCTTTACTTGATAATTATAGAAAATGAGCATCCTTGGTTTGAAGTGTTTGTTCCAACAAACACTTATTTGTTTCAACAAAGCCTTTTTATTTGAATAAACTCCAGTACTTTTTGTTCCTTATGGTGGAGTTTGATTTATGGGTTGTTTTTTGTTTATTCTGACTCACATGCTCTCTAATGACTCACAAGAACTGTTTTTGTGCACTGCCTAATGGATGTTAAAGGGCATTTTCAAGAGCTAATTTTTCTCCATCCTCGTCAAAATTCAAAACACGAGACATTCATGTGTGTGTACTCAGGTGTGGCTGTGCGGTGGAAGCGTGGAGGTCATGCCCTGCTCCAGAATAGCTCATATTGAGCGCGCACACAAGCCCTACACAGAGGACCTGGCAACTCACGTCCGCAGGAACGCCCTGAGAGTAGCCGAGGTGTGGATGGACGAGTACAAGAGCCACGTTTATATGGCCTGGAACGTTCCACAACAGGTGCTACACCTCTCACTCGCAATTTATATGAGTCGTTGAAGTATTTAAAGAGATAGTTCATTTAAAAATAAAAATTCTGTCATACCCTCATGTCGTTCCAAACCTGGAAGACCTTCGTTCATCTTTGGACACAAGTTAAGATATTATTGATGAAATTCCAAAGCTTTTTGACCCTGAATAGACAGCAACGGTACTAGCATGTTCAAAGCCCAGAAAGGTAGAACGCCAGATCCTGCGTCAACTTGTGAACACACGTCGAAGACTGTCACGGAAAAGAGGAAATTGTTGAATAAAGTTGTTATTTTTGTTTTCTCTGCATACAAACAGTGGGTTGAACCACTGATGTCACAATTTTTTTTTAATCAATGTTCTTACTACCTTTCTGGGTCTTGAACATGTTAGTTGTGTTGCTGTCTATGCAGGGTCAGAAAGCTCTCAGATTTCATCAAAAATATCTTAATTTGTGTTCTGAAGATGAACGAAGGTCTTACCGGTTTGGAACGATATGAGGGTGAGTAATTAATGACAATTTTCATTCTAAATCATCTCGTAAACACATTTGTGACACTGATGTAATGATCATATTTTCTTTAAAGATCAAGATTCAAATTATTTTATTCATTTATTATTTTCACTTGATGTGATGATAATTTGTAATTTTAAAAAAAATTATACAGTTCAAAAGTTTGGGGTTCAGTTATTATTTTCACCTGATTTGATGATAATTTGTCATTTAAAAAAATTATAAAATACAGTTCAAAAGTTTTAGGTCTGTAAAATGTAGGTTTTTGAAAAAAAGTCCCTTATGTTTACTAAGGCTGCATTTATCGAAAATGTACAGTAAAAAATAATAATATTGTGAAATGCTATTATAATTCTGTTATAATTTAAAACAACTCCTTTCTCTTTGAATATACAGTTGAAGTCAAAAGTATACATACACCTTGCAGAATCTGCAAAATGCCCGGTCAAGTTTTTCACAAAAAAATAAAATAATTTCAGTTATCATTGTTTTTGACCCATGCTATCTTGTATTTTAATAAATACACTTATATGACACCAAAATGTTACATACCAATTAAATTGTACAATTCTCAATTCCAATTTTGATATCACAGCAGCCTACTAGCCTAACAAACATAAAGTTCAAACATTATTTGTTTGTTCAAAAATTATTTTATTATTATTATTTTATTACAAATAAAAAGATGTTTTAGGGTAAAACAGCAGACGGACTGAAAGAACGCAAATGCATCAGTCTCTACCAGCAGGTGGCGCTTATGGAATAACAATGATATTACGTTTCCTTGGTTACCGCTGTAAACAAAGCAGCGCCCTGCTTATTAATGCTACTATAAATGCATTATACAGAGGAAAATGAAAAGAAAACGCCATGAAAACTTTTATTACAACAGTCAGTTCCCCTCAGAGATACATTAATATAACCCCCCATTTCAGTATTTAGGATAATATTTCCAATATTTCGCCCATTGTGAACCGTGATCTTGCTCTGGCTACTACAGTATTTTTTCCCCTCTTTGCGTTCGTCTTCAGCGCCTCTGGCTTCTGTTAACGGATGAATTCGTAATATTTCCACACACATTTTGAAAAATGACTGCATGCAGTTGGTGTGCAGGCCAGGAACAGAGATCTGTTGAAATATGTCCGGTCGATCGGTGCATCTTTACTCCACTGTATACATTAGATTACTCATTGTTAAAGCTACAAAGTTACTCGTCAAGGCGGGTATTTTGACATACTTCTGTAGGCCGTCAGAAACGCGTCTCTCTGTGATCGCTTGAAATTTTAAATTAACAAGCCCTAAAAACACGTGCGAATGATAAACTTTCTTGACAACGCAGCAGTGGCCCAATCGGGCCAGTGACAGATTCGTCAACTGTCCCGAGCGTCTTTCACGCTGGCCCCGGCCATTGGGCACTCCTTACTGTCGAGCCCTGTTAATTATTAAGAGGCATCATACAAAATGCATGTTATTTTTTTTATTTAGTACTGACCTGAATAGGATATTTCACATAGAAGATGTTTACATATAGTCCACAAGAGAAAATAATAGTTGAATTTATAAAAATGACCCCGTTCAAAGGTTTATGCACACTTGATTCGTAATACTGTGTTGTTACCTGAATGATCCACAGCTGTGTTTCTTTGTTTAGTGATAGTTGTTCATGAGTCCCTTGTTTGTCCTGAACAGTTAAACTGCCTGCTGCTCTTCAGAAAAATCCTTCAGGTCCCACAAATTCTTTGGTTTTTCAGCATTTTTTTGTATTTGAACCCTTTCCAGCAATGACTGTATGATTTTGAGACGCATCTTTTCACACTGAGGACAACTGAGGGACTCATATGCAACTATTACAGAAGGTTCAAACACTCACTGATGTTCCAGAAGGAAACACGGTGCATTAAAGTAACACTCCACTTTTTTTTTTAAATAGGCTCATTTTAATATCATTGCGCCTGCTGCACCCATGGTACGGCAGCAAAATTCCTTGTTTATTACGCCGGAATGAGAGTATAGTTCCTAGCCATATCAGCCTATAAAATCGCAACTTTTTCAGTTTTCCGTTAAGAGCAGAGGGTGAAAACTTTTGAACAGAATAAAGATTTTTCTTATTTTGCCTAAATATTCATATTTTTTCATTTAGTACTGCCCTTCAGAAGCTGCAGAAGATACTTACATGTTTCCCAGAAGACAAAATAAGTTAAATTTACCCTGAATTTAAATTCAAAAAATTTTCACCCTCAGCTCTTAATGCATCGTTTTTTCCTTTTGGAGCATCAGTGAGCGTTTGAACCTTCTGTAATAGTTGCATATGAGTCTCTCAGTTGTCCTCAGTGTGAAAAGATGGATCTCAAAATCATACAGTCATTGTTGGAAAGGTTTTAGATACACAAAAATGCTGAAAAACCAAAGAATTTGTGGAACCTGAAGGACTTTTCTGAAGAACAGCGAGCAGTTTAACTGTTCAGGACAAACAAGTGACTCATGAACAACTATCACTAAACAAAAAAAAAAAACTATCACTAAAAAAAAAAAAAAAAAAACGCAGCTGTGGATCATTCAGGCAACAACACAGTATTAAGAATCAAGCATATGTGAAATTTTGAACTTGAATTCAGCTATTATTTTCTCTTGTGGACTATATGTAAACGTCTTTGGTATAAAATATCCTATTTGGGTCAGTACTAAATAAAAAATAACATGCATTTTGTATGATCCTTCTTATTTTGATAAAACTGTAATGACGAAAATGTAAACTTTTGACTTGTAACTGTATTTTCAAATGCAATTTATTCCTGTGATGCAAAGCTGAATTTTCAGCATCATAACTCTAGTCTTCAGTGTCACATGTTCCTTCAGAAGTCATACTAATATGCTAATTTGGTACCATTATCGATCTTGAAAACAGATGTGCCGCTTAATATTTTTGCAGAAAACGTGAAATCAAAAGTTCAAGAGAACAGCATTTATATGAAACAGCAAACTTTCATAACATTATAAATGCCTTTACTGCCACTTTTGATCAATTTAATGAATCCCTGCTGAATAAAAGTATTCATTTCTTTCAAAAAGAAAAAAACAACTCTTACTGACCCCAAGTTTTTGAATAGTAGTATATAAATTAAATTAGTAATATGCAAAATAGAAGCATTTCCACCTGAGGTCTCACATCAATATGCTAAATTGCTTGGCAACTGTAATTAGCCTACAGTTAAATTTAATTATCCATTGCACATTAGTGTTTTTATCATATTGCCACTGTTTTATAAAAGGAAAAAGCCGCTGTAAACCAATCTCTTCTATGTTTTTATTCATGCATTTAGGCCGTCTGTGTCACGTTGTACCGAACAAAAACATTTAACCATGGCAGATCTTCTGTAACAAACAGCCTTGAGTGACTTCATTTCTCTATTAGTACATGAATGTGATGGAAGTTAAAGGATACATGCCGCTTCGTCATTTTAAGTTAAGATGTAATGGGCTGAGATGCAAT
This sequence comes from Cirrhinus mrigala, assembly GCA_036247105.1. Lineage (NCBI taxonomy): Eukaryota > Metazoa > Chordata > Actinopteri > Cypriniformes > Cyprinidae > Cirrhinus > Cirrhinus mrigala. Next base: position 14,260,613 of record CM070031.1, on the reverse strand, counting down.
GGTCATGACTTATTTAAGCTAGTCATTAGGGCTTTTTAATGAGCTCTCACTTTTGAGCTGTACATATTCTTCCCATGATGCCTTGAAATGTCGAAGCATATAGCATCACTTCACTTGAAGTCAATGTAAGTGCTTGAACATGAAGGACTCAGATAAATGTATAAATGTACATTGACACAGTAAGAGCTTTTCTTCCTTCACAGTCCTGAGCATCATGTTCTAGCTGTTTGATTCTGCACTCTGTAAATGAGTTCTTGTGTGCTCACGACTGCATGTGCTTGTGGGTGTTTGGGTGTGCAGGAATCGGGGATCGATATTGGTGATATTAGAGAAAGGAAAGCTCTCAGAGAGAGACTCCACTGCAAACCCTTCAGCTGGTTCCTGAAGAATATTTATTCGGAGATGAGAACCTACACAGAGACCATCGCCTATGGTGTAGTGAGTATCCACTTATCATCGAATAACAGTCATCGCTTTAAGGTTCATCTACAAAACTGATGCCATTTGTGTACATATGTGTAAAAAAAAAAATCTAATGAATACGTAGTGCCAAGTTTTACTGTAATAGTGCCAGTCTTAATATAAACATTGTTTAAACATCAACAAAAACACATTTTTTAATTTAATCTTAAAAATTTTAGAATGTTTATTTCCAACTTCTGTATTAGCAAATATGTATATTATACCTAGCTTTTCATCTCTACCATGGAAGCCTGTTTCCGGCACTGAAAAAAAAAAATTAAAAAGTAATTGCGATTTTTTTTTTTTTTTTTTTTATCTCACAATTCTTTTTCTTCACAACTGCCGTAATTATGACTTTTTTTCAGAATGGTAAGATATAAACTTGCAATTGCGAATCAGAATTACGAGATATAAACTCGCAATTCTGAGAAATAAAGTTGCAGTTCTGAGAAATAAACTCACTTCTGGGAAATAAAGTCGGAATTGGGAGATATAAAGTCAATTCTGACAAATAAAGTCACAATTATGAGAAATAAACTAAAAAATTGCAAGATATAAATTAGCAATTCTAAGAAATAAACTCAGTTCTGAGAAATAAAGAAAGGTTCTGAGAAATCTCAGCTATTCTGAGAAATGAAGTCACAATTCTGAAAAATAAAGAGATATAAACTCACAATACTGAGTTGCATAAAGTCGCGATTCTGAGAAATACATTGCAGTTCTGAGAAATAAAGTCAAAATTGCGAGATATAAACTCACAATTCTGAGTTGCATAAAGTCGTAAATCTGAGAAATAAATCAGAATTGCGAGATGTAAACTAAATTCTGAGAAATGAAGTCACAATTCTGAGAAATAGTCAAAATTGCAAGATATAAAGTTGCTGTTCTGAGAAATAAAGTCTGAATTGCGAGATATAAACTCGTAATTCTGAGTTGCATGAAGTCGCAATTCTGAGAAATAGAGAAATTAAGTCGCAATTTTGAGCAATAAACTCAATTCTGAGAAATACGTTGCAATTCTAAGAAAAAAATCTGAATTGCGAGATATAAACTCAATTTTGAATCATAATTCTGAGAAATAAAGTCAAAGTTGCAAGATATAAATTAGCAATTCTGAGAAATAAACTCAATTCTGAGATATAAAGTCTCTATTTTAAGAAATAAAGTCACAGTTCTGAGTAATAAACTCAATTCTGAGAAATGAAGTCTATATTTTAAGAAATAAAGTCGCAATTCTGAGAAATAAAGTCAAAATAGCAAGATATAAAGCCACCATTTTGAGAAATAAATCAGAATTGCGAGATATAAATTAAATTCTGAGAAATGAAGTTGCAATTCTGAGAAATAGTTAAAATTGCAAGATATAAAGTCGCCATTCTGAGAAATAAAGTCTGAGTTGCATGAAGTTGCGATTCTGAGAAATAGAGATATTAAGTCGCAATTTTGAGCAATAAACTCAATTATAAGAAATAAAGTTGCAATTCTGAGAAATAAATCAGAATTGCGAGATATAAACTAAATTCTGAGAAATAAAGTCGCAATTCTGAGAATTGCAAGATATAAACTCGCAATTCTGAGTTGCATGAAGTCGCGATTCTGAGAAATAGAGATATTAAGTCGCAATTTTGAGCAATAAACTCAATTATGAGAAATAAAGTTGCAATTCTGAGAAATAAATCAGAATTGCGATATAAACTCAATTCTGAGTCATAATTCTGAGAAATAAAGTAAAAATTGCAAGATGCAAAGTCGCAATTCTGAGAAAAAACTCAATTCTGAGTTGCATAAAGTCAAAATAAAGTTAGAATTACGAAATATAAACTCGATTCTGAGAAATAGTCAGAATTGCGAGATATGAACTCACAATTCTGAGTCGCATGAAGTCGCAATTTAGAAATAAAGTCTGAATTCTGAGATTAAAAAGTCACAATATCATTTTTTTTTATTTAGTGGCAGAAATGGGCTTCCGTACTATAAACATCAGATTTTCTCTGATCAAGATCAAGGCTGCACTAAATTGATCAAAAGTGACGGTAAATACATTTATAATGTTACAAAATATTTCCATTTCAAAGGAATGCTTTCTATTCATCAATTAATAATCACAAATGTTTCATGAGCACCAAATTAGCATATTCAATTGATTTCTGAAGGTTTATCTTACAATGAAGACTGGATTAATAACAATCAAATAAATAAATTATATTAAAATATATTACAATTCTTTTAAATTGCACTAGTATTATCAAATACAGCCTAGGTGAGCTTATGAGACTTATTTCAAGAACAAAATCTTGTATATTTTTAGATTTCAGCTGACCATTGTGTCTTTAAAAAGAGACTTGAAGTTGTGTCCCCAGTTGTGTTAGCCTCATATGTTTTCCCTTTTTAAAGTAATGAGCTATTTCTTAAATTAAAAAACTTTCTAATCGTGAGCTCTTCATAGACTCACTCATTTGTTATCATTTCACCTTGTTTCGTTTCGCTTATTAGGTCTTAAAATGTCAACACCATTAGCATCATTTTCTGTATTAATCAATTGTGCAACTCCATAAAGTAGTTATTTTTCCATTCTGAAGGCATAATAATATAGTCAAATGTATTAATTTAGCTTGACATAGCTCATTGCAGTTTATTAGCTTTTGAAGACATTTCTCATCTGATGACATTGTTTCTCATAATATTGAGTTATGGAAACAGTTTGTACTAAGTATTATTTTTCTTACTTGAGGCCTGCCGTTTCTTCATTTATCACAATGTTAGGCCAACAGAGTGCTTTTCCTAATTGGCATTCTTTTGTGGAATGGCATAATTAACAGCTTCATTGTGAAGACAAAGGAAAGCTGAGCTCCAGGGCAACTTCACACACAATGGCCATTAGCAGACTGAGGAAGAAAGATGGTTTTTGCATTCTTAATCCATCTTCTCCTCTGTGCTTTTGCAGTGTGAAATGGGTCTGATCTGCTGGTTCATATATTGCATCTTTGTGTGTGTGTGTGTGTGTGTGTGTGTGTGTGTGTGTGTGTGTGTGTGTGTGTGTGTGTGTGTGTGTGTGTGTGTTTGCATGTAGCTGAGGAACAGCCTGAGGCCAGATCTGTGTGTGGATCAAGGTCCCGACTCCGACAACATTCCCATCCTGTACATCTGCCACGGCCTGACGCCTCAGGTTAGTGTCCAGTCCACTGCACCTTCTGGCTTTCATCCTTTTTCAGTTCTCAGAGTGCATGTAATTCATTTATATACATATAAGTGCTTGTGTCTGACTCCTGCTGTCTCTGTCCATTTTTCTCACTGTATCTGCACAGTATGTGATATTAAACATTTTTAAGAACTTATTTTTGGCACAGAGATCAAGAACAGGAAGTAACGGGTGGAAACGGGTGGAATAGTTTATTTGAAGCTGCATCACCTGTGTGAGCACATGGCTAAATGTTTTAAAATATAAATAGTTAATATAAAATAGCATATATAAATATAATATAATATAATATAATATAAAATAGTAAATATAAAAAGGTTGTGTTTATTACTTTAATTCATGTGAATCGCTACAAACAGTCCATTCCAATTAATTGATTCATAATTCTGAATCAGAAAGATTCATTACTCTGTTGCAAAATGTTTGTCTCTGCACAAAACTTGTCATTTTGATTGACATATTCATTTTAGTATGATTCTTTCTTCAGTTCTTTTAGTGAAAAAAAGTAAAAGAAAAAAAACATTGTATGAGATTAAGTATGAGAATTTTTTTTTTTTAACTTTCTAATTTAAACCTAATTTTAAAAAAGTTCTTAGATACTTTGGTTAATTTATGTGAATCATGTTCAGAGTGTCAATTCCAGTGAATCAGAAAGATTCATTATTCTGAAGCAAAATATTTGTGTCACTACACAAACATATTCATTTTAGTATGATTCTTTCTTCAGTTTGTTGAGTGAAAAAAGGTAAAATAAATAAATAAAAAATAAATTATGAGATTGAAAAAGGTGTTAGATACTTTGGTTCATTTATTTGAATCAGTTCAAACTGTCCATTCCAATGAATTAGTTTATAATTCTGAATCAAAAAGATTCATTATTCTGAAGCAAAATATTTGTTTGTCACTACACAAAAGTGTTAATTACGACAAATTCATTTTAGATGATTCTTCAGTTTTTTTAGTGTTAGTTTTAAAATGGATGAGATTCAGTATTAGATTTTTTTTTTACTGTCTAATTTAAACCTAATTTTAAAAAAGTTGTTAGATACTTTGGTTCATTTATGTGAATCAGTTCAAACTGTCCATTCCAATGAATCAGTTCATAATTATGAATCAAAAAGATGAATTATTTTGAAACTAAATATTTGTTTGTCCCTGCATGAAAGTGTTAATTACAATTTACATATTCATTTTAGTATGATTCTTCCTTCGGTTCTTTTAGTGAAAAGTCAAAAAAAATGTATGAGATTTTTTTGTTGTTGTTGTTGGATACTTTAGCTCTTTTATGTGAATCAGTTCAAACTGTCCATTCCAGTGAGTTAGTTCAGAATTCTGAATCAAAAGGATTCAAGTAAAAAAAAAAAGTATGAGATTATTAGTATGAGGTTTTGTTTTTTGGTTTGTTATTATTCATTTAAAAATCTTTTTTTTTTTCTTTTTTTTTTTTTTTAAGTTGTTGAATACTTTGGTTCAATTATGTGAATCAGTTCAAACAGTCCATTCCAGTGAATCAGTTCATAATTCTGAATCAAAAAGACAGTATTCTGAAGCAAAATGTTTGTTTGTCACTACATGTTATTTGCAATTTACATATTCATTTTAGTACGATTCTTCCTTCAGTTCTTTCGTTTAGTGATTCATTTTTTATTTTATTTATTTATTTGTTTATTTAAACCTCATTTAAAAAATAAATTGTTGGATAGTATGTTTCATTTATGTGAATCAGTTCAAACTGTCCATTTCAGTGAATTTATTCATAATTCTAAATCAAAAAGATTCATTATTCGGAAGCAAAATGTTTGTTTGTCACTACTTGTTATCTGCAGTTAACATATTAATTTTAGTACGATTCTTCCTTCAGTTCTTTCGTTTAGTGATTATTTATTTATTTCTAATTTAAACCTCATTTAAATAAATAAGTTGTTGAATAGTTTCGTCATTTATGTGAAACAGTTCAAACTGTCCATTCCAATGAATTGATTAACTATGAATCCAAAAGATCCAAAAGACTTTATGTAGCTAAATATTTATTTGTGTCACCACACAAAAGTGTTTACAGATTTGCATATTCATTTTAATATGATTCATCCTTCAGTTTATTCATCCTGCAGTTCATTTATTACTGTATCTTAGCTTTTGGATTCAAAACTTTGGAATCTGTTTGCCGACTATGGCTGTTTGGTTGAAAAAAATATTTTAAACCATTTCAGAGCAAATACGTAAGTAGTGAGATATCAAAAGGCTGAAAAATATAAACATTGAATTTTTATGGCAGCGTCATTCATTCATATTCCCATCTTCTGTACAAAGGCTCTGCACACTTCAGTTGTTTAATTCATGGTGAAAATGTGAGTTAAAAGACATTTCTTCCTCTATGAAGATTTCTCTTTTATGAAAATTTGGCTTGTATGCGCTTGGCTTGCGCTTTCTCATCTTCCCGTCACAATTGATCTCAGTGTTTCACAGTGATACACTGTCAATTTTTGCAACCCATAAAACCATCATTGTATTGCATAAAACCTCTTCATTATTTTGTGCTGAGGCCTGAAATATGAATTTTTGAACAGTTAGGCTGCTAGAGGCAATCCAGTCTGGGTTTTTTTTTTTTTTTGTCTTATTCCTAGTGTATTACACAATCAGGTTCCACAACAAACGATATCCTGCAAAAATACTGTAAAAATAGGGAGCTTTCTCCATAAAGCATCAACTCTTCAGGGGATTTCGGATTCAGACAGATTCCAGGGCTATAGTCACTATAATGAATCTCAATAAAGAGCAATGACTTAGAACGCAACCAGGGAGGGTTGTTTCACCGCCACAGGAGCATCATTTGGATGAGGAAGAATTGTAGAATGTGAAAGCGTGACAGAGATATATAAATGAGAGAGAGCGAGACGGAGAGAAAGACAGAGAACAGCATTGTCAGCATGATTTTAACTACTTAGCTGGGTCACTTACACCTGCTGAATTCATATCCGTGTGTGCTTCCACCTCTCTTATTGGAAACGACACAATGGTGCCAAGCATTGCAGTATAATGTTTTCAGTTTCCATTCTTGCTGATTCGAAACTTTCTCAAATCTGTTGAGGAAATCAGAAATACACCACTGCTAATTATAGGATATTTTAGACGCCTCAGGGGCTTTAACTCTTGGTTGTTGTTGATTATACATAGTATTTATTATAATTATTATTATGTAAAATATTTATTGGTTCAGTGGTTTGGAGGCTGGATGGATTTTTATATAGCAATTCTATCATATACAGTGCACAGCATAAATGAGTACACACCCTCTGAATAAATATAAAAGATGTACTAACTAAATTAGCCAATTTTGTTTAAATGAAGGACTACAGAAATGAGTATTCCCTAGATTTAATTAAGCAAATGTACAATATTCTAGTACTTAGTATGTCCTCCAAAACTTTAAGTATACTGCTCTGACAATTCTTGGCACTGAGTGTACAAGTTCATGACAAATTTTCACATCTGTCCTGTTTATTCCTAGAGGACGACCTCCTTAAATGCCCTGGTCTTTAATGGGGAGTTTTGCTCAGCTCATCTCTGCAGAATCCCCCACAGCTGCTCAAGAGTGTTAGGATTGAGTGAAATACATGTCCATTGAAGGATTTTTACCTTGGGAGAAATAATATCTTCATTGTCATGTTGAAAAAAATGCACAACAATGCAGGAAATGAGAAGAAGGTAGCATCTTCTGTTTCAGTTTTTTGTATTTAATCACACAACGGTGTGTGAATTCATGACAGCATTGATAAAGCACAACTCTCTCACACCTTCAGCACTCATACATCCCTATAGAAGAGCTTTACTACCACTGAATGTCACTGTAGAAACCAGGCACTTCTTACTGTACTCCTCCTCTAGCAACAACATAACATTTTGGAATCACAAAAGTATATATTTTGTAACTATGGGCCTTGGAAGAGGTTAAATGAGTTTATTGTGCTTTGGTTACAGTAGGTAAATCTGGTGGTGACAATAATCATGCATGTCATTTCTGCAGGCTGTGTCGTACTCTGTGAGATAAAGTGTCACTCTTTTCATAGCTTTTGCCGGCTCTGAGACACTTGCATGGTATTTCTCCTTTTTTCTAGCAAAAATTCACTCATCACTAAATGAAAACTTAAAGTGAAGACTTTATTATTTCAGGAGCCTTGACACAAGTTCATTGTTTTTGAATGTCGGTGTTACTTCTGCTATATTTTCACACTTAAAACAACAGTTTGGTATTCCTCTTGTACCATCATCCTCGTTTATGCTAAGAAATAAATCTCCTGGCAGTTTTCTCCCAAGTAGTTCCATTGTTTCCAGCATTAAGTCTGAGCATGATTCTGTAGGCTATATAACACTTTTTAATTGTCAGGAAATTAGTTGTCTTTAAAAATATTTAATATAATTCCCATGACTCTACAGAGAATGGATAGCTGTGATAGGTATATAAAATCATTCTTTTTATTTTTATATACTGTTAAAATTACTGTATAGAATAATTGTATACTCTCTATTTTATACTCTCTATATAATTATATATAAATACATTAAGATTTTATTTATTTTTAAAATAAAATAATTTTTAAAATATGACAGTTTTTATACATTTTTGTATAACTATTCTATGAAATAATTATTTTATATTTATGTTATTAATATATAGATTTTTTTCTTCTCTTATACATATATATATATATATATATATATATATATATATATATATATATAATAAAAATTATACTTTTTTATTATTATTATTGTTATTACTATAATAAAAATATTTTACATGGATTGATATAATAGGTATATAAAATCTTTTGATATTTATATACTATTCAAATTACTGTATAGTAATTTTATACTCTATACTATATACTATATACTATATATACTATATATAAATGTTATAAATAATATGCATGTATTTATTTATTTATTATATAAATAAAATAAAAATGAAATATAAAATTTCTATACAAAATTTTATATTGATATATTACTATTTTATACATTTTTTATAGCTATTCTATGCAATAATTGTTGTATTTATCTTATTAAAATTTCTATTTATATATTACTATAAATACTATAAAAATCACTATATTATATATGTGTACTCTTTTATTTTATGAAATATCATATATAAAATTGTTTATTGTTGTTGTTGTTACTAATAATAATAAAAATATTTTTTTTAATTCCCATGACCCTACAGAGAATGGATAGCTATAATAGGTATATAAAATTATAATTTTTTTTATCTGTATTATATTAAAATGACTACATGTAGCAATTTATACTCAATTTTATACTCTATATTTAGTTAGTTATATTTAGTTTAGTATAAATATTAGAAAAAAATGTTGATTGATTGATTGATTGACTGATTAAATTAAAAAAAAATAATAATAATTTTTATATTTGCAAATTAATCGCACATCAAATTTGGCTGAGAAATTACTCCCAAAAGATAATTTAAAGTCGTTGTTTAAAGCATCAAACAGACATTACAAAAAGTAGCTTTAGCAAGAAATATTTTGTTTGAGAAAATTTATTTCATATACTCTTTTGGACCATGAGGCTAAATAAATGATGACACAATTGTCATTTTTGGGTGGGTGAACTATAACTTTAATAATTTATACAACAGTTCAGTAAATATTGTGTTATATTTATAATATAGTTGATATTGTGTTATATTTTAAACACAATATTATGTATTTTTTTACTCAATTTTGCAGAGAATATATTACCTTTGAAGCCATAGCAGAATTGTTGCGCATCTCCAAGTGTTTCGTTTCTGAATGAATCCGCGTTTTGAACGAACTCCTGAACCAATGATTCAAAAGCCCATTCATAAAGAGAGCCATTTACTTCATTCCTGAACAAATTAGCCATTTGAACGAATCGAAGACATTAACATATTAGAGTATAATTTCATTAACAAAATAATGATAATAAAAATAATAAGAAGAATAAAAATAAAACATTAAATGGATAGTTTAATTCTGTCATCATTTACTCACCCTCATGTCGTTTCAAACATTTCTTTTGTGGTACATGAAAGAAGGTATTTTGAAGACTGTAACAAAGCAGTTTTGGTTACCATGACTTACATCATATGAACAAAAAAAATACTGAGATGTTTCTCAAATTATCTTCTTTTCCATAGTTTACATTTGCAGCCTAAATGTTTATGTGTAATAAATTCTATTTTGAATCAAATAAAATAAATTTTATTAAACAATTTCTTGCTGAAGCTACTTTTTGCAATGTCTGTTTGATGCTTTACACAGCAATTGGGTGTAATTTCTCAGCCAAATTTGTGTGATTAATTTGCGATTAATTAATCAAAACATCATGCAATTAATTTGACTAAAATTTTAATAGACTGACAGCCTTAATATATATATATATATATATATATATATGCTATATTTTTGCATCATTTACAGTGCATCTTATGTCTATTTGCACACTAAAACCGTCTTCAATCATTCTGATAGGATGTGAGCATATCGGCGTCTCTGTACTCGTGCTGCTGGATTTGTTTTATCTTTAATGGGCCGTTAGACAATACCTCAGCTAAGCGCATTAACACCGTGGCAGTTGCTGGGGGATTTGATCATGTTGGAAATGGAGCATAGACACGCTCGCTCTTTCTTTCAGTGCGTGTCTCCCATTCATTGGGCAAAAGGAACATTGTTCCCATACAACAGCCATAAATCTCTCTAGAAGTGGAAAAAGCAGGCTTTTCCTCAAGCAGAAGCAGTGCTAAATGAGTCCCTAGCAAGTTGAGTCCTTATTTTTCTTCTGTCTTATATTATTCCGTCCCATTTTAGCCCTCCTTCCCTTCCCGTCACAGTTCCAGTCCTCATCAAAGGATCCCGAAGGACGTGCATTGTTTCCATTGTGAATGAATGATTAGTTGTTTTATGTGTCTGTGGAGATGTACTCGCTGTCTGTTCAGCCTTTGTGTTCGCAGAGATTTTCATTTCAAGATGCCTCACAAAAGTTTGAGCGGTTTTGCATTGGTGCCGTTCCAAAAGTCAAACAATTTGATTTGATTTTTACTGTAGGCTCAGGTGTACCGTGGTATTCTGAGAAAAAATGTCTTGACACATGTAATCAGTCTCAGTGGAAAGCATGGTGGGTCCCAAACGATACCCGAGATCAGAATTGATTTGGACCTGGAGAGGAGAGGAGAATGCCTAGTTCTGTATCAGATATTGCAGAACGGATTGTAACACAACTTTTGGATAGCCAGAAATCGCTCTAGATGGTATACAACCAATTTAATCTATGAATTGGAGAGAAGTATGCATTTTTGTGATGCGCTGCATGAGCTATCTGATCGATAATACTGTTAGCACTTCTCCAGGCTCAGGCTTTTGAAGTGAAATATCAATCCATCCAGACCCTGAAAAAAAATGTGGGCATATTGCATGAAATGAATTCTTTCTGAAAGTGCTTGTTTTTCAGTAAGGCGAGGGATTAAAGTATGAGGGCTATTGATTTAGGACTTGGTCCAACAAAATATCCATTAGTGATTCAAAGCAAATGTTGAATATCAGAGACTTTGCTTGTCGGAGTTCTTTTCATTTGTCTCATGCCAGCAAACAATGGTAATCTAAAGTAAATGGAGAAAAAATTCATTTAGTTTAAGCCAAAACAGTAGCCAACAACAGAACATTTGAATAAAATTATTTTTCTATAAAATAATGATTGTTATATTTTGGTATTTTTATATATTTATATTTATTTATTCAGTCATTCATAAGCATTTTTTTAAGAATGGTTTGATTTAGCTGTTTATATGTTTATAATGTATTATAATATTATGTATTATAATAATGTATTAATATATAATAATAATAATTTTATATATACTAGTTCATAAAATAAAACAGAGTACACATTATATATATATATATATATATATATATATATATATATATATATATATATATATATATATATATATATATATATATATACATATATATATACATACACATACATACATACATACATACATATATAATTACACTTATTACAATTACATTATTATATTTATTTATTTATTTATTTATTTATTTGTTAATTCATTCATACGTGTTTTGATGATCATTATTTTGATTTTGTAATTATTATTTTTATTATTATCATAAACAACACATTATTAAACTATTTAATTTATTAATTTATTAATATCTCCATCTATCTATCTATCTATAAAATGTAATTTATATATATATATATATATATATATATATATATATATATATATATATATATATATATGTTTAATTATTTATTCATTCATTTATAAGTGTTTTTAGAATGGTTTGATTTTTTATATAATATAATAAATATTCATTTATTCAATTTTTATATGAAAATGTATACATTTTATTTATTTATTATATATTTTTACTTTTTTATATTATATAATAAATAAATATTGATTTAAATATTGATTCTTTCGTACATGTTTTTAGAATGGTTTGATTTAGTATTTTGTATATTAAAATTAATTATTATTATTATTATTATTATTATTATTAATTAAATTTTATATATCTAAACATTTAATTATTTATATTATATAAGCAAATATTTATTTATTTGTTTGTTCATTCGGTCATTCATTCATTTTGTAATTTGCATAAGAAAATGTGTACCTTTTATTTATTAATTCGTGATATATCTGTACTTTTTTTATATTGCATAATAAATATAATAAATGTGATTTATTTATTTGTTCTTTCATGTTTTTAGAATGGTTTGATTTAGTATTCTTATAATTTCATATATATATATATATATATATATATATATATAAACATTTATTTAATTATTTATATTAAGTAAATGTGTTATATTTGTGTAAATGTGTTGAATTATTCATTCATTCTTTGATTTTGTAATTTTATATGAAAATGTGTATATTTTATTAATTTATTATATTTGTACTTTTTACATTATATAACATTATTTTGCATATAATGATATGAGAGCATATATAAAACTATTTATATAAAAATAAAGTACACACACACACACAGAGTAATATAAAACATTTTAAAAATTAATTATTTAAATGTTTTATATTACTCTGTGTGTGTACTTTATTATCATATTATATGCAAAATGATGTATAACTATATTATTGTTATTGTTATTATAGAACATATTTTATATTATATGCAAAATAATGTATAACTATATTATTGTTATTGTTGTTATTATAGAATATATTTTATATAATTTCTGTAAACAGAACTTTTTAAGTTCACAAAGCATCAGAAATACCGTAGCTACAAAAATGGAAGTAAGCGAAAACGATGAACGAAAATCAGGGCTGAATACTTTTTGTACTTAATTGTAAGCAAATTAAAATTAGTGTTTGCTAAATCTTTGTAGGTAACAAATATTGTTCCCTGAAGGTGCTATTATTTCTAGTGGAGTATGCATCAGTTCATGCTTTTTACTAATTTTTGCTAATATTACCCACAACCCCTTGTGACTCAAGCTTTTAAATGTAACCTAAAAGTGAAGTAACAGTTTATTTATATAGCAATTTATATAGCTAAGTGTTAACACTTACATAGAAACAAACAGAACATGAATCAAAGTGCAGTTGTTAAATGTCCCGTTACTGACTTACTTTCTGCTTCCTTAAAAGTATGTACTTTTCCTTGTACACACACTTTAATTGCTTTGTAGAAGTAGCCGATTGGCATTCAGCCCATGTTTGAATGGTGGCTATGAAATTAACAAATGAGAGTAAGTCGATAAGAAAAAGTTATTCTTCCCCCTTGAGCCCATTAAGATGCAATACTAGGTATCAACACTGGGATTTGGAACTGAGCCACATTGTCTTAGAGCTTTCACGGGAAAGACACAATTATCAAACATGAATAATTCATTTTATTGGCTGGCTAATACAGAGCTAAATAACACGCGCTGTCCAAACAGACATTCAGGCGGCCCAAGTGAATGCATCAGAATGATAAAAGATAATGTCATGACATTACAGCTTCGTTATTGTGGGATATATAAGGCCTATGCTTCAGTGCGTGACATTTGTGTTTTATTGACAAATAAAAGTGTTTATATAATAATTTCTTTCTTTCTAATGTTCTAATTTAAGTCTTCACTGTCACATGATCCTTCAGAAATCATTCTAATATGCTGATTTGCTGCTCAAGAAAAATTTCTTGTGTCCAAACGTCTGGTTATCCACATAGATATTATAAATATAATTTAAGCTGGCTTTTCTCTCTGTTGTTGTAGAATGTGTACTACACAAGCTCTCAGCAGCTGCATGTCGGAGGCTTGAGTCCGACCATTGACGACGATGACAACAAGTGCCTGGTGGACGTGAACGGCCGGCCGCGACTGCTGGAATGCAGTTACGCCAGCAACAAGCACATGAAGCTCTCCTGGCTCTTTATTCAGGTATACATTCATTGGAAACAATTAATCATGTGCTCAAGACATTTTTCATGCTGGGTTTGGGTTATTTGGTGCCCTACATCTAAAAGAGTATGATATTGCAGTGGTCAGTTTTTGCTGTCTGCTCCATTTTTTTAATTAAGTGTCATAAACAGTGTTGTTTTAGTATTACTGCGATGCTAATATGGATTTTTTTATATGTATGTTTTTAAATAAGTTTTTATTTTTGTATTTAGTGTTTTTAGTATTTTATATTTAGTATCAAGTTTTTGTAATTTAGTTTTCTTTTATTTATTTTATTTTTTAAATATATCTATAATTTTTATTCTATTTTTATTTCCGTTTAAGTTATTTTAGTACCAGTGGTGTGTGGTGGTGGGGTTTTTTTTTTTAAATCAAATGTAAATTTATGTCCCAGTCGCATTTTCTTGGCCAAATAAACGTTACTTGCACTATCAGAAAAAATAAACATTTCTATTTTATAGTTGTACATTAACAGTGTAATCAATATTCTATTTATTAAAGCCGAATATGAATCTACAACAGCATTTTTATGAGAATAAAGACGAAATACTTAGAGAATAAAGTCGAAATTATGAGAAAAAAGTCGAAATACTACAAGAATAAAGTCAAAATACTTCGAAAATAAAGTTGAAATTACGAGAATGAAGTTGAAATACTGCAAGAATAAAGTTGAAATACTATGAGAAAAAGTCTAAAGTTGAAATACTTCAAAAATAAAGTTGAAATTACGAGAATAAAATTAAAATACTTCAAGAATAAAGTCAAAATACTATGAGAATAAGGTCGAAATACTTCGAAAATAAAGTTGAAATTGCAAGTATAAAGTCAAAATACTTCAAGCATAAAGTCGGAATTACGAGAACAGTCGAAATACTTCAAGAATAAAATTGAAATTACGAGAATAAAGTTGAAATACTGCAAGAATAAAGTCGAAATACTACGAGAAAAAGTCGAAATACTTTCAAAAATAAAGTTGAAATTATGAGAATAAAGTCGAAATACTTCAAGAATAAAGTCGAAATTATGAGAATAAAGTTGAAATACTTCAAAAATAAAGTAAAATTACAAGAATAAAGTCAAAATACTATGAGAATAAAGTCGCAATACTTCAAAAATAAAGTTGAAATTACAAGAATAAAGTCAAAATACTTCAAGAATAAAGTCGAAATTACGAGAATAAAGTTGAAATGCTTCGAGAATAGTCGAAATACTTCAAGAATAAAATTGAAATTACGAGAATAAAGTTGAAATGCTTCGAGAATAGTCGAAATACTTCAAGAATAAAATTGAAATTACGAGAATAAAGTCGAAATACTTCGAAAATAAAATTGAAATTATGAGAATAAAGTCGAAATACTGCGAGAATAAAGTCGAAATACTTCGAAAATAAAGTTGAAATTACAAGAATAAAGTTGAAATACTTCAAGAATAAAATTGAAATTACGAGAATAAAGTTGAAATGCTTCGAGAATAGTCGAAATACTTCAAGAATAAAATTGAAATTACGAGAATAAAGTCGAAATACTTCGAAAATAAAATTGAAATTACGAGAATAAAGTCGAAATACTTCGAAAATAAAATTGAAATTACGAGAATAAAGTTGAAATACTGCGAGAATAAAGTCGAAATACTTCGAAAATAAAGTTGAAATTACGAGAATAAAGTTGAAATACTGCGAGAATAAAGTCGAAATACTTCAAAAATAAAGTCGAAATACTTCAAAAAATAAAGTCGAAATACTTCGAAAATAAAGTTGAAATTACAAGAATAAAGTTGAAATACTTCAAGAATAGAGTCGAAATACTATGAGAATAAATTCGAAATACTTTGAAAATAAAGTTGAAATTACGAGAATAAAGTCGAAATGTTTTGAGAATTAAGGTAAAATATTTTGAGGATAAAGTCAAAATTACGAGAATTACTTTGTAGCAATTACGAGATTAAAGTTATAATATTTTAGCCTATATTGCACATGCAAATGGCCCAGATTGGGAGCACCAGGAGATATTCCAAAGTCTCGGCTTTCAAATTCTGTCAGTTTCATAGCAAAATACAAACAATAAGTCTATTACAATAATGTGCTTTTCACACTCTTTAATGTGGCACGACAGATCGCTGTATCCACCTCAGTTTAAGCAGCATGTGAAACAATCATTTTTCCGATTACAATAATGAGACATTTGTTTCATTAAATTAGGCTGTACATTTTTTTTTCATGCCTTCTGATGTTTCTTTCACTTTTGTCTTGCTATAAACTTGAAACAAAGGGGAAAAACACATTTATAATTTGTATTTCTATAAAATTGACAGAATTTGAAAGCTGAGCTGTTATATTAGAAAGCAACAAAGCACAAAATTATTGCTGTTACTGGGTGGCTGGCACGCTGCAGATATTGAATCCAAGATGCTAAATATGATCATTTACTGTATTATACTGTGAATGTACAGCTTGTGAATAGTCACTTAACGTTATATAGCCTACCTCAAAAAAAACAAAAAAAGACAACAATATAACATATGTTAACGAGTTGGAGTCCACTTCAACCTTTAGAATGTTTTATTGTTTTTAATTAAATACATGTGAGGAATGAAAGATTGGATGCCACAGAAGTTTTTGCGGTGGTGGAATTTTCATAAAGAAAACAGTATAATTTAATGAATTGATTCACATGAATACAGCAATCTGTTCTGCCACATTAAAGAGCTTGAAAAACACATTATTTCATGACACATTGTTTGTATTTCACTATAAAATTGATTTCGAAAGCTGAGACTGTGTTTTATATTTAAAGTACCAAAAGCACAGCTTAGCTAATGCTATTATTGGGGGGCTGGCACACTACAAACAACAAATGCAATCGAAGGCCACTTATACGCAACAATATTCAAATAAACACTGCTGGCCTGCAACTTCTGCTGGTGCTCTCAATCCGGGCCATTTGCATGCGCAATGTAGGCTATACTACCCAAAAATATTATAACGTTAATTTCTATGATTTAAATTCTCGAAACATTTCAACTTTATTCTCAAAACTTTTCAACATAATTCTCGAAATATTTAACATTTATTCTCGTATTATTTCGACTTTATTCTCATAATATTTTGACTTTATTGTCGTAGTATTTCGAACTTCATTCTCGCAATATTTCGACTTCATTCTCAGAATATTTCTACTTTATTCTCAAAGCATTTCGACTTTATTCTCGAAACATTTCTACATTATTCTCGAAATATTTCAAATTTATTCTCGGATTATTTCAACTTTATTCTTGAAATTTTTTAACTTTATTGTCGTAGTATTTCAACATATTTCTTGTAGTATTTTCGACTTTATTCTCGTAATATTTTGACTTTATTCTCAAAATATTTTGACTTTATTCTTGAAATATTTCGACTTTATTCTCGTAATATTTTGACTTTATTCTCAAAACATTTCGACTTTATTCTCAAAACATTTCAACATTATTCTCGAAACATTTATGAATTTATTCTCGTATTATTTAGATTTTTTTCTCGTAATATTTTGACTTTATTCTCAAAAAATTTGACTTTATTCTCAAAATATTTTGACTTTATTCTCGAAACATTTCGACTTTATTCTTGAGACATTTCAACATTATTCTCGAAACATTTCGCCATTATTCTCAAAATATTTTGAATTTATTCTCGTATTATTTCGACTTTATTCTTGAAATATTTTGACTTTATTGTCGTAGTATTTCAACTTTATTCTCGTAATAATTTTACTTTATTCTCGTAATAATTTTACTTTATTCTCGTAATATTTTGACTTTATTGTCGCAGTATTTCAACTTTATTCTTGTATTTTCAACTTTATTCTCGTAATATTACAACTTTAATTTCGTAATCTTAGATGTTTTTGTTTTTTTTTAACGTGGCACTAAACTGCTGTCGTTCATTCTCAATTACCCCCCACCAAACCCACCCCATGCTTTAGGGGGTCTGTTAAAACTCAATGGGCTCAGGGGAGGAGAGAGAGACGCGGACTCCGAACTTTACCTGCTGGTTTTAGTGTTGGACAATGTTTCTCTGGAAAATCAGTGATTTATACACTTTTTAATATTTTTAATATTGGCGTTGTTTTATATTTGTACCATGAATTGTTTTCTCATCCAATATTTTGAGGAGACACTGCCTCCCTTACATCCTCGGAGGAAACGCCCCTATTTAGTACGTCAGATTACATGGAAATGAAACATGTTGCCTTAGCAACTAGCTGAAATAAAATAGGTTTAAGTTAATGCATTTTTAAGGTTTTAGTTGTAGTTATAATAAGATATAATAATCCTGGTCATTAAGAGCTTTACTTTTCCATAGTAGGCCATTATATTCTACACAATCCTCATTACACAGACATCCTTTGCCGCACAGCTCAATTAAAGCCGCTGTCAAAATCGTTCCTTTTTCTGAACAAGTTCTGGCATCATTAAAGTACTAGTTCAAAACTTTCTCCTTAAAATTTGCTGTCAATTTGCAGCATCTGTTGGCCCTCCGGCTGTGTGACTGCATTGGACACTTTCTGGATATCGAGCATTAATAATTCAGAGGTGTGAGTCGTGTGTGTGTGCCGTAAAGCTCTCTTAATTCAATTCTGCATTGTAGCAGACATCTTGATTTCATCCGCGCGTAATATATGCATCTCTATTAAAAGGCAGGTGAATTAATATATGTCACAGCAGGCGGTGTCTTCTAAAAGGTTTAGCTGAAGTGTGCTGGAAATGTCAGAACAGGTTATTAGGAAAGGGTAATGCTGCCCCCTTGGGAGAGATGTCAAAGCAGATGAACAAACACGCGCTATCAGGAAAAGTGTAAGAGTATGAACGATATCAATTCTCACACAACCCCTCGGGACGTGGTTTAATGTCTCACACGGGATAAAGGAAGCCACCTTTTTTCTTCAAGTTGTTTAAAATGGAATCAGGTGGGCCGAATCCATTGTGGCCTTTTAGATGCGATGAATATTTGATGACAAAGCCAGTGAAAGAGTGATCTGGCTCTTAACTCATAGGAGAGCCTCAGAAATGGCTTTAATTAAGTCTTTATCGACTCGCATTGTCTGCTTTTCAGTCTGTAACCAGGATACCGCTTGGCAGGTCTTGAATAAATGCTCCGTTAAGCTTACCTGACATATGTACCCAGCTGAAATACATTATTTAGCTCTTTAGGGCGTTTGGCACCACCGGCAGTCAGTGATTTTATTATTTTAAGGAGGCTGATTTGGAACAGAACATTATTGAAGCAGATGCTGTTTTCCTGTCGGTGACACCTGTTCAGTGATGCATGCCAGATTATTTTATAATTACTGGGGTCTTAATAATACCTGGTTTATAATGTACATGACCACCAAAAATTACAGTTGAGGTCAAAAGTTTACATACACCTTGCAGAATCTGCAAAATGGTAATTATTTTACCAAAATAAGAGGGATCATAGAAAATGCATGTTATTTTTTATTTAGTACTGACCAGAATAAGATATTTCACATAAAAGACGTTTACATATAGTCCACAAGAGAAAACAATAGTTGAATTTATAAAAATGACCCCGTTCAAAGGTTTATGCACACTTGATTCTTAATACTGTGTTGTTACCTGAATGATAATTGTTCATGAGTCCATTGTTTGTCCTAAACAGTTAAACTGCCTGCTGTTCTTCAGAAAAATTCTTCAGGTCCCACAGATTTCTTGGTTTTTCAGCATTTTTGTGTATTTGAACCCGTTCCAACAATGACTGTATGATTTTGAGATCCATCTTTTCACACTGAGGACAACCGAGGGACTCATATGCAAATAATACAGAAGGTTCAAACACTCACTGACGCTCCAGAAGGAAACGCGAGGCATTAAGAGCCAGGGGTGAAAACTTTTGAGCAGAATACATGTGTACATTTTTCTTATTTTCCCTAAATATCACATTTCTTTCATTTAGTACTGCCCTTCAGAAGCTACAGAAGATACTTGCATGTTTCCCAGAAGACAAAATAAGTTAAATTTACCCTGATCTTCAAATTTAAAAAGTTTTCACCCCCCGGCTTTTAATGTTTCCTTCAGAAGCATCAGTGAGTGTTTAAACCTTCTGTAATAGTTGCATATGAGTCCCTCAGTTGTCCTCAGTGTGAAAAGATGGATCTCAAAATCATACAGTCATTGTTGGAAAGGGTTCAAACACATAAAAATGCTGTAAAACCAAAGGATTTGTGGGACCTGAAGGATTTTTCTGAAGAACAGCAGGCAGTTTAACTGTTCAGAACAAACAAGGGATTCATGAACAACTATCACTAAACAAAAAAAAACACAGCTGTGGATCATTCAGGTAACAACACAGTACAAAGAGTCATTTTTATAAATTTAACTATTATTTTCTCTTGTGGACTATATGTAAACATCTTTTATGTGAAGTATCTTATTCAGGTCAGTACTAAATAAAAAAATAACATGCATTTTGTACGATCCCTCTTATTTTGGTAAAACAATTAACATTTTGCAGATTCTCTAAGGGGTATGTACACTTTTGACCTCAACTTTATGTGAAATCATAAAATGTTAGTTCACTCAAAAATGGAAATTCTGTCATTATTTACTCACCCTTGTGTCGTTCCAAACCCGTGAGACCTTCGTTTATATTTAGAACACAAATTAAGATATTTTTGATGAAATCCAAGAGCTTTCTGACACTGCATAGACAGAAACGCAACTGACACATTCAAGGTCCAGAAAGGTAGTAAGAACATCATTAAAATAGTCCATGTGACATCAGTGGTTCAACTGTAATTTTATGAAGCTACGAGAACATTTTTTGTGCACAAAGAAAACAAAAGTAACAACTTTATTCAACAATTTCTTCTCTTCCATGTTAGTCTTCGCCATGCGTTCATGAGAGTAGTTCATAACATTACAGTTGAACCACTGCTATCACATGGACTATTTTAACAATGTCCTTACCACCTTTCTAGGTCTTGAATGTGTCAGTTGCCTTGCTGTCTATGCAGGGTCAGAAAGCTAGCGGTTTTCATTAAAAATATCTTAATTTGTGTTCCGAAGATAAACAAAGGTCTTACAGGTTTGGAATGAAATGAAGGTAATTAATGACAGAATTTTAATTTTTGTTTGAACTTTCCCTTTAATGGTTATTTAATACGAACGACAGATTGAGTCTGAGGGGAAAAACTGTAACTATCACTTTAGTGAGCAGAACAGGTTAAGCAATAACACAAACATTTAACTGAGGCTCAGCAGTGAATTTTCTGCATCATCACTCCAGTCATCAGTGTCACATTATCCTTCAGGAATCATTCTAAAATTCTTATTTGCTTCTGAAAAAACATTTATTATTATTATTATTATTATTATTATTATTATTAATGTTCTAAATTGCCACCTGACCACTTACTACTGTATGAAAGTATTCGACTCAATAATACAGCACAGTGTATAACATTTTGTTTTTTAAATGCTAATTTTGCAGCCATGAAAAGTGAAAAGTGCCATAAAAATAATACAAATATTCCAACTGTGCATCTTCAGTAATATGATTTAGCCTGTGTAGTGAGACATTTGGCGTTTAATACACCCTGGATTTCATACGGTGGCAGATGATTGGACGAGGGCGACACTTTGCCCACGGCCTCCTCTTTCATGTTTCACCTGTCTCTGGAGCCTCCTTCAACACTGTAAGACTCAGAATCCTTCAGGCTCTTCTTCAGAAGCAACCACTTCAGGAACATCACTTTCCTTTTGACATTGTTCTGAAAGGCTTTGGGCTTTGGTGGTGGATTTCACACTGTATTTACTGAGTGAAAGAAGTATGTTTCTTCAGGTGTAAGTGTCACTTTGATTTCTCACTTGGATTTGGCATTAGAAGGACAAAGGGATTTTAAGATTCATGAATAACATTATCTCATTTCCGAGGAGAAATGTCATTTTATGTCATTGTTCTCTCATTTTGATGTGTGTTGTGTCTTTCAGGGAGGCTCCATTCAGAATAGAAAGTCGAAGCGTTGTTTGGAATTGGTGGAAAGTGCCGAAGTGGATCATGGATATCAACTCGCTCTTCAACAGTGCAGCAGCCAAAAATGGACAATTACAAACATATTGCCTGGGAAAGTTCTATAGGCGTGGTGTCTTACGAGATGTATCACTGGATATGTAGTGGACTGAGATACAGTGTCCCTTTACACTTTGGGAAGGGTGCTGTTCTGTTATTTAACACTGTAAACATCTTCATGTCTTGTGTCGGACCTCAAAACCAACATGTCAAACATTTAATTTTGGTCAAAAAAAAGAGATGGCTGAGAGACACTGCTACTTAAAGGGATAGTTCACCCAAAAATGAAAATTCTGTCGTTATTTATTCACCTCTTTCATTCTTTCAGTGAACTGTCTCTTTAAATGTCCTGCTGTATGACTCATGTGTATTTAAGCATTTAGTAGTTTTGCTACTGTGTAGCACAAATTTAAAATGTTTTTTTCTCAGGTTTGTGAATGATGACTGTGATTATTTGATGTGGGAAAAAATATTTTATAAATGTAAATAATCTTTATAAAAAAAATAATAAAGACTTTTAACTCATCGTTCTTGAATTTTACATTTGACCATCTAAATTAACCATCTAAAGCTGGTTGAAACATCAAAGTATGGACAGTCTCTATTCATACAGTTTCTCTGTTCATATAAAGAAAGTTCTGCCATTCACCAAAATTAAAGCTCCACATTCTCAGCTGAGTCAAATTCATTTCTGCTTGTGGGAAAATCTCCTATTTTCTGTCTTCTCATCTCCTGTGGGACAAAACCATCATTTTAATCAAAGTCAGCAACACTTGACATCCTCACAGAGCTCTGAGCTATCCAAATCCCTCAAATCTCTCAAACGCAGACACGCGCATTGCTTTAACAAGGAACAACAGTTTCAGAAGTCGTTCTGTCATTTCTGTTTGCTAGGAAAAAAAAAACGGTGGAAAACATTGGAATGGTTAGAACCCTAAAGAGAGGGATTGTTGTTTGTTATATTTAAACCACTGAAGTATTTTTTTTTATTTACGGTGTTTAAACAATTCACAAACTCTAAGCATCTTCTTGACAATCTCTTGGAAAAGCAACGTGCAAAAGCTACATCCCCTGAGATGGGAAATCTAAATGAGTTTTAGAAGTGCATTTGTCAGGAAGTCTCCAATATACCTGAATCCTTGAAATTGCTTGTATTGATTTAAAAAACAAAGCGAAAAAACACATCCAAACTGAGACGGATCGTATGAAACAATTTCTCATCTTCCTTCTATTTCTGCACGTCCACACCTGTCAGATATACAGTTTTCCTCCTGAGATGATAAAACTCCTATTTCGACTGACCTTCTCAGGGGCAAAATGAACATCTTTTATGTTGGGAAACAAAATGGTTGGAAATATTATAAGAGCTTCTCAGCCTGGAGTGGAAATGGAACACAATAATGTTTAAAAAAAAATGTATGAATGATATGAGTGAATGCAGTTTGGTGCTTTTAAAATGTTTCATATTTGTGAGGGAACAAAGGGTTTACTATTCTATTATTCAACATTTTTAGACTGTAAAGCTGTAAAACGATAACATTGCAGTCTGTCGTGACTACAAACCATAACGTATGGCCTTGATGATGACACAGTGGAAAATCCTCTCCCTGTCCTGCTGTATTTTACTGCTGAGTAACCAGAAGAATTAATTTAGCAGTATAAATTCTGGCCATGATCATTAATCAAAGGTATTAAGGCGGAACTGTCCCCGCTTCACTGTCTCATTGATGAGAGTATTAGGAGTGTGAGAAGCCCAGAGCTTTTCGAGAGCTTGTTATCAGGCCTGGAAAGTGTTGGGTTAGCACTTCTGAACCTCATAATCCCACAGGCTGAGAAGCCAAACCCTCTGACTTATTAAATTACTCTGTTCTCTTAAGGACCTTCCACTATCTGCTAGTGCTTCTACACAAAGTGTTGTGTAAGTTGAGAAAGCAATTAGAACACTGAACATGGGGAAAATTAGTTTATCTCAATATTGTTGCAGTGTTCGTTGTGTTGCTAGGTCGATTGACTCGTATCTCGTAAGAGGCTGTCACATGTACTGTCGTTCGGCGAATAGGAAATGCAGCTGCAAGCAATAATTAAGTGGCCAAGCACTACAGAAACAAGCATCAGACAAACTGCAGCAATGAGTAACTGAAGCAATTTTAAGATGATTTTAGTTAAAATGGTTGAACAATTGTAAATATAACCACTAGTAATATGATTTAATGGCTTATCACTTTTGAACAATAGGTGGCGCTGTTATCAAATTGATGTGGTGTGTTCTGTGTGAGGTGACAATGGCAGATACAAAGTTTGGTGTCAATATGTCAAAGCTTTGTAGAGATACAGCCTCAGATGCAGTTTGGTATCTTTCCAGCAAATTCGTTGATGCGTTAAATGAAAACTGTTTTGTATATTGACACAAAATCCAGCATGGTCTGAAGATGATCCGAGACAAATTTGGTGAAGATCGGACCAACGGTCTAGGAGGAGTTCGAAAAAGTAGGTTTTCAACATTAATCAAAGAAATATATTAAGACCAGTTTCATTACAATAGGCTAATGTAAACAAAAGTTATTAGCATTTTTAAAAATTTCTTTATAACTTTTGACCACAAGGGTCAACCATGTTTGGTCTCCAAATTAAGCCTCTTGAAGCACTGACATTTTCCTCCGACTGTTTCTGGAAGATTCAAAACTTGAAGTGTGTTGAAAACAGCGCAATCTGGTGGTTTGTAAAAAATAAAGAAGCCAAAAGCCTATGAAAGGAAACATCGTCGGACGAAACATTCGCCACACATTCTACAGATCGTCTCATATTACCTGCACAAATATAAGTCTAACAGTGTGTGTTTGTTTGTTGAATTTCTGTCTCTGAAAAATTCATTTACCCATTAAACTGTGGCATTAAATGCTAGTACGAATATCTATATGATGTAATAGAAGAATAATGTACACACTAAGTGCATATAGCAAATATTTAATTTTCCTGAAATTATTTGTATATTTCATATTACTTGTATGACTGGGTATTTAAAAATATAAATGAATAAGTAAGATATGTGAGTTCGAACTGACACACAAAGTGAATCGCGCACGGGACTGGAGAGAAAGTGAGGCTTCGTTTGTCACTGGTTTCCTGATTTCTGTGTTAACAAACACAAGCCTCAAATTGAGGCTTCATCAGGCACACCCCTTAAAGGAACATTCCACTTTTATTGAAAATAGGCTCATTTTACCGTTTTCGAATCCATTCAGTTGATCTCCGGATCTGGCGGTAGCACTTTTAGCATAGCTTAGCATAGATCATTGAATCTGATTAGACTGATAGCATCTCGCTCAAAAATGACCATATATAATGACGATATTTTTCCTATTTAAAACTTGACTCTTCTGTAGTTACATCGTGTACTAAGACTGACGGAAAATGAAAAGTTGCCATTTTCTAGGCTGATATGACTGATGAACTATACTCTCATTCCGGCGTAATAATCAAGGCATTTTGCTGCCGTACCATGGGTGCAGCAGGCGCAATGATATTACGCAGCGCCTGAAAGTGACCGGCACTAAGTTTGTGTAGATGCAGAGTTGCAGAGTTGACGGCTGTGTAATGTCATTGCGCCTGCTGCACTCATGGTACGGCAGCAAAGTTCCTTGATTATTACGCCGGAATGAGAGTATAGTTCCTATCCATATCGACCTAGAAAATCACAACTTTTCATTTTCCGTCCGTTTTAGTACATGATGTAACTACAGAAGAGTCAAGTTTTAAATGCGAAAAATATCGAAACTCTTTGGTAATTTTTGAGCGAGATGCTAAAGGTCTAATCGGATTAAATGATCTATGCTAAGCTATGCTAAAAGTGCTACCGCCAGACCCGAAGTTTGGCTGAATGGATTCAAAAACTGTAAAACTCAACTGTTTAACTCTAGGGGAGTTGGAAAATGAGCCTATTTTCAAAAAAAAAAAGTGGAGTGTTCCTTTAACACAACTTACACACACTCCGATGCCTCGGTTCAATGTCACATCACTACCCTGACTGCACATGTACATCTCAGAGACGTCTATTTGACATCTGCATTTACATCTGCATTTACATCTGCAAGACATCGCGAGATGTAGTTTGCTCATCTGCAATACATCTATTGGGCGTTTCCTATCAGATGTCAAATAGACGTCTATTAGATGTCTTTAAGATGTTTATGATTTAGAATGTATGTAAAACTAAGTTAGAGACTCTAAATGTGCTATGGTTAATGTTGAGACTGTCCTCTATTTTTGTGCCAAATTTCACAAACAAGCAGTTCTATGGGCTGCCATACACTTCCAGATGGCAAGAAGAATAAGAGTGCCAACAAATGCAAATGCTTCAGTACTTGGTCCCTAATTAACGCGATCGAGAATTTCACATAAGAACGAAAGATTACAACAACGGGTATTCGCAACAGGTTCAAGCTGATCATGCAAATTCACTTTGTTGATCAACAGAAAGCTGTTTAGTTTGAAAGTGTTTCCTGAGTTATGCTTTATACATCGCTATACTATTGACAATAAACAATGGACTGCCTGCAAAATTTCACTAATACCGCACCTTAATGGTCTACGTTTGTCCAACACACCACCATTAGAAACCATATAAAAGAGCATAAAAATATATTCTCTCAGAAACACTATATAGTAACTTTAGTTAAGAACATTAGCTAACATTACTACCTCATATAATGCTTAGCAGATCATTAGCAAATGTTCATTTAGTTCAAAATGGCGTGAAAATGTAAGAACACTTTTAATATCTTATTCATGTACTCACTGTAGTGTTTTAATTGACCCCCAGGAGGCTGAAAACTCTGGGTTTAATGATTGTTTATAGGTCTGTGTTTTATAATGTGTTTTAACATGTATTCTTAATGTAAACAAAGATGTTTTCTATTGAACAGACAGTTCAGTAAGAGATCTGAAGTTCTTAAATTCAGCTGCTGAATTAAATGAGGTAAAAGCGCATCGTTTTTAATTCTCTTTCACGGGCGAGAAATTACCCATCTGGTCCACTCAGACATTTCAAGAAGCATATTGCTGTTCGTTTTTATATATTCCGCTATTGGCACCATCTGCATTAGTAGAAACTGAGACAAAGGGAAATAATGACAGTTCACACAATCATATGTTGCTCAGCGTTCCTGCTGTGGTGGATAATGGAGCAGAAAAGAGTTCAAGCTTGATTAAATGGATTCACTAGCAACTGTGAAACTATTTCTGAAGGATGCTGGCTGGAAATCGCAACAGAAGGCAATAGCAAAATTGTCTAATTGCCATCAGTTGACAGAGAACAAATTGTTTTAGTTGAAAAGACCACACCAGAGATCTGCAAGTAGACATTGTTGGCCCTGTTTAATATGAAGATAAAAATCACAGCCGAAGGCAAGAGCCCTTAGGCTCAGACAGACGTTTGCATAACTAACTTAAGGTTTGTCTCTTTTTATGCATTCAACACATTTTCCAACCATAGAGTACACAAGGAATGTGTTATTTCAGCAGTAATTAAGGTTAACCAACCTATAAAAGTCAAACAAGGTAAATGTAATTGATATTTTATTCATAGCAAACCTTGAATATCCTATAATTCATGAGTTGTCTTTGATTTTTTTTTAATCAAGTAACACATTTTAAACTTCATTTACAATTCATTTTCTGTTTTCCTTGTGATCAGCTTTAAGGTCCCAGACACAGAAGTAAACATTTTCAGAAGAGCAAGCGGGTATAGCCAGATTTAACATGGCTAAGGAAATCAATTCATTCAATGCAACGAAGAGCACACCTACCCACAATGCCGTCTATCCTGACTTTGGCCTGAAACGGGTTTGTTTCATTTGACATGCTTGGCAGGTCAGTGAACTGAGGTCTTTGGTTCTCACAAGCTTCCTCCCAGCTTTCACTCCCGCATCAGCTCAAAAACTAAAAAATATTGACAAGAAACGGCTTTGAGTTTGGCCCTGTAGGGATATTGGGGGAATGGGAACACAAACATGGCATGGCCAATGCTGCCTCCTCCATATCCCCGAGTAAACCTCGCCTGCCTTAAGCGAGAGCCTCAACAACAAATGCCAAAGGAATGATCCCCTGATAAAACTCTGGACAAGTCTTGAGAATATCAGCTAGATGAATAACCAGAGCTGCACTTAAGACCCTTCAAGAATAGCTCTCAAATCAAGAGGGCAGTTTTGAGGAGGATCCAGCCACCTCTGGAAATCAGAAGGTTGGTCAGATGCTTGACTTTTGCTTGAGTCTGTTGTTTGTGTGAATGAGGCTTCTGAGAGACACTCAAAATCACAGGCCTAGCAAAATGGCTAATATAGAACCTTCTTGTTTACACTATATTTTACACGATATTTTGTTTACAATACTTCACAGAGAGTTTCTCCACTCATAGAAGCTTCTGCCTATGATTTAAGTCTCAGCTTGTTTCACAACAAGAACTTGAAAGTTATGTTTTATGTTTGTTTTTGGGGGTTTTTCCACAGATGCAAGAGTTCGTATCTTTTTTTAGTATCTAACATACAATTCACTGGCGACATCTGCTGTTTATGAATAGCTTCTCCGGTTGGTTTTCTATCTTACAATACGTTAGGCAGGAGCGCCACACACTGTTTTTAAGATATTATTTCGTGTAATGAGGCATAAAATGTTACAAATGTTAAATATTTATTAATAATAACAATAATAAAATGCGTGTGACGCAAAAGAAAAACTGTCGTTATTCTACAGTTCTAAATCTAAATCAATGACTCACTGCCAACTGAAATATTATTATTTGTGACCCTGTAGCACAAAACCAGTCTTAAGTATCACGGGTATATTTGTAGCAATAGCCAAAAATACATTGTATGGGTCAAAATTATCCATTTTTCTTTTATGCCAAAAATCATTAGAGTAAAGATCATGTTCCATGAAGATATTTTGTAAATTTCCTTCCTTAAAAATATCAAAACGGCGAGTTTCTCAATATTTTGAATTTTTTTTTTTTTTTTTTTTTTTTTTTGCAACCTCAGATTCCAGATTATCAAACAGTTGTATCTCGGCTAAATATTGTCCTATCCTAACAAACCATACATCAATGGAAAGCTTATTTATTCAGCTTTGTGATATGTACGTGATATAAATGTATCTTTTTATAAATGTATAAAAAGGTGTATGATGTAAAAATCTCACTTTCAAAAAATTGACCCTTATGACTGGTTTTGTAGTCTAGGGTCACATTTTTATTAGTAGTAATAGCCTAGTAGTAGTTTGGATTATTAATTTTTTATATTAATATACATTTTTCGTATTATTACATATTTCGTATTATTAGTTTTATTATTATTATTATTATTATTATTATTATTATTATTATTATTATTACTTTGATCAGAGCAACAACACGTGATTATTGTTATATTACAAAATATCTACAAAACTAATCTATAAAGCAATTTGCCTTCGGAACCATCTCACGAATGTAAAAGATCAGGGGACACGTTTGCAGACGTGCAAGTTCAGCGCTTCCGGTTCACTGTTGGCGTCTGTCAAACGGGTGAAGCAAGTTTAGTTTTTATCCGTACAGCTCTCTTCGGATATGTCTTATGCATTGAGGACACTTGCCACTGGAGTTTTTAGCGTGCAGAGATCTGTGACCGTCCTGCCACTCTTGCGTCCCGTGAGCGCCGTGAAAATCGGAGGGCAACAGCGGAGCCGCAGCGATGGAGTGAAGGGCAGTGAGAGTCAGCCGTTTGACGAGTCCCTCCTTGAGTTTCTTGTGTGTCCACTGTCCAAAAAAACCCTGAGGTATGATTGTTTATCATGCATAATATTATTATCTTATGGTGGGATGTACAGTAGTTATATAACAGTGATGTTATAACGTTACACTACCAGTCAAAAGTTTTTGAACAGTAAGATTTTTAATGTTTTTAAAAGTCTCTTCTGCTCACCAAGCCTGCAGTTGTTTGATCCAAATACAGCAAAATCAGTAATATTCTGAAATATTTTTACTATTTAAAATAACTGCTTTCTATTTTATGTTTTAAAATGTAACTTATGACTGTGATCAAAGCTGAATTTTCAGCATCATTACTCCAGTCTCACATAATCCTTCCGAAATCATTCTAATATGCTGATTTGATGTTCAAGAATAATAGTATTATTATTATCAATATTTAAAACGGTTAGGTACGTTTTTTCAGGTTTCTTTGATGAATAGAAAGATCCACAGATCAGCATTTATCTGAAATAAAAAGCTTTTGTAACATACATTATACCATTCAAAAACTTGAAGTCAGTACATTTTTATTTATTTATTTATTTATTTATTTTTGGGGATAGAAATTAATACTTTTATTTTAGCAAGGATGCTTTTAAATTGATCAAAAGTGATGATAAAGATATTTATAATGTTATTAGAAATTACATTTCAGATAAATGCTGTTCATCTGAACTTTCTGTTCATCAAAGAATATAATAGTTTTTTTGTTTTGTTTTTCTGAGCAACAAAAATGAATGATTTCTGAAGGATCATGTGACTGGGGTAATGATGCTATTTTTGAAATCACTGGAATAAATTACATTTTAAAACATATTCAAATAGAAAACAATTATTTCAAAATTTTACTGTTTTTGCTGGACCTTGGGATTAAATAAGTACAGATTTGGTGAGCTGAAAAGATTTCTTTAAAAACTTTTGACTGGTAGTGCAGTGGATAATTTCCATTACAAACTTTTACCTTTTACATCATAGTTACTATTTTTAATAATTTATGACTCTTTTTTTATTATTAATTCAACTTTTATTATTATTAACAAATATTATTTTAATTTTGCATAATAATTAAACTAATATTAAATGCTATTTCCAAAAAAAAAAAAAGCTACAAAAATGCTACAAAACATCTGAAAGACTTTCTGCTTTATATAAGGAGATCCTATATATTTAGTATGGTTTTATAATAACTGTACATTTATGCATGAACTGTTCAGATTATCATTATCAAAAATATTAATACATGTCTTCACTTCTGAATTTTTTCAAGGTACGACAAAAAGAGCAACGAATTAATAAACGAAGAGCTTGGTATCGCATATCCCATCGTTGATGGTATTCCTAACATGATCCCACAAGATGCAAGAATGATCCATAAGAGCGGCTCGACTGAAAAACCCACCGAATCTTGAGTTTATAAAGCAAATTATTTGTTTTCTGTCACTATGTTTTTCTCCCTGTCAACAGTGACTGTTCTTGTCCCTCTGATATCATTGTCTGGACTGTTTTACTCAGCAACCGTGGATGAAAATTTTCCTCAAGGCTGCACTAGTGCAAGCAGTGTGTGTTTTTATAGCCTGCTGTTGCCAGTAACAATTCCTGTGTATGTTTTCTTTCACCTTTGGAAGTGGATGGGAATCAAGCTGTTTAGGCACAATTAAGACGGTAGTTTTATTGTTTTCCACATAACAAGAGACTAATTT
Organism: Cirrhinus mrigala; assembly: GCA_036247105.1. Classification (NCBI taxonomy): domain Eukaryota; kingdom Metazoa; phylum Chordata; class Actinopteri; order Cypriniformes; family Cyprinidae; genus Cirrhinus; species Cirrhinus mrigala. The sequence continues at coordinate 14,228,910 of CM070031.1, read as the reverse complement.
AATTGTACAAATGTTATGAACAGTACTTGCTTTGTAAACACAGTGAAGATTCATATTTAAGAACATTGAATAAACATCAAAGCAAAAAATGTAAAATATAGAATAAAACTGCAGATAACAAGGTTTTGTCTTTTTCATGGAAGTGCACAGAACTGCTTTTCATTGTGAATTTGTAACATCCTAGCTTAGTCTGATTTTACTTCTTTGTTTTCTTCTCAACACTTTCCGTGAGCTTCATCAAAGGGCACATGGGTTTCGGTGAATCTTCACCCTTCACCTTAAAAAAGAAAGACTCATTTAAGCGAGTCTGGATGACCTTCAGCTGAAGCAGATCACCTTTAGCCTTGGGCGCCGTATCGCCGTCTTCACTCGATGTGTCTGATATCTTCAGCTTGGGCGGTTTCACAGAATCTACAGATGATTGTTTTGGGCCGTGCAGTTGTCTTGTTCTGTTCGGCAGGCTCAGGTCTACCGGATCCTCCATGCTTTCGGATGTGTTCTGCTGCTGCTGAAACCTTAGAGAGGTGGAGAGTGCTGGTAAGGTAAAGAAGTTTTCGGTTTGAGTGGTTGCTTCAGCTGTCGACCTTTGTGAGTGGTTCTCTAGCGCCTTCACAGCAGTGGCTTCGCTGCAGCTTGAGCCGCTGGAGATCTCCACGTTTGGATCCAAGAATGATTTCTGTGTAATAAACAGGTCTTGGCTGTTCATTTCCTCAGCTGTGTTGGATTCCAAGCTGCTTTCACCAACAAGCTGCTTCTTTCTGAATTCCTCAACGTTTGTCTTCGCGGCTTGGCTCTGCTCAGGTGGCAAGTTGAAAATGACTCTCTTTTTACGTTTCGCGCTTCTGTAACACTCCTTCTCGGTTGAATGTGGTGTCTCCTGATCGGGGGCGATGCAGATAACTGGCTGAATTCTGTGCGTGTCTTTGGGTTGTTTAGGCTGTTTATTTAATTTAGGTTGCTGGAAGTCTTCCTTCGGTTTGCTTTTCTTCTTTGGCTTTTTTCTTTTTGTAGTGTCTTGCAGTTGTGTAAACACTGCCTCATGGCAGCTATCATGAAACAAGAAGTCAGGCACACTCTTTTTGCTCTTATCCTTTTTTTCCTTTTTTGTTTTCTTGTTTTTGTGTTTCTTGGATGCTTTAAGAGCAATGGGAATATTCTTCGTTGTTGAGAGGGAAGCCATTTCTTCTACAAAATAAAAGAGTAACAAAAAAGCACATAAGTTATATTACCAATTCTTATTATCAATGTTAAAAACAGTTATACAACTTAATATTTTACTGGAAATGGTGCTAGCTTTTTTTAAGGATTCTTTGAATGTGCAGCAGAACTGTTTCTGACATTGATGATTAAAAAATGTTTCTTGAGCACCAAATCATCATACTAAAATGATTTCTGACCATGTGACATTGAAGACTGGAGTAATGATGAAAATTCAATTTTACCATCAAAGGAATAAATTGCATTTTAAAATCTATTTAAATATAAACAGTAGTTCTAAATTGTAGTAATATTTCACATTACATTTTTTACTGTAGTTTTGATCAAATAAATGCAGCCTTGATTTCTTTCAATCTTAACTATTCCAAACTTTTGACCAGCAGTGTATGTACAGATATGCCAAACCGTATAAATTTAAATATGTATTTACATAATGTGTATCTGGGGCTACAGTTTAAAGTTTACATACACATATTGCAGAATCTGCAAAATGTTCATTATTTTACCAAAATAAGAGGGATCATACAAAATGCATGTTATTTTTTATTTAGTACTGACCTGAATAAGATATTTCACATAAAAGACATTTCCATATAGTCCACAGGAGAAAATAATGGTTTAATTTATAAAATAAAAATTACCCTGTTTAAAAGTTTACATACAGTTGATTCTTAATACCATGTTTTTACCTGAATGATCCACAGCTGTTTTTTTGTTTAGTGATAGTTGTTCATGAGTCCCTTGTTTGTCCTGAGCAGTTAAACTGCCTGCTGTTCTTCAGAAAAATTCCTCAGGTCCCACAAATTCTTTGGTTTTTCAGCATTTTTGTGTATTTGAACCCTTTTCAACAATGACTGTATAATTTTGAGATCCATCTTTTCACACTGAGGACAACTGAGAGACTCATATGCAACTATTACAGATAGTTCAAACGCTCACTGATGCTTCAGAAGGAAACATGATGCATTAAAAGCCGGGGGGTGAAAACTTTTTAAATTTGAAGATCGGGGTAATTTTAACTTATTTTGTCTTCTGGGAAACATGTAAGTATCTTCTGTAGCTTCTGAAGGGCAGTACAATATTTAGGCAAAATAAGAAAAATGTACAGGTCTTCATTCTGTTTAAAAGTTTTCAAAAGTTTCCGTTTTGAACGGGGTCATTTTTATAAATTCAACTATTGTTTTCTCTTGTGGACTATATGTAAACATCTTTTATGTGAAATATCTTATTCTGGTCAGAACTAAATAAAAAAATAACATGCATTTTCTACGATCCCTCTTAATTTGGTAAAACAATTACCATTTTGCAGATTCTGCAAGGTGTATGTAAACTTTTAACCTCAACTGTAATTTTTGGTGGTCATGTACGTTATAAACCAGGTATTATTAAGACCCCAGTAATTAAAAAATAATCTGGCATGCATCATTGAACAGGAAAACAGCATCTGCTTCAATAATGTTCTGTTCCAAATCAGCCTCCTTAAAATAATAAAATCACTGACTGCCGGTGGTGCCAAACGCCCTAAAGAGCTAAATAATGTATTTCAGCTGGGTACATTTGTCAGGTAAGCTTAACGGAGGATTTATTCACGACCTGCCAAGCGGTATCCTGGTTACAGACTGAAAAGCAGACAATGTTAGTCGATAAAGACTTTTTGTTTGTTTTTCAGCATTTTCAGCATTTTTGTGTATTTGAACCCTTTCCAATAATAAGTGTATGATTTTGAGGTCCATTTTTTCTAAAGGATGCAACTATTACAGAAGGTTCAAACACTCACTGAAGCTCCAGAAGGAAAAACAATGCATTAAGAGCAGGGGGTGAAAACTTTGACACAGAATGTGAACATTTTTCTTATTTTGCCCAAATGTCATTTTTTTCATTTAGTACTGTCCTTCAGAAGCTGCAGAAGATACTTCCCATGTTTCCCCGAACACAAAATAAGTAAAATTTACCATCAGTGAGCATTTGAACCTTCTGTAATAGTTGCATATGAGTCCCTCAGTTGTCCTTAGTGTGACAAAAATGCCAAAGAATTTGTGGGACCTGAAGGATAAACAGCGGGCAGTTTAACTGTATGTAACTATATGTAAATGTCTTTTATGTGAAATATCTTATTCAGGCCAGTACTAAATAAAAAAAAAACAACATGCATTTTATAAGATGACTCTTATTTTGGTAAAATAATTAACATTTTGCAGATTCAGCAAGCTGTATGTAAACTTTTGACTTCAATTGTATATGCATGCATGCTTAATATACCTAGTGCAATGCAACAAACCATTATGTAATCTGATGGACAAAAACCTGAAGTTGTAGTATAATTGTTAGTGGATACTTACATGCCTCACCAGAGTGAAATGTCCTATTAGTCCTGTTTCTTTCTCCCACTAACACCTGTTAAGGTGATAAAATGCATTTAATCCACATGTTTGGAATCTTACTTTTTCAACTATGTTTCAAATCTTGTGTAACTCTTACCTGATTTAGCTGGTCACCTTTTCTCTCAGCCAGGACCTTAAAAGTTCAAGTCAGGACAAATGTAACAGTAATGAGGAGAGCATACTTGTGGTTGCATCTGTTGAGAAACATTGTAGCTCAAGTTGAATGCGACAGTTTAACACTTTGCGACTAAATGTCTGAAAAGTACATTTCGTTTAAAAGTATTTAATGTATTTTGGTGTTTTGGCCCTTAACCAAAAGGAAAACGGTCATGTACTTACCTATTTTGCTAATTGACGAAATACACCCTCGTATTTTTGCGCCAATTACAGCTTAAGTGCATTGCCGACTGCGCATGCTCTGTAAGTGTCGACATTTTCGAGCATCTAATAAATTCTTTAAAAAATATAATATTAAATACATTTTAAGAACAAATGAAGTATACAGACAATTAGTGCTAAGAAAAACTATTCGAAGTGGTGTGTACTAAAAATGTGCCGTTTCATAAATCACGCCGTTACTGTGACGACGAAGAGCTACGTAACCTTCATTCATGAATAAGCATCAGTCCTCTGTGCGTCACTCGGCTTGTCAGGCAACTATTTTCACTGCTGGAGAAATCCCTTTCTCACATAAAGGGCGCTTTATGTAGCTTTTCTTGTAAGGAATGGCTTCCGTGGTCTATCACGTCAGCAAAGAGTAGCTAAAATGATTTTTACTGCCATTCTTTTTACGGTCCAGTGGGAATATCGCATGTGAACCTGCATTAAATGTTACTAATGTCTTTCCGCTCCTTAAACGGTGTCTTTGAAGCCACGTACGGTTGAATCAACCAGCGTCACTAGTTGAAACAAGGTCATCAAGTTCAAGGTTTATTCGTATAAGAAAAGACATAAATTTGGTTTCCCAAAATCTGTTTAAAATACATTTATATTGTTTGTGTGCTTGCTACAATGTTGTAATATTTATTGTGATTTTACATGATTTATTTTTTTTTTTCTGTGAATTATATTGCATACTGCACTTTCTTTGTATATTAGCACAATGCATTATTTATTTTCTGTTTGGTTGGTATAGTACATTGCACACTGTACATTTTTTGTGTTTATACTATGTATCATAGCTGTGAATACAAAAATACAGGTCTAAACCTGTCTGTATTCTATTCTGTTCTGTTTTATTTTATTTTATTCTATTTTAATTTGTTCTAATACACTGCACATTGTACATCATTTGTTTGTGCTATGTATCATAGCTGTAAATTCAAAAATACACACCAAATCTGTCTCTATTCTATTCTATTCTATTCTATTGTAATACAATACAATGGTACAGATTCTGTTTATATATTGAATCATAGCTATAAATGCAAAAATACATGCCAGATGTGTCTAGATTCTGTTCTATTCTGTATTCTATTTTATTCTATTCTATTCTATTCTATTCTATTTTATTCTATTCTAATATGTTGTACATTGTACACATTTCATGTCTTTGTACTATGTATAATAGTAGTAAAAAAAAAATACATGCCAGGCCTGTCTCTCTTCTATTCTATTCTATTCTATTCTATTCTATTCTATTGTAATTCATTGCACATTGAACATATTTTCTGTCTTTATACTATGTATCATAGCATTAAATACAAAAATACCTGCCACACCTGTCTCTATTCTATTCTGTTCTATTCTGTTCTATTCTATTCTATTCTACTCTATTCTATTTCAAAACACTGCCCATTATACTTAATTTCTGTTGTACTATGTATTATAGCTGTAAATACAAAAATGCATGCCAGACCTGTCTACATGCTATTCTATTCTATTCTATTGTAATACATTGCACATTGTACATATTTTCTGTCTTTATACTATGTATCATAGCAGTAAATACAAAAATACATGTCAAACCTGTCTCTATTCTATTCTATTCTATTCTATTCTATCTTTTCCTGTTCTGTTCCATTCTTCCAAACATCAAACATTTTTTCCAATAAAAAAACAAATTCTGTTGTATTTATTTTAATGTGGTACATCAAAAAAAAAAAAAAAAACAACAACAACAGTAAAATCACTATAAAATAATGTTACACATATTACATTTTCTAAAATATGACTATAAATCTTAAAATGTTTCAATATTTAATGATAATACTCTCTTTTTAAGATTAGAATATTTCACCTGCTGTCAGATCCTATCAGGTGCTAGCTATTAACATTTATCACTATTCATTTCGGTCATGAAATGATGTATTCAAGTCAGCTCATGTAATATAATAATTTTACCACTCAATAAACCTTGAGAAAAACCAAAAGTAGCCACATGGTGGCACTTAATAGAGACTCAATTCACTGTGTCACAAGGACCTGCATGGCTTTTACACCCATGGCATGATTGCATTGGATGTCCTTAGGTGACTTGATATCTCCCCCTAAATTCTCCTGAATAATCATGTGTAGTGGTAACACAAACTGCCGATGACATGACCTGCATTGATGAAGCATGAGGTAATGAGAACTACAGTTCTGGGGTTGAAAGGTCCCTCCTCTTGCCACCAAAGGGTCTAAATACTGCTGAGGATTGTTAGGACTGTGCTAGGGATCTCATGCAAGGGTCAAAGGTCTATTTGTTTGGTGGGTGTCATCTAAACAGGCCATGCTCACTTCAGTCCATACACAGTGCTGCAAAAGACCAGGATGGGGTCAAACATCTTCAACACGCGAATCTGGTATGTAAACAACTTGAATTGCTTGCCACCTGCGAAGTTTGTTTTACAGAATGCCAGAGGATGAAACAGTAGCTCATGGACAGGTGCAATGCACAAGATGCAGTGAACATCTCTAGAATAAGCAGTATTGGATACAGCTTGCATGCACTTTGCTGGTTATTGCATTAAAATGCAGATATTGGGTGACGATCTTGTACTCTGTAATTTACAGACTGATGCAATGCTTATTGCCTTGGATGTCATCGGACTGCTTGCTCCCTGTCGTCATACCCCGTTTCTTCTCGAGTCAGAAGCCCATAGCTTGGAGAGAAACCCTAACCACACCACGAGGTAAGATCTACGAGTCAGACCTGTTTAGGTACTCAAACACACTCTCTGTGTCATGACATAGCCATTCCTGGGCTACATTTAGAAAACTTCGCTCATAGTTACCTAATCTGTCATCCAGTGGCCATAAAAGTAGGACAGAGCTGTCCACCTCCCCGGGTGCCCCTCTGGACACCTGTGACTGCAGCAGGTTCTCGGCTGGATGACCACCTGATAGAGAAAACATGTAGCAGCTTGTTACAATTTATTTGAATGTGTGCTTTTTCTGTACAATTTCAGAGGAAATCCGGAAAAGTTTTTATTGATCCAGATAGATGCAATAGTTATTTCAGAAAATTCAAAATTGTATTCTATATTTGTCTATCTATCTATTAGTCTCTTGCATATTAGTCTGTTATTGTCTGTTATTGTATGTATGTATATATATATTAATATATTGTAATATATTGTCTGTTATTGTATGTATATTGTATATTATATATATATATATATGTGTGTGTGTGTGTGTATAAAAAAATATATATACACATAACTTAATATGTAGGGTTATAGCAGGGTTTTGTATGCATGTATATACATATAAAATCTATATATCTATATATCAATATAAATCATTTATGCAGCCTTTCCTCATGTTAAAGTGTTATCCAAACATGTAGATCATAATAAAATCATTCAAATCAAAGGCAGCAAAAAGTTTCCTAAAATTACAATTATACTAGATCATTTAATATAATATAATATAATATTAGAAAAATCATTAGGATATTAAGTAAAGGTCATGTTCCATTAATACATTTTATAAATTTTCTACTGTAAATATATGAAAACTTAATTTTTCATTAGTAATATGCATTGCTAAGTGCTTCATTTGGACAACTTCAAAGGTGATATTCTCAATATTTTAATTTTTTTCCACCCTCAGATTCCAGATTTTCAAATAGTTGTATCTCAACCAAACATTGTCCTATCCTAATAAACCATACATCAATAGAAATCTTCAGATGATGTATAAATCTCAATTTTAAAAAAATTGACCCTTTTGACTGGTTTTGTGGTCCAGGGTCACAAATTATGTATGTATGTATGTATGTATGTATATATATAATAAATAATCTGTATATTGCCAAACATGTAGATCATAGTAAAGTCATACAAAATCATACACAGGCAGCAAACAGTTCGCTAAAATTACAATTATAATATAACATTTTATTTAATAAATATATATATATAAAAAAAATATAATATTAAAAAAATAAATTTGCTACCTTTTTTTTCTGAGTATTTTATTACATCTATTTGTTCGTGTAATTTTTTGGTTGAGGTAGGTAGCCTAAGAAAAACGCACCACCACACACAGAAGTTCAAATTCAGGGGTGGGTTTTCAAGTGAAGGTAACGAGGGTTGAATTATTGGAGGTGTTGTCACACGCATTCTTCATCACGGCACGGGGTGACATCATCACTAATAATGAAGGCGGCTCATCAATGGACGCGTTGCTATAAAAGGAGCTCACCCTGTGAACTGTGAACCAACACTAACTGATAGGCTGATGCACGAACTCCTGCAACCTGTTACTCAATACCAAGTGGTGAGTTGAGCATTTAATAAATTATATTGCTGTTTTATTTTAAAATATTACATTTTTTGTTTTAATCTTCGCGATATTTAGTTCTATATAGTAATTTTGTAAAACGGTTATAAAATTATGATTAGCTACCATAAACGCATTTATTTTTAATTCACAGATTCATAAAATGGTTTTCATCAATCTTGGACTTTTGGAGAAAACAGTTCTACTTTTCTTCATCTGCATATTATTCTGTTCAACACATGCAGATAGCAAGCCACTTAGGTAAGTACATTAATATATATATTTTTTTAAATTCAGAAACATTTTTTTTATGTATTAAAATGTTTTTTCCCCTCTCTCATCAAAAGCAAAAGGGCTATCAATGAAGTCCAGCTTATGCACAACCTCGGGGTGCATAAACATGTGGAACTGAGGCAAGACTGGCTCCAGATGAAACTGCAGGAAATCCACACGGCCTCGAAGAAAAACGAAGAGAAAACAGCACTTGTTCCAGATATTATTCCAAAACTGAAGAATCTAAATCCAAGGGAAGCTGAAGATATCATTGCAGTTCTGGAAAGTCTTATGAACCCATCGTAAAAACAGAATTTGATTAATGTGAACTCAGGGACTGAAGTCAAGCCATTCTGTTCAGCCTTAAAAATTGCATTACCAATATTTATTTTTTTCTGTACATAATTAATTTATATTTTTTTACGTAGTTTCCATCAGTTTTTAGCGGCTAAGCCGTGACAGCTCAAAGCTCTCTTATGTATTTATTCATTAACGTAGGCTAAATCTTTTACACTGAACCCAGAAAAAAGTAAACGAGCAGTCGGACCAAATGTTTCTTAAGAAAAGAAAATAGAGAAAAGTCATTTTTGAGTGTCTTCTGTCTATGATGACAATATAAAATAAACATTTTAAAAAAATAATTGTTCACTGTTGTGTTAAAAGTCTCAAACCACGCACCTTATATTTATGTTATTTAGGCATAAATTCATTTAACCTGCTCTTTAAATTTATTTCTACTTCTATTTTTGTTTTTATTCCATTTTTTGTATGTTAAGATTATTTCAATACACCCTCTGTATGCTATTTTTGTATCGCTCCTTTTATGGCAGCATTATCTCAAAAGCAGCGTGTTCACCCACAGCAGCTGATTGTACGCAAGATGGTTTCTATGGCGACGTCCCGCGTGTTCTCGCGATATTCGGCTTAGTTAACTTATCTCCTTGGTTAGCCATGTAGCATCCTCAGATCTGTCAACATTGTATCCCATCGTGAATAGTGAAGGAATAAGCTGAAGTGAATTCATGCTAGCTATTAACTTCTGGCTGAAAGTTCAAACGTACACATTGCGGAGAAAGTTCAACGTTAAGCAGAGACAGGTGAGAGATCGTCTGTGTTTGTTTAGCGCTCACTTTTTAACGCTAACTAATAAGCTAACTATATAGCTTGGTGAATCAGGTTACCTAGGTTGGAGTACTTGGTCGGTTTTGGAAACTATATTTGATAATAGCTCAACAAATGTTTAAACGAACACTTGTAAAATTGTACTTCTAACGTACTGATAGCATTTCATAATCGAAACCCGAAGGATCATATGGCTTATTTTTTCTTAAATAATAATAACAACAATAATAGTAATAATAAAATATTTTTTATATACAGAATAGTAAAGCAAAAAAACGGTCCAATTGCAATTGTCCATTAGAAAAAATTTCCAGTACAACATATTCTTGTAAACATTATGCAATATCCATCAGGGCTCTAGGAATCAAATTTATATACAAAAATCTTGCAGGATTCTTACTTTATCCAGTTAAATCTCATATGATGATTAGACGATTTTTATTTCATGTTATTAGGATTTTTTTTTTTTTTTCAAAATTATTTTTGAAATTATCACACAGAATTCGATTTTGTTAACCCTTTATAATAACTTTAATTAATAAATCATTAACCGACATATATAATGCTTAACAGATCATTAGTTAATATATATTCAAATAGCCAAAAACATGAGATAATGTGCTTGTTTACTAGTTAAACATATTAAACATTACCTAATGATTAACATAATTATTTCATATAAATTAAAATGCTTACAAATATCATTCAACTTTTAATTCACATGATTATTAGTTTGGGTACTGCAAAAACAAACAAATAATTAATAAATGATTTGTTAAGATGTGATAATAGTAGAAGTCTACTCAACAAACAAAGACCAAATATATGACCTTTACAGACTGTGATTATGAGATAATGAATATCCTAACATTAATTGTTTGTGAAGTGCTTAAAATGACTAATTAACAAATTTTGTTCACAGCATCTGTAAAAAAAAAAAAAAAAAAAAGAGCATTGGATAATATGTGAACAGATGTTTAATGACAATTGTTAGCATTCAAAAGTACACAAAAATAAACTTTTAATCATTTTATAATTTCTATTAAAATCATTTGAAAAAGTGCATGATTGCATGAATTGAAAGTTGAATGACATCTGTAAGCATTAACTAATGATCCAGCATTTACCATTGTATAATGTTTGTTAATGATTTATTAATGAAGCTATTAATAATTGTATAACATCTGTTAAAATCATACATTATCATATGAATTGAAAGTTTAATGATATTTGTAAGCATTTAATTTTACATTAAATAATTATTATATGTCTAGCTATCTGTTGTTAATATATTATCTAATGATCTGTTAATCATTATGTAATAATGATGTAATAGTTTGCTAATGATTTATTTATGAACCTTATTATAAAGTGTTACCTAGATGTTAATCAAACCACAGTTACATTTTTTTTTTTGTGCAACTTATTTGTGCACATAAAATCTTGCATACAATTATGCAGTTTGACAAAAGAAAGTAATAATTTAAAAGCATCATAAGTGTTGGCAACAGATGGAATGAAAACATTGTTTCAATTCTTTTTCCTCTGCTAGGATATGAGATCTGAAGGCGTACAGGTCCAGTAATATCAGCTCTCTTGAGATGGCAGGACGCTCCATCTCTTATGACAGCCACTCTAGCGATTCAGAAAATTGGGATCAAAGGACGACGTGTCGGTCTAGGAGGATCTGCAGACACTTAAGGTAACACTGGATAATAACTGAGATTCCCAGTCATAGGAGTGTCCACCTGCTGCATTGATTTTCTGTAAAACACTGTACCATCAGACACATTTGGAGTATGTGGATGTGAAATTTCTTTTACAGTCAAATTCATTGTGGTTCACTCCAAATGCTAAATCCGTTATTTATATAGGTTATATATATTTTTATTACCTGAAAAAAATAAGATTATATTCTTAAATAGAATCTCTGAGTGTTTATTACTATATCTAATAAATAAATATCTATTGAATTTAGACTCTTTAATATTATAGTAATGTTCTAACTGACAAGGTTTCCTGTATAGTTTGCAGCATTAGTTGAGAGATTGTTTCTTTACAGTTGTTTTTATATGTACTTTTATCTGATGAATACCCATATGAATTGAGCTGGTTGTTTCGGTATGTATACTTATTTCTGTCCACCTCATTCTTCAACGTAGAAGTAAGCCTATGGGCGAGACTTCCAGTTCATTAGCTGCTACAGGGAAATAACAAGAAGAATAACAACATGCAGTAAACAGTAAAACTGTTTGCACTACAAACCAGTGTGTTCATAATTAAGAAGTGCTATTAAATGCACTGTACTTCTATCCCTCACAGCCTAGCTTTCAAATTAAATATGGCCACATGATAAGGGCACTTATGAGCATCTGAATGAACTATTTAACCCCCAGCTTAAGCCTGGAATACACTATGTGATTTTTTTTGCCCCATTTTTTCACTGATTTACAGTCTGGAGAAGATAATGCTAGTTGCCAAAAGTCAGAGCCAGTCTGCAGATTTGTCTACACAACAGAAAATCATGTAATGTATGACGGTCACAGACTTTTTTTTAGACTCGGATTCCATCCATCTGGAGGATATCAAACATGTTTTATGTTTTTAGCCAATTTTAGAATACATGTTGTTTTTATATGACAGTCCTCTCTTAGCAACAAGGCACAAGTTTCTGCAGGAGTTTGTTGTGATCGGAACAACTTGGAAGTCTGGTAGTGTATGATCCTCAATCGTGTAGTGTATGATGGCCACATGGGAATAAATGAATATAAAAATAAATAAATGAATGCATACAAAAAAATTAAATTAAGGAATAAGTAAATATAAGTTAAAAATTAAAATACATGTAAAAAAAAATTTAGATAATAATAAAGAAAGAAGTTAAAAAAAATTCAAGATTAAATTTTATTACAAATGTATTATATTTGTTTTATCAAATCATTTATTCCTTTATCTATCTGTCTATCTATCTGTCTATCTATAAATAATTATAATAATAATAATAATAATAATAATTTAATAATCTAATAATAAATAAATATAAAAATAAATAAACGCATAAATATAAAATAAATGAATGCATCAAAAAATTATATAAAATTAAAAACATAAATTAAAGAAGTAAATGAAAGTTAAAAATAAATGTAAAAATAAACACAAAAAATAATAAATAAGTTAATACAAAATAAATTCAAGATTAAATTTTGATACAAATGAATTACATTTGTTTTATCAGATAATTTATTCCTTTATTTATTTTCTATCCATCTGTCTATCCATCTATCTATCCATCTATCCATCTATCTATCATCTATACGAATAAATAAATCTGGAAATAAATACACATGGTAATAAATAAATATGAAAATGAATAAAGGCTTAAATGTAAAATAAATGAATGTATTAAAAATGTATATAAAATAATTACAAATATAAATTAAAGAATAAGTAAATAAAAGTTAAAAATAAAAAGTGTAAAAATAAATACAGAAAATAATAAGTTAATACAAAATAAATTCAAGATTAAATTATTACAAATGAATTACATTTGTTTTTATCAAATCATTTATTCCTTTGTTTATCTATCAACCTACCTACCTATCTATCTATCTATCTATCTATCTATCTATCTATCTAAATGAATAAATAAATCTGGAATTAAATGCACATGGGAATTAATAAATATAAAAATAAATAAACGCATAAATATAAAATAAATGAATGCATAAAAATTTAATATAAAATAATTAAAGATATAAATTAAAGAATAAGTAAATAAAAGTTAAAAAAAAAGTAAGAATAAATGCAGAAAATAATTAATAAAGTTAATAAAAAATAAATTCAAAAATTTTTTTTTTTTTTTTTTTTTTTTTACAAATGAATTATCTATCTATCTATCTATCTATCTAACTATCTATCTTCAGGTTTGGTCCTCCATAAATGTACAACCTGTTCGCTTTTGTGTGTCAGCGCCACCTGCTGGCCATTAAGATATTAACAGCTTGTCAGTATGTAGTCGGAAACAATGGCCATAAAAGCTTTTGTTTATGAATGAAAGGAAGGGTAGAAAAGCACATCTTAAGACATGCTTTTAAGTACATTTTCATCTTTTTATTATTGTATTTAATTATCTAGTCCGCCACAAGCACACCTTTTATGGTCAAGGATAACGTCAAAGGTTATAAAATGATAACGCTGATGTCAAATACAGCGGTTGATCTGAATTCACGGCAGATTACGCATTACAGCCCCCTTTTTTTCTTTACCTTTACATTAGCTTTGTACTATATTCAGAATAGAAGGTCATTCTAAGAAGTCTTGTATAACGCTTTTAACACTCGGTTGCGGAGAGGTTCACCGGGTTCATTTTACCATCGGCATGACTGCCGCACACCTTCCCATCACGCCGTCTCTTTCATCAGCCTATTGTGTTATCGTGCATGAGCGAATCTACAGTATCAGGAGATGTTATAAGGGTCGGCCTACGTCATCGAGGCAGCCTCCGCGTGCCACAGTAGCGGAAAAAGCGGCCAGCCATTCATGCTCGGGCGTGCGTCTCCGTCAGGTTACTATGCTACCGTCCTACAGTGTGTCGCGCCGATGCTACCTGAGGGCGTCCTTTCTTTCCAAACAGCAGCATTTGGAGGCTGTCTTCGCAGCGAACAAGTTACACCGGAGTGCGCGCATTATGCTGAAGTTTGAAAGTAATGCCCGAGGATGCTGCTAAGTCGCCTGGCAAGCCCTCGTTGTGCGAAGGAGCGCGCGTCCTTTGTGCGTTCATTCATCAGCTGCTGCCCTGCTGCTTTGTTTTAAAGACAGGCGGGTACGTACAAGCGCTTCACTGTGTGAATGAGTCTTGAAAGAGGGGTGTTTGGCTTAAGAAAGTCCTAAGGATATAAGAAAACGCTTAAGTTTTATTACCGATGCAGTTCCCTCATTAAATATTCTGTCGTATAGAAATGAGTTGTATGCGTCATTTGAACGCGTATCTGCAGGCAGTGCGCTTCAGGAACGCATTGTCTTGCTGTTTAACATTAGAGGAGCAGTGTCAGCAGTGTGCTGAATTATTGATGCTACTTTCTCTGTAAGTAACACAACGGATTGTGAGCCCTTATAGTAACTTGGAAACAAAAGTCAAGTCAAAAATGCACTTGTGTTTTTGTCTTCTTTTATTCGTGCTGGTTGATATTCAGATGGACTGATCTTCAGTCGGCTCGTCTTGTCAAGAATCTGATCTTGTCCCCTGAGGGGTCCGGAGACACCACAGACATGCCGTCGTTTCAATTCGTTGTGGGCTACTTCTGCCTGGCACATTTCTGGGCTGATGCAATAGAGAAGCAAAACATGATCTTGACTTTAGACTCTTGACTTTATATAGGAGTCGTGCATGTGATTGGCAGTGGATCTGGGAAATGATCTGTACTGGGAAGCTGAATGAGGCCGTCTTGTGTGCTGAATGAATTTCTGTGAGCTGCTTAGGGAGTCATCAGACTGCTCAGATGGTACTTAAAGGGTGCAGCTGAAGTTCAGGTTTCACCATTGCATTAATGGCTGGGATCTTGGCAGCTAAAATATCAATCAGATAGCAAGCGTGAGGAAGCGGCTGAGAAGTGTTGGTAGTACAGTGGTTTGCATAGTGTTTTTAGTTTTTTTTTTAACAGCTGAAACATGTTTTTTTTTTTTTTAAAGAGTGTGTTAAATAATATTCAAAACCGTTGTTTTAACAGTTTTTTTTTTTTACACCATTACACAATATGCTACATTGCATTATGAGTTGTTTTATTTTAATTATTCTGTTTTACACAAATAATATTTGGAGTATAGCAATAAAAAATAGGTAGTTTATATATAACATAATTTTATATTATTTATAATTTTATGTCAATATTAGTATAATATTTTGTAATAGCAATAATAAAAATAACAATTATCAATAATAAACTGATACTACTACTAATAATAATGTTAATAATAATATTATTCTTAATATTATTTGAGACATTATATTATTTTATATACTACATTGTATTATAAGTTGTTTTATTTAAATTATTTATGTTTTATGCAATAAAATAACATTTGGAGTATATTTTATATATATATATATATATATCATTTTAAATAGTTCCAATATTAGTATTAATAATATTTAGTAATTATCATTTTTATTGTTTGATACTATAATAATAATAGTAATAATAATAAGTATAATCTTTCATATGATCTAAGCCATTATATTATTTTATATGCTACATTGTATTATAAGTTGTTTAATTTTAATTATTTATTGATTATGTTTTACGCAATAAAAT
Organism: Cirrhinus mrigala; assembly: GCA_036247105.1. Lineage (NCBI taxonomy): Eukaryota > Metazoa > Chordata > Actinopteri > Cypriniformes > Cyprinidae > Cirrhinus > Cirrhinus mrigala. The sequence goes on along the minus strand of CM070031.1, from coordinate 14,212,895 downwards.
AACATTTGGAGTATATTTTATACATGATATATAATTTTAAATTGTTTCAATATTAGTATTATTAATATTTTGTAATTATAATTTTTATGGTTTAATTGATACTATAATAATAACAGTAATAATGACTATTCTTAATATTGTTTAAGCCTTTATGCTACTTAATTGACTAAATTATGTTAAGCATTTTGTGAACTGTTCATAAGTCTCATTTTATTTTTTATTTGATCATATCAATAATTTTTCAAACAATACATAAAACAAAAGACTTAATCTGTGAACACCTTTGTTTCCTATCAAATACACAGCGTGTAACTCTTTAGAGACCCACCACCGGGTGCCATCTGTCGGAAATTTCTAGATTAAATACAGTGTTAGTATCTGTAAAATGGCCAATCTGTGTCTGATAGGGACTATAAAGGTCACGTTAGACTTTGCGCTTCGTTCCATTTTTTCACTTGCAAAGAAGTTTTGGGTTTTACTGTGTAAAGCTCTGCATCAGGTGGGAAAACTCGCTGCAAAACAGATGCAGCACAACTTATTGAATTTGTAGCTGCTGTTGAATATGGCAGTGCTGTGGGCTCTGGTCACGCTCTGGTTAGTTAATGGGGTCACAAAGCTTTTTGGCTGGTGCAGTCATGAGAGTCGAAATAAATCGAGGGGTCCATATTGGACAGCACTTTCGCCGGAATAAAACAAGCCCTATTTCCAGCCTATTTATCATTTATTCAAACAGAATATTCTGCCTGTGCACGCTTCAGTGGACCCTTTATGTTTTTCAGTGCAGGGGAAGAAAAAGGCGTACCGGCTCTGTGCGAAGACCACAAAAACTGTGTTTTTAACTGTGTTTTCTGCTTTGGTCTGTAGACTGAAGCTGCACTCCAGTCTCCTTGCTTCAAGGGCATCTGTCTTGTAATGATCCTGTTTCAGCCCCCTGGGGAATGAGCATTAATGCAAGAAAAAATTTAACAGCACCTGGTCTGGGCATAAGCAGTCTGGAGGCTTTAAATGATGTCTGGGTTTATAAAGGATTTATTTATATTTTATAGCATTATGTATTTTTTATTGTTACTGTCAGAGTTGTAATAGCTAATAATAGTAAATAAATCTAACTAGCTTGTTACTTGAAATAAAATAAAGTATTAAGAAACATTAGTTCAAGTGAGCATTTCTCATTTTAATTTAGTTAAACTTGACATTTCAAATGAATTAATACTAAAATTGAAATAAAAAATAATAAAAACCGTACAGAAATATATATATATATAAAAAACCTATATAAATTACAAAAAAATAAAATAAAAATATTTTTTATGTAATTTAATTTTAAAAATGCTTTTAGTCAGTGCGGTTTTATGTTATAATACAAAATGGAAGAGACCAGGGCTAGTTTTGTGAATGTTTCTCTATGTGGGTTTATTTCAGATTTTTTTTTTTGTCCTGGATTTCTAAATTAAATGATAAGAAGTATTGAATTTTTAATGTAGGCCATCGTCTGAAAGGATTAGGTTAAAATTAAACCCCAGTCACTTTTTCTCACAGGCACGGCACGTGAGGCGAATAAAATAAAAACAAATGAGTTTGAATCATCTGTGATTACACGGGTCAATACAGTGGCTTGTTGACAGATGAGGCTGTGCTGAAAGTGAACCTGCGCTGCTGTTCTTTTGTTTCATGCTGCAGGTTTGCAGGAAACAGTGAGAAATTGCGCTTTGCTGTCATCACACATCCTGCACTCAGCATCTCTTTTAGAGCCCCGAGTTCATGTAAGTTTATTGTAGGCGCTCGGCGAGTCCCTCACGTTGCGGAGATGCACTCGAACCAGCCCTCCCTCACTAGTCGAATGCTCACGTGTGTTTCTGACTGTGTGTTGGCTTTTCCCGGCAGTGGTCAGCCGCGTGGAGCTCAGCTGGAGGGTGAGCTGGTGAATATGAGCCTGCACGGAGCCAGTGGAGGAGGAGGAGGCCCCCTGGACCACTCTCGGGAGAGACGGCGCTCTGGAGATCGCTCCAGGGATTCTTCACACGAGAGAGGCGAAGGACAGCTGACCCCCTGCATCAGAAACGTCACCTCACCCATACGCCAGCACCTCAGCGGTGAGCTTTGTGTTGCTCGTTCTGTATCATTTAAACACTGTCAAATCTTTCAGAAAACATTATTTCAATATTAATCATACACTACCAGTCAAAAGTTTTTGAACAGTAAGATTTTTAATGTTTTTTAAAGAAGTTCTGCTCACCAAGCCTGTTTATTTAATCCAAAGTACAGCAAAAAAAGTACAATGTAAAAAAAATAAAATACTATTTAAAATAACTGCTTTCTATTTGAATATATTTTAAAATGTAATTTATTCCTGGGATCAAAGCTAAATTTTCAGCATCATTACTCCAGTCTTCAGTGTCACAGGATCCTTCAGAAATCATTCTAATATGCTGATTTGATGTTCAAGAAACCTTTTTATTATTATTATTATTATTATTATAAATTTTTTTAAACAGTTGAGTGCATTTTAGGATACTTTTTGATGAATAGAAAGATCCAAAGATCAGAATTTATCTGAAGTAAAAAGCATTCGTAACATATTATAAAATAATTATAGAAATTATATTTTATTTAGCAAGGATGCTTTAAATTGATCAAAAGTGATGATAAAGACATTTATAATGTTACAAAATATTTCTATTTCAGATAAGTGTTATTCTTCTGGACTTTCTATTCATCAAAGAAACCTAAAAAATTCTACTAAGCTGTTTTCAACATAATAATAATAATAAATGCTTTTTGAGCAGCAACTCAGAATATTAGAATGATTTCTGAAGGATCATGTGACTAGAGTAATGATGCTAAAAAATCAGCTTTGAAATCAAAGAGAGAAATTACATATTAAAATATTTTAAACGGTCAAAATATTTCAAAATTGTACTATTTTTTGCTGTACTTTGGATCAAATAAATGCAGGCTTGGTGAGCAAAAAAGACTTCTTTAAGCATTAAAAATAAAAAATCTAAAAAACTTGACTGGTAATGTATATTCATATTAATTGGTTGTATTTATATCATTAACATATAATATAACATATAACATATAACATATAATATATTTAAAATTACTATAAATCTTAACGGATAATGAATATTGTATATGCAGTAATTGTATTATATGTATAATAACAAAATATTTATTTATTTATTTATTTATAAATGAAAGTTTGTGGTCAGTCAGATTGTTTTTTTTTTTTTTTTTTTTATGTTTTTGATCAGTGTACTTGATCAAGTCATTAATGTTGTGAAATATTATTACATTTTAAAATAACTGTTTTCTATTTCAATGTTTTTTAAAATGTCATTTATTCCTGTGATGGCAAAGCTGTATTTTCAGCAGTTTAGTCTTCAGTGTCACATGATCCTTCAGAAAACATTCTAATATGCTGATTTGACATGCAAAAAAAAAAAACCCTTATGTTATTATTATTGATCTTGAAAATAGTTATGCTGCTTAATATTTTTGTGGAAACTGTTACTTTTTTTTTAGGATTACTTGATAAAGTTTAAAGAAAAAAATATTTTAATAAAATAATTTAATAATATTTTAAAAATAATTGATTCATTTTTGATTAAGACCTTCGGAACACAAATTAAGACATTTTTTTATGAAATCTGAGAGCTTTCTGACAAAGAAAACAAAAATAACAACTTTATTCAATGCCAGCAGCACCACATGCATGCCTTGTGAAACAGGCGGACACAGGCGAGAGAAAAAAAGGGTTAAACAAAGTTGTTATTTTTGTTATCTTTGCACACAAAAAAATTATTCTTGTAGCTTTATAAAATTACGGTTAAACCACTGATGTCACATGGACTATTTAATGACAGAATTGTCATTTTTGGGTGAACTATCCCTTTAAGACCTTAAGCTGCAACCTCAAGCTGCAAACTGATATTGCTTCACTTGACTACTGTTTAACTTCCATGTTGATTCCTCAGATCGTGAACGAGATTCAGGCTGCTCATCACGCTCCACGAGTCCCCGGCCTCAGAAAGCATGCACCTCCAGCCTGTTCTATGGCGACCCTCATGGCAAAACCCACAGTTCCGACATGATCTACGTGTGCGAAAATGTCAAGGAGGGCCCTCGCAGTTTGAGGACTGCGGAGCGAGTCACTCTGATTGTAGACAACACACGTTTTGTGGTCGACCCATCCATCTTCACCGCCCAACCCAACACCATGCTCGGCAGGTAGGAAGAACTTCGGTCACGTCTTGTTCATTATTGCTTCGTCAGAATCATTTGCTTTGACATATAGTGTCAGTTTTTTAATAAATAAATGGTGGGTGTTGTTTTGAAGGATGTTTGGATCTGGACGGGAACACAACTTCACGCGTCCTAATGAAAAGGGAGAGTATGAGGTTGCTGAGGGAATCAGCTCCACCGTGTTCAGAGCCATTTTGGTGAGTGCACCATGCTTTAAAAGCTTTATTGAGGTTTTAAATATCTCTTTGGCCTAGTGCACCGCATATTGATTAAGTGCCGGATTAGACTGCAGTATCAAAATTCACATGACTTCAGCACAAAGCGCACTGTTTTGTTAAAGCCTATTGCAGATGTATTTCTCATAGAGAAATGCCAACTCGGCAGAACGCTGTCTGTTTTTTTTTGGTTTCCTTTATTATCTTCAGAGTCAGTGCCACCATGTTTTGTCTTCTTTTTCTGCCTGATCACATTACTAATCTTGAAATCAATTCATATTTAATAAAACAGATAGTCCTGATCCTGGATGATTAATGGTTTTGCAGGGCTTTTATATTATGAATATACATATCTTTGAATTTTCAAGATCCGCTAGTTGTCTGAAGAAGACTTATTCATCTTCACCACAAATAATCAGATGGATCATTCGGACGTTAGATTTTGTTACGCACATACTGAAGTGCGTGTTTTCATCCTCTTCCGCCTCTATATATGAGGACATGAAACATAATCTCTAGAACTGCTCTGAGAGTCACTTCATGAGATTTTTGCAGGGTTTTTTTTGAAAAAAGCTATTGTCATATATACAAACAGAAACTTAAAGGTTTTCACAGCAACCCGTCAAAATAAAAGTTCGGTTTAACTTGAAGAAACTGTGACAGAAATATATTACTCAATGTAATGATATTAATACTACTAATAATATAATTATTACAATAACAGTTGTTATTATTATTATTATTATTATTATTTAAGAAACATTAACAGTGGATATTTATTATGTATACTTAAATACACACACATACATGTATATATTAAGGCAACATGTTAAATTTATATATATATATACTATATAAATTACATACAAGTATAAATATATGAACCATTCAGATGCAAAAGCCTCTAAATCCATCTGACGTCTTTACAAAATACATTTTTATTAGGCTCCGATGTATAGGTTTCTACCTAAGTACCGGTAATTCTGATTGGGTTGAGGCTGGGATTTTAGTGAGTTTGAAGTATTTGATGGACGTATAATATGTGTCAAAAGCATTCACTCAGTATCATTTTCTCATTTTTGACCGAGATGGCTTTTAGGGGGTTTTGCATCTGAACTCTTCATATATACATAAAAATATATTTTTTTAAATATATACTTAAGTGTATTTATATATACATAGTAAATATACAGAGTACACACACATATAGTATGCAAACATAAAGGTTTATTTTGAATGCGATTAATCGTTTTGCAGCCCTAATTTTTTTTTGTTAAACTTTTAATAAATTGCATTTAAATTGTGTATGTTTCATGATTTCAATTAACTTGACATGCTTTTTGATTACATTTTTTTTATTTAATCATTAAAACTAGTCTAGAAAAAATTAAACGGAAAAAAAAACCTGAATCCAAAAAAATAATTACATCTAAAAAATATATTATAAATTTATTATATTATATTTAAATAATTAAATCTGAAAAATAAATAAATAAATATATATATATATATATAGAGAGAGAGAGAGAGAGAGAGAGAGAGAGAGAGAGAGAGAGAAATTGTAGCTTTAGATAGAAATATTTTATTTGATTCAACATAAAATTTATTACACATAAACATTTAGGCTGCAATCGTTGGTTCACATGATTCGTTCAAAACGTGGATTCATTCAGAAACTAAACACTGCTGTGTTGCTCGGAGACGCGCAACAATTCTGCTATGACTTCAAAGTAAATATGTTCTCTGTAAAATTGAAAAACACATAATATTGTTTAAAATTTAACACAATATCAGACTTTTTTACTGAACTGTTGTATAAAATCACATTTAAGCTTGTGATAGATCGAGACAAAATCAGCCCTCGTGTCATATTGCTCTTGCTGCCCATGTGATATATGTGACCCTGGACCACAAAACCAATCTTAAGTCGCTGGGGTATATTTGTAGCAATAGCCAAAAATACATTGTATGAGTCAAAATTATTGATTTTTATTTCATGCCAAAAATCATTAGGAATTTAAGTAATGATCGTGTTCCATAAAGATATTTTGTAAATTTCTTACTGTAAATATATAAAAATGTAATTTTTGATTAGTAATATGCATTGTTAAGAACTTCATTTGGACAACTTTAAAGGAGATTTTCTCAATATTTAGATTTTTTTGCACCCTCAGATTCCAGATTTTCAAATAGTTGTATCTCGGCCAAAATTCTAACATACCATACATCAATGGAAAACTTATTTATTCAGCTTTTAGATGAAGTAAAAATCTCAATTTGGACAAATTGACCCTTATGACTGGTTTTGTGGTTTAGGGTCACGTATATAAATATGAAGCAACAACTAATACGGTAGCATTTTTGCCCCACTACCTTGAATTTTAGGGAATAACTGCATTTATGGAGTTGTTGCCCTTCAGTATATTTGTGGGGCCATTGCATTAACTGCATTGAAATATTGTAATTTTCTAGTTGACGTTTTGTATACAACAGTGCTTAATTTAAAAAAAAAATTGGAAAAATTGGAAAAATTTGGCATTTGTTACAAACCCATCTCTGCGGCATTGAAAGGGTTAAAGCTTCTAGCGTGAGGCTCAGCTCAGTGGAAAAATCAGGACAGCACACATTAGACAGCACTACAGAAATAACAGCCATACTGAACCTTTCTCTTTTTTCAGTGAAGTGTTTTGTTGAGCGTCTTCATGCTGTCTGTATGCTGAGCTCTTTCCACGTTTGGCTGGCTTTAAATGGATCGGTGCTTGTGAAGAGTGGGAAAAGCAGGGGGTGTGTGTGTGTATGTGTGTGTGCCTGGCATCGGAGCCATTTGCTTCTCTTTGGAATAAGTGCTGCTTCAGTAATGGCCGCCTGTTTGTTTTTCCTCTGCGTCTCTCCCTTTTAACCGGCAGGATTACTACAAATCAGGGATAATCCGCTGCCCTGATGGGATCTCCATCCCGGAGCTGAGAGAGGCATGTGACTACCTTTGCATCGCCTTCGACTACAGCACCATCAAGTGCAGAGACCTCAGTGAGTACCCATTAACATGACAAATGCACTAAACGGATTCGTTTTTTTGTGCCGGCAAATGCTCTGATTGTCATGCCGACGGCGGAACTGCACGGTGTTCCGAGCGTTTCAGACGTCGGAGGATGGTAGATGCGAGAGAGCAGAAGTAGGTCAGTGCCGTATCCGATGTGATTGTCAGATATGGGTCACCGGATGCTGTTAGCGTGACCTGTTTACATTGTGAGTGTTCACGTTACGGGTGTTTTAGTTTAAACAATCATGTGCATGTCATGATATGGCTGGATTGAATCAGTGAGTCAGCTGCCGAATCGTAATGAGCCGATTTGAATAACACAGGTGCACTCATGCATGAGCTGTCTAATGACGGCGCTCGGCGGCAGTTTGAGTTCTATCTGGAGGAGATGGTGCTGCCCCTGATGGTGGCCAGTGCTCAGAGCGGAGAGAGGGAGTGTCATGTGGTGGTGCTGACCGACGACGACGTAGTGGACTGGGATGAGGAGTATCCGCCGCAGATGGGAGAGGAGTACTCACAGAGTCAGTTTACTTCGCATGCACCTCAAGTACACGCTGATATCTATATGTCAGTCACATGGCTAATGCATAATGGGCAATTTCCCAGGGCATTGATTGTGGTAAATTAGTGGTGTGTGCATGTGGTTTTTGAACACCTTTAACCTATACTGCTACAAACATTAATGATACCTCAAATCGCGCAGCTTGTTTTGACCTTGTAGATAATTAAAATGGATGAACACCCTAGTGACCACATAGCAATACACTAACATAAGTAAGATTTTTATTTTTAGCCAAGAAAACACCTGGGTGGATTGAAGATCAGTGTAGGTTTGTAAGAAACGTATAGGTTTGATTCAAGGTCGTAATGGTTTTGTCTTTGTGTTACGCAGTTATATATAGCACAAAACTATACCGATTCTTCAAATACATTGAAAACAGAGACGTGGCCAAGTCGGTTCTGAAGGAGAGGGGACTGAAGAAAATTCGATTAGGCATTGAAGGTAAGTCACTGAATAAAATGATGTGGAAAAAAATGGCTTTCAAAATGAAAATTCTGTCATTAATTAGGTCATGTTGATCCAAACCCGTAAGACCTTCATTCATCTTCAAAACACCAATTAAGATATTTTTGATTAAATCCGAGATGTTTCTGACCTTGCATAGGCAGAAATGTAACTGACATGTTCAAGGCCCAGAACGGTAGTCCATGTGACATTTATAAGAATACTTGTGCAAAGAAAACAAAAATAGCAACTATATGCAACAATTTCTTATCTTCCGTCTCAGTCTCTGCAGCCATTCGGAACGTCCGTCTCTCTTAGTTAAATTTAGAGACCAAGTAGCTGATTAAAAACATCACAATAATCTGCAAACCATGAATTAAAGGAGAAGTTCACTTCCAAAACAAAAATTTACAGATTATTTACTCACCCCCTTGTCATCCAAGATGTTCATGTCTTTCTTTCTTCAGTCGTAAAGGAATTGTGTTTTGAGGAAAACTTTTTAGGAATTTTCTCCATATAATGGATTCCTATGGTGCTGTGAGTTTGAACTTCCAAAATGCAGCTTAAATGCAGCATCAAAGGGCTCTAAATGACCCAAGCCATGGAAAAATATAGCAAAAAGATTGGTTATTTTCTAAAAAAAAAAAAAAAAAAAAAGGGATTATTTATATACTTTTTAACTTCCAATGCTTGTCTTGTCTAGCTCTGCATGTGCTCTGTGTATTCCGGTTCAGTACAATTAGGGTATGTTGAAAAACTCCCATCTCATTTTCCTCTCCAACATCGATTTTTTTTCTACGTCATTTTTTTACCTTGTTTTGTAAAAGTGTTTGATCATCTTTGCATGTTTACTTTGTTAAAATGAAACACTGGGTCGCTACTTCTGCAGAAATGTAGGATGATTTTGAAGTTGGAGGAGAAAATGAGATGGGAGTTTTTTGACATACCCTAACTGTATTGAACAGAAATACACAGAGCACGAGCAAAGACGAGCATTTGACGTTAAAAGTATATAAATTGTATTTTTTTTTATTTATTTTTTTTTTTTTAATCATTTTGCAAATCGATCATTTTGCAAGACCCTTTTTCCATGGCTGGGATCGTTTAGAGCTGGGATCGTTTAGATCGTTTGAAGCTGCATTTAAGTTTTTTTCTCAAAAAACAGAATTTTGGATGACAGGGGGGTGAGTACATTATCTGTAAATTTTTGTTTGGAAGTGAACCACTACTGTAATGTCTTGTCAAGTGACAGACTGTGTTTGTAGAAAATCCATCATTAAGGCTTTTAAACAAAATACCAGTCAATAATGCAAAATTACCAGAAATTTGCAGCAAATTTTACATTTTGGATTAAACTATTCCTTTAGAGCAAGACACTTCAGGTGAATAAGGGTTAAAAAAAAAAAAAAAAACTAATAAATATCACCATACATTTTTTTGTGTGTATTGCAAACTTTCTGAAAAGTTATGTTCTTCAATTCATCTGTATCTAATTTGCATACATCTGCAGAACAGAAATCTGAACATAAAGCTGGGTTCAATATTATTCAAAAATGTTTAAAAAAGGGGACTTTGGATGTCTCTTTATTTTATCACTCCATAAATCAGAAAATACTGTCAACACAGTTTTCTTTTTATATATATATATATATATATATATATATATATATATATATATATATATATATATATATATATATTTCCATATCTCCTTCGGCTTGCTCCCTTTATCAGGGGTCGCCACAGCGGAGTGATCCACACAGCCGATTTGGCACATTTTACACCAGATGCCCTTCCTGCCACAACCCAGCCCTGAGAGTGCACTACCTTGTGCATCCTCAGTGCTGGGACTCACTTACTCATTCACACACTACAGTCAGTTTAGATTGTCCAATTCACTTACACTGCATGTCTTTGGATTGTGGGGGAAACCGGAGCACCTGGAGGTAACCCTCACAGACAGGGTGAACATTCAAACTCCACACAGAAAGGCATCCTGGCTCAGCCGAGACTTGATCCTTCTTGCTGTGAGGCAACAGTGCTACCCACTGAGCCACCGTGCCACTATATATATATATATATATATATATATATATATATATATATATATATATATAATATTTTGTTATATAATGTATAAAATATGTCAATAAACCCCTCTGTAAACACCTTCAGAATGAATATGTGAAGTTTGATGTATGTTAGTGCTTTTAAAAGTATAGTTCACACAAAAATGAAAATTCTGTCCTGAATTACTCACCCTCATGTCGTTTCAAACCAATAAGACCTTTGTTCATCTTTAGAACACAAATTAAGATATTTTTGATAAAAATCTGAGAGCTTTCTGACCCTCCATAGACAGCAATGCATCGTGATGCTCTCGTGTAGGGCTGTCACTAACAATTATTTTGGTAAAGTAATCTGTCGATCGAGTAATCTGTTGATTATTCTAATGATTAATCAAGTAATTGGATAATCTTTTCTTTTTTTTGTGGTAAAAAAAAAAAATAGACCTAAGTGAACAATAGTCTTTAAAATGTCTTAAAATATGCAGGGTCAAAAAGCTTTCGGATTTCGTCAAAAATATCTTAATTTGCGTTCTGAAGATGAACGAGGGTCTTACGGGTTTGGAACAACATGAGGGTGAGTAATTTTTGGGTGAACTATCCCTTTAAAAGAAGAATAATTCGACCATGTCGTTTCATAATAGAAGATATTTTTAAAGAATGTTGGTAACCAAACAGTTTTGGTTCCCATTGACTTCCATTGTGTGGCCAAAAAGTAGAGTGGAAGTCAATGGCAATCCAAATGTTTGGTTACCAATGTTCTTCAAAATGTCTTCTATTATATTCCACAGATGAAAAACAAAGTCACAGATTTTTCTTTTTTGGATAAACTATCCCTTTAATTAGCCTTCTTGCTAATGTCATGTCTACGTTTGTCCCTAGGTTACCCGACCTACAAGGAGAAAGTGAAGAAGCGACCTGGCGGGCGTCCCGAGGTAATTTACAACTACGTCCAGCGGCCCTTCATCCGCATGTCTTGGGAAAAAGAGGAAGGCAAAAGCCGACATGTAGACTTCCAGTGCGTGAAAAGCAAGTCCATCACCAACCTGGCGGCAGCTGCCGCAGACATCCCTCAGGACCAGCTGGTGGTGATGCACCCCGGGCCTCAGGTGGACGAACTAGACATCCTCCCCAACCACCCTCAGCCCAGCCACCATTACGATCCTGATCCCGACGCCTCGTCCCCAGCAATCTGAGCTTCACACACACACTCACATACACAACGCCACCACTGGAGCACTGCAGAGAAAGGCCAGCCAAGTCCCGCTGCCAAGACCGCATTGCCTTTCAAGTCCTCTCCCGCCTTAAGAGTCTCAAAGACGATCGCTGCGGCAGCACATGACCTTTGGACACTTTGCCTTTCTTTCCCACATAGAACTCAACCAAAGGAGTTTTTTTTTTAATATAGATAGACACTCAAAGTTGATAATCACTCCTTTGATTAGTATCTGATTGTACTATGTTGTGGTGCTGTGTGGCTACTGCTGTTTAACTTGGCAATAAAAAAGGAGCACAATCCACCCGAGCACCCTGCGAGCGACATCATGCGATAAAATGAGAATCCCTTCTGGTTTTGTCGTGTGGACGGAGTGTAACGGAGCACCTGTGGAGCTTCACTGTGATGCATGGCCTCTGAATGAGTACTGAAGTGATGTCACGTTTTTATTGTACCGTACTTTTCATTTTGTTATTTTGTAGCTGCAGTGGGGTGCGCCAGGAGAGACAATCCTCTCGTGCACCACTGGGGAAATGTTATTTTAATAAACATGATCAAATCAGCATGCTTGGTTCATTAGATTTGGTTATGAATATAGAAATTGCTGTAAATCATTTGTCATGTTTTCACAGAATTTTATAGGTGCATCCAAGGAAGATGTATCATTTAAATTTCACCTGAAAAATAAAGAAATTTTGCATAAATACTATTTTAATATCCATTTTTGTAACAGTTAAGAACGTTTGCCTGTCACCATTGTATTTTCATGAAAACGTCACAATGCCAAAATTAAATTTGAACTCATGAAATACTTATATGTAAATATCTATATATAAAGTTTGGGGTTGATTAAAAAAAAAAATGTTTAATGAAGTCTGTTATGCTCATCAAAGCTGCATTTCTTTGGTCGATACTACTGTAAGAACAGTAATGTAAAAAATGTCTGTTTTCTATTTTAAAATATATATGTCATTTATTTCTGTGATAGAAAACCTGAATTTTCAGCATCATTGCTCCAGTCTTCATTGTCAAATGATCCTTCAGAAATCGTTCTAATATGCTGATTTGCTGCTTAAGAAACATTTGATATTCACTTTTTTATGTCATGCTAATTAAATTCATTTAGAATTATGCTTAGAAAATGTTTTTGACCTACAAAATAATTCACAATGGTACTAAAAGATTTTTCAGAACTCAACTGTCAAGCTATAGTCTTCTTCCCCTGACAACACATTTAATTTCCTCAAAGATTTTACCACTGGATGGCAACATAGAACAAAAATATCTCAGCCATGGACCAATCAAAAGCTAGCAGGGAAAGAGACATCAGTCGAAGCAGGCAAGAGAAGAGCTCCATGAGGAAACATCCCCAGTTATTCTCCAAAAGATATCAGTAATCTGTGGCAGCAGCATATCTATTATTTATCCAGATAAAAATGAGTCATGTATTAAAGGGATAGTTCACCCAAAAATAAAAATTCTGTTATTAATTACTCACCCTCATGTCGTTCTAAACCTACAAGACTTTTGTTCATCTTCAGAACACAAATTAAGATATTTTTTATGAGATCAGAGCCTTCTGACCTTGCATAGTCAGAAATGTGGCATCAGTGGATCAGTCTTAATTTTATGACGCCACGGGAATACTTTTTGTGCGCAAAGAAAGCAAAAATAACGACTTTATTCAACAATTTTTTCTCTTCCATGAGTTCAGGAGAGTACACATACGTGTGCTATTGTCATTTCATTTAATTTCGTTTTATAAGCCGCCTTACCTTAACTAACCGTGGTTTTATTATAGTAAACGTGTAGTAACAAAGAAAGGTGGTCGTCATTACGGAATAGTCATTATTATGAGAAATTTAATTATTACCAGAAAGTTTCTCATTATTACGAGATACTAAGTAATTATTGTGACAAAGTTTCTCATTATTACGAGAAAGTTCCTCATTACGAGATACTAAGTAATTATTGTGAGAAAGTTTCTCATTATTACGAAAATGTTTCTCACTATTATGTCATAACGAGATACTGAGCAATTATTACTAAAGTTTCTCATTATTACGAGGAAAGTCATTATTACGAGAAAGTTTCTCATTACTACGAGAAACTAATTACTACAAGAAACTAAGTCATTATTATGAGAAACAAAGTCATTAATATGAGAACGTTGCTCATTATTATAAGTTCCTCTTTACGAGATACTAAGTAATTATTATGAGAAAGTGTCACATATACAAGATACTGATCATTATTATGAGAAAGTTTCTCATTATTAGGAGAGTTTCTTGTTCTTACAAGAAAGGTTCCCATTATGAGAAAGTTCCTCATTACGAGATACTAATTATTACGAGAACGTTTCTTATTATATGTTATTACAAGAATGTTTCTCGTTATTACGAAAGTTTCTCATTATTATAAGACGTTGCCGAGATACTAAGTAATTATTATGAGAAAGTTTCTCATTATTTGAGAAACTAAGTAATTATTACGAGAAATTAGGTCATTATTATGAGAATGTTTCTCATTATTATAAGATGTTAAGTCATAACGAGATACTAAGTAATTATCACGGAGTTTCTCGTTATTACTTGAGTTTCTCATTATTAGGAGATACTAATTCATTATTACAAGAAAGTTTCTAATTATTATGATCTTTTTTCCTGAATATTATTACTTAACTCAATATTACAAGAAAGTTTCTCATAATAATGAGTCATAATTACAAGAAAGTTTCCAATTATTGCGTTTTTTTATTAACTCATTATTATGAGAAAGTTTCTCATTACCAGAAACAAAATCATTATTACGAGAAACAGTCATTATTATGAGAAACTGTCATTATTACAATAGCTTTTCATTATTACGATAGTTTCTCATTATTACGAGATACTAATTCATTATTACAAGAAAGTTTCTCATTATTGCGAATTTTTTCCTGAATATTATTAATTATTAACTCATTATTACAAGAAAGTTGTTCATTACGAGAAACAGTCATTATTATGAGAAACTAAATCATTATTACAATAAAGTTTCTCATATTACGATAAAGTTTATTATTATTGCGAGAAACTGTCATAATTACGATAAAGTTTCTAATTATTACGCTTTTTTCCTTAACATTATTTTTTACTAATTTCCTGAATATTATAATTAACTAATTATTATGAGAAAGTTTCTCATTATTATGAGAAACTAAGTTATTATTACGAGAAAGTTTCTCAATATAATAAGATACTAAGTCATAATTATGAGAAAGTTTCTTATTATTATGAATTACAGAATCATTTTTTTTCTCAACTGTGGCGGAACGGACTTCCATAGGCTTCCATATTTCCATAGTTGAAACATTGAAATTGTTTAAACAACTTGTTTTTTTTTTGCACACAAGAAGTATTTGCTTAGCTTTATAAAATTACGGTTGAACCACTGATGTCACACGGACTATTTTAGCAATGTTCTTACTTTCTGGGTCTTGAACGTGTCAGTTGTGCTGCTGTCTATGCAGGGTCAGAAAGCTCTCAAATTAAATCAAAAATATCTTAATTTGTGTTCAGAAGATGAAGGAAGGTCTTACAGGTTTGGAACGACATGAGGATGAGTAATTAATGACAGAATTTTCATTTTTGGCTGAACTATTCCGACGCAAACACGTTGCCGCTTTGTTTACGAGTTGATGTGGGCGGTCATTTCGCGCGTCTCTCACGTGGATGTTTGTAATAACAATAGCGCCGCACAGCGCGTGGGCGTGAACTAATTAGCGGTAATGAGGTCAGAGGGGAAAAACAGGACATGGTATTGGTTTCATACGGATTACTTACACACAGAATATGTGTTTTCGATTAAACTTACTTCATTTAAAAGTAGACATTCCAAGCTTTCTATAGACATATCTCTGGTGTTTGTGTGTCATGTATTCGCTGAATTTTAGTTCATTTTAATGACGCATTTAAACTGGATATTCACGGAGACTGAGAAGACTGAAATGACACCCTGTATATTTTCTTTATTTACAAAAATCACGAACGTTTGTTGATATGTTGAGCGTACACAAATAAAAGTAAACTTTCTACAGATTCATGTGATGTATTACTTTTATGTGTCCAATTAAAATTGAGGGAGCAATTCAAGTTCTTTTTGCTGACATCTGGAAAATATGGGAGTGCTTCCGCCGGCGGGTTAGCCGACCCCAGGACGTTAATAGTAGGTAGTAAAGTTCAAAACAAAAATGAAGAAAAAAAAAAAAAAACTGAGGCAATGTTGAAGACAAGATTTTTTATTTTAAAAATATCCACTGCTGATACGTTACACTTTTACCATATATATTTTGCATAAAGAAATCTTACATAATAGAATTACAATATTAGTTACAATCTGCATATAGAATATTTAACATTTCAACAACGTTTGTAGTGTAAAAACATTAAAACACAAACAAAATTGTATATATATATATATATATATTTATATATGTATAGAAAGATATCCATGTTTGCTGATGGGTACCACAGGAATAATCCAGGCCGATATCTACAGAGAAACAGGCAGGTCGGGAAAAAACGTGAATCGTGGGAAATGCACAGATCTCCACTCGGCAGGAGGCGGTTGGAAAGAAGTATGCAGCTCAACCATTTTGTGTGCTTTGAGTAGGAGGTCCTGTATCTAGTAGCAGCAGCTCGTTAACCTCCGCACACCACTGCGGTGCATTTCCTGTCCAGGAGCCTCTGCTGTGCCGAGCGGCTGCGGTGATCTGCGGTTAGACCTGTTTAGCCTTGGACCCGGTGAGCATCCTGATGGGAGTCCGCTGTGGTTTCACAAAGGCCAGGGGAGGTCGCTGAAATCCACAGGACCGCCGAGGCCAGCGTCAGCTTCTAGGAGGCTCATGATGACGGCCATAGCTGCCTCATCGTTACTGGGGCTGCTGGATCCGGGCTCTTCCATGATGTCAATACTAAGATGGGAGTTGTCACCTGCAGATGGAGATTCGTTTAGTGCACTTGCAAGAGAATATTAAATGTGATTCACTTAAATGAGACAGATTCAGCGTACTCACTCATTAAGGAGTTATTTGAATATGGGTATCCTATCGAATCAGGCCCAGGCACAATTCCTGCTGAAGGCAGATCTGGAGTTCCACCATTTTGAATCTAATTAAAAGAAACAAGACATTGTTTGTTCACGCACTGGTCACTGTTTTTTTTCATAATCTATTGTTTCAGAGTAATTAAAGGGATGGTAAAATTCAAAAATGAAAATTCTGTCATTAATTCACCCTCATGCCGTTCCAAACCCGTAAGACTTTCGTTCATCTTCAGAACACAAATTAAGATATTTTTGATGAAATCCAAGAGCTTTCGTGCGAATTGTTTGATTTGAATCATTCAGTTCGTAAAATGATTCACAAACCTGTTTCGATCTAAATCAAATGATTCTCGATTCGCAAAGTTCCCATCTGAATCAAATGATTCACGATACGCTTAGTTCCGATATAAATCAAGATTCGCATTTGAAGTCCCCAATCGAAGAGAAACTAAGTCATTATACGAGAAAGTTTCTCATCAGTACAAGATACTAGTCACTATTATGAGAAAACCTCTCATTATTACAAGAAACTGTCATTAATACGAGAAAGTTTCTTATTTTTCTGAATATTATTACTTTTTAACTTGTTACTGCTTATTACTATTATTATTGCTTACTATTACTTTTATTATTACTTATTATTATTGATCCGAATGAAATGATTTGCGATCCGTACTCCAACGTTCTGATCGAAGTCGAATGATTCGCGATTCACGCTCCGAAATCCTGATCTGAATAATGATTCGCAAATCATTTGACTTAGATCGGGACTTCAAATTGCGTATTGCGAATCATTTGACTTAGATTGGAACTTCGTGTATTGTGAATCATTTGACTTAGATCGGGACTTCAAATTGCGTATTGCGAATCATTTGATTTAGATCGGGACTTCAAATCATACACTGCGAATTATTTGATTTGAATCATTCAGTTCGTGAAATGATTCACAAATCTGTTCCAATCTAAATCAAATGATTCGTGATATGCGATTTGAAGTCTTAATCTAAGTCAAGTGATTTGCAAATCCACTCAGAAATCCTGATCGAAAATCAAATGATTCACAATATGCGATTCGATTGGAACACTTCAAAACAGTGAATCATTTTGCAACACATTGGTTTAACTGATTCAGAGTTTCAAAAAGCTCCGTTTCAACCATCACTATGTGCTTTTTAAAATTGTTACAAGCGATGTCGAAATTCTAAAACAAATTGCTCTTTTAATTTAATCTGGCTTTTGCTAGTGAATCGCTTAAAATTAATAACTTGAATCAATCGGAGCGGATCCAGCGTAAATGACTCAAATTGATTTGGTTCATCTGTTCCTCTTTTTGCGTCACTGTCAGTACTACTACTAGCTTAGCTCACTAGCTTTCTGACATGAACTGAATTAAGCAAAAAAAATTATGTTTTTTAAATTGTGTGAATTTTGTGTGAAAAGATATGTGCTTATTGGAAAATTTTACATAGCTAGTCTCTTAATAATTAAAGCACTTTTCAAGCACCTCTTCAGGAATTTCTTCTCATCGTAGTGCTCTTATGAATGCACATCGAAGACTGATACGGAAGAGAAGAAATTGTCGAATAAAGTCATTATTATTTTTTTTTTTTTTTTTTACACACAAAGTATTTTCATAGCTTCGTAAATTTACAGTTGAATCACTGATGTCACATGGACTATTTTAACAATGTCCTTACTACCTTTCTGGGTCTTGAACGTGTCAGTTGTGCTGCTGTCTATGTGGGGTCAGAAAGCTCTCGGATTTCATTAAAAATATCTTAATTTGTCTTCTGAAGATGAACGAAGGTCTTACAGGTTTGTAACAACATCAGGGTGAGCAATTAATAACAGAATTTTCCTTAAATTGTAGGTGTAAATGTGGTCAAAGAGTCATTTTGCGAGGTCGCTCTCACCTTCTTTCCCCCTGGAGAGCAGGTGTCTGGGGGAGGCGTGGCAGTGATATTTAAAGGACTGGAGCCACAGCTGGAAGGGGAGGAGCCTCGAATCCTGAGGGCGGGACATCATTATAGAATCAAATATCATGATGAACATGCGATGAACTAAGATGAGCGACAGTTCGTAAGTTTGTAAATGAGATACTGATTTAATATACAACAGTTAAATAAACAAGAAGTTAATATTAAGTGACTTACATTGTCTGCCTGTAAGACTATAGCCTGATTTTGCTCTATTTTGTCATCAATAGTTTGAAACAAGTCACAACTGAGCCGCCGCGCATCTCTATTCAAACACAGCGTTGTTTTGTTTATGAATGAACGTGCACTTTTAAACGAATCTAGCGAGTCAATGATTCAATTTCCCATTCATAAAGACAGTCACTTGCTTTATTCCTGAATGAATCAGCTGTTTGAACGAATCAAATGAATGAATGATTCAGTGATTAAATCAGTGACTTGCCGCCACCTACTGGCAGTTTTAGTTTCATTTTTTAAAGTATCTTTTTAGTTATTTAAATCATTTAATATTTCTATCTTCAGAATGTTGTATTTAAAACATTAATCTCAACATGAGTTAATGAATTTGATCTCTGAGCCTCATTAAACATGAAAATACACCTATAAGCCACTTTTGTGTTCTTCTGTGTCACCTCTGTAGTACAAATTAATTTTGTTCACACTGATTTCATTTGTTCGGTAACTTACTCTTATTCTACTTGTTCTTTTTACATTTTAAAAAGCTTATAAAATATAATTTTTAAAAAATTGACATAAAAGATGACAAACTTTTAATAAAGTTAGAAAAATGCCATTACAAAGGTAAAAACAAAATTCCCCCGTAAATCACTAAGGAGTCAAATATCACCTCGTAATGCGAAGGCTAATTTTTGATCAGATTTTTAGATGACTGATTAGAAGGTGCTCCTGAAATTTGAACTGTGCTCTTACATTTTTTTAAGTTGGAAGCACAAGTGCTCCTAAAAGGAAAGTAACCGTAGAGCCCTGCCTAAATGTGCCTGATGCTGGACATACCTCTGAATCTCCATCACCTCCTCGGCTATCATGCGTCCAATCTTGCCAGCGCCGGCTCTAGTCCCTCCTGGAATACCAGGAACCGTCTGAAGAGGACGTTTCCCCCCACCTGTGAGAAACATACGCACATAAAGGTTAGAAAGAGATCTGTAAGAGAAACCGCTCAGCTGAATACAAACAGCTCTCACCATCTCCTGATGTTAAAACGCTGTCCATGCTCTGCGGGGACGAGGCCGTCTGCGAATAACTAGGGTCTGCGCCTTCCAGCATACTGCCCCTGAAACAACATAAATCAACACCATCAAACAGCATTCTGCATTAGAATGGAATTAATATAAAAACAACACTGACATTCATTGTGTTTTTATATAATGGATGAATGCACTTTATTGGACTTCAAAATCTCAACACCCATTAACTGCCATTATAAAGCTTGGAAGAGCCTGAACATTTTTTAATTGATTGTATTCGTCTGAAAGAAGCAAGTCATCTAGGATGACTTGAGAGTGAGTAAATCATGGGGTAATTTTTTCAAACATTTTTAGGAGAACTATTCCTTTAAATAAGATTTTTTCTTCATGATGTCATCAGAAATGCTGTTTTAAAGGCAGGTGACGTTTCTTTTTTGTTTTAGAATCACATGCACTAGTTATTTGTGTACAATGACAAAATTAAACATGCTCAATTTTGAGTTTAAGTAGTGTGTGAAAGACAAATTTATTAGATCATGAGGTACCTCTGCTTGATTAAAGAAACATTACGGTTGAGCACCTTATTTACACAAACGTTCACAAACATAATGTGACGTGACACTTACGAAACCACAGTGTTTGTAGAGACTATATATTCCACCTCTTTGGTCCAGGGGTTCATGAAGCTGAACCAGCGGCTTCTCAGGGTGATGAAAGAGCCGTCTTTTATCTTGAATTTGTAACAGTTTGTATTAATCTTTTCTCTCATCTGTAGCACTGAAAAAAAAGCAAATGAGCATTTATTACAAATGGTTTCATTAGAGTAAAGCACTTAATAAACATCAGTTTACAAATGATTTGAATGAGGTGTTTGAGTCAATAAAACAGAAACCTTGTCTGTGGCACTCGGCGAGGTGACCGATATCGTCCTGGTGAAAATACTCATAAAATGACGTTCCTAGAAGCTCCTGGGGCAAGTACGCCAGGATGGCTGTCGCCCTGAATGGACACAATGAATAACGGTGATAAACTAATGGATTAAGTGAGATGCTAATTCACTGACATGAACTGAAATCAATACTTGTAGACCCTTGAGGTTTCTGACTAATCATATCTGCTCACCCCACACATTATTAGTGGTCTTTTGAGCCATAAAATCTATACTAAAATGTATGTAACATTTTAGCTGGTGCCCTATAAAAGATCTACCAAACATTGTGGATTTCTCACAAATGGATCATTGTTGTAGATGATGTAAGATGGGTCTTTCTTACCTCTGGTCGACGAAAACAAACTTGCCATCGATGGCGTGGCGGGAGACGTATTCTGTGGGTTTAACGCGGATGTCGCCGTTCATGGGCTGGGGGATGATATGCGGATGTAGGCGGCCGATGGCCACTAGACAGCTGAGGTTGCAGCCCTCGTTATCGGGTTCGTTATCCTCGTCCAAACCCATCTTGGTGGGCGGCCAGCTTTTTAGGTAGCCAGTGCTATGGATGGTGCAAAAACTCTTGCGGTCTGCTGTAGAGAGAAGGAGAGATTTATCCATTAGCCTCTAAAGCTAAGAAACATATTCTGCTAATAGAATTTATTATTAGTTAATAAAAAAAAAATGGATCTATACACAAACTTTTCAAATGTTAAATATAAATAACATATATGTAAAAACACTGATATATATATTACTTTATTCTTAAATTGTAGATATGTATTTGAAAATAATATTTTGTTAATAGTTATTAAATCTATTTACATGTTCTCTCTCTCTCTCTCTCTCTCTCTCTCTCTATATATATATATATATATATAAAGTATTTTTTCTCATTTTGTTACATACAGTATTTTTACATATTAAATATATAGAATATATGTAAAAATCTTCAGATATACATACACATTAAAAATATATTGTACATACACAAAATGTAAGTTTTCTAATTAAAAATTAAAATGTTATATCTCTATATAAGTAAAAAAAAAAAAAAAATAAAACATATAATGTAAATAATTAAAAAATGAATATATATATATATATATATATATATATATATATATATATATATATATATATATATATATATATATATATAAATTAGATGTTATTACTTTATTTTTAAATTATAGATATATTTGACAATAATATTTTGTTATACATCTCTCTCTCTCTCTCTCTATATATATATAAACAATATATTTCTTTTTAAATATGTATTTTTTCTCATTTTATTATATATAGTTTTCAAATATTAAATGTATAGATATGTACAAATTATTTATAGGTTTACTTATTTAGATATATTTACACAATAAAAATATGTATTTTACATAAATTGTAAGTTTTATTTAATTAAAAAAATATTTGTCAAATATTATACCTCTATATAATTTAAAAAAAATAATAAAATAAATTTATAATGTATATAATGAAAAAAAAAATTAAATAATATATATTTATATATAAACACATGAGCAAAATATATTTTTAAGTATGTATTTTTTCTCAAAAAAAATTCTAAAAATGCTTTTTTTACATACATTGTAAGTTTTATTTAAAAAATATTTTTTTCAAATATTATATCATTATATAATTAAAAAAAACAAAAAATGTATAACGTATATAATTATTTTTTTGTTATGAATTTTTATTTTGTTAAATCTATTTACATGTTCCCTCTATCAGAGATTTTTTTTAAATGTCAATTTTTTCCCATTTTTTATTATATAGAACATATATGTAAAATATTTTTATTTATAGGTTTATATTTATTCAGGCATGTACACACATATATACACACAAAATGTTAGTGTTTTTTATTTAAGAAAATATTTGTTATATATATATAGAGAGAAAGAGAGAGAGAGAGAGAGAGAGAGAGAGAGAGAGAGAGAGAGAGAGAGATACCTTTCTTTTTGGAGCAAGTTGAGGGGAAGTCCTTGTCTTCCATCTTGACAGATGGACGGTTGCATTTCATTCTACAGAAGAAAGATCGTCGGGCCCCTGAGCACAGTCTGGAGGGGCCAGGAGTGATGTCAGTCTTCACTGGTAGACCAGCTACAGAGAGAACCCAACATCAATCTAAGTGCCTTTGGCTTAAATGAAAGTAAAACGGTAACATTTAGAAAAACAAACTTTACTTTTGGCATCGATGAGTCGTTCCCGTGGAGCCGTGTCTGACGATGACAGCTGCTCTTTCACTTTGGCAATGTCTTTTGGATGCAGGTAGTCAAACAAACTCTGGCCAATCAGATCATTCTGACAGGTCAAAACAAAACAGTTTGCATTAACATCAAAAACATTACTGTATCAGAGCTTGGAGATCACTGTCAAGAAAATATACCTGAGTGTAATTGAGAATTTTATAAACAGACTCCGAGACAAAGAGAATCTTTCCACGATCGCAACCAACTACGAAGAGGAAGCCATCGGCAGCCTGCAGAGAGAGAGGAAAGAACAGTTATAAAAAGTTTTCCACATGATCAATTCTCAAAAGCCTGGGAGTTGATATTTTAAACGCACCCTTAAAATTAAGTGCTTTAATTCGTCATCTGACAAGAATGCTGGTTTATAGTTTGCTTCTGTGTATGGGTTGGTGGCCCCTACAAGAAAAGAGAAAGAGAAACGCCAAGCATAATAAATGCAGAAAAATTTTGTTCCTAAGACTCCTAATGAGCTCAATCAGATGCATTCTGGCCTGTGCTGTGGCAGAAAGCTCTCACCTCGTAATGTCTTCATGTGTTGGACGGCCATCCGTAGTACAGTAAGCTTGTCCAACTTGCGAGACATGGCATTGCAAGTGGGGACTAACGATGCCAACTCGTCTATAAAACTGTTCATTTTATCCCTGCGTCTCTTCTCTATCTGACTGTGAGCCTCCCTAAAGAAATACAATTAAAAATCAGCTAAAAATACACAAGCAACACACCTCATGTACACTACCAGTCAAAAGTTTTTGAACAGTAAGATTTGTAATGTTTTTTAAAGTAGTCTCTTCTGCTCACCAAGCCTAAATTTATTTGATCCAAAGTGCAGCAAAAACAGTAACATTTTGAAATATTTTTACTATTTTACATAACTCTACTTCTATTTGAATACATTTTAAAATGTAATTTATTCCTGTGATCAAAGCTGAATTTTTTAGCATCATTACTACAGTCACATGATCCTTCAGAAATCATTCTAATATTCCGATTTGCTGCTAAAAAACCTTTATTATTATTGTTATTATGTTGAAAACAGCTGAGTAGAACTTTTTCAGGTTACTTTGATGAATAGAAAGTTCAGAAGAACAGCATTTATCTGAAATAGAAATCTTATAAAACATTATAAAATGTCTTTATCATCACTTTTGAGTATTGATTTCTATAATTTCTTTCCCAGACTCCAAGCTTTTGAATGGTATAGTGTATAAGGTTACAAAAGCTTTTTATTTCAGATAAATGCTGATATTTGGATTTTTCTATTCATCTAAGAATCCTGAAAAAAAAGTACTCAGCTGTTTTAAATATGCCACAGGATAAAGGACATCTTAAAACATATTCAAATAGAAAACAGTTATTTTAAATAGTGAAAATATTAAAAATTATATATATATATATATATATATATATATATATATATATATATATATATATATATATATATATAAATTAGATGTTATTACTTTATTTTTAAATTATAGATATATATTTGACAATATTTTGTTATACATACATGTCTCTCTCTCTCTATATATATAAGCAATATATTTCTTTTTAAATATGTATTTTTCCTCATTTTATTATATATAATTTTCAAATATTAAATGTATAGAATAGACATGTACAAATTATTTATACGTTTACTTATTTAGATATATATACACAATAAAAATATGTATTTTACATAAATTGTAAGTTTTATTTAATTAAAAAATATTTGCCAAATATTATACCTCTATATAATTTTAAAAAATAATAAAATAAATGTATAATGTATATAACAAAAAAAAAAATGTAATCTGTTTTTGCTGTACTTCGGATCAAATAAATACAGTCTTGGTGAGCAGAAGAGACATTAAAAATCTTACTGTTCAAAAACTTTTGACTGGTAGTACACATATAACATTAATTAAACAAACGAAAGTCTCATCTTCACTTCACCTGGCATTTTTTATCCGGCCCTGCTGGTCATCCCTGGATTTAGGAGAAAATATTTATTTTTTATTGATTAATCATTCATTTATTAAATATCTTTATGTCTTAAAACAGTGTTAAAGATAACAGCATATAACTCATATTCATTTACCTTCCCATTGATTTATCTTTATCTGTGTCCATACTATCACTGTAAAAATCAAAAGAAAAACCAGAGCAGTCATTGAAACAACTCTTTACCACAAAAATTATTTTTCAATTATATTAAAATTAGCGCAAATTTCTAAAAAAAAAAAAAAAATTAGGAAACATTTCTACTCACTCAAAGGAAAAGCCATCAATCCTGTAAAACAAAACAATAAATATATACATTTTAAATACAAATATTTCAAAACACAGTCAATTATTCACATTTTAAATAAATTATTTAAATTATTTAAATGTATAAACATCCATAAATTATATAAATTATTATTAAAATATGAATAATTGTATAATTTAAATGTTATTTATTTTTAATGAGTGAAGAAAACATTGTGTTTCAGATATTTTGGAAAAATAAAATTGATGTATTAACTGCAAACATGCCACTTTTCAACTTATTATATTACAATTCATAAATTGTTTCTTGTTTTTCCAGACTGCCTAATTCCAAATAAATAATCAAAAAATTAAACCTCCATCACTCTTTCCCATAACTATTTTATGTTGATACTACTTTGATACAAGAAATGCAAAACTGCTCAAACATAGTTTGCAATATTTAATGTACAATAAGCCTTAAATACTATTATATACGGTAACACTTTACAAAAAGGTGTCATTTGTTAACACTAGTTAATGTATTAACTAACATGAACAAACAATGAGCAATACATTTATTACACAAAGTTTTAATGTTAGTTAATAAAAATACAGTCGTCCATTATTTGTTCATGTTTAATAATGCATTACTAAATGCTGAAATGAACAATTAATTCTGTAGAAGTGTTAATTTTTAGTTCATGTTAACTAATGAACCTTATTGTAAAGCGTTACCCTATATACTATACTATGAGAAGTTCACGCACTGGTATTCGGTGGTGCTGCCCTTCCTCTTGCGGTTGTAGTCCATGCCCGTGGTGCCAATGGAACTGCTGATGAGATCTGCAGAACTCTGGGACATGAACTCATTCATCGTGGAGGAGATGTCCATTCTTTGGTCTGCCATTAGATCATCTTAACAGCAACATGCGCAAAAAAAACATTCAAGATCAGTTCTTTAAAATGCCTACAACAGTGGGTTTCAAACCGGTCCTAGAAGCACCCCTGCCCTGCACATTTTGTATGTCTCCCTCATCTAACACACCTGATTCAGCTCATCAGCTCGTTGGTAGAAGCTGCACAACATGAATTGGGTGTGTCTGATAAGGGAGACAAACAAAATGTGCAGGGGAGGGGTGCTTCCAGGACTGGTTTGAAAACCACTAGCCTACAATATGCTATATCAATGTGTGTAAAAAGAATACAAGATGCTCACCACACAGATTCAGTCAAGCAGCTGTTCAATGCATGTCCTTCCACCTGTGGCAAGATCCTGTGGACAAAAATAAAAC
Source organism: Cirrhinus mrigala (assembly GCA_036247105.1). NCBI lineage: Eukaryota > Metazoa > Chordata > Actinopteri > Cypriniformes > Cyprinidae > Cirrhinus > Cirrhinus mrigala. Next base: position 14,186,110 of record CM070031.1, on the reverse strand, counting down.
TGCATTTGTAACGAACAATTGTGTTTCCTTTGACAGCAAACTCTACTTTTCGGTTTCACACAGACATTGTGGTTGAGGTTATGAGAAGTTAAAGTTAAGATTAGTCAGTATTCATTAATGGCAAAAAGTCTTCGCTTTGTCCGCGAGTCATTTTTGACCAAATGGACCAAACCATTTTGGACCCCACCTGCTTTCATTGTGCCATAAAATACAAAGTTTATTTCTGCAGCATGTTAAAAGCAAATACCATTGACCAAAGAGCTTTTTATATGCAAACAATTCCAGTAATCAATGATTATACAAATGAATGAGTTTCCGGGTCTTTAAAAAACAGAACTGACCCTTCGCAAAGACCCGCCCCTCTTAGTTACTGTTGCTATGTCCAAAAAAACAATGCTGCTCTCACACTACACATGTTCTGACGCAATGAAAAATACATAGTGGAGGAAAGAGGAAACTAACAACACGCCGACAGACAAGACAGGGCGGGTTACTTCTGGTATGAAACAAGGTCTCAGCTTTCAAATTTTGTCATTTAAGAAATTAAAACAATAAATACTGTTTTGTGGCTCTTTAATGTGTCATGACAGATTACTCTATTGCCTCAGTTTAAATGGCACGTAAACCGGTTGCCTTTTAATATTTACTTAACACACAAAATAAACATAAATGAACATCAGAACGTATTTTATTTCAACTGTGGAAGGATGTCAATACACACAAATTTTCCAGTTTAAGTTCACTGACATTAATACTCTCCTGTCTGATTTGTTTGTCAGATAAAACGGTGTGTTCGATGTCATGATTGGTCAGATCACCTGTCAATCAAGCTGTTTGCGGAGGGTCAATTGGTTTCAATTTAGAAATAAATTTATCAAACCCAGCCTTGACAACACTAATGACCTGCTTATCTAAAGCCGAATTTATAACAACAACCAAATTGTTAAGATGATCTTAAAACACAGCCTACTTATAATTTACTTATTGGCAAAGCACTCAGCCTTTTTGGTATTAAGATGAAGGAAATCACTCGCCAACTTGGCTTTAGCCTCACTTCATGGATCAGCTGGGATACAGCTGGGTATCATCAGCATACAGATGATACAAAATATGGTGTGTATGAAAAATGTAGCCCAATGGGCACTTATACAGTGAAAACAAAAGAGGTCCAAAAACAGAACCCTGCGGCACACCACTGTTTAATTTTGCCGGTCCAGAACACAAATTACCAAAACAAACAGACAAAGATTTTTCCTTAAATATTTAGAGTCAACTGCCAAAAAAATATTAAGGAAGGCAACTTCAACCTTAAAGGAGAAGTTCACTTCCAGAATAATAAAAAAATGATAATTCACTTACTCCCATGTGATCTAAGATGTTCATGTCTTTCTGTTTTCAAATTAAAGGAGAAGTCCGCTTCCAGAACAAAAACTGACAGATAACGCATTCACCCCTTGTCATCCAAAGACGTTCATATCTTTCTTTCTTCAGCCATAAAGAAATTATGTTTTTTGAGGGAAACATTTTAAGATTTTTCTCCATATTTTACCACTATGGTGCCCCGAGTTTGAACTTCCAAAATGCAGTTTAAATGCGGCTTCAAACGATCCCAAATGCGGTTCTAAACGATCCCAGCCAAGGAAGAAGGGTCTTATCTAGTAAAACGATTGGTTATTTTCATAAAAATAATACAATTTATATACTTTTTAATGTCAAATGCTTGTCTTGTCTTGCTCTGCCTGAACTGTTTTTTTTCCAGTTCATGACAGTTAGGGTATGTTGAAAAATTCCCATCTCATGTTCTCCCTCAACTTCAAAAACGCTGTTTTACCTTTTTTGTTGAGGGTGTTTGATCTTCTTTGCAAATACGATCTGAGTTTTTCGACATACCCTAACTATCTTGAACCAGAATACACAGAGTTCAGGGAGAGCAAGACAAGACAAGCGTTTGAGAATAAAAAGTATTTAAATTGTATTTTTTAAATGAAAATAACCGATCGTTTCACTAGATAAGACCTTCTTCCTCGGCTGGGATCGTTTACAACCGCATTTGGGATTGTTTGAAACCGCATTTAAACTGCATTTTGGAAGTTCAAAATCGGGGCACCATACCAGTCCATTATATGGAGAAATATCCTGAAATGTTTAACTCAAAAAAAAATAATTTCTTTACGGCTGAAGGAAAAAAAGACATGAACATCTTGGATGACAAGGGGGTGAGTAAATTATCTGTAAATTTTTGTTCTGGAAGTGGACTTCTCCTTGAAGGTTTTTGAGGAAAATATTCCAAGATTTTTCTCCATATAATTGACTTCAACGGGTTGAAGGTCCAAACTGCAGTTTCACTGCAGCTTCAAAGGGCTCTACACAATCCCAGCCAAAGAATAAGTGTCTTGTCTAGTGAAACAATTGGTCATTTTTTTTAAAACAATAACAATTTATATACTTTTTAACCACAAATGCTCATTTTGCACCAGCCCGACCTCACACATTACATAATCAAGTTGAACAGGTCACGCGTGACGTACACTGTACACACACAAAAATAAAAAAATTAAAAATCCGTAAAATCTATGGTATGGTTGCCAGAATTTTACCATAAAAAAAGGTAGCAACATTTTAGGTTTTACGGTTTTAACGGTAATCATTTAAATACCATAATTTCATTAACTGATATAATGATAATATACGAACCTATTGAAGTGCTGAAATCTGTTTTGTACCTTTGTAATACACTGATAACCACCAAAAGCAGGTGGTGATGAGAAAGTCACATGATGAACCAAAGTCCATCACAAGCAGCTTTTAATTAATAACATATATATATAAGGTGCACAGTGTCATTCACACAAACACTAAACACCATCATGGTAACACTCATGAAACTGAAATAATGCAATAAAAATTTATTTAATAACATTAGATGTAACATACAACCCTAATGTACAAAACTGATAAGAAAAAAACTAAGAAGAAATTTCAACAACAAAACATCGAATATAACACAGGGAATTTTGGGAATGTCAATTTATGGTTATTTACTGTAAATTATACATTCTTTTTCCACTTCCAAAAATGGCAGACTACCAAAAAATTACATGTAATGTCCAATACAGTTAATTAATTAATTAACTTATCATTAACCATTTAACAGGTTTTGTTTTATTGTTAAATTCACGGTCATTTTTACAGTGCAGGCAGATGTACCGACCTAGTGTTTACAAAGCGAATGTGCAAAAAAAGTTAAATGCCCTTTACAAAAAAGTTAAAACAACAATGTTAGACGATTTTGAACTTGGAGCTAAACATGAGATGGGGTTTTTCGCTCTGCCCTACCTTTTTGAACCAAAGTACACAGAGGAAGAACAAACCGTGCATGACTTTTCCAACAAGATTGCGTAATGTGTAAAGACACGCTTGCGTATCACAGAGCAAGTGCAAGACAAGCATTTGTGGTTAAAAAGTATATAAATGTTTATTTTTTTTTTAGAAAATAATTTTTTATTCTGAAAATGAACTTCTTCTTTAAGGGAAGTGGGCAGGTTCTGTACTACGAAGGGTCCTAAACCTGACTGGAACACATAACAGCATTCGTACCTAAATATGGAAAACACCGTGATAAAATTACCTTCTCTCTAAAACATTTGATAAAAAGCTCATTTTGATAAAGGTTGATAATTACTTCAAACTGCACAATCTAAATGAGGTTTTTTAATAAGTGGTTAAAACAAGCAGGAATACTTCCATTGACTCTATTAACAAATTTAACAGCAGCCAAGGAGGTATTGAGAAATAAAACTTTGAGACAGTCCACAGACCACAGAAAGTCATATAAGTTTGGACTGAAGGAAGTAATGGCAGTATTCTCTTTCTTTTTTGGGGTGAACTATCCCTTTAAGTTAATAGGTAACTTGAGCTTCCTTATTATCTACAAACAAACAAATTAAAAAAAAATAAAATAAAATCTCTCTCATACTCCCACAAACACTCACATACACACGGAGGAATCGGTGAGATTCATCAATGACCTGCTCTGGTTGCCAGGAAACCCTTGGAAAGTGCGCAATCTAGGCCACATTTAGATTACAGAAATGCAACTGGCAGAAAGAAAGGGCCGGAAGACCCATTTTCTCCCGCTGTAAATGAAACAGGAGTCCCCTGTGTTTATATGGGATTTTCTGCTGAAATAAAAGTGTGTTTGCAGACCCTTCAACCAGCCGTTTCAATGCCCACGCTGTAGCAAGAGTGCAGTATAAGTGTGATGCATACGTCATTCTTCAAATTCACATATCTGAATAAAAGTGTTAAAAAACTCTGTGGTTTTATTCTCAAAGCTCATGTACCACCAACACTCCACCCATATCCAAATGATCTATTCTCGAACGCGTGGGCTTGCCTTTACAGACTGCCAAAGATAAAGAAAAAAAAAAGAGGAAGAAAGCGACGAGCGAAAAGATAAAAGTAGGTCATTTCAGTTTATTCGAATTCAAGACGATTTCAGTATGGTGAAAGCCAAATATGCAAATGAAACCTCCCTTCGTGGCAACTGGATTATAATGTCACATTTAAAGATTATACCTGTATTACTCATCCTAATTATACGCCTCAATTCAAGTTATTACAGACAAATTCAGGAAAAACATGACGTGGGAGAATGGAAGAAACTCCAGACGTGGTTTAAGGAAAAACAACTAATTCTGGAAGTGAGAGCTGATGAACGCCCTAATGATGCGTGTTTGATACTGTACTTTAGGAATGCAGTTACTTACACTGAACGCCACACACCCAGCTTACAATATGGAAGCAGCACTCACACATAACTTGTTGGACTTGTCATGACTGTAAGCAAACTGTCCTTTCACAAATGTAAAGCTGAGGCAAGTTGTCTCATGGATTTCAAATGTTTTACATTCATAAAGTAGGATTTGGTGTTCAATGTTAATAAATATGTAATATTAATATTTTTAAATATTAGTATTACACTAGCAGTCAGAAGTTTTTGAACAGTGAGATTTTAAACATTTTTTTAGAGAAGTCTCTTCTGCTCACCAAGCCTGTATTTATTTGATCCAAAATACAGCAAAAACAGTAAAAATCTGAAATATTTTTACTACTTAAAATAACTGTTTTCTATTTGAATAAATTTTAAAATGTAATTAATTCCTGTGATTTCAAAGCTGAATTTTTTAGTATCATTACTCCATTCTGATTTGCTGCTCAAAAACATTTATTATTATTATTATTATGTTGAAAACAGCTCAGTAGAATTTTTTTTTCAGGTTTCTTTGATGAATAGAATACAGAAGAACAGCATTTATCTGAAATAGAAATCTTTTGTAACATTATAAATGTCTTTATCATCACTTTTGATCAATTTAAAGCATCCTTAATTAATACAAATATTAATTTCCATAATTAAATTGTACAAACATTTCACAATATTACTGCTTTTGCTGTACTTTGGACAAATAAATGCAGGCTTGGTGATCAGAAGAGACTTCTTTAAAAAAAAAACATTAAAAATCATACTGTTCAAAAACTTTTGACTGGTAGTGTAAATATTTAACATTAATATTTTATTAATAGTTAATAACAACAGCTACAGTTATTCATTAATATTGTATTAACAATTAATTTAAATACTAAAAATATAAAATAAATGAAATACTAATGAAAAACAAGAAATCAAAAATACATTTAAAAAAGAATTTACATATTTAAAAAAATAAAAATGGTAAATATTCAAATTTAAAATGAATTAATATTAGTTACACTGTAATAATAATGAAGTGTGCCAAAATAAGCCACACTACTGGGGCATATAGTCACAAGTGGGAAACATGTTCAATCAATGCTAAAAAATAGGCACTAAAATAAAAAATGTGAAAACCAGCCCTGTCTGTCCAATACAGTGTTTTGCAATGAAAGTGCTTCCATTTGGCTTTTTTCCAAATTAATTTAAAGTCAAATTACATTGTGGTCATAAAAATAAGTGAAAAGTTGAGCTGGAAATGACCATGAACTTCAGCATAATATCCAGCAAGATCTGAGAATGATGTAAAGAACACTCTGTTCCTTAGTGAAAGCAAGAACATCTGACCTTTTGCAAAAATGAGTTCTGGCCAGTGTCACAAATTTGCTTGCATTTGTATCGTTGCCTGGTAATAGAGTATCATCTTAAATCTTCCATGTCTGAAATGTCAGATTTATTAAATGGATTTTTTGACTCAACTGTAGGACAGTCAGCCGTCTCTACCTAGTACTCAGGCTAGTTAAAAAAGGCACATCTGAATGGTGACTAACCTCGCGCCTTTTATATGTTCTCTAAAACTAGTATCTTTGCAATGCCATGGATAAACCGCACTCGGAAGCATAATGACGCCACTGTAGCCCTGACTCCAACCATAGTGAGCTGCCTACCTAGAGAGCATCACTTGTGAGAGCCTACGAGACCTCCCAAAGGTAGACAGCTCATACGGCTTTAAGACACAGCCCAAATTTATACGGCGAACACAGCAGATAAAATGTAAGCGTAAGTACCTTTTGAAGTGACCAACCCACACAGGAGGCTCAAGCACACTTGCGCTCCCTCTATTCAACCATCTTAAAGGGAACGCAGACCACTAAACTCATATCGATGATGGGTGTGGGTTTGTGGCAACGTTCAGCTATGATTTATGACTTTCTCACTAAATCACTGACACCGTGATTGTTTTTGTTGTGGTGGCAGCAGCTGCATCGGTTCTAAGGTATTCAACCCGAGAAATGTCACGGACGCCCCTCCTACTGAAACCAATATGCGAGCCGACAAAAACGTCACATAATACACCGATAAGCAGATACGCGATACTTAGACCTAATGGTCAAACATCAAATCGTCACACTTACCGGAGGAATAGCTCACCATCACAGTTTGTTTCGGTTATTTGACGTCCGGTCCGTCAGGAACTGTGACATAAACGGAATCAGTCTCTGACCTACTTTTCTTTCCTTCGTGTGACTGTCGGACCACTAACCTATATTTTCAACCAATAGGATGGTTGGATAAAAAGGCGCACTTGCTGTGGCCAGTCAGAACGGCGGTTACATTTCACACCGGAATGATTGACACACGGAGTAGCCAATCACATAAGGTTTCTTGCGATTCACCGACATGGCTGATGATCCCAGTAAGGGGTGGTTCTCAATCGCATGTTGCTGCATTGTGTCTAATGTACTTGCTCCTTTGAGAAATAAATGAGACTATTGAAAATCTTTAACTTAAACATTTTAGTTTCTTTGAGAGAGATGCTTAGTTTTAAGGAATTACGTTAACAACTGGAATATGAATGTATTCATAATCTGTCCTGTTGAAAACAAAGAAGGGGCAGTGGTAGTGAATGCAATACACATTTGGATAAATAAACAAAACTACAAAAGGGGGAGAAATGCAGAAGTTGTTTTCAGATATAGAATATCTAAAAGTATTACAGTATTCTTAGTAGTATTGTTATAAAATTTTGGTTGTTTAAAAATAAACACACATATTAATTACTATTAATTTTTTGTTGCTATATACGTTTTGAGTTTGTTTTTGAAAAAAAAAAACAAAAAACAAAAACAGATGTTTGAAACCACTACCCAAAACCTTATATTAATGTATTAATGTATAATATTAATGTATTATTCATAAGGCTTGTCACACCACAGGAATATTTATAAAAATAAACTGATGTCATGAACTAATGTACATGTAATAAAGTAATGTACAAAAATATGATTTAAAACGGTGTCCAATTATTAAATGTAGAAGATAAACATTTTCTCTTACAGACTGATTTACCACGAAATAAGTTTTGGAAAAAATAATTATGATACAAGTTATTAGCAAAGTATAGCATTTTAAATGTATTACTATGATGATATATTATCACTTATTTCTAAATTATTATAACAAATGATCTATTATTAATTCAAACATAATGATAAGCATATGTAAAGGATCAGGTAATTTTATGTATTGTTTCAATTGGCAGACTGCATTTTTTTCTCTCTTATTTATAAGTTAAATAAAGAGATACTCCACTATATACAGTGTGCACAGTGTGTAGGTATATACTTTTGCAACTGTGTAAGCTTGGCAAATTTGATCATGGCTGATTTTAAATATACTAAAATATGTGTCATCTTAAATTATAAATTGTAAGTAAAAGCTACAAATGATATGTAAAATCATTCTTTAAAAAGCGATTTCATTATTTTATGTTACAGTTTGTCTTAATTTTCTGCGTTCTCTCTTTAAACATAAATTGTACGTTTCTTTTAGTTGTAGATTAAAAACGATCAAGGATACGAGAAAATATCATACATGCCTGAATGGTCACATGTAAACAAACTCGTGATGTCATCATAACGCGTCTCGTGTTATCAGACCGGATATTTCATTTGTTCCTCTAGTGATAGTAAGCTTATTTGCTAATAAATAGTTTGTGAACGTTGTCTGTGATCAGCATTGTGGTTTAACATCTCACAATGTCTGTAAGTTACGTAAGCTACAATGTAAAACATTAGCAAACCGTTCAATTGACTTAACAGCCAGCCGAATGAAATCGCCACAGTTAAACAGCTGAAAATAACATTACGGTAAGTCAAGCATTATGCAGTTGTGGATATGTATTAAATCAAATTTCAAGAACCATATTTGTATCGCACTTATGTATTAGGTGTATAATATTAATATAAAAGCTATACATATTATTATATATAGTTTATAATGTTATTTTTTGGTTCAGTGCTTGTGTTGACTGCATAGACAAAGTGCACGATGGGTGCTGAACAGAGTGGAGATGCTGAGCATAAACATTCAGACTTCAGCGCTTCAGGTACTCAACGTTGTATTAGTAAAACGATTTTTACTTGCTCATGCTATGTTTATTCTTTATATTAAATATGTTATACATGGGAATGACATCAGCATCCATAGACAAATATCTGTTAGAATGGAGGTGTATATATTCTACTATTACCTGTCAGTAAGTTCTGTCTTGTTGTTTCAGTTGTTCCCTCTCCAGCCAAGCACAGAGCCAAAATGGATGACATAGTAGTTGTTGCCCAAGGAACTCAGTCATTACGGAACATCCATAATGATCCAGATGTAATAAAGTTACAGGAAATTCCCACCTTTCAGCCTCTTCTGAAAGGTAAGCGCTAGTGCAAATGCCATCTATTACTTTAGGTGAATAAACGGTTTATAATAGATTTGTGTTGACAATATAAATGAATTGATTTTAACTAGTCTTCATCGTTGATTGTTGATACTAATACTTAAATCCTGAAATCCATCTTTTAGTCTATGCTGTTTTCAGATGATGCTATAACAAAATTCTAATAAAGTAAATGCATTGTTTGTAGAAATAATCCAATAAATCGGATGTAGTGCTACTTCTGATATGAAACAAATTCTCAACTTTTAATTAACAAAATTTAAACAGTCACTCTTGGTACTCTTTAATGTGGTGTGACATCAACCATAAGAGCAGCATTTTGATAAATATTCTGACTTTTTTCCCTTGAGAATTTGGAATCTACATCTCGCAATTCTTACTTTATTTTCTCGTAATTTTGAGTTTACATCTCGCAATTCTTATTTTATTTTTTTTGGAATTCTAAGTTTATGTTTCACAATTCTAACTTTTTTCCTTGCCATTCTGAATTTACATCTCATAATTCTTTTTTCCCTTTGAATTCTGAATTCTTTGAATTCAAGTTTACATCTTGAAGTTCTTTATTTTCTTGAATTTCTAGTTTACATCTGGCAATTCTTTATTTTCTCAGAATTCTGCATTTACATCTTGGAATTCTGGTTTTATTTCCTTGGAATAAGGAGTTTACATCTCGAAATTCTGACTTTACTTTCTCGGAATTCTAAATTTACATCTCGCAATTCTTACTTGATTTTCTTGGAATTCTGAGTTTTCATCTCACAATTCTTTATTTTTAAGGAATTCTGAGTTTAGATCTTAATTCGTACTTAATTTTCAAGGAATTCTGAGTTTAGATCTCAGTTCGTACTTAATTTTCAAGCAATTCTGAGTTTACATCTCGTAATTCTTACTTTATTTTCTTGGAATTCTGAGTTTACATCTTGGAATTGTGACTTTATTTTCTCAGAATTCTGAATTTACATTTAGCAATTTTTACTTTATTTACTCAGAATTCTGAGTTTACAACTTGCAATTCTTTATTTTCTCGAAATTCTAAGTTTACATCTCAAACTTCTGACTTTATTTCATCGGAATTCTAGTTTACATCTCACAATTCTTACGTTATTTACTCAGAATTCTGAGTTTACAACTTGCAATTCTTTATTTTCTGGGAATTCTAAGTTTACATTTCAAAATTCTGACTTTATTTCATCGGAATTCTAGTTTACATCTCACAATTCTTACTTTATTGTTATGGAATTCTGAATTTACATCTCGCAATTCTTACATTATTTTTTCAGAATTCCTAGTTTACAACTTGCAATTCTCTATTTTCTCAATTCTAAGTTTAAATCTTAAACTTCTGACTTTATTTCATCAGAATTCTAGTTTACATCTAACAATTCTTACATTATTTTCTAAGAAATCTGAGTTTACATTTCACATTTCTTACTTTATTTACTCAGAATTCTGAGTTTACAACTTGCAATTCTTACTTTATTCTCTTGGAATTCTAAGTTTACATCTCAAAATTCTGACATTATTTAATCGGAATTCTAGTTTACATCTCACAATTCTTTCTTTATTGTTACGGAATTCTGAATTTACATCTCACAATTCTTACATTATTTTCTCAGAATTCTGAGTTTCCATTTCGCTATTCTTACATTATTAAGTTTACATCTTGCAAGTCTTTCTTTATTTTCTTGGAATTCTAAGTTTACATCTCAAAATTCTGACTTTATTTAATCGGAATTCTAGTTTACATCTCACAATTCTTTCTTTATTGTTACGGAATTCTGAATTTACATCTCACAATTCTTACATTATTTTCTCAGAATTCTGAGTTTCCATTTCGCTATTCTTACATTATTAAGTTTACATCTTGCAAGTCTTTCTTTATTTTCTTGGAATTCTAAGTTTACATCTCAAAATTCTGACTTTATTTAATCGGAATTCTAGTTTACATCTCACAATTCTTTCTTTATTGTTACGGAATTCTGAATTTACATCTCACAATTCTTACATTATTTTCTCAGAATTCTGAGTTTCCATTTCGCTGTTCTTACATTATTAAGTTTACATCTTGCAAGTGTTTCTTTATTTTCTCGGAATTCTGAGTTTACTTCTTGCAATTCTGTTTTTATTTTATTTTATTTTTAGACGTGTGACAAATTCAGATTTTTTTTTTTTTGTTCTCAGAATCAGGACATAAAACAGACAAGCAATTCTGAGAAGAAATTGTGAGATTAAAACGTCACAATTAACTTTCTTTCATGTTGTAATTAAACTTTGAATAGAATCATACAATAAAATCATAACTGAAACATTAAAAAGCTGATATAAAAACTAATAATAAAATTTGGACTGTTATCAGTTTATCATTTTTTTTTATTAATGATACGAATCACAATTTGAGCCTAAAATCTGTGTCATTCTCTCAGGTGTGCTTAGTGGGCAAACCTCCCCCAGTACTGTCTGTTTAGAAAAGCTGGATTCGGCACAGGTGCTGCAGCTGTGTGTCCGATATCAGGATCATCTACACCAGTGTGCGGAAGCTGTCGCCTTTGACCAGAATGCTCTGGTCAAGAGGATCAAAGAGGTATTCATCATTATTTCTCTTGAATTTAATGTTTCGCCAAGCCAGCTTGTAAATGCTAACCTGATTTTTAAATTTTTTTTGCCAGATGGATCTGTCAGTGGAAGCATTATTCAGCATTATGCAGGAAAGGCAAAAACGTTATGCCAAGTACGCCGAGCAGATCCAAAAGGTCAATGAAATGTCAATGATTCTAAGGCGCATCCAGATGGGCATCGACCAGACGATACCACTGATGGAGCGTCTCAACAACCTGCTGCCAGAGAGCGAGCGCCTGGAGCCCTTCAGCATGAAACCTGATGGAGAAATCAAATAAGAGTCTGGCAACAGATGAAAAATAGTTCATAGTAGCTTCACTGATTGACTTTTGCTTTATAGAGACCTACCTCAGGTCATATCTGGTTGTTACCTATGGAACTTCTCACTTTGCACTCTAAAAGGCTTAATGTGTGCCTGGATCAAGTGTTATCTGGCGTAAAACGAGTTACACGGTACAAAATGAAATACTTTAATACCACAGTGGTGTAGGCATGTGTATATATTTACTTAAAATGCATAGTTGAATGGTTTTAAAGGGCATGACAACATAATTCTGCCTCTGAAATTTTCTTTAATAATGTTATTTAATGAGAAGTGATTAATGCATATGATGATGCTTTTGCACTTGAGAGGCTTTCTGTAGACTTGTCATTAAAGTTGCTGGCATTAAATTGTTTATACATACATTTTCTGTTTTCGTGAGAGAGATTTATTAAAGAAAACACTTTTGGAGGACAAAAAAGGTTTTATAGCATTGTTATGTGATTTAATACGTATATTAATAATACGATTATTAGTAATAAATGTCAGTTTCTAATGCCTTTGTAGAAATGTGCTATTCACAAGTTAGTGACAGAAGTTCATTTTACTCCACCAAAAAAACTACAATTTGATTAATATATGGGTAGTTTACAAATAGCCAGTAAAAAAAGAAAAAAAATTGGTAAAAGAAATGCATATATATATATATATATATATATATATATATATATATATATATATATATATATATATACATTTTTTTTTTACATTTTTACTAAACTGTACCATAAATTATAATTATATTTAAATTATAATTATAATTTATATATAAATAGCATGACAGATTTATCTTCATTATTAGACACTTATTTTCATATAGTGTTATTTATTTAATATGAAATTATAATTAACTTAATTTTTTCCCCCATGACTTGTTGGACAATTTCAAGACAAACTTTGCTGTTCAAAACTGCTAAAAATTAAACCATTTTAAGATGAGAGAGATTTCTATCCGCCCTATTGCAATACTGTTTTTTTAAGATATTTTGAGATTAAAAACAAATGTTTTTTTTTTTTTTAATGTGTGTCACACCATAGGACATTATATCACACTAAATGACTTAAAGTATTTCAATTTAATTTTGAACATGTCAAATGAGATAATATCTATAAATGTCTATATTTCCGTGTCCTCTCTCTTCCACTAATTTCTCTCCCTCAATTGTTTCTGTTTCAAAAACAAAGTATCACGTTTTATACTTATTTTCATGACACTTTTTAACAGTTTAACTGCAAAACATCAGAAAACAGTTTAATTAATAGAGAATAAAAAGGAGTTAAATCTTATTTAATTATTTAAAATGCCCTTTAAAGAGGCCTTGTCCTCTGGTGTGACATCTTTGTCCTATGGTATGACAGTACAGGCATCACATCGGAGGACATTTTCTGTCACACCACAAGACGTTTCAGTCTTTTGTGTCAATTAATGAATTTGCTATTCCAAGCCAACCTGTCATTAGCAGTTTGCAAGATACATTGCATAAATTTCCATGATTACGTAGTTTAACGTACAGTTTTTAATTAAAAAATATAACTTAGGAGTGTCACACCACAGGACAACAAAACGTAGCACTTTTGTAGTGGTTCCAAAAAAGTTAAATATTTGAAAGGTTCTGAGACAAGAATTCACTGGGTGCACATGTGCCTTCGGTGACATGTCAATGAACGGGGTCCATAAACTAATAAAAGTTTTTTTCTGGAATTGGCCAATTTAAAATCAGCATATGGTGTCATACCATAGGACATGGTTTTCAGAGACAAAATGTGTCAAGTTCCTACACTTTCAGAAATATGGATGAAAAAAATGATTGCCATTTACTCAAATAGACACTTGAACAATTATGCCAGAGGTATTTGTTAAGTTTTATGCTTTTTCTTGTAATTTATAAAAGTAATTTATTGAACTATGCTTGAGACAGTCGCACCATAGGACAATTTTGACATTTGGCTCAATAATTTAGAAAATCTAATCACACTGCAGCTTTTATAACAACAGTTTCAATGTAAGACAAATAAATGTTTAATGATTTACAGCATTTTAAATAACAACAATATTAATTATATTCATTTTTATCTTGTGGGACAGTGAAAATGCCATGTCACGTCAACAATCCATATACTCACCCTTAGGACATCCAAGATGTAGATGAGTTTGTTTCTTCATCAGAACAGATTTGGAGAAATTTAGCATTACACCACTTGTTCGCCAACGGATCCTCTGCAGTGAATGGGTGCTGTCAGAATGAGAGTCCAAACAGCTGATAAAAACATCACAATAATCCACAAGTTATCCACATGACTCCAGTCCCTCAATTATTGTCTTGTGAAGCGTCAAGATGAGTGTTTGTAAGAAACAAATAAACGCTTTAATTTTAAATCATTGCCTCTAATCAATAAATCCACATAGCTTCCTTTATGTAGCTAAATAGCGCTAAATTTCTCTAAATCTATTCAGATTAAGAAACTAACTCATATATATTTTGCAGGTGAGTAAATTTTAAGCTAATTTTCATCGATTCAATGATTTCTGAAAGTCATTTGACCTCAACATGGCGCCACCGTGAGGCGACCCGCTTCATAAAAATTAATACTTAAGGCATTCTTCATTTATTTATGTGTAAAACGTTTTAAAATAAACTTAAAAAATAAAACAAAGTTTAAAATAACAAATAAAGTCGCAATTACCTTTTTTTCTGGCTCCGAGGTGGATGCGCATCAAACCTACTTACTATGAAAAAAACAAACAGTTCACTCTCCGTTCCAATAGATGGCGACAAAGATCATCTTAACACAACAGACTACAGAATGTGAGGAAATCTGAGCAAAATAGCTCTGGGCGCATGTGAGTAGAACACGTTGAAAATGTGTTGATCTCATCTGTCCAAATTTCACCTGTAACGCTGCACACCCCGTAATAAAGCTGATTAACAACAGCGATAATGCGGCGTCTGGGTTCAGTGCAGCAGAAAATCCCATGCGTTTTCCTGACGGAAGTGAGGAACGAACCATCCAGAAAACGCGACTGTCAGGTGGGTAAAATCAGCATTTTTTGTACATGCTGTTTTCATGCCTAAAGCCTGTAAACATTATAAAAGCATTACGATTGCAAATGCCAGCATACATGTTGTCACGTCATTGTTTTTAATTCATATTTTCATTTTATCTAGAGCACTGAACTGAGTAACTGTCCCAAAGCAATATGCATGTCTAGTCCATGTTTATTTATAAAGTGCTATACACTTACATAAAGCATATTAAAAATAAGTTAATAAAAATGCACGGGTACAGTAATCATGCCTTGCGTATATATTAGATTGGATTGTTTATTAGAATATTTTATTCATTCTCCTTCTCATTCTGCAGCAGTTTCAGGTGGTGGCCACTGAGAATGTGAATCCTGCTGCTCTTGAATCAGATATTCACTGTGCAGCAGCAACTGAAAAGATTGATGGGACATGCTGCTATGTTACCACATACAAAGGTATAAATTAGTTATAATGTGGTTGTTAACTTGATATCATTGTTGGTTATCTAAAAAAAATCTTAAACATCACACACACTACAGTTCAAAGGTTTATAGGTTAAGATTTTAATTTTTAGTATGCTCATCAGTGCATTTGATCAAAAATACACAAATTGTAATACTGTTAAATATCATTAGAATATAAAATATAAAAAAAGTAATATATAGTAATAAAATATAGTATATTTTTAATATGCAATTTATCACGTGAAGGCAAAACTGTGCGACATGATCCTAGAAATCATTCTAATATGCTGATTTTGCTGCTGATAGATATACACACAGTACTAGTCAAAAGTTTTTGAACAGTGAGATTTTTAATGTTTTTAAAATAAAGTATGGTGAAAAACAGTCACATTCTTTTTACTATTTAAAATAACTCTTTTCTATTTGAATATATTTTAAAATGTCGTTTTCAAAGCTGAATGTTTAGCATCATTACTGCAGTCTTCAGTGTCACATGGTCCTTCTGAAATCATTCTAATATTCTGATTTGCTGCTCAAAAATCATCTAATATTATGTTGAAAAGAGCTGAGTAGAATTTTTAGGTTTCTTTTATGAATAGAAAGTTTGGAAGAACAGCATTTAACTGAAATAGAAATCTTTTATAACATTAGAAATGTCTTTATCATTACTTTTGATCAATTTAAAGCATCCTTGCTAAGTAAAAGTATTTATTTACAAAAAAATAAATTATACTTACTCCAAGCTTTTCAGTGGTATAGTGTAGAATTTTACAAAAGCTTTTTTATTTCAGGTAAACGCTGATCTTAGGATCTTTCTGTTCACCAAAAAATGTACTGTTTAAAATATTGATATAATAATAATAATAATAATAATAATAATATCATATATATTATCAATATAGTAATGATGCTGAAAATGTAGCTTTGATCACAGGAATAAATTACTTTTTAAAATATATTCAAATAGAAAGCAGTTATTTTAAATAGTAAAAATAGTAATAGTAAAAATAGTAAAAAAAAGATCTTTCTGTTTTTGCTGTACTGTGGATCAAATAAATGCAGGCTTGGTGAGCAGAAGAGACTTTAAAAAAAAAAAAAAAAACATTAAAAATCTTACGGTTCAAAAACTTTTGAATGGCAGTGTGTATGTGTATAGTTATGTATTTTCATATCCAAAATTAGTTTTTTTTTTTTTTTTTTAAAGGGGAACCATATCTCTGGGCTCGCTTGGATCGGAAACCCACCAAGCAGGCGGACAAGAGATTCAAAAAGTATCAGTATTCGCAGAAGACCTGTAAAGGTATTTTGGTTCGAATTAGATTAATCTTTTTATATTATTTAACTTTAATAAATATTAGAATTACCATAGTGTTATTTCATGGGCAACCACGAAACTGTAACAAAGCAGTGAATAAAAATGAAACTACTAAACATCGGATATTTTTGGATTCTCAGGATTTGTGTGGAATGTAGACGAAGATTTCCGGGAAGTGCCAGAATCCTGGATCGTTGCTCACAGAGTCCAGCATGAGAATGGCCATCCAGTGCCGGACGAACATGGACACATACCAGGTGGGTTGATGTCCCTTGAACACAGTGTCGTTCCTCATCTTCCAGTTACAAGTTATACTGTACTGAGTAAAAATAAAGGCTTCTGATGGCATAGATGTATCTTTTATTAAGGTTGGGTTCCGGTGGATCATACCAACAAGCAGTACTGCTGGCACGCCTCTGTAGTCAACTATGATACTGGTGTCGCCCTTGTCCTGAAGACACACAGCGAGGATGAAGGATTGCTTGAAATTGTCAGCGTTCCTCTGGCAGACCTAATGGAGCAAACCCTTGAGCTTATCGGAACCAACGTTAATGGAAATCCATATGGTAAATATAATGTACTCTATAGTTTATACATTTGGAATTTTTTTGAAACATTACTGTTTCACAATCAAAGTAGTCATTTCTTGTACAAACAAAAATACCTTTTTAATGCTAGTTTAGCTGTAAAAGGGACAGTTCACCCAAAAATGAAAATTACCCCATGATTTACTCACCCTGAACCCATCCTAGGTGTATATGACTTTCTTCTTTTAGATTAATACAGTCGGGAGTTATATTAAAAAATGTCCTGGCTCTTCCAGGTTTTATAATGACAGTGAATGGGTGTTGAGATTTTGAAGCCCAAAAAAAACTGCGTCCATATATTATAAAAAGTACTCCTCACGGCTTTGGGGGGTTAATAAAAGCCTTCTGAATCAATGCGTTTGTGTAAGAAAAAAATCCATATTTAAAACTTTATACCATAAACCGTAAATGCTGGTGAGAACAGTTAGCAGAGTTTTAAATATATAATGAGATATGGATATTTTTCTTACACAAACACATCGATTCGCTTTAGGAAGCCTTTATTAAAGGAGAAGTCCACTTCCAAAACAAAGATTCACATGTAATGTACTCACCCCCTTGTCATCCAAGATATTCATGTCTTTCTTTCTTCAGTCGTAAAGAAATTGTTTTTTTGAGGAAAACATTTCTGCATTTTTCTCCATATAATGGACTGATATGGTGCCCCGATTTTGAACTTCCAAAAGGCAGTTTAAATGTTCAGTTGAAACGATCCCAGCCGAGGAAGAAGGGTCTTATCTAGCGAAACGATCGGTTATTTTCATTAAAAAAAAAATACAATTTAAATACTTTTTAATCTCAAACACTCATCTTGCCTTTCTCTCCCTGAACTCTGTGTATTCTGACTCAAGACAGTTAGGGTATGTTGAAAAACTCAGACCGTATTTTCTCCCTCAACTTTAAAAATCATTTCAAGATCATCCTACATCACTGCAGAAGTTCTGAAACAGTCTTTGCAAAGTGAACATGCAAAGAAGATCAAACACCCTTAACGAAAAAGGTAGAACAGCGATATAGGACAATTTCAAAGTTGAGGGAGAACATGAGATGGGAGTTTTTCGACATACCCTAAGTGTTATGAACCAAAAAAAACAGTCCAGACAGAGTAAGACAAGATGAGCGTTTGGCATTAAAAAGTATATAAATTGTATTATTTTTATTAAAATAATCATTCGTTACGCTAGATAAGACCCTTCTTCCTCAGCTGGGATCATTTACAACCGCATTTTGGATCGTTTGAAGCCGCATTTAAACTGCATTTTAGAAGTTCAAAATCAGGGCACCATATCAGTCCATTGTATGGATAAAAATGCTGAAATGTTTTCCTCAAAAAACATAATTTCTTTACGACTCAAGAAAGAAAGACATGAACATCGTGGATGACGATGGGGGTGAGTACATTTTTCGTAAATTGTCGTTCTGGAACTGGAGTTCTCCTTTAAGCCCCTGGAGTAGTGTGGAGTACTTTTTATGATGTATGGATGCAGTTTTTTGGGCTTTAAAATCTCAACACCCATTCACTGCCATTATAAAGCTCGGAGGAGCCAGGACATTTTTTTATTGTAACTCCGATTGTATTTGTCTGAAAGCAGAAAGTCATATACACCTAGGATGGCTTGAGGGTTAGTAAATCATGGAGTAATTTTCTTTTTTGGGTGAGCTATCCCTTTAAGGAAGTAAGAAACCGAGTGGAGTTCTATTGGTTTATGAAGTAGCTGATTGTGTAATTCTGTAGGTTTGGGAACTAAGAAGCATCCAGTCCATGTTCTGGTTCCTCACGGGGTGCTGCGAATCCGGAACCCTCCTCCAGTGGAATTCCAGCAGCTGTATTCCTGGTTTCAGGAAAGCCAAGAGGGGCGAGTGGAGGGAATCGTTTGGCACTGTGATGATGGGACACTGGTCAAGGTGAATAAAGGGTTCATATGAAGAGTTCAGATGCAAAACCAGCTAAAAGCCATCTCTGTCAAAAATGAGATAATGATGCTGAGTGAATGCTCTCAACATATATTATACGTCCATCAAATACTTTTTCTTCAAACTCGCTAAAATGCCTGATAAAAATGCATTTTTTTAAAGAAAGACGTCAGATGGATTTAACTGGTTTTGCATCTGAACTCTTCATATATAAAGCCGACACTTTTCTGCTGCTCTGTATTTTCTTCAGATCAAATCACTTTAAATCGTTTTCCAGATACACCGCCATCATCTCGGTTTGAAATGGCCTATCGGTGGCACCTTCCTCAACACCAGACGTGTGGTCGTCCACGTAGATGAAACGGCTGAACCAGATGCTTCCGACAAGGACTTATTCAAATCGTTTTCCAGCATAAATGGAAAACTCTTCAGCTGCATACAGGACATTCAGTTTGAACCCTGATCCCATAAAATTAAATTACCAAACATTCCTGCTAAATCTGGTTTTAACCAGAGTGAAGAACTTTTGCCAACACTTAATACTGGTCAAAACTGCCTATTACGAATTCCCATGACACTTTACTCATATATGGACCTAGATATGTGATGTTTGCGACTGCTGCGATTACTTTATATTTGGCACTTTTTCTTTTCTTTTAGAGAGTGGAAGGTTTTTTAAAATTATTATGTAATTCTTTTGTTTGTTGGTTTCAGAGGACGGTTCAGCAATATGTATATAAATAAATGTAACAAATTGACATTGATTGGCATTTATTATATCTAAAGAGTCTCCAATATGAGGCAGTGACTGATAAATTAAACATAAAAGGGTACAAACCTTTCAGTTTCAGCTTTTGCTAGTAAGGCCATAAATCACAACTATTGTAAAACCTAACTTTACATGAAAATGCTTTAGTATTTTACAAACAAAAATAAATATGAATCTACTAATGAAACATTGTAACTTAACTGTACTTGAAAATTAAGCAACATTGTAAATATTTGGCTCTAACTGGGCAGTAACAATAAAATCTAATGACCTGAAAAACGATCTGATGTGTGTTAGCTGATAGACACGTCTACGGGAAGCGGCACTCCAAACTGATCCGACAGCTTCTTTAGCTGTTCCTCCAGAATTATGTTTTTCTTCACCTCCAGATTGTAATTGAACTTTAGATCCTCAAGTTCTTCGAAAAAGTTCTCCAGCTCTCGGGTCAGCTTTCTCACTTCATCCTACAATGAAAGCATTTATAATATGACACACAAGGCACAAATTTCACAATTTCATTCAATTACACTTAAGCTTGCAATTCAATTTCGATTCTATGAGAAAGAAAAACTGTAATTCTTTAAGAATTTGAAATTATGACATACTTAAGTCATAATTATGAGATAAAAGGTTGAAATTATGACTTTAAAAGTTAATTATGAGAAAAAGTTGAAATTATGACTGAAGTCATTATGAGATAAAAAGTTGAAATGATAACTTTAAAAGTCATAATTATGAGATAAAAAGCTGAAATTATGAGATAGTAGAAATTATTACCAAAAGTCATATTAGATAAAGTTGAAATTGACATACTTAAGTCATAAGCTAAAATTTACGATAAAAAAAATGAAATCATGACTTAAGTCATTATGAGATGAAAAAGTTGAAATGATGACAAAGTTGAAATTATGAGATAAATCGAAATTATGACTTCAAAAGTCATAATTATTAGATAAAATGTCGAAATTTTACTTATAAAGTTAAAATTATGATTTATAAAGTCGAAATTATGACATACTTAAGTCATAATGAGATAAAAAAATCGAAATTATCACTTTAAAAGTTTGACAAATTTATTTACAAAGTTTGAAATGATGAGATTAATTAAAATTATCTCACTAAATTGAAATTAAAATTTTTAAAATTCATAATTATGAGATAAATTGAAATTATGACTTTAAAAGTCATAATTATTAGATAAAACATTGACATTTTTTAAAACATTGAAACACTGCAAGTCGAAATTACGAGATAAAAAGTCAAAATCATGACTTAAGTCATAATTACAAGATAAAAAGTTGAAAAATGATCACTTTAAAAGTCGAAATTATGACCAAGTCGAAATTATTACTTCAAAAGTCATAATTATTAAACAAAATGTCGAAATTTGACTTATAAAGTTAAAATGATGACTTATAAAGTCGAAATTATGACATACTTAAGTCATAATTACGAGATAAACAATCGTAATTATGAATCAAGTCATTACGAGATAAAAAGTTGAAATTATGAGATAAAGTCTAAATTATCACTTTAAAAGTTGAAATTATGACAAAGTTTGAAATGAGATTAACTGAAATTATGACTCACTAAATTGAAATTATGACTTTAAAAGTCATAATAAAAATAATAAAAAAATAATAATTATTAGATAATACATTGACATTTTTGACAACATTGAAAGTCAAAATTACGAGATGACAAGTCATGATTTCGACTTTTTATTATGAAATGATGATATAAATCAAAATTATGACTTACTAAGTCGAAATTGACTTTAAAGGTCATAATTATGAGATAAAATGTCGACATTTTGACTTACAAAGTCGAAATTATGACATACTTAAGTCATAATTACGATATAAAAAGTTGAAATTATGACTTAAAGTTTGAAATTATGAGAATAATTTAAATTATGATTTACTAAATCGAAATTATAACTTTAAGTCATAATTAGATAAAACACTGAAATTGACATAATTGAATCATAATTACAATATAAAAAGTTGAAATCATGACTGAAGTCATGAGATAATAAGTTTAAATTCTGATTTATAAAGTTAAAATTATGAGATAAATCAAAATTCTGACTTACTAAATTGAAATAATGACATACTTGAGTCATAATTATGAGATCGAAATTATCAGATTAATCGAAATTATGACTTTACAAGTAATAATTCTGAGATGAAATTGAAATTATGAGATGAGTCTAAATTATGAATTTAAAAGTCATAATTAGACTTTATTAAAACTATGACTTTATAAGTCTCGGAATTATGACTATTAAAGTCATAATTTTGACTTTTTATCTTATAATTATGACTTAAGCATGTCATAATTTCAACTTTTAAGGGATGAATTTTTTTCTTACGTGGTGGAAATGGGCTTCCATACGATTCCGATTTGATTCAATATTATTTTGGATATATCAGGTACAGTACATGTTAAATTTTCATGCTAATGTTGTAAAATATACATGAGATTGGTACTACATTACTATAATATTAAAGGTTAAAAGGACAATACTAAACTAAAGTTCACTTTAAATTACATAATTATATTTCTACACCAATTTGTTTTTTAACATATAAACATTTAAATGGTGGCTGTCATTAAAAACTTGACAGATTTATTCAAACTTAAATTTTAGTTTAGTTTATTTGTTTACAGGGGCAATGCACATTAATAAACATGACTGTAAATGTGCCAGAATTAATGTTAAAAGTCACCCTAAAAACAAAAACAGAACATCTTACACGCATATACCCATGTACAAAGAAAACTGATCATTTTGAAGAACAGTAAAAAATTCTAATGAATGTTATGTGGTGCATATTTAGCAAAATGCTCCTCTCTTTCATTTTTTCTAGCTGACTAACGATTTTATTGTCACCGTATGTTTTTTTTTCTAAAGTAAATGTGACATTACGTGACATTGTTTACAAGGTGTTACACTGACGTCTTTGCACAGTTGAAACACTGATTGAGCGATTACATGAGACAAGATACAGATATCGGACATGTGACTTCCTTTTATTTAGCCATACCTGTAATTTTCTTTTTTCAGTGTTTGCTGCCTTAATTTGTTCCTGGAGCTCACTGTATCCTAAAAAGGAACAGGTAGATGATAATACGTCTCATGTAGCTACAATATTCTTGTACAATAAGAATTATCAGGAAAATCAATGGTGATCTAACCTGGTCCTGCTTTGTTGGTTCCAAACTGCTCATCATACTTTTGGATCTGGCGAAGAAGTTGAGCTTTTTCCCTCTCGAGTTGTTTACTGGCCAATCTAAATGGAAAATATTTGGCAAAGAATGAGTTTTGAGTCATTTTGTGTGCTTTGAAGTCTATGGATCTTTTAGTGCTTCACCTCAGGGACTGATATTCTCTGGCCAGGCCTTCATCAGTGGTCGCCTCCACAGGGATATTTTTAAGCAGCTCCACCTGTTAATACATATTAGGTTATTAGATCTCGGAAAAAGAGCGTGTTGATCCTGGAATGCACTACGTGACTTTTAAAATTGGAACAGACTTTAAAACACATTTGCCAACTTTATAAATGGTTACAGAGGAAAAAAAAAGGCTGGTGGTCACACACACTACCAGACTTTTAAGTCATTCTGAACACAACAAACTCAAGCAGAAACATGTGCCATGTTGCTAGGAGACGCGTGACAAATGAAAACAATAAGTGTTCTAAAATCAGCTCAAAATATCAAACATGTTTCAGTAAGGGCAGAGTATGAGGATTCTAGTGGAGGATCAGTGTCTCACTTGGTCCTTCAGCTGGGTGACGGTGTGTTGTGTGGCCTGCTGTTTCTCATTCGCCTCCTTCAGTTGCACCTTCAGCTCTGAGATGCTGGAGTTTCTCTTAGCGATTTCACTCTCAAGACCTTTCATCTTGTTTTCAAATAACCTGTGAAGGGAAAAAATGAATAATAATAATAATAATAATAACTTGCAGGATGATGAAACAGATTAAGTATTTAAGTAAATGTAATACCTGGCCACAACTGAAGATTTCCAGGTCTTGCTGTCCGCCCCTTCTAAAGACGGCCCCTTCGACTGTGCTAATAAGAGCCTCTGATTGGTCTCCTCAAGCTCCGCCTTTAGTTTCTCATTGGCTACTTCAAGACTGGCCTTTGCAACCCTCAGCTTTTCTGCAGCTTCTGCTTCCTGCAATTTGCCACAAAAACATATACGTTGTATGCTCTATCATGATATATTAAAAGCATGTTTTACTGACATGAAATGAAAATGATTTTAAAAACCTTTTTAATATCTTTACGCAAGCGTTCATTTTCCATCATGATTTTCTCAATGCCCTTGGTTTTTGACTCAAGTCTTGCGTTTAGCTGTTCCTCTTGTTTTCCTTTCAGCTTTTCATATTCTGACTGTAACAAAAAAAAAAGATGCACATTATTAAGAAAAGTAAAAAATAACTTTTTTTTTTTTCCACATGATATTCTTTAAAACAATATCACAATCTTGTTTCCACAAAATACAGTTTGGTCAAAAGGTTAAAAGTTTACACCCCCCTTTCAGAATCTGAAAAAAGATGTTAATTATTTTATCAAAATAAAAGGGGTCATACAAAATGCATGCTATTTTTTATTTAGTACTGACCTGAATAAGATGTTAATATATAGTCCACAAGAGAAAATAATAGTTGAATTAATTAAAAAGAAAAAAATGACCCCATTCAAAAGTTTACATCCCCTTGATTCGTAACACTGTAGTGTAAACTGAATGATCCACAGCTGTGTTATTTTGTTTAGAGATTTGTTTTGTTATGATTTTGAGATCCATCTTTTCACACTGAGGACAACTGAGGGACTCATATGCAACTATTACAGAGTGTTCAAACGCTCACTGATGCTTTAGAAGGAAACGTGATGCATTAAGAGCCGGGGGGGGGGTAAATTTAATTTATTTTGTCTTCTGGGAAACATGTAACTATCTTCTAGTCTCCAAAGGGCAGTGACAAAAAATAAATAATATGATATTTAGGCAAAATAAAAAATAAAAAATGTACACATCTCCATTCTGTTCAAAAGTTTTCACCCCCCTGTTCTTAATGCATTGTTTTTCCTTCTGGAGCATCAGTGAGCATTTGAACCTTCTGTAATAGTTGCATATGAGTCCCTCAGTTGTCCTCAGTGTGAAAAGATGGATCTCAAAATCATACAGTCATTGCTGGAAAGGGTTTAAATACACAAAAATGCTGAAAAACCAAAGAATTTGTATGACCTCAAGGATTTTTCTGAAGAACAGCGAGTAGTTTAACTGTTCACGACAAACAAGGGACTTATGAACAACTATCACTAAATAAAAGCATTAAGAATCAAGGGGCTGTAAACTTTTAAATGGTGTCCTTTTTATAAATTCAACTATCATTTTCTCTTGTGGACTATATGTAAACATATTTTATGTGAAATATCTTATTCAGGTCAGTACTAAATAAACAATAACATGCATTTTTGTATTATCCCTCTTATTTTGGTAAAATAATTAACATATTGCAGAATCCTGAAAAAAATGTTTCTACAAAAATATAAATCAGCACAAATGTTTTCAACACTGTTACTAAGAAATCTAGTTTGAACAAATCAACATTTTATAATGATTTCTAAAGGATCATGTGACACTGAAGACTGGAGTAACGGTTGCTTAAAATTCAGCTTTGCCATGCCATCACAGAATTAATACATTGATAATATTACATTTTAAAAATAGAATAATAAAAAAAAACTTTTTTTTTTTCACTAATATTACTGTTTTTACAGTAATTTTCATCAAATGCAGCCCTAAAAGACTTCAAGAACATCCTTCTTTCAAGAAAAAAATCATACTCAGCCCAAACTTGTGAATGGTAGTGTAACATCCAACAGGTTCACAAAATGTACCTTAAGTTTCTCATGGTCTCGTTCCAGTGTAGCATGCTGCTCCTGCACATTGGCCTCTGATGTCTTCTTTAAGCTCTCATTCTCTCTCTGAACTTTCTCCACTACCTTCTTCATCAGTGCAATGGTCTTCTCCAGCTCAGGTATGGTTTTCCCGCTGCGACCAGACTGCATGAGAAGAGCAAAAAAAAAAAAAAAAAAAAAAGTAAAATTAATAAAGGAGGTGAGAGGTTTCGTGTTTTAAAGTGATAGTTCACCCCAAAATTAAAATTGTTTCCGTCATTAATTACCTTTAATTACCTTAATTTATCTTCAGAACACAAAAAAAGATATTTTAGATGAAATCCGAGAGCTTTCTAAATCTGCATAGACAGCAATGCAACTGATATGTTAAAGACCCAGAAAGGTAGTAAGAACATTGTCAAAATAGTTCAACCATGATTTTATGAAGCTGCGAGAATACATTTTGTGCGCAAAAAAAACAAAAATAATGACTTTATTCAATAATTTTGACAAATAATTTCGAGAGCACCATGACACGGAAGAGAGGAATTTATTAAATAAAGTTGTTCTTTTTGTTTTCTTTGCATTACATGGACCATTTTAACGATGTCCTTACTACCTTTCTGGGCCTTGAATGTGTTAGTTGTGTTGCTGTCTATGCAGGGTCAGAAAGCTCTTGGATTTCATCAAAAATATCTTAAATTTGTGTTCCAAAGATGAACGAAGGTCTTACAGGTTTGGAACGACATGAGGGTGAGTGATTAATGAGAGAATTTTCATTTTTGAGTGAACTATCTCTTTAAGATCTTTCAGATCTTGGAGACCTACCCCACGAACATGGCTGAGCCTCTTCTCAACTTCAGCTTTCTCTTTCTTCAAAACACTGCACATCTCTTTAAGGTCAGACACCTGGTCCTTTCATTACAGGGAGAGTGAAGTAAGTACAACAGTTTTTAAAATTGTTTTTATGTATTTTTTTTTAACATGATATACTGTACTTTTAATCGAGGCAGGTCCTTGTTTGCTTGCTCCAATTGGAAACGAAGCTCCAGGTTCTCCGTGGAAAGCTTGAGGTTCTCTTTTTGGAGCTCATGTTCTCTTTGAGAAGGTGTACCAGAACCACGGCCAGACGTCTGCTGAAACAACAAAGAGATGTTGATGCTGTAGACGACATTCAGCTAAACATTTTTAAAACATTTTTTAAGGATGGAGAGGGTGCAACACAAAAACAAAGTTGCTATGGGACATAAGCAGACAATCCGGGTCTGGAAAGGCAAAGTCACAAGCTCAAAGCCAGCAAAGCTATAGGGTGGACAACTGGAAGCTTTGCGTTAGCGCTTCAATGGGAGCTCCTATGTGTTAAGTACCTTTCGAGCTTTTACTTTGCTTTTCATTGTGGGTTCAAAGGTGGTGACCTCTGATTCTACAGGTCCAAGATTGGCATCAAGTTCACTTTTAATAACACCTGCATCCAGCTCCTTAGTGGGGGAACATTTTACGTTCTCACTTAAAATAGGGTCCACATCTTCCTCAGGTATGAATGACTTGGTCTCCTCCATTGCTGATTGTTCAAGCACCAGATTGGAATCAACTGTGCTGAGTGCTGTTTCTTCCTCTTCAAGCTCTTTAGACCCTGCAGATGTTTTCACATCCTCCAGATGTTCTTTTGACATCTCTGGCTCTGTGTGTGTCCTAATTTCTTCTGCGTTTGTCTTTTCATTTTCAGCTGTTTCCTCTCCCAGCCGATCTTCTTCAAGAGGCTTATCTGTTATCTCTTGATGTGTCAGTCCTGAATCTAATTCTTCAGTCTCTTTATTAGTCTTCAGATGTTCCTGTGCATGTTCCTCTTGTCCTCCTTGAGTCTCATCTGTCTCCTCTATATCTTTCTCAACGAGTGCCTCCTTTTTGTCGTCCTCTTCCGGTAAACTTTTGCTCTCATTCACTAAATCTTCTGGTTCTAAATCTACAACACTCCCTCCTAGATTTTCCTTGCTCTTTTCCTCATCTTGACTCACTTCTGCTGCACTGAATGAAGTTTGAGTTGCTTTGTTCTCTGTAACTGCTATTTCCTTTTCAGTGACAGCTTCTTTTTCATGGATTGTGTCATTTACTAATGGAGACCGAGTTTGTTCACCTTCACTGATATCAAAAGTCACAGAATGAGCAACTTTTGAGGACCAACTGAGCTGAGATGGTGAAGCAACATGTTTGTCCTTGATTATCAAAGATGGAAACAGAGGTATGGAGAAAGAAACAGGTGTAGGAAGAAGTGTAAGAGTGAAATTAGTGGGGTGAAATTCAAGAAAAGTGTTAAAAGATGGCAAAATGTTTATTGTCATGCAAAAGTATTAAACCTACAGATGGTCTAGATGGAGACTCTTTGGACAGTTGACTCTCCAGGGAGTGAAGCCTCTCCTCAAGATAACAGTTCCTGATGGTGATATCCTCCATTGCAGCATCACGGGGTAAAGCCTGCTGCTGCCTACAAAACAAACCATACATAAAAACATTCCAAAAGACAACATCAAAAAAATTAAATGAACTGGCACAGTGATTGTGAGGCAGAACACACTTTATCACTTTGATTTGCTGCTCCAGTTCAGCGTTCCTTCTTTGTAGCTCCTCAATCTCTCTGTCAGCTTCAAGAGTCCGTACACCAACGACCTGATCTGCGGTCACTCCTCTACCCTTTAGTTTCTTCTGGAGACCCAACTTCTCCTGCTCCAACCTTCACAGACATCAGCCAACATAAACATGATTGGGAATCTTCAACTTTTGGTTTTTTCCCTCATAATTTACTCACCCCTATTTCATCCAACTTGTTCATATCTTTCTTCAGTCGAAAAGAAATGAAGGTTATTTGAGGAAAAATTCCAGGATTTTTCTCCATATAGTTGACCTCAATGGGGATCAACGGGTTAAAGGTCCAAACTGCAGTTTCAACGCAGCTTCAAATGGCTCCTCACGATCCCAGCCGAGGAACCTTATCTAGCGAAATGATCAGTCATTTTCTAATAAAAATTTAAATTTATATACTTCTTAACCACAAATGCTTACTTTTGACGAAAAACTTACCAATTCTTGACCTTTTCAACGTGACGCATGCGCATCGCAGAGTTGGTGCAGAATGAGCAATGACCGATCATTTTGCTAGATAAGACCCTTATTCTTTAGCTGGGATCATGTAGAGCCCTTTGAACCTGCACTGAAACTGCAGTTTGGACCTTCAACCTGCTGATCCCCATTGAAGTCCACTATATGGAGAAAAATCCTGAAATGCTTTCCTCAAAAACGTTCATTTCTTTTCGACTGAAGAAAGAAAGACTTGAACATTTTGGATGACAAAGGGGTGAGCAGGTTATCAGGAAATTTAAATTCAGGAGTGAAGTAATTCT
Source organism: Cirrhinus mrigala (assembly GCA_036247105.1). Classification (NCBI taxonomy): domain Eukaryota; kingdom Metazoa; phylum Chordata; class Actinopteri; order Cypriniformes; family Cyprinidae; genus Cirrhinus; species Cirrhinus mrigala. The sequence goes on along the minus strand of CM070031.1, from coordinate 14,156,586 downwards.
TTAATGTGTCTTTTGAAGCTGTCCATTATGTGGATGGATAAGTGTCACAACACAGACCTGCTGTAAAGTTCTTTGATTGTTGCTAATTGTTTGGACAGTGATTCCACTTCTTTTTCCTTCTCCTTGAGGACGGTCCGCACTTTCTCCACCTTGGCTTGCCACTTTTTACCTTCCTCCCATCTCACGATTTCTTCTTTAGAGGACTGCAAATATAGGAAAAATTCACCTGTATACATGTATACATTCATACTGTTTTTGTGCTAATAAATAATAAAGGATTAAACAAATCAGAGAAATAATAACTGAATTATAATGAGACTTCAAGAAAAAAAAAAGCTCAAATAAACATGGGTAACACTTTATAATAACGTTCTGTTGTAAGTAATTTATAAGACAATTATTACATTTACAAAACAATTATGTGCTCATAAATGATTAATAAGTGATGTTAATATTTTTATTTTAAAATTTTATTGGTAACACTTTACAGTAAGGTTCATTAGTTGAACTAACATGAACTAAGAATGAACAAAAGTATTACAGCATTTACTAATCTTAGTTAATGTTAATTTCAGCATTTACTAATGCATTATTAAAATCACAAGTTGTGTTTGTTAACATTAGTTAATGCACTGTGAACTAACATGAGTAAACAATGAACGACTATTTTTATTATCTAACATTAACTAAGATTAATTAATAGTGTAATAAATGTATTGTTCATTGTTCATTCATGTTAGTTAATGCATTAACAAATGTTAACAAATGACACCTTATTGTAAAGTGTTACTATTTTATTTTAATGTTTTGTAGATTAAGTTATAACTCATTTACAAGTGATTATATAATGATTAATTAATCATTTACAAAATATGACTTCATGTTCACAAATGATTAAAGTCCCTCTGTAGTGAAAATCAAGATTTTTATGTTGTTTATTTGCCTATGTGCTGTTTTTTATATGCATTTAGACAAACCATGTGCCAGTCCATTAATCAACACCATTGCTGAATATTTTCTCATTAAAACTGTAGGTTCCCAAAGGCTGTCACAGAAATGCGGTTTGAAACGGCCCTTTTTTGCTACGTCACAAACTTCAGTAACCAATCACGTCAAAGGACAGACATTTAATAGAGCATACAGAGCATTAAATAGAGCACAACCGCTAGGCGCTAACCGCTAACTTGAAAAATAACCCGCGGCAACAGTGTAAAAGTAGCCCGGAGTCAGACGCACCTCTCCCGCATTGCCGTCTGCACTTCACTCGCATATGCTCGCGGGCGCGAACTGGAATCACAAACTAGGCTGCATTCGAGCCTTCAAGTCATTTTGAGGGCACGACATCGTCAAGTAAGTAACTTTAACAAATGTTACAGTATCCACTGCAGTTGTCCGCTAATAAAAGCATAGTTTTATCAGTCAGTATGTTTCGCCATTATATCGCGTTTACTACAGTTCAGTTTGTGGATCAGTGGGCTCTGGCTTGTATGACTGCGTGGGGGCGGGGCCAATTTGCATATTCATGGAAACGCGTATCCACCTTATTTTTCAATGCGGAAGTACGCTGTTTTCAGGTAATGTGTTAAACGTCCGGTTCATAATTCACCATAGGGAAATAACGAGAAGAATATCGAAGTGCAGTAAACGGTAAAACAGTTTGCACTACAAACCAGTGTGTTCATAGTTAAGATAATACATTAAAATAATATGGTAAGACACACCAGTTTGCAATATCAAGCAGCAAAACGAGCTTTTTGTGCAGCTAAAAATAGGTGGAAGTGGATGAGACTGGAAACCAGACACAAAATAAGTTTTAAGGGATAAAAATTTTGACTACAGGGGGACTTTAAGTAATATGTCTTAAGTTATCTTAAAAAAAAATAGCATATCATGAAATAATCAAACAGATCCTTAGTAAATGGTTAATAAGTTACTAGGTAATATATTATTAATCACTTATAAATCACTGAAATGTCAACATTGTCAACATCATTACAACTAATGAGTATTTTACACTTAAGATTAGTGCATGCAGGAAGTGTTGTAAATGCCTTGTATACACCTACAGATCATTTGCAACAGGTAAGAAATATTCTACAAATGATGTGTAACACATTTACAAGTGATGAATTGTTTACACTATCGATTAGGGGATGCAGAAAGCTTTATAAATTATTTATTCATGCGTTTACACAACAGGTTTTGAATACTTTGTAGTGTGTACTGCAATGTAAGGGCTGACTGGTGAGGGTGTAGACAGGTGTCTTCTCTTACACACATGGAGTATTTTAATGCTGTGCACCTGATGTGATCTTTAGTGGAGGGTAAAACCGGTATATATTAACTAGTAACTTAACTAGTAACTGTTAACCATTTACTAAGGATCTGTTTGATTATTTCATTATGCTATTTTTTTAAGATAACTTAAGACAGATTTGCAAATCATTAGCATATTACTTCATTTGTGATCGTATAGTCATGGTTTGTAAATGATTAGTTAATCATCATCTAATCACTCGTAAATGATTTAACTTAATCTACAAAACAAAAATATTAACATCACTTATTAATAATTTATGAACACATAGTCATGTTTTGTAAATGATTAATTCATCATTAACTAATTACTTTTAAACGACTGGTAAATTAATTAACAAAACATACACAAAATGTTAGCATATCACTTATTAATTGCTTATGAATGTTTTGTAAATTATTAGTTCATCATTAACTAATCACTTATAAATGACTTACAGCTGAACGTTATTGTAAAGTTATCAACATATGACATCAAATTACATATGTAAATATTTATTTAGGTTTCTTCTACATCATTTTCTGCAAATAATTTACCTCTAGCTAACTTTTCTTGCAGTAAATGCAATTCTAGTTCACCTTTTCCTCCTTCAAGACGCTCCTCTTGTCTGCAGGCTCTGAGATGCTCTTCCTGTCCAGCTCCTGCTCTAACTTACGGATCTTCTTCTGAAGAGCCTCAACTGTGGGTCCATCACTTTCAACCTGAGCCTGCACAGACACACACAAAAAGACATCTTAATTTATTAGACTCATTTTATTCTTACTCTGACAATTTTATTTTCTTTATCTCCTTTATTAAACATGTAAGATGTTTGAATGTTTTTAAAAAAAAGTCTCATAAGCTCACCAATGCTGCATTTTTGATCAAAAATACAGTAAAAACAGTATTACTGTGAAATATTATCACAATTTAAAATAAAATTTTCTATTTTAATACATTCCTGCGATGCAAAGATGAATTTTTGGCAGTCATTACTCCAGTCTTTAGTGTCACATGATCCTTCCGAAATTATTCTAATATGCTGATTTGCATTTGTGGAGACAAATTGTCCTGCTTCATATTTTTGTGCAGACCATGATTCCTTTTTTTAGGAATTTGTATAGTATTTGAATGTTATTTGAAATAGAAATCTTTTGTAACACTATAAATATCTTAACTGTCACTTTTGATAAAATTCATTCATTTTCTTGTACTAACCCCAGACTTTTGAATGGGAGTTTACATGTCTTCAGTAAATAACTTTGTAAACACAGTATATAAATAATTGTAAATAAGCTGAGAGGACTATAATTGTACATACAAATGTTTTTTCTCTTTCCAAGGACTGCAAACTCTGATAAGAGCAAGGAGCTTCACAATAGTGTCTAGACGTATTCACTGCCATCAAAGAACGTCTCTGTTCAACCAGACACTGAGCAGAAGCTCTTCATTTGCAGAGAAAAAAAGGGCCGCTGACTCACTGTCCAAGTGCTTTTGAGTCGCTGGTAGAATTACTCAAGAACAGTGAGACATATATTTCTTGACCTTTAACCATTCATGGTACATGAGAAAGGGTGAAAAAACACATATGCGGTCTAACCTGTAGGCCACTGCTGAGTCTCAGGACCTTCTTCTTCAGCTCATTCAGCTGATCCTCCAGAGCCTCTTTTTCACTCTGCAGCTTGTTATGTGATTTCTGGCTCCTCTGCAGATCCTTGTTTAAGTTCTCCAGCTCCTCTCTCAGCGAGTTTTCTCTGGCTTTTGCCGCTCGTACTCCATCCTTAGCCAACTGGAGCTCCTCAGTAAGGTCCTTCACACATGCCTGATGAGAAACACAGGGATATAACTCCTTGATTAGGGCTGAGATAAGTGTCATCTTAAAATTTTAAAGGGGTCATGAACTGAGAAATCAAAATTCTCTTCATCTTTTGACACATATAAGAGGTCATTGTGCTATAAAAACATTCAGTAAGTTTCAGAACTGAAAACTTTATTGTTAATCAGAAAAAAGCCAATCTGCCAAAACGACAAAATGCGGAAAGTGTCACTTTATGACGTGATAGTGTGGCTAAACACCACCTCTGCAGAAGAAGATCAATGCCTTTTTTCTACATCACTGCCTGTTTAGCTCTGCCAACCAATTCGCGCATATAGTGTAAATAAAGAGAGAGGCAAACGCAGGTCTAACCGAAAACCAAATGTCAAAGATGGCTCGAAGGCAACAAGATGCTGTGCAGTGCCACGTTGTGGGAAAACAGTCATTGCATTGCCTTCCTTCTGATCCCAGCATTAGGAAAAAGTAGATGAAATGAACTTCCAGACTACGTCAGTAAGAAAACCAGTAGGAACCATCTGTGAAAGATGTAGGCTGTCAAACATGCACAACTGTTAGCCAAACATGGCAGTGGGTATTTACTTCTGAGTCAAACAGAGTGTTCAGATGATTAATGAAAGCAACTGACAAATGCTTTTTAAAATGAGTTTAGTAATGTACACTATTAGTCAAAAGTTTTTGAACAGTAAGATTCTAAAGTTTTTTTTAAAGTCGTCTCTTCTGCTCACCAACCCTACATTTCTTTGATCCAAAGTACAGCAAAAACAGTAAAATTCTGAAATATTTTTACTGTTTAAAATAACCGTTTAAAATTTTGTATTTGAATACATTTTAAAATGTAATTTATTCCTGTGATTTCAAAGCTGAATTTTAGCATCATTACTCCAGTCACATGATCCTTCAGAAATCATTCTAATATTCTGATTTGCTGCTCAGAAAACATTTATCATGAATACTATGTTTCCAGGTTTCTTTGATGAATAGAAAGTTCAGAAGAACCGCATTTATCTGAAATAGAAATCTTTTGTAACATTACAAATGTCTTTATCATCAATTTTGATCAAATTAAAGCATCCTTGCTAAATAGAAGTATTAATTTCTATAATTTCTATAACTTCCTCAACTGTTGTAAATATTGATAATAATAATAAATAATGTTTCTTGAACAGCAAATCAGCATATTAGAATGATTTCTGAAGGATCACATGACACTGAAGACTAGAGTAATAATTGCTAATAATTGATCACACGACTAAATTACATTTTAAAACATTTAAAATCGCAAATAGAAAGCAGTTAGTAAAAATAGTTAAAATATTTCACAATATTACTACTTTTGATGTATTTTGGATCAGAAGAGACCTCTTTAAAATGTCTATTTGTCTGTCAGTTTTAAAAATGATTAATTCAGCTACATTTTTATTTTTAATGAAGTGTTATGTTTATTCATTCAATTTATTTTTAATTGACTCTTACATAAAAAGTTTATTTTCATTTTTTTTTTTTGTATTGTTTCTGTATTTTTTTGTATAGTTTTTGTAGTTTTAAAGTTTATTTACTTTTCTGCTTAGCAATACTGAGATTGAATTTTAGCAGAAAGTACATTGAAAGATAAAATTGCATGAAAAAACATAACACAAAAATACCCCCCCCCCAAAAAAAAAAATTATATATACAAAATGTATTTTTTTGTATAAAAATATATATATACAGAATTTCCAGAACATTCAGTAATAAAACTCTAAAAAAATAATAAAAGATATACATTTGCACATATATACGCATATGTCTGTCCATACATAAACAAAATATACATCCATTCACATGCACATAAAAATAAAAAGTTGTAAAACATACACATTTTGTCCTTGCTTTAAATACTGTCAAATTACTTTGCTTTCTAAGAAGTCGAACAGTTTTTTTCATCCCTGGTTGGTGGAAAAAGATCATGAAGAGGATGATCATTCTGGGCCATCTCTTGTATTAATTTGATAGTGGCTTGCTCTCTCGGGCCTTGAAAATCAGGTAGATGTATTGATATCTTAGTAAATCTCTCTATGATTCGCTGTGGGGTCGCTGTAGGTTTCTTCCTTATTTTTACCTTTAGCTCCTTGGTCTGCTTGTCGACAATCTGTTGAACGTTGAGGGCCTCTTCCTTCTGAGCAGCATTGGCGATGATCTGCTGTTCTGCTTGAGATGTCAACTCCACACGAAGCTCCAAGAGAGCTTTACTGAGACCCTGGAGATGAGGAACCGAATTCTAATCTTACTCACATTTAAACATCACAGAGACAATTAATCCAGAACAATTAAGATGCAACATTTTAGACAAAATAGGCCCTCATGGGTTGCTCCCAACAGCGTAGATTTCTACTGAGATTATTACAAAATTTTGCCTGTAAAAAATTCACAAATGTAACTGGACATTGTCCTCTGTATGGTACCTTCAGCTGTTTCTCCTTGAGGGCCAACTGAGTCTTCAACCGCTCTACGAGGTTCTTCATTGTGTTGGATGGTGACCTGACATTGGCTTCTTTCTGGGCCTCCAGCTCCGTGTGGAGGAAATGCAGCTCTTTCTCCATCTGAATGAGCTGAGCTCTCAGCTCTTCTGCCTCCTGGGACAGACCCTTCATTTGGGCAACATGTCTCTCCTCAAGTCTTAGAAATGAAAGCTCATTAAAAGTGGCACAAGGAATTAATACTGAAAAAAAGTGGATTTGTTTTAATTTCTCACCTGGCTATTTCTGCCGCATTCTCCATGGCTTGTGCCGCCATCACCTGTTTCTGATGGTCCAGCTCTGCGGTGACGACCTTCAACTTGTGTGTCAGTGAGGAAAGTGAATTGTCCTGCTCAGCCACCATCTGCTCCATTTCCGCCAACCGCACCAAGTGCTTATTGGTCGGTACAGTGATGGTGGGTTTCTTCATTAGCTCCTGGAGAAGAATAAACTTGAGTAGGCTACTAATGATGACAGCTGCCATGATTTATATCATTACATGTACAATGTGCATTAAAAATTGATCAATTTCTGGCACGCTATTCCAAACTTAGCTTTATAATGAATACTCTAGGTACCAGAGCGGTCTGTTTGAAACGGTCCAGCGATGTGTCCATATATACGTCGAGTTTTTGATGCAATGCCCTGACCTCTTCCTCATGCCTTTTGGCAATCTCTTCCTGCTCCTGAGAAAATAAAAGTGAAGATACATGAGCTTTTATATGGTTTTATTGTGCAATATGAAGCCTCAGTTTTTAGGGATTCAAGCGTATAGCGCTGAAATCCTATTGTAATTTTTCGAATGGTCACTTCTTGATGGTTTGACCATTGGTCAAACTTATTGTGCAGACCAAACTGTAAGTTGTAGAGACTTGAAACTTGGAGGGATGGTAGTACTCACACCACCTACAACGTCACCAAGGCTCACCTCAATTGACCTGACTGGGGCGCTACAGCGATTAAAAGTACAAAATCACGCATAACTCCTAAACCATCAGTCGCAGGCTCAGGTGTCTTATGTTGTTAGAATCCTTGGCTCACGGCAGACAAAACACAGATTCAATAGTGAGCCTGGAGATATTCATTTTTTTAAAAACCTACTTTTGCAAACTAGTCCTAGGTTTTCTGCCCGATCAGAAAAAAAACCAGTGCAGAATGATTCTCTGGAGACCGAATATCAATAATTATCCAAAAAAAAGTTACACTTTCGAATCACTGTTGCAAAGGGACACCAAAACATTCGAAAGGTTACAGGAAAAAATTGCAGAGCTTGTCCACTTGGTGGTGCTATCAGAGGGACAAAACATAAAAATGGCTATAACTGTGCAACCATTTGACCTATCAACATGAAAATATGTGCAGTGTCTTGGTCTGAAGTGCCACAAGTGTCTATAAGGACATTTGCGTACCTCAGCCATTGGCAAACGAAATTTGAGCACCTGTTAGACAAGTGATCGCAGCTTGCAGCTGTATTTTATATAGTCACCTGACGAGCCTTTGCTAACAGGTTCTGGTACTTCTTGAGAACCTCTTCTTTTTGATCCAGACGCCCTTGTAGGTTATTAATGGTCTGGTGGGCCACCTTCAGGGCGGGCTGGCTATCAGAGTCCTCTTGTTTGCTCAGGTCAGCCAGGAGTTTCTCTCTCTCTGCAGCGGCTGGTAGGCGAAGCCTCAGTTCATTGATCACTTTGTCTCGGGATAAGACGTTCTGTTCTGATGTCCACAAAGCAGCTTCTTTTTCCTTCAGCTTCTGCTCAGATTGAAAGAAACCCCTTGTAAGATCATCTTAAAAACAAGGTTTACAATTGGTAAAACTGACTTAAATTATTGCAGAGTCACTTGATGAATAAAAAGTACCTCTTCCAGAATTTTGCAGGTGGCTTTTGTCTCAAGTATGGTACGGACATGCTCTTTGATTTTTCCGAGAGCGTAGTCTAACTGGTGCGCTATAGGCTGATTTGGATCTGGTAGAGAGCCTGTGGCTTCCTCAAACTAAAACAGGACAAGTGTAATTTTAACTGTAGTTCATTTAAACTGTAGTTCACATTTGTCAAGTCTGCCAAAAGTCACCTTCTGAGCTGTGCTTAGGACTTCATTCTGCTGTTTCTCATAGGTGTCGAGTTGGCGCTCCAGTTGCACCTCTCTCTGATCCCAGATCAGCTGCCGCTCCTCGAGAAGCTAATACAATGATAACATATTAGAAATCACAAATAAAGCATGCTCTGTACACTGTAAAAAAATTTGGAAGAAACATGTTTAAATGCAATACTGACATTATTCTGCTGCACCAGCTCCTCTTCCAGGCCGCTGATGGTGCGTTCCTGCTCTGCCACAATGTTCCTGAGGTATTTTATCTCTTCCCGCTGGGCACCAAGTTCTCTGCTCTGCCTCATTTCCAACAGACGAACGTCCTCCAGTTTCTTATGCCACTCACTCACCTGTAGGGGTTGATATTTAGCTGTAAACACTGCAGCGGAGTGTATAGTAAATAACTATTATGTATTTCCTTTATTAATAGGGGTAATGTAATTCATGTGAACATTACCAGTAAATTGAGTAAAATCTGTTAAGAAATAAGAAGTTAAAATTTTCCCTAAAGAACATGAAGGCTATTTTTATGCACTGAGAGATTGTTTACATTACTGTGATGCAAATATTACTGCATTAAAAAAAAAAAAAAAAAACATACAATAATTGATAATCTAAAGATAACAATGACTTTTTTTGGCTTTAGGATTTGACAGTTTTTGTGTAAAATGTGCTTAAAACAATGTGCAATTAATGCATATCAGTAAGATTTTTTATGTTTTTTAATCTATTATCTATTTAAAAATAGATAAATGCTGATCTTTGGATCTTTCTATTCATTAAAGAATCTTGAAAAAAAAATTTACTCAACTGTTTTAAATCTTGGTAATTATAATAATAAATGTTTCTTGAACAGCAAATCAACATATTAGAATGATTTCTGAAGGATCATGTGACACTGAAGACTGGAGTAATGATGCTAAAATTTAGCTTTGAAATCACAGGAATAAATTACATTTTAATATATATATTCTAATTGAAAACAGTTATTTTAAATAGTAAAAAATATTTCACAATATTACTGTTTTTGCTGTATTTTGGATCAAATAAATGCAGGCTTGGTGAGTTTTTTAAAAAAAAAAGACTTTAAAAATATATATGCATCTCAAAAAATTAGAATATCATGAAAAACTTAATTTTTTTTATTGTAACTTATTTTAAAAACTAAAACTTTCATATATTCTACATTCATTACATGTAAAGTAAAATATTTCCAAAGTTTTTTTTTTTTTTTTTACTTTTGATGATTAGAGCTTACAGCTCATGAAAGTCAAAAATCCAGTATCTCAAAATATTAGAATGTTTCCTAAGATCAATCAAAAACGCATTTGCAAAAAATAAAACTTAAAGTTTTTTAAAGAATGTTCATTTGTGCACTCAATACATGGTCGGCAGCAATGCTCCTGACACATATTATACGTCCATCAAATTACTTTTACTTCAAACTCGCTAAATTCCAGCCTCAGCCCAATCAGAAGTACCAGTACTTACACAGAAACCTATACAAAGTAGCCAGAAAGAAATGCTTATTTTAAAGAAATACGTTAGATGGATTTAGAGGCTTTTGCATCTGAACTCTTCATATCTATATATATATATATATATAAACAAAAAATTAATATTAACATTTATTATAAATAAATAAAAATTATGTATTTTTTTCTTGAGAATAAAATATGATTTTAAGAATTGCAATCGATAGTGATGCACCGATACCACTTTTTCCAGTACTCACCCGATACTGATACTTTTATTTTTGTTACTTGCCGATTCCGAGTACCGATACTGATATTTTTTTAATTTAACCAGTAAGTTTGTAAAATATTGGGTACAGAAACTAAAATAATATGTATAATGTTAGTTGGTTAACTTCTTTTATTAAATAGAAACAGTCAAACCAAAATTTATTCAGATACCTTTTCTCACATTATCAGACAACATTTTTCACATTATCACATTATCATCAACTGTGTCCTGCACCCACTAGTAAAAAAAAAAAATATATATCAAACATTAGGTGGTGTATATCTGGTGTCTGAATAATTTTTGGTTTGACTATATATCCCTTAGTTATTTTTATTTTTACACTTAATTATGCCCAATAAAATGTGTTTTGTTACTTTCACTGTTCAATTCTTTATTTTTTTTTTTTTTTTTTTCCGCTCTATGGTACATCTTTAATTTAATAGCATTAAACTGCTCAGTACAGCGGCTCAGTACTTTAATCACGCGTTTTGTTGTAATAATGCAGGGAACCACTCGTCATGAATCTCATAACTCTGATATTTTCAGAAATATAAGTAGCGTTTTTTCATCTGAAACATGCTGCTATTTGGGCTATAATCTAAAGAGACTCAAATGCAGAAACACTCATGAAGCAAGCAAAACAAACACAACACGCTCAAGTACAGGACAGCGTAGTGCATTTCACACAGACTGCCAGTTTCACTTTCGCCATACCATTATTCCTGTTCCAAAGAAATCCAAGATAACAGGACTTAACGACTACAGACCTGTGGCGCTAACATCTGTCGTCATGAAGTCGTTTGAAAAACTGGTTCTGGCTTATCTGAAGGACATCACCGGACCCTTACTGGACCCCCTGCAGTTTGCTTACCGAGCAAACAGGTCAGTGGATGATGCAGTGAACATTGGCTTGTACTTCATCCTGCAGCATCTGGACAGGCCAGGGACTTATGTGAGGATCCTGTTTGTGGACTTCAGTTCGGCCTTCAACACCATTATTCCATCACTCCTCCACACCAAACTAAACCAACTTTCTGTTCCTAGCTCTATCTGTCAATGGATCACCAGCTTTCTGACAGATAGGCAACAGCCGGTGAGACTGAGGAAATTCACATCAAGCAGCCGCACCACCAACACTGGCGCCCCTCAGGGTTGTGTTCTCTCCCCACTGCTCTTCTCCCTCTACACCAATGACTGCACCTCTAAAGACCCCTCTGTCAAGCTCCTGAAGTTTGCTGACGACACCACGGTTATCGGCCTCATTCGGGACGGTGATGAGTCTGCCTACAGACAGGAGGTAAAAGAGCTGGCTGTCTGGTGCAGTCACAACAACCTGGAGCTGAACAAGCTTAAAACTGTAGAGATGATAGTGGACTTCAGGAGAAACCCCCCTGCACTTTCCTCACTCACCATCATGGACAGCACTGTGGCTACAGTGGAGAAATTCAAGTTCCTGGGATGTTTCATCTCCCAGGACCTGAAGTGGGTCACTCACATCGACTCCATTGTTAAAAAGGCCCAACAAAGGTTGTACTTCCTTCGCCAGCTGAAGAAGTTTAACCTACCACAGGAGTTGCTGAGACAGTTCTACTCAGCCGTCATCGAGTCTGTTCTGTGCACATCAATAACTGTCTAGTTTGGCTCAGCTACAAAATCAGACATCAGAAGATTGCAGAGAACGGTCCGGACTGCTGAGAGGATTATTGGTGCTCCCCTGCCCACCCTTCAGGAACTATATACATCCAGAGTGAGGAAAAGAGCTCAGAAAATCACTCTGGACCCCTCGCACCCAAGCCATCCCCTCTTTGAACTCTTACCATCCGGCCGGCGCTACAGAGCCCCAAATATCAGGACTACCAGACGCATGAACAGTTTTTTCCCCCAGGCAATCCACCTTATGAACAGTTAAAATGTTCCTCCCATTGTGCAATAAAAATTTGTAGAATAATCTGACATCTACTGCTACCACCTCCACCCTAATACATCCCTAACACATCCCTGCATTCCATCCTATCATATATAGCACAACTGTACATACCACCTAGTTATTTGTCAATTTATTTTTAACAATTATAATTATTATATTCTATTTTATTTTTGGTCTATTTATATTCTATTTATGTTCTATGTGTATTTTTCTTATTCTCTTATTTTTATTGTCTGTGCGTTGTTGTCTCTGTGTACTGGAAGCTAATAACACTGAAACAAATTCCTTGTATGCGCAAGCATACTTGGCAATAAAGCTCTTTCTGATTCTGATTCTGATTCTGATACAGTCGTGTATGCTTAAGGTTTAACATAATCTTTTATAGTGAATACCCCTATAAATTTTGTTTTATATTTATGAATTTGTTTTAATCCAAATGATGCGTGTGCTAAGTGAGCGAACATCAATAAAGATCACGCAACAAAAGTGCACTCTCTCTCTCTCTCTCTCTCTCTACCGTTAAATAACTTGTGCATTGCTTTACTCACTTGTTTTTGACCTATCCGGCCGAACTACAAACTTTCCAGTGATGTCAAGGCGGGATCTTAACTCGACAAGCCCGCCCGTCTTCGCCTCCGCGCGCTCAATCCACTCTGCGTGCATCAGCTCACGCGCACCAGCTATACAGGCGTTAATACTGAATGTTTAACATTATATTACTTGCATACATTTACTTCGTAGACATTCTTAATCTCTAATGACTCCATTCTGCTGTCTGTTGTTCTGTTGTCGGTGTTTCTTTCCCTGAATACGCACTTGTCACATGCTGTGTGGTATCGGGGCATTTTAACGAGTACGAGCGCGAGTACAGGAGCTCGGTATCGGTGCATCCCTAGTAATCGATCCACCTACTTTCTGAGCTCCTTTGGCATCTTTCAGTGTTGCTATGAGCTCCTCCAACCCCTTCAGCTTTAGCTCCAGTTCTTGTGCCTTTCCTTCTGCTTTCCTCCTCTCCTCCACCGCCTTATGCACTTCCTCCCTGGCCCGTGCTTTGTCCTCCTGCAGCTGGAGCATGGTGTTGGAAAACTTCTCCTGTTGGGCCAGCGGCAGGGCTCCTGAGAACTGTCTGCGGAGGGCCTGGATGGTGTGGCGGAGGTGTCTGGCCCGCTGGTGACCCTCCTGCCTCGCGTGCCACAGTGCCTGCTGTTGGGCATCCAGCTGCTGTTCGACTCTAAGTTTCTGTGCTTCGAGTTTCTGCAGCCGTGTGTTGGCGGCTTCCAGCCGGCTGATTGCTGTAGTTTCACTCAACTGGAGGGCCACAATGTGCTGGTGGAGCTTGGCAATGAGGGCCTTTTCGTCAGATTGAGCCTGAAGAGGAGATGTGGGAATTAGGGACGTAAGCAAGAGGCTCCACAGCTTAAAAAAAAAAAAAAAAAAAAAAAAAGAGAAAAACATACACTACCTGGAAGTCTAACACTTGTCTCCTCAGGCTTTCTACCTCCTTCTCCTTTGACTGCTGTCTGGCCTCCAGAGCAGACACCTGCATTTTAGCAACATCTGATATCTCCCGCAACCTGCAAACATTTTAAAAGAGATGTCTGTGAATCTTGTGATATGGTGTTATCATAGCAAGCTTATGCACAGGCTGAGTCATCAGGCTTACTTGGACACTTCAATCCACAGGTCTGCCTTTGTTTTCTCCAGTTCGGTGATTTGCTTGCGATCGGCATCGCTAACGTCTTTGCTTACGCTGTCTGCCAGCTCATCCCTCAGCTCCCGCTCTATCTGCTGAGCCTCCAGGTTTAATTTTGTGAGCTATACAGGCATACAGAAATATATGCAAAAGTCAAGTCAAGTCAAGTTAAGTCATCATTATTTATATAGTGCTTTTTACAATGCAGTTTGTGTCAAAGCAGCTTTACAGTATTAATAGGGAAACAGTGTGGCGAAATAGTGTTCTGTTCTCCTCTGGCCAGACAAAACCAGCAGTTTAATTCTAAGTCAGATTGTGCAGAGGACTCATCTAGTTCCCATAGCTCATTAAATGTTCAATATACTGTGTTTTACAAAAATAAAATAAAATATTATTAAATGTTAAAAATTGTTTTATAAAACGAAACAAAAGCTTTTACAAAAACAAAATAAAATTAAAGCATAAATATTCTGTTTTATTAAAAAAAACACCAAATAAAAAACTTACATGTTTATAATGCTCAATATAATGTCTTTAATTAAAAAATAAAATAAAACATAACATAAAAGATTATTAAATGTTTAAAATTGTGTTTTATAAATTATAACTAAATATTATAAAATGTTTAACAAGCTGTTTTACAAAAATAAAAGCATAAACATTATGTTTTATTAAATTAAACCAAATACAAAACGTATTAAATGTTTGGCACACTGTTTTTTTTATAAAAATATATATCATATATTGATGCTCAATATAAGGTCTTTTAAATAAATAATTAAAACAAACACGCAAAATAACATATTATCAAATGTTGAAAAATGTGTTTTATAAAAAAACTAAATATTATAAAATGTACAATAGCTGTTTTACAAAAATAAAACAAAACTAAAGCAACATTAACATTATTGTTTTATTAAAATAACTTCAAATACAAAACTTATAAAATGTTTAGCACACTGTATCACTGTTTTTTTTTTAAATAAAAAATATATTATATATTGATGCTCAATATATTGTCTTTTATTAAAACATAAAATAATAAAATAAACTAAAAATGAAAAAAAAACACACAAAATAAAATATTATTAAATGTGTTTTATAAAAAACAAAATATTATAAAATGTTTTACACAAATAAAACAAAACTACAGCAAAAATAACATTATTCTGTTTTATTAAAATAACACCAAATATAAAACTTATTAAATGTTTGCTTTTTTTTTTTTAATAAAAAATTAAATTAAATGTTATTAAAATATTTAACATACTGTGTTTTCTAAAAATAAATCAAAGGCTAATTTTATGCTCAATATAATGTATTTTATTAAAAAACAAAATAACAAAATAAACTAAAAATGAAACAAAATAAAATATAATATTAACAGTTTAAAATTGTGTTTTATAAAATAAAACTAAATATTATAAAATGTTCAGCAAGCTGTTTTCCAAAAATGAAATAAAACTAAAGCGTAATTAACATTACTCTGTTTTATTCAAATAACAACAACAACAACAACAACAAATGTATTAAATGTTTAGCACACTGTTTTTTATAAAAAATAAAATTAAAGGTTATTAAATTGTTTAACATACTGTGTTTTATAAAAATAAAACAAAGGCTAATTTGATGCTGTATTTTATTTAAAAAAATAAAACTAAATAAAATAAACAAAAAAAACTTCAACTTTTTTCTATTATTAAAATAACACCAAATAAAAGATTATTAAATGTTTAGCACACTGCTTTTTCATCAAAAATAAAATGAAAGGTTATTAAAATGTTTAACATACCATGTTTCATAAAAATAAAACAAGAAGTCTTATTTAATGCTCAATATAATATCTTATTTTAAATAAAAAACAAAAATGAAAAAAAGAAATAAAATTATGTTTTTATAAAACTGAATCATATAAAATGTTTAACAAGCTGTTTTACAAAAAATAAAATAAAAGCATAATTAATGTTATTCTGTTTTATTAAAACAACACCAAATAAAATAAATTGTTAACCTGTAATGTTTAGTACACCGTTTTTTATAAAAAATAAAATTAAAGGTTATTAAAATGTTTTATTTACACTTATTTAATGCTCAATATAATATGTTTCATTAAAAAAACTAAAATAAAACTAAATCATATAAAATGTTCAACAAGCTGTTTTCTAAAAAAAAAATAAAAGCACAATTTTTGTTATTATGTTTTATTAAATTAACACCAAATAAAAAAGGGATTAAATGTTTAGCACACTGTTTTTATAAAAAAACTAAAAAATTAAAGGTTGTTAAAATGTTTAACATACTGTGTTTTAGAAAAATAAAACAAAAGCTTATTCAATGCTCAATATAATGTATGTTATTAAAAAATAATTACATTAAATAAATAAATAAATAAAATATTCAAGCTAAGGTATTTTTGGCACTATGATATTCTGATATTCTGGATGCTATGTGATGCAAGAGATAAATCAGACCCACCTCAGCAAACTTGGTCTCAAGCTCAAAGTTACGCTCTTCCACCTGTTTAAGTGAGTTCCTCAGGTGCTCGTACATCTTCTGGGCATGCTCGGCTCGCTGTCTTTCATTTAACTCCTTCATCTCCAGCGTTGTGATGCGTCTGGACACAGACACAATCTCACTATTGGCCAGGGCTTTGGCTGCCTTGTCCATGCCATTCTCACCACCTGTGAACACCAAAAGACATAGACAGTAGGTCAATTTAGGATACTGCGGCAACATATTTCATTCAATTACATCATTTGGAGCACTTTAACATTGCTTCTGATTCAATTGGCAGTGACGTCTACCAGTCGTGCAGATGTTTTCCCAAGCCTCCTCCAAAGTGTGAAGCTTCTCCTTGCTGATCTCAAGCTCTTTATTAATGGAGTTAATACATTCATGTAAAGACACATTCTCCCTCTGAAAAGGAAAAGAGAGTACTGTAAGAAAAACAAAGAAGGTCCATTGCTTAAAGGGGTCATCGGATGCCCATTTTCCACAAGTTGATATGATTCTTTAGGGTCTTACTAAAAAGTCTATAATATATATTGGTTAAAAATTCTCAATGGTAGTGTAAAACAACACCCTTTTTACCTTGCCAAAATCAGCTCTGCAAAAATCATCCTGTTCTGGTCGAGGTTGCTTTAAAGGTCACATATTTTACACCTTTCTGGAGTTTTATTTTAGGTCTTGATGTCCTTAAGAATATATATGTGGAGTACAAGTACCAAAAACCATCTTAATATAATTTTACAGCTCCTTTCTGAGGAGCTCTGCTTAAGGGCTGCTTAAAAGCGTCCACGTCCTTATAGAACTCGTAATTACAACTTGTGAACTGGGAGTCTTCTGAGAGCTACGACTTGTACCACATGACCACTGTGCCACCTGACCAACGTAAGCTCTTGCTGCGTTCACGCCATATCGTAATTACCGTAATTTCGAGATGACAGCATGTGACGTTCTTAGGAGCTGTTCACGTACTCAGACTCGAAATTATGCTTTTCTATGGCAACACTATCAACGCCTAAACAGAGCCTACATTGGTCAGGTGGTACAGCGATCATGTGGTACAAGTCGTAGCTCTCAGAAGACTCCCAGTTCACAAGTTGTAATCACGAGTTCTACAAGGACGTGAACGCTTTTTACAAGTTGGAATCTCGTAATGGACCTTTATCTCACTTCCTATATCCGGTAAGCGAAGCAGTGTATCCTCACTTCCGGTCCCATCGCAACGCAATGAAAACTAATGCGAGAATCCTCTCTTTCGCCGGTGTTATTGCAGTGTACATGGCTGTTTTTATTCTAAACAATGTCACACTGCTTCAGTTTTCAATATTTCCTGACACAACACGGATGAGATGCGTGGGATGAATTAAAATATTACGCCGGAGCACGTTCGTGTGGAGTATGCATTTCGAAACTGAGGATGTTTAGGCCTACATCTCACATCACCTGCTGAAATGTTCCTATTAATATATTTCTCTTCCAAATGTGCATTCTGAATAATAAATAAATTTAACCTGCTGCAGTCAATTTCGTCTTCTCATTAACTTCTCATATTTTATACCTGTTTACATTAAAATACATTTTAAATAAACACCCTTACAAAATTAACCAAGGATTTACTATAGTAAATGTAGTAACCATGTTATATTTTATTTTATTTTTTCAGCGGACTGATTTCCATTTGTATTGCCATAGTTTTACTACACATACCATTGTTAATTTTCGTAATAGCAGTAGTAAAAGAGATGAATGAATGCGCGGGCGTTGCCTTAAAGAAATAACAATGTTGAACATTTTAGCTAATTAATCTTAGACTGTATAACGCGTTGACAGCGTGATTTGAGTATTAAGAATTTTGTCATAAATATGTGAATTACATACAGTGAAATGACTGTGAATGAAAAATGACAGAATAAAGACTAAAATTGAATATAAATGAATAAATATGTTGATTCTGATCTTATTCATCAGGTCTCACACACACTGCAGCACTGAGCAGTGTGGTGAAATCACGAATGCTTATGAGCCGTGGGTTTCTCAGATCGGTACGTTGGATTAAAACTACCAGTTCCGTTGCGTTTGGAAAATTCTGTGCACAGTAATCATCAGAATATTTTTTCACCTGTCTCTGAAAATGTACGGATTTTGAAATCATCCTGCAGATGCTCATTTTAACAGGCTTTTATTCAACTAGTGATTACAGCATATTGAAAAATATACATAACCGGAAGAATCGATACACTGCTTCGACAAGCGCTTCCGGTGTTCAATTCCAGTGCGATAAAGGTCCATTACGGGAATTCCGATATGGCGTGAACGCACCTTCTGTTTAGGCGTTGATAGTGTTGCCATAGAAAAGCATAATTAGGGAGTCCAATGACGTGAACAGCTCCGAGTAGAACCGTCACATGTTGTCATCTCGAAATTACGGTAATTACGGTATGGCGTGAACGCAGCATAAGAACAGGTCGATTTTGGTGGAATTAATATTCATGAGCCTCTCTTCTGATTGGCCTGTTGTTTTCTGAGTGACGCACGGCCAGGGCAACCACTAGGGTCATGTATGCCGTAGCCTGCTGTTACTCACAAGTTATGTCAATAAAAACATACTGATGGTCAGTGCTGAGGGAAATGTTGTCCGGCCTTACATGTTCGAACCGAATCGGCGACGACAGGTGACAACCAAACACCTCCTCAAACGCGCTTAATACAGGAAGGTTTTTTCCAAACACCGAATGCAGTAAGCTACGTAACTATTGTTTTCCAACTGATGCAGTAAAGTTCGTTTTAAACTGCGCGTTGATTCCGGAAAATTGCCAGAGTACCTTTTGTGTGAACGCAAACAGGTCCCGGGGTTAATTCCGGGAACGATACCGGGTTGGGAACCTAGCAAACATTGCTGGTCGGGATCAGTCCTGTAATGAGCACTGTGTGAACGAAAGCCAGAACCGATGCCGTAAAGGCTGTGTTGCAGTGGTGACGCACGTTACGCGAGAACATATGCTGCAAAGAGACGGCCAAGGTAAACTTGATAATAATGTTTGTTACTCTTGCAAAATGCATTACATTCTGGGGGTGATGCTCGGGGTGGTGAGTGAGTAGATGGGATGTGCATTTTTACGGAAGCCACAATGGCTCGTGAAAAGGCACAGCTACTTTAGGCAGGCTGTGTGCATTTTGCTGTGGATTGACTGTTTTCAAACTTACATGGTAGTTACATAGCCCCTAGACCTCAGTTATCATGAAAAAAGCCAGGAAATTTCAATTTTTAAATATGGGACCTTTGAATGTTAATGAGCTCTGCTTGTCCCGCCCCTCTCTTCTCTTTGTGGAGTGACTAGCCTGTTTACTTTAGCTGCATTTAGCCGATAAACTTGCTAACTAGCATGTTATTAGGAAAGGGGATTGCAAAGAGTCATAAAAAAACCTTATACTCACTTCTACAGTAAGTGAAGCTGGATCTCGAATGATTTGTGTGAACATAGACCGATATATGTAGATCGGGAAGTGCATTCCCTTCACAAACAAACGTAATCCACTGCATCTTCAGCAGTTCAGATGTCGGGAGTAAATGACGACCACTGTGTTCATAATTACATCCAGCAACACAAACCTCAATTGCTCAATCGGAGATTGACGCTCATGTCAATCAACTATCATGGGAGCGGCCTCTATTGGTGTGATGCCACACCGACAGACATCTGAGAATGGCTCGATTTGAAAAAGGCGATATTATTTTTACAGATTAATTAAAAACCACTGCATGGATTTTTATCATTATAGGGTAGATTTGTACACATACTGCCAACACACATTAATGTTCAAACAACATGTAAAAGTGAACTTTGCTCCCAATGACCCCTTTAATGTAACTAGGAAGTGATGTACCTCCAGGTGCTCCAGCGTGGTTGTCTTCTGAACAAGGTGATTGTCTTTCTGTAAGAGGTTTCTGTACTTGATGGTAAGCTCGGTGTATTGTTTGTTGGCTCTCTCCAACTCTGATGCAGGAACACTACCGTCAAGGGATTTCTGCAATGCGGCTATTTTAAATGCTGCCATTTCCTAAAGACAAAGCAAGTTACAGCACCTCCGCAAAGATGACTACCATCCCTCATAGTGAATGTCCAATATATGATATACATACATAGTGATATACATAGGCCTAATACCTTGAACCTCTGCAGGTAGCCGATTCTTTCAGTTACCGCAGCCTCCATTTGAGTGAAATCATCCTTTAGTTTGCCGTTCTCCTTTCTCAAGTGCTGTTCGAGCTCAAGCAGAGTCGTGTAACGTCGCGTCAGACACTTTTCATTCACCCTGAGCACCATCATTTTTCGGGCTGTCTCAGCCAGCTCGTGTCTGATCTCACTCGGGTCCTTTTCAAGAGCCTCAAGCCAGTGCTGGGAATGAGTCAAGCAGATAATTTTCACTTCTGTTCAAAAGTTTAAGATCAGTAAGATTTGTAATGTTTTTAAAGAAGTTTCTTATGCTCATCAAGTCTGCAGTTATTTAATCAAAAATCCAGAAAAGAACAGTAATGTTGTGAAATATTATTTAAATGTAAAATAACCGGTTTCTATGTGAATATATTTTAAAATGTAATTTATTCCTGTGATGTAAAGCTGAATTTTCAGCATCATTACTCCAGTCTTCAGTTCAGAAATCATTTTAATATGATGATTTATTATCAATGTTGTGCTTCTTAATATTATGTTGGAACCTCTGATACTTTTGCTGCAAGAGGGAGCCAAAACTTTAATATCTGAGTAAGATTTTGAAAAGTTATTAAACTGTGTGTCACATTATCACACATTTATCAGGATGACTTATCACTAAGCCCACACAAAATCTATGCTTGTGGAAAGCTAATGGAAACTCTGCAGATTTCCACATAATTTGACTGCCTGTCATAACTTGCATGTTCATTGATTTCTCCCCACTGCAACGGCATTCTGTAAAGGTTTTTATTTTGTTATTTTGTTTTTTAAATAAAATGTCAAATTTATGATAATCTTTATGATAAGCTACCAATGAAAGTGTTGCTCTCTCAGCCCAGTTAAACACATTTTAACACAGTAAGGGCATTAAATGTATAATTTAATATTTAAATGTTTATATAATAAAAATATAATAAATATTAATAAATAAGTTTTCCATTAATGTATGGTTTGGATGAATGGTATGGATGAATCTGAGGGTGCAAAAAAAATATTGAGAAAATTCCCTTTAAAGTTGTCCAAATGAAGTTCTTAGCAATGCACTAATTAAAAATTACGTTTTGATATAATTATGGTAGGAAATATAATTTTGACCCATACAATGTATTTTTGGCTATTGCTACAAATAAACCAGTGCTGCTTAAGACTGGTTTTGTGGTTCAGGGTCACAAATGTATAATTTTAAATACACAAAGACGTTTAATATTTATTCATAATTTGTTAAAAATGCAATTTTTTATTTTATTCCCACATAAATTTTTTTTTTTCATTAAATATTGTACTGCTTATTAAATGTGTAATTTAATTATATGTTTTTAATTGCAGAATTACAGCTATTATTAAATAATTTTATATTTATATTTATTATTTTAAATGCATAATAATGAGATGTGTTATTTATTTTTAAATGAATAACTTTAAATGCAATAATTATGACATTTAAAATGTATTTGTATTAAAGATACAATTTATGATTTTATTTCCACATCAATTATTATTTTATCATTAAATATTGTATTACTAATCAAATGTGTAATTTTCTATGATGTATAATTTAAAATGCACAATTATGGCATTTAATATTTATTCACAGTTTGTTAAAAAATAAAATTATTTTATCCCCACATAAATTATTTTTTCATTAAATATTGATTCATTAAATACTACTCATTAAATGTGTAGTTTTTAATGTATTTAACTGCAGAATTACATCATTCAATAAGTTTATATTTATATTTATTATTTTAAATGCATAATTATGATTTATTTATTTTTATTATATTTTTCAAAACTATTTTATTCCATTATATATTCTATTTTGCATCAAAATTCATACTTTTATTTTTAAATGTATAACTTTACATGCATAATTATGACATTTATTCATAATTTGTTTAAGATACAATTTATTAATAGAATTTATTATAATATTATTTCCACATAAATTTTTCATTAAATAATGTATTACTTAAATGTATCATTTTATATACATTTAATTTTACTTTTTACTTTATACAGGATTCTTTAACAAATAAAAAAATAAAAAGAACAGCATTTATTTAAAATAGAAATCTTTTGTGACAATAGAAACTACAATTTAAAAGTCTGTAGTCCGTAAATTTGAAATGTGATAGCAAAGGCTTATATTGTTAGAAAAGATTTTTATTTTGAATAAATGCTGTTTTTTTTTACTTTTTATTTAAAGAATCCTGAAAAAAGAATCAGGTTACAAAAAAATAAATATATATTGCGCAGCACAACTGTTTCCAACATTGATAATAAAAGTAATAAATCAGCATATTAGAATGATTTCTGAAGGATCATGTGACACTGAAGTAATGGCTGATGAAATTTCAGCTTTGCATCACAGGAATAAATTCTACTTTAAAATATATTAAAATAGAAAAGCATTATTTTAAACTGTAATAATATTTCACAATATTGCATTTTTTTCTGTATTTTTGATCAACTAAATGCAGCCTTGATGAGCAGAAAAGACTTCTTTAAAAAACATGAAATCTTACTGATCCCAAACTTTTGAACGGCAGTCGATATGAAGACACAAGGCAGCTAATAACCATTAGCTGATAAAGCAATAAGCCCCAAGAAGCCGTGTTATAATTATAATTATTATATTATAATTATATTATTATATTATAATTGTAATTATATTATAATTATAATTATAAATAATAAATTCACTGTAAACCACGGATTCACGTGGCTTATTGCTTTTATAAAATGTTATTCCATATACGTAGTAAAGTTTCACAAAATAAAACAGCAAATAAAATGTAATGATATAAATAAAAACCATATTCTTCCACCAAACAATGTAGTTCCTTAGTTGCCAAGCAGCACACAAAAGTAAACAAAGGCACATGTTTGTAGAGTAATTTACAACAGCTTAGTACGCGGCTCAACCAATCAGAATCAAGGACCAGAACTATCCGTTTTATAAACAGATTTTTACTGGATAGTTCCGGTCATTGTTGATTTTGATTGGTTGAGCCGTGTTTGAAGCTGTTGTAAATTACTCTACAAACATACACCTTTGTTTACATCTGTGTGCTGCTCGACAACCACTTTGTTGCAACCACAACTGTTTCTGAGGAACTACATCGTTTTGCGGAAGAATAATGTTTTATTTATATCATTACACTTTATTTGCTCTGTTTTGTAAAACCTATGGACTAACTGTTTTCTAAAAGCTATAAGCCCTGTGAAGCCGTGGTTTACAGTGAATTTATAACAGCTAATTGAACTCACTGTAAACCACGGCTTCTTGTGGCACATTGCTTTATTCTGAGACAATTTCAAACTTCAAAAGAGTTTCAAATGAACAACATCAGTTTTTTAGCAAGTCACTATAGATACACAGGTTTGAGTAACTGAAGAAAAATGATGAACTATCCCTTTAAGAGACTTACATTGTACTCTTTGACTTTTACTGCGTCCACCTCCCTTTGTTCCTCGAGTTTGGATTTCAGTTCACCAAAAGAGTCTCTCTCTTTCTGCCAAGACTCCCTCTCGCTACATCGAAGCACATGAAGTGACTTAAAATCATGCTTTACTGATCACTGAACATGTGCATAATCCAACATATTTTATACTGTGATTTAAACAATATTTTTTGGATCAGCATACCTTTATGTATATAAAAAAAAAATCTCCTACTGGCGCATACCTTTGATACTCCTTGTAGAGCAGTCCTTGTTGATGGCGGATCACTGCAAATTTCCTTTTATATTCTTCCAGAGCCGAACTGAGCTGCTTGATGGAATCTTCTTTGTTTTTGATCTCCTGAACATCCACAGTCGGGAGTCTTAATATTATGTGCGTTACATCTGGTTTCTGTTATAATGTGACTGACACACACCTGTAGGAGTTGTATCATGTACTCGTTGAGAGCGTTGATGGCCTCGGCACTAGTTGGCGGTATCTCTTCAGGCAGAGCTAATGACTTGTAAGGGATAGAAGTCCCAGCTGATTTGCTCATTGATTCAACTTCGCTTTCCAAGCGAGCAATCTACAAAAAAAGACATATGGAGAAATGAAAACGTTTTTTTTTTAAATGCAGAAAATGTTTAAGCTAAGGTTTTGAGTGAATACCTTCTCGTTAGCTTTCGTTAATTGATTGAGAGTGTTTGCTGCCTCCTCTCTGGCTGCCTTCATTTCCTGCCGTAGCTCTTCGTTGCGGCCGGTCAGCTGGTCTACCTGTGACCTCAGGTGGAGGCTTGCGTCAAACTTTCCCTCTGAGTACTTCATCTCCAGAGCCTTGAGATAAACACAGTTATCACTCGTATAAGTTGTGACAGGATATTTAGGAACAGTAATTTCGCTTTGCTGCAAGAGGGAGCCAAAACTTTAGTATTTGAATAAGATTAAAACAAGTTATTAAATTGTGCGTCACAGTATCACAAATTTATCAGGATGACTAATCACTAAGCCCACACAAAATCTATGCTTGAGGAAAGCTAATGGAAACTAGGCAGATTTCCAGAGAATTTGACTTCCTGTCACCACTTGCATGTTCATCGACTTGTTCCCCAATACAACTGCATTTTGTAAAGGTTTTTATTAAATGTTTTTTTAAATAAAGAGTCAAATTTAAGCAAATATGATCATCTTTACAGCTACCGATGTGAGTGTGTAAATTATGACATTTAATATTTATTAATAATTTGATATAAATACAAGTTATTATTTTATTCCCACATAAATTATTTTTTCATTAAATATGTAATTTTATATTTATTATTTATTTATGATTTATTATTTATTTTTAAAAGTATTTTTATTATTATTATTTTTTTACAACAATTTTTTTCCATTAAATATTTGGTCATATTAAAATGTATACATTTATATTTAAATTCATAATTATGACATTTAATATTTATTCATAATTTGTTAAAAATACAATGTATTATTTTTTTTCCATTTAATATAGTATTACTTATTAAATGTAAATATATTATTTCATTAAGTACTGTATAACTATTTAAATGATTTTATATTTATATTTATTATTTTAAATGCATAATGAGATTTTAAAAGTATTTTTATTATAATATTTTTCACAGCTATTTTTACATTGAATATTGTATTTTTATATTACAATTTATACTTTTATATTCAAATTTATAACTTTAAATGCATAATTATGACATTTACTATTTATTCATAATTTGTTAAAAATACAATTTATTGTTTTATTTCCACATAAATTATTTTTCATTAAATATTACATTACTCATTAAAAGTGTAGTTTTTTTATGTATATATATTTAATTGCATAATTACAGCGTTTATTATTCATTTATAAATGATAAAAATGATTTTTATCCACAGCTATAATTTTATTCCATTTAGTACTGTATTACTATTTAAATGTATTATTTTCCTTATATTTATTATTTTACATCCATAATTATGAGATTTATTATTTATTTTTAAAAGTATTTGTGTTATTATATTTTTCACAACTATTTATTTCCAATAAATATTGTATTTATTATATGTAAATTTATAACGTTAAATGCAAAATGTTGACATTTAATATTTATTCATAATTTGTTACAAATACAATTTATTATTTTATTTACACACAAATTATTTTTTCATTAAATACTGTATTGCTCATTAAATGTGTAATTTTAAATGCATTTAAATGCAGAATTACGGCATTTATCATTTATTTATAAATGATAGACGATTAAAATTATTTTTTCATACCTATTCATTTATTCCATTAAAAGTATATTACTATTTAAATGTATAATTTTATATTTATATATAGATTTTTTTTTAAATTCATAATTATGAGATTTATTTATTTTTAAAAGTATTTTTATCATTAAATGTACCTATTTTTTCATTAAATATTCTATTTCATATTTAAATCTATGCTTTTATATTTAAATTGAGAACTTCAAATGCATAATTATAGCTATTATTTATTTGTATATTACTACAAATATAATTTAGTATTATTTTCACACATACACTCATATTTTTCATATTACTCATTAAATATATCATTTTATATTCAAATTATTGCAGGCAATTATTGCATAATTGTAAAATGTATCATTTTTTGAAAAACTATATGTAATAACTAAAGAATAATATAATTATGAATAATAATAATAATAATAATAATAATAATTTGTCACATATATTTCACACAAATGCAATAATGCAACATGTTGCAATAATGCAATACTACACAGATTTAGTGTGGGCCCACTAATTGCTGGTGAACGTACATTGACGAGTCTCTCCAGGCTGGGAATGCTGACGCCAGTGGATGTGGGTGTTTTCTTCTGAGTGTCCTGGATAGCCTGCAGGATCTCCTTCATGCCCTGTTCCAGCTGTTTATTCTCATTCAGCATCTCATCCACTGCAGGAGACAGGGAAACATTATTTCAGAAACCGCCTGACACTGCAAGTGTGCAAAGGTCACGCAGTGATGCTGCTCACATCTGGCTTTGAACTGGGCGGATTCTGTTCTCTTGAGCTCAAGTTCTTTCTCCTTATTGCTCAACTCTTTCTGCAGACACTCGTTCTGAAAAACAAACAGGTTATCAGCTTATCTTTAATGCTACTGTACTCATTCTTTTCTGACAAAAGGCTTACTTTGTGTTTCATCTCTTCATCGGTGGATCCAGAGACAGGCCTTTCTCTAGAAGATCTGCTGGGCTTTTCTTCAACACTGTCATCAAGAAGTGCACTACTAACTACTGATATGCCTTTAAAAAGGAAATGTGCTGTCAGGGTTTATTATATAATGCAAAAACCAAATGATCTATTTATGTGAACATGAGTGTGTAACTGATATGCACCATCTTGGAGATAACATCTCACCTTTGTCCTTCACCAGAGCACGAATGCGTTGTTTCAGCTCAAGCCTTTCCTCCTCCAGACACTCAATCTAAGGAGAGTCCCGTTAGGAGTCACAGACATAATTAAACAGGGCTAACGGACTAAAGTCAGACTGTAAAGATAATGTTAATCGGTTTTACCTCTTTCAGCAGGACTTGGTTCTCTGCTTTGTACTGTCTCTGCTTTAAAATCTTTGATCTCCGGAATTCACTCAAATCCAGTTCTTCCCTTGAAGTTAATCCTGGTGTGGGAAGATGATAACAATCAAACTCAGTACTCAAGGATATGAAAACAATCTGATATGTCTAGGTGTAGGAGTAATTTATAAGGGATTCCTAAAAGAATAAAAGTAGGTTGAGGAAGCTTACCAAGGCGATCTCGCAGGTCTTCGTTCTCATCTAGTAGATTGTTGATTTTGATCTCTAGCTGGTTTATTTCTTTTATCATGGATTCTATCTCCCGGTCTCTTACTCTGATTTGATTTTTACATTCTTTAATCTCAGTGATTGCAGTTTCTAAACCATCCGTCCCCTGAAAAACAATGAAGCCAAAATCTGTGTAGGTATAATATAACATTCTATTGGTTTAAAGTGAAACCTTGTTTTTTTGTAAATGTGACCCTGGACCACAAAAACCAGTCTTAAGCAGCACGAGTATATTTGTAGCAATAGCCAACAATACATTGTATGGGTCAAAATTATCGATTATGCCAAAAATCATTAGGATTTAAGTACAAATATTTTGTAAATTTCCTACCATAAATATATCAAAACTTAATATTTGATTAGTAATATGCATTGCTAAGGACTTCATTTGGACAACTTTAAAGGTGATTTTCTCAATATTTAGATTTTGCACCCTCAGATTTCATTTTCAAATCGTTGTATCTCGACCAAATATTGTCCTATCCTAACAAACCATACATCAATGGAAAGTTTATTTATTAATTTATTTCAATTTTTAAAAAAACTGACCCTTATGACTGGTTGTTTATGACTTGGTAATGTTTACATCTTAATTATTTGTAAGTGTCGCTACTTTCCGTCATTAATTGGAGAAGTTGCATCACAACTATTTGAGAAGTCGCCCCAAAAACTAGTGATCAAAGTGGATGAGTATTAATTTCAATATTAGATTAATAAATCAACTGCAACCTGATATAATTTCTTTTAGTTGGAAATACAGATTATTTGAACAGAAATCTGAATATCTTTAGCAAACGGTAACAAATAGAACTACAAAAATAAATGAAACTCTTAATAACTATATTCACATGTATAAATGGCTTTTTTCATTAGACGCATCACTTATATTTACAATTTACATTTTAAATGCATAATTATGAAATTTTAGTATTATTTTTTAAATTATTAAAATATTAACATATAAAAATAGTTGTTTTTTTTTAAATATGAGTGGTCACAAAGATGCAATATACAGTTTTATGCAAAAGTTTGGGAACCCCTTGCAGAATCTGTGAAAATGTGAATAATTTTAACAAAATATGAGAGATCATTGGCCTTTTATTTAGTACTGTTAGTACTAGAGTTTTTTTTTTTTTTTTTTTTTTACATAAAAGATGTTTACATTTAATCCACAAGATAAAAAAAAAAATAGCTGAAATTATTAAAATAACCCCCTCCAAAAGTTTGGGAACCCTTAATACTGTTCTTAATACTGTGTGTGGTTGTTCATGAGTCCCTTGTTTGTTCTGAACAGTTAAACTGAGCTCTGTTCTTCAGCAAAATCCTCCAGGTCCTGCAGATTCTTCAGTTTTCTAGCATCTTTTGCATATTTGAACGCTTTCCAGCAGTGACTGTATGATTTTGAGATCCATCTTTTCACACTGAGAACAACTGAGGGACTCATATGCAACCATTAAAAATAGATTCAAACACTCACTTATGCTCAAGAAGGAAACACGATGCAATTAGAGCGAGGGGGTGAAAACTTTTGAACAGGATGAATATGTCCAGATTTTTCTTATTTTGTTGAAATATAATTTTTTCCCATGTAGTACTGCCCTTCGGAAACAACAGAAGATACTTGTATGTTTCCTGGAAGACAAATTAAGTACAATTTACCTTGATCTTCAAATTCAAAAAGTTTTCACCCCCCGTTTCATGTTTCCTTCTGGAGCATCAGTGAATGCTTGAACCTTTTATTAATAGTTGTGTTTGAGTCCTTCAGTTGTTCTCAGTGTGAAAAGATGGATCTCAAAATCATACAGCCACTGTTGGAAAGGGTTCAAATATGCAAAAGATGCTGGAAAACTGAAGAATCTGCAGGACCTGGAGGATTTTTCTGAAGAACAGAGCTCAGTTTAACTGTTCAGAACAAACAAAGGACTCATGAACAAACATCACAAAAGAAAAAAACAGTCGTAGATCATCCAGGTTACCACACACAGTAATAAGAAGCAAAGGTTCCCAAACTTTTGCAGAGGGTTATTTTAATAATTTCAGCAATTTTTTTGTCTTGTGGACTATATGTAAACATCTTTTATGTAAAATATCTTACTCAGGACAGTACTAAATAAAAAAAACAACATGCATTCTGTATGATCTCTCTTATTTTATTAAAATTATTCACATTTTCACAGATTCTGCAAAACTTTTGCATAAAACTATCAAAAATAAACAATACTATTGATAACCATACTAAACAAAACATTTTTTAAAGCTGCTTAAGCAAATAATAATAATTATGCTCATAATAATACTAATAACACATTTAATTAATATTTTAAATAGTTTTAGAAGCATAACTGTATTTTACAGTAGTTTACATTTACAGTGGAGATCAAAATTAGAGAACAACCTACAATTTCCTAAATTTCAAGGTCACTGTTTAGCCCTATCTGAAGTTATCCTAACAAGAGTCGAAGGGCAGTTTTTAAAAAATATTTCATAAATTAATTGTATTCTGACGCATAGTACAAAAAATATAAGATATTTGAAAAAGAACTCTGGTCAAAATTAAAAAACACTTACAGATACCTCCAAGTTATTGGTGTTAATCTGGCACCTGGTGCTAATTTTCTTAATTATATGACAAACCCTATAGACCAATTTACAGTAGACGTCACAGTTATGTCACTTGCAGCTGCGCACACATTGCGGTGGCAGAAAAACACTGGTAACAAGTGGAGAGAAAACAGGAAAATCCATAGAATAAGAGATAAAACGTATTGTTGTGCAAATAATTTTTATAGAATACTGTCGTCAAAAACGCCACTTGAAGCTAAACGCAGAAGTTTAAACAGACAGACTATGGCTGAAACCTGCTATGGTCACTCTACTTTTAAAGCATAAATTTGATTTAAACAATAGGTCTACAAAATATTCACATATGCAGTTCATAGGGAACATATCATATTAGCTCTACAGTTACAGTATGAAAGACTATTTAAACCTATAACATTTTACATTAAACTATTTTACCAAGTTTATATCTCGTATTTCGTACTTTATAACTCGATTTAACTAAACAATAGCGTGTTTGTCCATTCTTAGGTTAAAAAAATCATAAGTGTGGGATATAAACTTAAAACAGAGAACGGCGAGTTCATTTTTCTTATCAGAATTGTGAGATATATCTCGGAATTGCAAGAATAAAGTCAGAATTTTGCAAACACTGAATTGGTCTATTTAACTGCCAGCATTCCTCCAGTTCTCACTGAGATTGCAAGATGCTGTGACAGGAGGTTGTCCGCATGAAAGGAATGACCTTTTCAGCCACTACAAAAGAAGTTGGTCATTCCAAATCTGTGATTTCTCGAATATTGCAGGTTTACAATGACACTAATTCATTCAAGTCCACCGAAAAGTCTACGAGAAGACAGGATAATGCAGAGACTCTCAATGGGAAAATCGGTTCAACACCGCAGCCGGAATTGCTTGCCGGTTCAGCGCTGAACAGGGTAAGGATCCGTCTCGGTATGTTTACCATAAGTTGAAAGGAAAGTGCACTTTGCAGTGACTGATCTAAACCAGATTGAAAATCTCTTGGAAAATCCTTGCAGACAGTTACGGCTAAGAAACCCACCACAATTACCAAACTATTAAGAAGAGTGGACCAAAATCACACCAACACAATTATTAATTGAGCCACAGATGTGCTGAAGGCATTCAAAAGGCCTCTACTTCCTACTAATTTCTGACAGATGTAACCCTGTGAAATTTTAGCTGTAATCTTGTTTTATCCCACAGTGGTTACTGTTCTCTAGTTTTTCTCAAAATAAAGGTTTTTGGTGAAATGCCTTGGATATTTTGTTATGAAACATGTTAGTAGAGCAGTGTTATACTTACAGTTGATATTTCTTCACATTTTGTGTGATGAAGATTAATAATATTTGGAAAAAAAACCAAGTATTTTGAAATTGTTCTCTACACGCTTAGAAATAAAAGTTCCAGAAGGGTGTTTTTGCAGTGATGCCATAGAAGAACCATTTTTGGTTCCCCATAGAGCCTTTCAGTGAACAGTTTCTAAAAGATCCTTTTCTGACTATAAAGATCCTTTTCTGCATTTGAAAGGTTCCATGGATGTTCAAGGTTCTTCATTGAACCACTGATGCCAATAAAGAATCTTTATTTTTAAGAGTGTAATTTTGATCTCCACTGTATTTAGTCATCATTATTTAAACATTTTTTTAAAAAAATGAACAGAAATGTGGCCTTATAAGGTTTCCATCATTCCTAAAAGCATCATGGGCAACTTCTGATTGTAGATTCAAGCACAAGTTCTTGTGAAGATGCAAATAATAATAATTATGCTCATAATAATACTAATAACACATTTAATTAATATTTTAAATAGTTTTAGAAGCATAACTGTATTTTACAGTAGTTTATATTTACAGTGGAGATCAAAATTAGAGAACAACCTACAATTTCCTAAATTTCAAGGTCACTGTTTAGTCCTCTTTGAAGTTATCCTAACAGAATTGTATTCTGATGCATAGTACAAAAAATGTAAATGAGATATTTGAAAAAAGAACTCTCGGTGGCAGAAAAACACTGATAACAAGTGGAGAGAGGAAAATCCATAGGATAAGAGATAAAATGTATTGTTGTGCAAATCATTTTTATAGAATACTGTCGTCAAAATCGCCATTTGAAGTTAAACGCAGAAGTTAAAACAGACAGACTATGAGTGAAACCTGCTATGGTCACTCTACTTTTAAAGCATAAATTTGATTTAAACAATAGGTCTACAAAATATTCACATATGCAGTTCATAGGGAACATATCATATTAGCTCTACAGTTACAGCATGAAATACTATTTAAACCTATAACATTTTACATTAACCTATTTTACCATCTCAGAATTCAAACGCAAGTTTATATCTCGTATTTTGTACTTTATAACTCGATTTAACTAAACAATAGCGTGTTTGTCCATTCTGAGGTTAAAAAAGTCATAAGTCTGGGATATAAACTCAAAAGAGAGAATGGCAAGTTTATTTTTCTTTTCAGAATTGTGAGATATAATCTCAGAATTGCAAGAATAAAGTCAGAATTTTGAAATATTTTGCAAACACTGAATTGGTCTATTTAACTGCCAGCATTCCTCCAGTTTTCACTGAGATTGCAAGATGGTGTGACAGGAGTTTGCCCGGATGAAAGGAATGACCTTTTCAGCCACTACAAAAGAAGTTGGTCATTCCAAATCTGTGATTTCTCGAATATTGCAGGTTTACAATGACACTAATTCATTCAAGTCCACCAAAAAGTCTACGAGAAGACAGGATAATGCAGAGACTCTCAATGGGAAAATCGGTTCAACGCCGCAGCCGGAATTGCTTGCCGGTTCAGCGCTGAACAGGGTAAGGATCCGTCTCGGTATGTTTACCATAAGTTGAACTGAAAGTGCACTCTGCAAGTCCTGATCTAAACCAGATTGAAAATCTGTGGGAAAATCCTTGCAGACAGTTATGGCTAAGAAACCCACCACAATTACCAAACTATGAAGAAGAGTGGACCAAGATCACACCAACGCAATTATTAATTGAGCCACAGATGTGCTGAAGGCATTCAAAAGGCCTCTACTTCCTACTAATTTCTGACAGATGTAACCGTGTGAAATTTTAGCCGTAATCTTGTTTTATCCCACAGTGGTTACTGTTCTCTGGCTTTTCTCAAAATAAAGGTTTTTGTTGAAATGCCTTGGATATTTTGTTATGAAACATCTTAGTAGACCAGTGTTATACTCACAGCTGATATTTCTTTAAATTTTGTGCAATGAAAATGAATAATATTTGAGAAAAAAAAAATCTAGTATTTTTAAACTGTTCTCTACACTCTTAGAAATAAAAGTTCCAGAAGGGTGTTTTTGCAGTGATGCCATTTTGGTTCCCCATAGAGCCTTTCACTGAACAGTTCCTAAAAGATCTGCATTTGAAAGGTTCCATGGATGTTCAAGGTTCTTCACTGAACCACTGATGCCAATAAAGAATCTTTATTTTTAAGAGTGTAATTTTGATCTCCACTGTATTTAGTCATCATAATTGAAATCGTTTTTTAAAAAATGAACAGAAATGTGGCCTTATAAGGTTTCCATCATTCCTAAAAGCATCATGGGCAACTTCTGATTGTAGATTCAAGGACAAGTTATTGTGAAGATGCTTTGTGACTTTTGGAAAGTAGAGTAACTAATTTAGACTTTGTAATACTGAAAGTGAGTGCTTTATGCATAAATACTCACAGACTCATAGAGACGGATTCGACTGAGGGTATCATTGAGTTCTTTGTCTTTGTCCCTGGCATCACGATCAGCCAGTTGGGCGGCACGTTCAGCATCCAGAGCTCTCTTCTCAGCCACCTGCAGTTTAGAACGCAAGTCTTCCAACCTACGCTGCTGCACGCTGACGTGACCTTTATCTTTCTTTAACGGTTTCTTCAGCTCCTCAATGAGCACGGCATTCTTTTCCATTTCAGTCGTGTACTGCTCGACTTGCTCCGTCAGCATCTTGATCTGGTTGTCCCTCTCTTGCACAGCCTTTTGAAGTTAAACACAAAGTCACTGACTTCCTTAAACCCCCATTGGGATAAAATAAGATGACGGAAACAGATGAATGATGACAGATGACAGATGTAAAACTGAGGGAGAAATGACACATAAAGCAAAGGAAATGAGAAACAGAGATACTCACACCGCACAGTTCATATATGACCTGACTCGGCCGAGTGGTAAACAAGAGAGAATGGAAAAAGGAAACAGTTGGAAGCCAATGAAGCATTTGGAAAGGAAGCAGTAATGAATTAAAGGACAGTGCATCAAAAAGAACACACAAATAGAGAGAGACACGATAAAGCACGCAAACAAAGTCAGATTCTCATTAGAGTGAATCAGAGGCCTGTTCCACACATCCTGCGTCTGTGGCGAGTTTCGGCGGCCATATTAACAGGTTACAGCATTCATGCCGTGTTCCCAGAAGCATCACAGTGGCGCTGGTGTGTTTTGCCACTGAAAATATTTCTGTCATGCATCATACATTAAACATAAAACAAAACACATTGAAATGCACCATAAACCAATTTATCAACACCATCTTTTGCAATACAGGCTTTTATGAAGCAACATAAAATAAAAGCGGGACACATTGTTTAAAACAACACATCTGGCGGGCTATGATCCACACGCAGTGACAGACACATAAACACTTTCTATTCAGCAGATCTGACTGAATCCAGATGATTTGAGTATTTTATAGCTGCACTTTGGGGTTTGAGTTGCATTCCTTATGAATTCATTAACATTTGGGTATAAATATATACCCAAATGTTCCCTCATGTACATTCGATTTCACAATAATGAAATTTGTTAAAACTATCAGTGGGTAACTTCTAATACTGATATGATAAATTCTGAAGCTAAAAATCTAAAAAGTTTTCAGATCCTGCATAGACAGCGACGCAACTGACACGTTTAAGACCCAGAAAGGTAGTAAGGACGTCGATAAAATAGTCCATGTGACATCAGTGGTTCAGCAAGAATCCTTTCTGTGCGCAAAGAAAACAAAAATAACAACTTTATTCAACAATTTCTTCTCTTCCGTGTCAGGCTTCATAGCATGTTCACAAAACGTACCACAACGCATATGTGCGTTTTCTTTGTGCACAAAAAGTATTCTCGTAGCTCCAGAAAATTACAGTTGAACCACTGATGTCACATGGACTATTTTAACAAATGTCCTATTTACCTTTCTGGCTCTTGAACGTGTCAGTTGCGTTGCTGTCTATGCAGGGTCAGAAAGCTCTCAGATTTAATCAAAAATATCTTCATTTATGTTCTGAAGATGAACAAAGGTCTTGGAAGGTTTGGAACGACATGAGGGTGAGTAATTCATGACAGAAATTTCATTTTTGGGTGAACTATCCCTTTAATGTGATGACTAAGAAATCACTTTATTTGCTGTAGAGAGTATATACTTGGTCATGCCACAAATGCAGGATGTGGGAAAAAGGCCGTACCTTGTATCCTAATTAAAAGGATAAAAATTAAAATAGTTGAAGTAATATATTTGTATATATCTCATTTGCAAAAAAAAACATAACTCTGTTTTTTAATAATTTTCGAAAATCAGACTTTTTTCATTGTGCATTCCAATGATTTTTATCAAACTGCACTTCTGAAATGTATCTGTTTTTGTAAATAAACTCTTCATATATATAAAAGCCATCTCGGTAAAAAAAAATAATAATAATAATAATAATAAAAAAATAAATAAAAAATAAATAAATATATATATATGCATTTAAAATAACTGTTTTCTATTTGAGTGCATTTTAAAATGTAATTTATTCCTGTGATTTCAAAGCTGAATTTTTAGCATCATTACTCCAGTCACATGATCCTTTAGAAATCATTGTAATATTCAGATTTCCTGCTCAAACTGAATGAGCAACATTTTTCAGTTTTCTTTGATGAATAGAAAGTTCAGAAAAACAGCATTTATCTGAAATAGAAATCTTTTGTGCCGTTATAAATGTCTTTATCACCACTTTTGATCAATTTAAAGCATCCTTTCTAAATAAAAATATTAATTTCTACCACCCCCCCTAAAACTAAACTGTTTTAAATATTATTATTATTATTATTATTTTAGAATAATAATAATAATAATAATAATAATAAATGTTATTTCTTGAACAGCAAATCAGCATATTAGAATCTGTCTATCTATATCTATATCTTATATCTATCTATATATATATATATATATCTATATATATCTATATATATATATATATATATATACAGCTGTGTGATACTTTATCTGACTGACCTGCTGCAGTGCGATAATGTTGCTTTTGTCAGAGTCCATCTGAGTAGCTCGAAGTTTCTCCCTCAAGTCTCTGATCATCTGCTGATACTCCAAAATTTCCATATCTTTCCCTGATAAAATACTCTGAAACAGAAACAAAAACATGACAATTTACAGGCTGTAGAACCTCCTCAACTGCCAAAAGATAAAAATAAATAAATAAATCAATAATATTATACATGTCATGCAATCTAGGAAAACCTGTCGGATGTCACGCTGGGACATTTTCAGGAAATGTGAAAAATAGATCATTTTTGTGTCAGAATTAGGTTTTCATTAAATTATTCTATAACATCTTGTCTTTCTCAAAAAAATCTTGGCAAAATTCACTTTTTTAATCTTGTGAGATGGCGAAGCGCAACAGCGTAGTCTGAAGTACTGTAGCTGCTCACTTAAACGATTTTTCTTAAAGGATCGAATGATAAAGTTTCCAGAGAGGAGTCAGATGACAGTTGCACAAGTGCACAAACAGTTGCGCTGCGCTTGCTTTTCTAAATGTAAACTACAAGGTACACTATTCATGCTATCTAAACATACAAGGGGTGATCAAAAGTTCGGAGACTACGCCCATGATAAACAACGGAAAACAGACATTAGTCTGTTTGTGTAATGATGCAGTATAGCGCTCCTGAATTGACAGACAGCTACCGTTAAACCCATGAATTAAAACTATAACCCGTCTCACTTTAAAACCATTTTTCTAAATAAATAAACACAACTGCCATTTGATATTTGGCTCTGATATTTGGCTCTGAGGCTAGACATGGTGTTTTGCAAGTAATTTAGCAACTCTAATTACTAGTTGTTCATCTTTTTGGGACTTTTCCATCAGGTATTAAGTCTATTCAAACAAAGAACAGTTACAATGGAAATATTTATGGGCTTTGTGTTTGGAGCATTCTCAACGGCTACATTGGGTGATGTGTGTCAACTTGTTCAGAGCAGTAGCAGCATCATGTTAAACATGATACTTGTTAGTTAATTTGATATTCTATACAGCAGTGATTTGTATTACATAGTTATGTGCCAGAAGTGTCAAAAACAGAAGTACGTTTGAGTGGTTATGCTTTCTCAGCAACGTTACGTGAACTCCATTTGTGTCTGGAGTTTTTAGTCTTTACTTTAGGGCAATGTGAGCTAGCCTATTTTCTATAGTTATCAACTGAACATGTTTAGTTTGTACAATTAATTAAAAAAAAAAGCAATAAAAATGACTGCATTTTATTATGCAAAGTATCCTGTATATGAGAATAAAATAAGCAATATATTAAGCTTTTGTAATGTCAATTCAATGATTTTGAGTTATCTTTATTTGGGAGTTTTTCAAAAAGATTATAGTTTTATACTGTGAAGCTGAATTCCACTGTAGAAGTAAAAAAAAAAAAAAAAAATTGTTTTCTTGGATTGTTTACTGGCAATGTTGTTGGTTAACAGAGTCTGGCATAAATGCAAATATTCCACCTTTTCTTCAGAACTTCAGAAAATGACTCCTCAATGATGTGAGCAATTTCAAACAGGTAAAACCACATACAAACAAAAGAAAAACAATAACAGCCACTTACACAGTAGTGAGAAATGGGTAGTTCATGAAAGTTCATGAAAGTTCATAAAAGTTAAAAAAAACTTGACCTCAAAAATATAAACTGGTTTAATCTGTCAAAGCTGACATCTTGCGAGGTTGAACTCACCTTCCACTCTTCCACTTTGGCATTAACGGCAGCCATAACTGGGTCGTCCTCTTCAGCTCGAGACTGGATTTGTTCATTTAGCTCTCTGACCTTTAAAAACACATAAATGAGTTAATGAATAATAATATTAGTAATGTGGCATTTTTATGCCTTTATTTAAATAGGACAGTGTGGGTAAGACAGGAAGCGAAGTGGCAGAGAGAGAAGGGGGTGGGATAGGGAAAAGTCCACGAGCTGGGATTCGAACTCGGGACGCCCACAGCGCAACGGCGCCATATGTTGGCGCGCTAACCACAAGGCTATTGGCGCCACGAGGCTAGCGGAGCGCGGTGTGATTTTGAATGGAGTGAAAAGTTATAGTTTTCAATGAATTAGTTTGTTCCTTCAAGATACTGAATATTTTCAGGTGAAGGCGTGATTTAAACAACACTTATTCACGCGCAATCGCTCTCTCAATAATGCATTCAAACAAATGTAAACTTACTGTACTTCAACTGTATCCGATTTCGAATGAGAAGAAATCTGTAAGAAATGCAGCGATCTGTAGGTAAAATAACTGGCGAAACGTACTGTTATTTTTATCACAAACATTTGCACTGCAAAAAGCAGCAATTATACCTTTTAATCCTGACAACCATGTTAGATTGGCATGAGGAAAAAAAGTTTGAACACTAGTGTTCCAATAAGCCACTTTAAAACTATCCTGTTGTTTTATTTCTGTTATTTTCTTCTTTTAATATACGTTATGAACAGAACTGTGGTATTTCAGACATACTGAAGTAGTTTAGACGCGGAGTGAAGGCGGAGCGGTGTTTCTGATATCAGTGGAGCGGGAGTGGGAAACAGTGAAACGCGGAGCGGAGCTAGAGCGGAGCGGTTATTAAATGCTCGGAGCGTGGAGGGGAAATTGTTGTCGCTCCACTCCGCTCACATACTCTGATTGGCGCCGACAGTAATTTCCTTTTTTCAACATACACACTCATAAACTACTCAGATTCATGCAAAACTCAACTATTTGTTTCAGCCAAAAAGTAACTAACAAACATTATATCGACCAATCAGCATTCAGCACCTGAAGCTTGGCATGATCTCTTTCTTTTCTCAGCTGATCCATGATGGCATCCGTCTGCTGGACTGCGATCTTCATCTTGTTGTATTCGTCCGTCATCTTCTCCATCTCCTTCACAGACTCCTCCAGATTCTTCTGCAGGTGCTCATTCTCGCTCTTCAGGTTGGCAGCCATGTCCTCGGCATGCTGGGAATAGAGAAAATTTGTTGATCACAACATGACGACGCATAACAGATTACATTTGAAACATGCTTTAAAAGGTTACATACAGGACTTTTGAACGAGACATGTCATGTTTTCATATTAATACTGATAATTAATCTAGACAGTGAGCCTGGCCTATTATGATGGCATTATATGGCAGTGATTTAGGGATTACCTGCAGGTCTTCCATGCACTGGTAGAGCTGTTGGTTGGCTTTGGTAAGTCTCCTCTGGATCTCATTGCTCTCCTCTTTGGTCTGAAGAGGCTCTCTCTGCTCTACTTCCTTTCTATAGAACTCCACATCCTGTTGCAGCTGCTCATTCTGCAGTAATGAACAAATCCATTAGTCATCTTGTTGTCAAACAAGATTTTATTACTG
Source organism: Cirrhinus mrigala (assembly GCA_036247105.1). Taxonomy (NCBI): domain Eukaryota; kingdom Metazoa; phylum Chordata; class Actinopteri; order Cypriniformes; family Cyprinidae; genus Cirrhinus; species Cirrhinus mrigala. The sequence goes on along the minus strand of CM070031.1, from coordinate 14,116,227 downwards.
AATGAGTGGATTTCGTGTATCATTACAGGGTGTCATATTAGTGAAACACAGCTCTATTAAATTCTTCTTTTCAGACATTTGACTCATACTGCAGGACTGATTGATTAATTTTCTGTAATTGGGCAGTGGTAAAACCATCACTCAGGGCTTAGGAATAAAGTTGGCCAGTTCTTGCACTTGTTCCATTGTGGAGTGTTATGTTGCACATCTGATTTTATGCTATGTGTTGTTGCGAGCTATGCTGATTCATATACAAATTAAGATGATCTAACTGGCTAATTATATTAAGAATATTTTGAAAAAGATCAGTAATCTGCTACATCATAAGCCATATACAGTACTTTTTTCCAGCAAAAATTCTTTTTATAGCTACACAATTTCAAAATTGTATTCAAAATTATTATTTTTTTTAATTGGCAATAACAATTACTTGTTTTAAATTGCTTTAATATAAATTTTTTAACTAAATTTATTCATTTTTTTTTATTTTATAAAGAAAGCCTACAGTGCCTTGCAAAAGTATTCATACCTGTTCATTTTTTTTCACGTTTTATGTTGCAGCCTTATGTTAAACTGCTTTAAATGACCTTTTCCCACATCAATTTACACTCCATACACCATAATGACAAAGCAAAAAACAGATTTGTGACAACTTTGCAAATTTATTAAAAATAAAACATTGAAATAAGTACATTGCATAAGTATTCATACCCTTAACTCAGTACTTAGCTCAAGCACCTTTACAGCCTCAAGTCCAGGGTTCCTACACATTTTCCATTCCAAAATTCCATACTTTTCCAAACTCAAATTTTGTTAAATATGGATTTTGAGACCATATTTAACATAAATTGTTCATAGAGCATTATTTTTATCTATATATTTCATATATAAAAGACTCATCTGTAAATGTGTTTATTTTCTCAGGGTTTTTAATTGATTTTTCTCAAAGTGACAACATACAGAGCCCCTAAAATAAATAAATAAATAAAACAGACCTTTACAAGCACACAAGAAACATTTTTGTGCCCTCAAGAAACTATTTACATGCGCATGGGAATTTTTGGCATGCTTTTTTGCAATTTCTAGTTTTTTATAACCTATTTCCTTTGTGCATTACTGCCGTCTTACTATGACTAAAACAAGAGCATGGATGCAAAAGAATTAACAGTGTTCTACAAAATTTCGATTTTCTTATGATAGTACCTCTGATATCAAGGCATAATGTCCAATACACATCCTCTGTGGCAGCACAGAAACCATAACACGAAATGAGCTAATAGCATAAAATTGCCAAGTTCAAGGGTTTATTAAAAAAGACGGGTACTGTAAAAAGTGTTTAAGATTTGACCCAAAATGCTTATAATCTGCATTTTGCATAATGAACTAAATAGAGACAAAAGTCTGGAAACACAAATACTTTTCCATACTCTGCTTTCTTTTTTCCATACTTTTTTCAGTCCTGGAAAATACTCAAATCAAATTCCATACTTTTCCAAACCCTGTAGGAACCCTGCTCAAGTCTTTTTGGGTATGATGCGACAAGCTTTGCACATCTGCATTTGGCAGTTATCTGCCATTCTTCGCCTCACCTCTTCACCTCTCAAGCTCTGTCAGCTTGGATGGGGGGATGGCAGACATTTTCAGGTTTCAGGTTCAAGCCAAGTCTCTGGCCGGGCCACTCAAGGACTTTCACTGAGTTGTCTGTAAGCCACTCTTGCTGTGTGCTTGGGATCATTGTCCTGAACTCTTTTTTCTGAACTCTTCCCCAGATTTGTGTCTCGACACAAACCTGTTTCTCAGCTTTACAGGCAGTTATTTTGACCTCAGGACTTGTTTATTGCTCTGATTTGCATTTTCAGCTGTTACATATTTTCTCAGAGGTGTGTGCCTTTCCAAATCACGCTCATTCAAATGAATTTGCCACAGTTAAACTCTACTTAAAGTGTAGTAAGATCTACAAGCGATACGAGTGCTCCTGAGCTAAATTTCAGGTGTCCCAGAAAAGGGTTTGAATACTTACGCAATGGAATTATTTCAGTCTTTTATTTCTAATAAATTTGCAAAGTTGTTACAAACCTGTTTCCTGCTTTGTCATCATGGTGTACAGAGTGTAGATTAATGTGGGAAAAAAGTAATTTAAAGCAGTTTAACATAAGGCTGCAGGGTCATTCTTTTATTACTGGTACATTTAGAATTTGACAATGTGAAGAAAAACGTTTTCCTGTTTCCCAAAAATGACCTTACATAGCTGCTTTGAAACTATTTATATTGTATAAAGTGCTATAGAAATAAAGGTGATCTGTAAGAATATGTGCATAAAATACCATCTATATTTGCTACCGTCCACCATGTTACCTTTACTGGGTAACACAGTTGACAGGTAACTTAGTTGACATTTTTAGTGTTTTGGGCCTATACTCAACATGGAGGCCTAGGACTACTGAGCATATGGTATGTTTAGAAATATATTTTCATAAACAAAATATAAGTTTTAGTTAAATTGTCTTGTTAAAATTTGCAGCAATAATTCTTGTGTAACACTGTTGACAGTCAATTAATCCACTCTTGACACAGGTTTGCACGTTTAAACAATATTAGGGGAAAGAGAGAGAACATAACGTCTAGCATAACGTTTCATCACCCAAATGTCTTGATAACCTAATCTAACTGAAGGCAAAACTATGAAATTAATTTATATTTGAGATAATTTTCATGCTTAAATGCATAGTAGAATGAGCAACTTTACAAAATCAGACAGCTGAATACCAGGGTTGTATGTGATATGAACCATTTTTGAACAAAATATATGGCTTTTTCAACATATAGTAGTGTGACTGGGAAAAATAGAATTGTGTACTAGAAAATTAAGCATCAGGGCTTTATATTGATGAAAATATATCAAAAATATACTTCACGGACATGAAATGTACCCACAATTACAGAATGACCCTGCAACATAAAACGTGAAAAAAACAAAAGTACTGTAAAGTACTCGCAAAGTACTGTATATAGTATTTTTTCCCATTTTCAGACATATAAATCACTAAAATTCTACACATTTTTGTGGTGGGGCATGTTAAATTATTCCCTGGGAAAATAGATTTTTTTTTTTTTTAATGGTGAAAAAAACATGCCAAACCAGATGGCAATTTGATTTTATCCAAAGACGCCTTGAGGACCAGATCAGACAGTTGTTGCAGTTCCAACTGACATTAAAATGTTTCTAATAAATAGACTGGCTTCTCTAATTCTGCCTAATCTGGGGGCTTACCTTCTTTGTAAGCTGCTTTATCTTGAGGGGGCATTGACAAGAAACGACAGCAAGGGAAGAAAACGGTAAAAAAAGAAAACAATAACAGGCATGCATAAAAATTAAATTAAACGATCAGTTGGGGAATAAAGCTGAGAGGAAAAGCAAATAAAGGTGATATAGAAGAGATAATGGAATGGATAATTTAAAGTAACAGAAAGAGAAAGATTTCAGATAGTAGTCCATATAAAAGCTTTATGCAAGAAATAACAGGACATACCTCTCTTTTTAGTTTCCTGTTCTTCTCTTCCGCCTCTTCAGCACGGAGAGCCAGCTGTGAGATGCAAAACATACAACCAATACATTAGTTTGTTCTCAATCTTACACTTTTTTTTTCTATTTTTTTTTTTTATGAAAGAGATATTTATCCAACAATTAAAACATAATGTTGACATCTATAGTTGAATTAATAACCACATAATTCAATTACTTGCAGTAAAAATCTATTTAGAATTATGAACTCTTCAGATTTTAGTCACACATTCTGCATGCAAATACATAATTCACTTTATTATAAAAAGGTTTTCTTAAAATCTCATTCCATGTTCTAAATTTTTACACAAACTTAATCATGCATCAACTCAAGCTTCATAAAATTTATGTTAATTTATGGCAAAATTGAACAGCTTCTAATGTTTGATATGTTTTGACAACATTTAGGCAACATTTACATTAATAACCCTACTTATCTATTTGATTTTTATGTTTATTTATTGTTTATTGCTGAAAAATAACAAAATTACACAAATTCTAGTTATAAAATGCATTTATTCACATCCCAAATTTTGGTAACACAATAACAAATCTCATTTAAAATAACTAAACCAAAAAAAAAAATAAAAAAGCAGGTAATCTAATATTTACTTTAAGTTCAACGGTGAATATCTGACAGATAAGCACTTTCTTTTATTACTTTCGACCACTTGCTGATAAAAAAAATAAGACGTAATGTTTCTGGCACTCTTTTGTATCCTATTCATGGAAAGTGCGTACCTCCTCATTGGCTTTCCTCTCCTTGCCCATTTCCTTCTCCAGTTGGGTCACCTCTCTCTCTTTGCGCTCCAGGTGACTCTCCAGTTGGTGAATTTCATCCCGGAGGAAACGTGTGTCACCCCCTCCCATCACACGCTGGGCCATCTGGACAGGAAGCATGGCGGATCTGAATAAAGCTCAAGACCCAAGACCCAAAACTCTCCATCTGCATATATCTCTGACACCGGTGAGTTGTGCTGCTCAGTGACATCTCAATGACACTTTTTTCACAATAACAAACATATCAAAGAAAATATGATGTGCAGAACAACTATAGTTTTAACTGACAGCAACACACAAGGAATTAAGCCTGTAATCCTCTTAAGACTGTACTGTACACAGACTGCTCACAAACAGCACATAATGCAGATCTAATAAGTGAATTTGCTTACAATTATTAGTGAAATACCTCCCTTACCTCTAGCTCACCTTCCAGCTTTAGGACTTTGGCTTTCAGCTCATTTTCTGCAAATATATAAACGTACAAGCATAAATGTATAACTTAATAAATTGCACTAATATGCTAAAAGTATTATAATTAATTTCATAACTTACAAAACTTGCTTGCTTTCAAAGTTCTAGGGCTTAACATACACATTTAATTCAAGCTTTGTTATATCATTTCAGCCTTAGGTTTGCTAGTATGTATATTAGATTATTTTTTAAACATAATTCTTTGAATTTAAAGGTATAGTTCACTAAAAACGAATATTAGCCCATGAATTACTCTCCCTCAAGCCATCCTAAATGTGTATGACTTTCTTCTTTCAGACGAATATAATCAGAGTTATATTAAAAAATGTCCTGCCTCTTCCGAGCTTTATAATAGCAGTGAATGGGTGTTCAGATTCTGAAGTCCAATAAAGTGCATCCATCCATCATAAAAAGTACTCCACATGATTTTGGGTGATTAATAAAGGCCTTCTGAAGCGTAAGAAAAATATCCATACTTAAAACTTTATTAACCGTAGTCTAGTTTCTGTTAACTTTTGTATGCGTGTTCATGAAACAGTGGTGTTCCAGCGGATGACGTAAACTCCGGTGAGAATATGCTAGTCTCACAAGAACCCAGGTTTGTTTACAGCAAAGGAAAACCAGTCTCCTCTCAGCTTTTATTGAAATCCTCCAACGTTTTTTCTTTACAAATCCTCATTTTGTACTTCTAACTCATGACTGGTGTTTTGTTTTGCTTTTTTCACTGCGCTTCCGCGTTCGTCACTTCTCACCAGAGCTTACACTCATGTACATGCATACACAGTTAGCGGAAGCTAGAGATTACGGTTTCTAAAGTTTTAAATACAGTGATTTTTCTTACACAAACGATTACGATTACGATTCAGAAGGAATTTATTAACCCCTTGGAGTTGTGTGGAGCACTTTTATGATGGATTGATGCACTTTATTGGACTTTATAATCTGAACACCCATTTACTGCCATTATAAAGCTTGGAAAAGCCAGGACATTTTTTTAATATAACTCTGACTGTATTCATAGGAAAGAAGAAAGTCATATACATTTAGGATGGCTTGAGGGTGCATAAATCAGAGTAATTTGGCAAAAAAGGCACTTTATTATTATTATTATTATTATTATTTTTTATTATTATTAAACTAGTTGCAAACACCTGTAGGAAATGCAAAACGAATTATGATTGTACATACCAATTCTTGCTTGCTCCACACCTGCGCTGTCTACAACCTCATAGGCACATTTGATTTCATCCAGTTTCATCTAAGGGTCAGTAAGACATCAAATGTAACATCTAGAGTGGCCCACACAATACTATTAAAAAGACTGACAGATGTAGATGGTAAGACTTCACAAACAGGAAATAATTAGTAAAAGAAATTCAAGGAAGACGTGAGATGACAGTATATGAGTCTTACTCTCAGGAGGGTCTGTGAGATCCTAAAGAGATGAATCATTTTTTCTGAATCATCTGCTTTCAGGTCCCGTGGTTTGACCTACGTGGGAAGAAAAGCATGATTGTCAGATGAATTTGCAGGGAGAATATTTTAGTCCCTCACACATTCCAATAAGCAGATGTCAGTCTGGAAGCAAAGCAGAGATATAAATCTTATGTATTTTTTTCCAGTTTAGCTAAAGTTAAAAAAAAAAAAAAAGAAATAAATATAATAAAAAAATTCACTTTTTTAAAACATGCAACTTCAGATACACACAATACCTGAGCACATAGTAACAATGAAATACACACACTACAATTTATAAATATTTATTGGCCATTTCTATTTTTATTCTGCAAATTTTCTGAGTTGCAAAGTTTATCAAGTTTAAGTGACAAATTATTGCAAAATGTAAAAAAAAAGATATTTTCATAATATTCTAATTTTTTTGAGATGCACCTATATATATATATATATATATATATATATATATATATACACTACCAGTCAGAAGTTTTTGAACAGTATGATTTTTAAAGTCTTCTTTAAAAAAAAACTCACCAAGCCTGCATTTATTTGATCCAAAATACAGCAAAAGCAGTAATATTGTGAAATATTTTTACTATTTAAAACAATGCTTTCTATTTAAATATATATTAAAATGTAATTTATTCCTGTGATTTCAAAGCTAAATTTTAGCATCATTACTCCAGTCCTCAGTGTCACATGATCCTTCAGAAATCATTCTAATATGCTGATTTGCTGTTTGAGAAACATTTTGTATTATTATTATCAATATTTAAAATAGTTCAGTACATTTTGTCACGATTCTTTGATGAATAGAAAGATCCAAAGATCAGCATTTACCTGACATAAAAAAACTTTTGTAACATTTTACACTATACCATTCAAAAGCTTGGAGTCAGTATTATTTACTTATTTATTTATTTATTTATTTATTTGGGCAAGAAATTATATAAACAAATGCTTTTATTTAGCAAGGATGCTTTAAATTGATTAAAAGTGGTGATAAAGACATTTATAAGGCCACAAAAGATTTCTATTTTAGATAAATGCTGTTCTTCTGAACTTTCTATTAATCAAAGAAACCTGAAAAAATTCTACTCAGCTGTTTTCAACATAATAATAAAATGTTTTTTGAGCAGCAAATCAGAATATTAGAATGATTTCTGAAGAATCATGTGATACTAAAGACTGGAGTAATGATGCTAAAAATTCACAGGAATTGAAATCACAGGAATAAATTACATTTTAAATATATTCAAATAGAAATCAGTTATTTTAAATAATAAAAATATTTCACATTTTTACTGTTTTTGCTGTACTTTGGCCCAAATAAATGCAGGCTTGGTGAGCAGAAGAGCCTTCTTTAAATAACATTAACAATCTTACTGTTCAACAACTTTTGACTGGTAGTGTATGATTTAGTATACATTAAATATTCTAACATTTCCTTACCAAAATGTTTACATTTTTATTTTAATCACTGTCATTTCCACTACATGACAAAATACAACATACAGTGTAATTCAATACCATGATCATAATTTTCTAATCATTGTTCCTTATCCACACAATTTTTCTGCCTTAAAATGATACACTCACCATCAAAATCAAATCACAGATCTTCTCATCATCTTCTCCCAGATCTTCTGGGTCTGCTCCCATGAGCAGCTTCCAGTCTGCGGCTACGGGCATCTTTCAGCTTTTGTACAAATGTCCTACAGTGCAGAACTGAACAACAGCTTAACATGTTAGATATCATATAGCATTTCACTGCCAACCTTCTTTACAGACAGTTAAAAAATAAAAAGCTAATGTACAATATTCTTATTGACATAGACTACTTGCAGGGCATTATGAACACACCCTCATATAGGAACGCAGAATATAACAGTGTTACAATAAGTAAGAGGACAAAACACAAGCTCGATATTACAAATATTGAAGTAAACTCAAAAATGCAAAATTAGCAGTGTATGCAACTGCTCATATTTTGTATTGTTTGTTAGCTACATTATAAAAGAGAATATTGTTTTAAATGCGTTTCTTAATGTCCCAAAAGCAACTTTTGTACATATTCATAAAAAAGAAAAACAGAAAATCACGCATTCAGACCTTATTGATAAAACAGCTTAGCCATCTTGTGCTCTCCTTGCACTGCTGCTGCTAGGCAACCATGAAAACAGTCGTAAAGCGGACGTCGTAAATTCATCTCCTTGCGTTCTTGTTTTTATGCCACGACTCTCGTTAAATTATTCCCCGTTGTGCGGTACGTTTATTACAAAGAATATAATGTACAAAATATCTATCTATCTGTAGATATTTTTAAATGGGATGACTTTGCCGAAACATAAAGCCTCAAACCAGTACTTTGTAACTCTTTACTTTTATTCTGCCGAGGATTTTGACCCGGAAGCAGTTTGTGGTTCTTGTTAATTCAATGCTTTAGATCGAACTTGATTCTTCATCCAAAATAAACACCTACATTCTCTTTTCATTTAGTTTTTACCAGAAATGACAAGGTGAGTTGTCCGTGTGACTAACGTTATATATTGCCGACCTCTGATCTCGGGTTGAGAGTGATTGTTTAAATGACTGAAGCCTGTGTATGTTATTGGGACATCTGAAGTTAGACTTGATCTTTAATCAGATCAGTGTCCTGATAATTTAACCCAGTTTTTTCAGATCATCAGTGCATCCCTTATTTATTAGTGATGGATGTTGCATTGATGCTTTCCATAACTGTAATGACCGAATTATTCGATTAATCTAAATGAAAAGCAAATGCTAACTGATAGCTGGATGGGCTGGGCATGATTTATGAGTTCCGCTCAGATTATTGTGTTATTCTTATCATTCGACTGATTTATTCGTGTTTTTAGGTTTGCAACATAGCGACAAAAGGTCGCAGTGCAGTGGACTGATTTAAACAGGGTTATAGAGGTCATGGATCATTTCAGGGCGTTTTAAAATTATGTTTGCCGGTTGGAAAAGGTCATCGAAATAAATCAAATATTGAAACGCACGGACGTTTCTATAGTGATTATATATTTGTCGACCTCCGATCTGTTCTAAATTATTCAATATCGTTAAAGTGTTACAACAACATCTACAACTAAATATTACAATGAATAATATGTATTCATTGATGACAGTGATGTATATTAAAAAACAAAAACCTAATAAAAATGCTAATAAAAAACTACAAAACTAAAATGAAAACTAAAAACATAAAAATAAAGGCTAATTCAGAATATTAATAAACGTTACAAAAGTAAATAAACAATAGCTTTTATTTTTATATTTTTAGTTTTCAATTTTACTTAAATTTGTAATTTTGTTTGTTTTTTGTTTGTTATTTTTATTATATTTTGTTTTTTAAGTATTTCTTATTCATTGTAATATTTAGTTGTACACATAATACTTACGATTTTTAATAATTGAGGAGCTTATGAACACCATATTTAATATCAGTATGTTCAATGATACATTCATTATCATTTAAGTATTACATCAAAGTCTACAACTAAATATTACGATGAATAATAAGAATACAAAATATAAAAAAAAACTAAATATAATAAAAATTACAAAAAAACACAAATGACTACAAAATTAAATTAAAAACTAATTCAAAATATTAATAAATGTCATAAAAGTAAATAAACTATTCATTAATGTATTATTTACTTTTATAACATTTATTAATGTTTTAAATTAGCTTTTGTTTTTATGTTTTCAGTTTATTTTAATTTTACTTAAATTTGTAGTAATTTTGTTTGTTTGATTAAAGTAAAAATATATTTTTAAAAAAGCTAATTCAAAATATTAATAAATGTTATAAAAGTAAATAAACAATAGCTTTTTTTAATAGTTTTAGTTTTCATTTTAGTTTTATTTTAATTTGTTGTAATTTTGTTTGTTTTTTGTGTCATTTTTATTAGATTTTGTTTTTAAATATTTCTTATTCTTATTATTCATTGTAATATTTAGTTGTAAACGTAATACTTCAATGATTTTTAATAGTTGTAGAGTTTATGAACACCATATTTGATATTGATATATTCAACGATACTTTCAATATCACTAAAGTATTGTTTACAACTAAATATTACAATGAATACGAATAAGAAATATTAAAAAAAGAACAGAATTACTACAAAATTAAAATAAAAACAAAAAATATAAAAATAAAAGCTAATTCAAAATATTAATAATGTTAATTAATTAATATGTTATAAAAGTAAATAAATTATTGTAGTATTTTTTATGTACTTTTATAACATTTATTAATGTTTTTAATTTGCTTTTGTTTTTATATTTTTTGTTTTAATTTTATTTAAATTTGTAGTAATTTTGTTTTTGTTTGTCATTTTTATTAGATTTTGATTTTTTTATTCTTATTCATTGTAATATTTAGTTGTAGATGTTATTCTTATTCATTGTAATATTTAGTTGTAGACGCTGTAATACTTAAGATTTTTAATAGTTGTAGATAGAGCTTACAAACACCATATTTAAAATTGATATATTCAATGACAGATTCAGTATCGTTGAAGTATTACAACAACATCTACAAATATCACAATAAATAATAAGAATAAGAAATGTTTAAAAAAACAAAATCTAATAAAGAAACCAAACAAAATTGCTACAAAATAAAAACTAAAAATATAAAATTAAAAGCTAATTCAAAATATTAATAAATGTTATAAAAGTAAATAATACTAAAATTAGTATTTGTTAACATTTTAAATTAGCTTTTGTTTTTATATTTTCAATTTTTATTAATTTTATTAATGTGTAAAATATTTGTAGTAATTTTTTTTTGTTTGTGTCATTTTTATTAGATTTTTTTACTAATATTTCTTACTCTTATTACTCACCATAATATGTAGTTGTAGACATTGTATTACTTCAGTGATTTTTAATAGTTGTAGGTAAAGCTTATGAACACTAGAATAATAATAATAATAAATTCTAAATGACAGTAACAATTTTTCTGCCTTAAAACAGAAGATACAGACAAAACCGTAAATGGTAGAATCGTAAAAATTGGTCAACAGTTTGAAACGTTGAGCACTACTAAGTGATTAAAAATAAATCAAATCACAGATGGCACTATAGAGCGCTGAAATTATTTGTTATTTTTTAAATTAACCATGGAAACGTTCCACAATATTGGATTGTTGCCTAATCTATAGCAAATATAGCCACCCGAGGTCAATGAAGAATGTAGGGCGTGGCCTAGTTTCTTAAAGGGACAGTACACCCAAAAATAAAAATTCTGTCATTAATTACTAAACCGGTAAGACCTTCGTTCATCTTTGTAACACAAATTAAGACATTTTTGATGAAATCCGAGGATTTGTCGTAGTACTCTTGCGAACGCACATCGAAGACTGGAACAGAAGAGAAGAAATTGTTAAAGTCATTATTGTTTTTTCTTTGCGCACAAAAAGTATTCTCTTGGCCTCAGAACATTACGGTCGAACCACTGATGTCACATGGACTATTTTTAATGATGTCCTTACTACCTTTCTGGGCTTTGAATGTATCAGTTGCGTTGCTGTCTATGCAGGATCAAAAAGCTCTCGGATTTCATCAAAAATATCTTAATTTGTGTTTTAAAGATGAACAAAGATCTTACGGAATGACATGAGAGTGAGTAATTAACAGAATTTTCATTTTTGGGTGAACTATCCCTTTAAAATTCTTTGCAATGAAACAAACCAGTTCACATAAAGGTCTGAATCCAAATGATTTTGCGATCATAGTAGTCTCAGTTGTTTCTTCTCTGCTTCTGCAGTGCTCAATGAGGTCTCACGTCAGCGATGGCTGTAGTGTCGTGGAAGGAGATCTGTCTTCTGACTGGACTGGTGGTGGGCTGTTACTGGAACAGCCTGTTCTGTGGCTTCGTGTTCGATGATGTCTCCGCTATCCTGGATAACAAAGACCTTCGTCCCACCACACCACTGAAGAACCTCTTCCTCAATGACTTCTGGGGCACACCTATGTCAGAGGTAACCTTGAAGAAATTCATCTTGCATTTTCAAGAGGTTTTTTTTTGGATGCTTGTATCCAACCTTTTTTTTTTTTTTTTTTTTTTTTCAGGAGAGGAGCCATAAGTCCTACCGGCCACTTACCGTTCTCACCTTCCGCCTCAATTACCTGTTCAGCGAGTTGAGCTCCTCGTCATACCACCTACTCAATGTGGTTCTCCACGCCGTGGTGTGTGTCCTCTTCCTTCATTTCTGCCGTCTGCTGTTGGACCGAAACACCAGCCTCGTAGCAGCTCTGCTGTTTGCTGTCCATCCCATCCACACAGAGGCTGTAAGTAACTGCCGTTATGTCACTTTCACAGGTTCATCAACGTAACCAAAACGTGAAGTTGAACATGAAGCTTCTGCTGCTTTTGTTCTATTTATCAACACGGTTCTTGTTATCGTGTTGAAGTTTCCTTCATGGTTTACTCTTCACCTTTGTTGCTTGAGGAAACTATCTTTGGTGCAAAGTTGAGGAATAAACACTTCTATATGAATGAAGTGTCTTTGCAGATGTCGCCTCATGGTGGCAGTAATACACAGAGCTTGATGTCCCAGCGTGCACTGCATGTAAACAGTCATACATTTCCATGGAAACACTGAAATCCAGCCCTTTTCATTTCAGTCAATATCGTTTTCTTATTTCTCATGTTGTCCCTTCTATTTAAGTGAGATACCACTTGTTTGATGTTCATGAGGGCCAAATCTTCAGAGATGGTGTTTTATAGCTGATCATCAGGTGAAGATCTTTGTTGGTTGTGAATTGGCTGGGGGATCAAGTCCCTGTGTGGGTAACTTGAGAACTTGAGTTAATCTGATCTTAGTCTTTCTCTAAAACTGTTATACATTCTACCACAGCACTTATCTTTAGATTGACTATAAAAATAATGTCTAGCACATTTCTGTGGATAAAAAATATTGTATGTGACCCTGGACCACAAAACCAGTTGCACAAGTATATTTGTAGCAATAGCCAAAAATACATTGTAGGAGTCAAAATTATTGATTTTTCTTTTATGCTTAAAATCATTAGGATGTTAAGTAAAGATCATGTTCCATGAAGATATTTTGTAAATTTAAAACCATAAATATATCAAAACTTAATTTTTGATTAGTAAAATGCGTTGCTAAGAATTTAGACAACTTTAGGAGCAATCTGCACCCTCAGATTCCAGATTTTCTTATCAAGGCTGTGTTTATTTGATTGAAAATACAGAAAAAAGGTAATATTGTGAAATATTATTGCAATTTAAAAATAGTGGTTTTCTATTGTATTATGCTTTAAAACGTAATTTATTCTTGTGATGCAAAGCTGAATTTTCAGCATAATTACTCTAGCCTTCAATGTCACATGATCCTGCAGAAATCATTTTAATATGCTGATTTATTATCAATGTCGGAAACAGTTTTTCTGTTTAATATTTTGGAACCTGTGATACTTCTTTAAGGATTATCTGATGAATACAACTTTAAAAAGAACAGCATTTATTTAAAATAGAAAATCTTTTGTGACAATATACACTACCGTTCAAAGTTTGGGGTCAGTACATTTTTTCTTTTTCTTTGAAAGAAATTAATACTTTTATTCAGCAAGGATGTGTTAAATTGATTAAAAACGGATAGTGGAGACTTTTGAATAAATACTTTTCTTTTAAACTTTTAATTCATCAAAGAATTCTGAAAAAAGTATCACAGGTTCCAAAAAAATATTTGGAAGCACAACCGTTTCTAACATTGCTAATTCTAATAATAAATCAGCTTACTAGAATGATTTCTGAAGGATCATGTGACACTGGAGACTGGAGTAATGATGCTGAAAATTCAGCTTTGCATCACAGGAATAAATTCTATTTTAAAATATATTCAAAAAGAAAACCATTTTTTAAAACTGTAATGATGTTTCACAATATTACAGTTTTTTTTTTTGTATTTTTATTCTAATAAATTGAGCAGAGGAGACTTCTTTAAAAAACAAGTCTTGCTGATCCCAAACTGTTATTGTTACATGTATTTTTTCCTACATGCCTTAAAAAGGTTTTAGTAAAAATATATGAAAATTGCAGTTTTTTTGTCATTTTGGCATTTCTTTTTGATAGGATAGTATAGCAGTGACAGGAAACAAAGTGGGAGAGAGGGACTCAAGAGGGACTCAAACTCGGGATGCCCAGAGCGCAATGGCGCTTGCCCACAAGGCTATTGGTGCCAACAGAAGGAATCCTTTAAAGAACATTTTTGAGAGATGATGCAAACAAATCTTTTGTTTTGGAGTCGGTTCTTTTTTTTAGTAGTTCGTAGAGATGAATCAAACTCCAGTGCTCTAACTTTTTGCTGCTGAAGTATAAATGAGATACACTATAAAATGGCTTATCGCAATCTAATTTAAATCTGGAAATAAACAGAGTTCAGGAGGAAAATTTGATAATGTTATGACGTTCGGTGAATGAGAAGTATTTCAAGGTCACTAATTAAATAAGCAAATTTGTGACACTGAGCATGTGAATTCCTCAAAAGGTCAGATTTTTTGCTTCCATTGAAGCATAAGACGCTATTTGCATCATTCTCAAGTCATGGTTGTCTAGGATTACAAAAACTTGTGGAGGTCATGAAATGCCGCTGTTTTTAAAGCAGAAAGGGGACAAACTAAATACTGAGACATTCTGAAATGTAACTTTTCACTCAAATTAAATTACAGTTAAGAACTCTTGCACTGTTTATCTCACCACATTACATGTGACCCTGGACCACAAAACCAGTCATAAGGGTCAATTTTTTTTTTAAACTGAGATAAATAAGCTTTCCATTGAGGAAATAGGACAATATTTGGCAGAGATACAACTATTGGAAAATGTGTAATCTGAAGGTGAAAAAAAAAAAAAAAAAAATTATATATATATATATATATATATATATATATATATATATATATATATATATATATATATATAAATATTGACCAAGTGAAGTTCTTAGCCATACATATTACTAATCAAAAATTAGGTTTTGATATGTTTACAGTAGGAAATTTACAAAACATCTTCATGGAGCATGATCTTTACTTAATATCCTAATGATTTTTGGCATAAAAGAAATAATATTCATTTGGACCCATACAATGTATTTTTGGCTATTGCTACAAATATACCTGTGCTACTTAAGACCGGTTTTGTGGTCCAGGGTCATATATTACAATTATGTATGCCATATAATCTTATGTAACTGCTTCCTTTATTATTTTCAGCAAAAGTTCTCACAGGCTGAATGGAAGAGAAAAATAATTTCTGTTTTAGAGTTATGATTGATTGCTTAAAACTGGTTTCTCTTGCACCTGTCACATGACTCTTCATGGCATAAACTTCACATCCAGTCTTCAATTGTGCTGTAAGAAGTAACCTTACTGTAAAAACATGCTTTATAAGAGGTAATGTCAGTCAGACAAAAGACATTTTATTTTGCATGCATCAGTCTGGCACGTATCGGTCAATTGAAATTCCACCTGCTACGAGTGTTGAGAGATTTGCAAACTGAGCTTTTGAAGCGTTTAATCACATTCTTTTGCAATGTGTAGGTGACAGGTGTCGTTGGCAGAGCTGAGTTGCTGTCCTCCATTTTCCTTCTGGCTGCTTTCCTGGCATACACCAAATCAAAAGGCGCCGATCAATCCATAGGTAAGCGTTGCCATCGCATAACCGCATAATCCATGCATGCATGCGTGCTGCAACAAGTTCACTCCTAGGACACGTCGCGCAAGCTGCGACTCGCCTCCCATTCAAAAGCGCACCGAGCTCCCCACCCAGAAGTCTTGAGTACACAGCCCCAGTTTCACAGATCGATCAAAGTGGCATGTTGTTTCTGACTTGATGCACTCCACCACAGTTACTATATTATACCGTCAACCTCCCACTGTGATTCTTGCTGGTTTTTTTTTTACATAATGTTAATCCCAACATAATATTTTTGTTATTAACTTTTCTATGGTCTGATGACAAGTGATTATTTTCTTTTTTTATTGAATTTTCATTTCTTTTGTTCATCTCGAATTAGCCGTCACCTTAATTTTTAAGGTGTAAAAGAAACAACTGAATAGTGCATTCAAGTGTTATTGAAAGCTAAGCCAGTGTTCTTTTTATATTATAGGTCATATGACCTATAATAGACATCAGTAATATCTTAGGTGGCATACAGGTGCTTGAATTCCTCGAAAATGCTTGAATTTTAATGTAGTGTTTTCAAGGTTTGAAAAATGCTTGGATTTTGGATAAAGTGCTTAAAGTGCTCCTGTTATGCCATTTTAAAGGTTGCTAATATTGTTTTATGAGACTCCTAAAACAGGTTTACATGTATGCAAGGTCAAAAAACACTTTAGTTTTCTCCAAAAATAGATTTAATTTTACCTCATTTCTAAATATATACGTAAACAGCTTGTACGAAACAGTTCGAAGAATCAGTCTCTCTAAACCCCTCCTTTCCGTGAGCCCTCACTGCTGTGATCGGTCAGATGGCGCAGTCCTTTATGATTGGTCTACCACGTATAGCGTGTGTCGAAAACTAAACGCCCATTGCCATAACTGAATGACAGCCCTGGAGCTTTCACACCGAACACAGAAAGCGCTGCGCTGGCCGCTGGGTTCAGTGCAGCCCTTCAGAGTGCAAAAGTTCAACTAATTTGAACTCTGAGCGCTGCGTGCGCTTTGGTCGACGCAGAAACAAGTCGTCCTCGCGTGGCGCAAGCAATTGAAATGAATGGGTTTCATAGCGCAGCGCTTGCCGCATTCTGTGTGAAAGCTGCTTTGTGCGCCATCCTTTATCATTACTCCAACTAATGAGACAGACAGACAGTCAAGCTGCATTAATCACAAATTTTTAGACTACAGTGGGTCCACAGCTGAACAGCAGAACTACAGAAGCGTGAGTTAGCGGGTTAGCAAGACATGTGCAGGGTTGTTACACAACTATGTATTTTGAACGATCGCTAGAAAATACAATCTTTGTGGATTCATCTTTTGGAAGTGAATATAAAACAAATTTACTCAGCTTAGAACACAGCGTCTTCTCGACATCAAGTGAACCACATGTAAATTTTACTGTTTGTGGGCGGGCAGGTGGTTCGCGATGTAGAACGTGGGCGGACATTATGCAAATGTGTTACTTCGTGATGTGTGGCCTTAACAGAAAAAGATTCGAATTCCTGACGACTCGTTCAGGCGATGGTGAGCCGACTCTTTTTTTTTTTTTTTGATAGACAATAACTTGTCTATCGTGCACTGTCGGCTTCACAACTTTGTAGACAGTTTATGTTCGCATACAGCTACATGGACACACTGCATGAAAGGTAATATTTGAAAAGGAATAATAGGAGCACTTTAAAAATGCAGTTACATTGGTTTCATAATAATTCGCTTTCTTACTGAATAGTTAATTTTTTTTTACATAAAATAAGCCTAACTCCGCTGGAGTACGCGCGTGTGGCTGTAACGTTAGTGTTGTCAGACGGTCTTTACGTGCTCCCTCTGATGGAATAGAGCGGGAGATAAAAACATGTGGGAGGTTGCCGCTTCAGTCAGCGTTGGTTTGAAAACGGCAAATACAAACTATGGTTAAAACGAGAACTAAACACTTGAGTAGCCTTCTGTAAAGTCTGCTTTTTCATGGAAGAGTCTGCGCTTTCGAGCCATATAAAGGTAAATAAAAATGCCCCTGCTCCGTTCAACTAAATCTTTTAAGACTGTCGTGGTTAAAGTGAAATGTAAAAATGAATGAAAAGTGTTGCAGCATATGTTTAGATCTGCTCACAAATCAAAGATTTTTTTATGCGCGTTTTCCCCCAGCGTTGAGCATTAGGCACACGTACGTTTAGCACATATATGCGATGGCCATTCAGAGGTGTTTAGATTAGTCCTCGTTGAGTACAAATCCGCAAAACGGTACAATTTAGCCGCTTTTCCTCTATCGGGTACGGTTCCAGTTGTGTTTCCACCCGAGTCTGGTACGGCACGGCAAGATTACAAACCGTGCTGATAGAGTGTGTGTGCTAAGCGGAAGCGCGCTTGATCAAACAGCTAAGTAAACAGCTACGCTGTGTTCATAGCTCACGCATTAAAGGAGAAGTCCACTTCCAGAACAACAATTTACTAATAATTTACTTACCCCCTCGTCATCCAAGATGTTCATGTCCTTCTGTCTTCAGTCGTAAAGAAATTATGGTTTTTGAGGAAAGCATTTCAGGATTTTTCCCCATAGAGCTCGGGAGTTTACGTCACTGCGCATTGCATTCTGGGGAGTCGCCGCCATGTTATAGGACACGCTAAATAGCGTACAATGACAATAAATACAAATCACTAGAGGAAAAAACGACTGTATTTGCGTTAATATTTTTAAAAGCTGCTTGCACTTGCTTGGAATAAATGTACTAATATTTGAATCCATTGCATTCATTCGAGCACTGAGTCGTGTGGCCAGAACACGACACATACACACTCACAGAAATCATACCGCCGCCTTCTACTGTACCACACACAGGACCGAATTCATTTCTTTTTTGCAGTTTTTAATAACTAGATGGCACTGATATATCTGCCAGATAAAATAAACACACTATAGGCTGATCTCAGCCAGTTGATCTTGTAAGTGAACCACCGCTCTGCACATTTTGTGTGTATCTCAGATGTCTATTCTATTCAAAAGTAAGTGCCATGCGGACTCAAAATATTACGCCCTGATTACAGTTCGAAGACAGCGTATATGTTTCATTCAACGAATATTAAAGTGTGCAAGACATGAATTTAAACTGCATTTATTTACAGGGGTATATTGTGTCACACTTCTGTAAGTTTCGTCTGTGTGTGAAGACTATGCAGGTGGTGGCGTAGCACAAATCCAAGAATGAATATTTCTAAGTAAACTTAAACTGATTTCCACTGGGGAGTGGGGAGCAATGAACATTGTTTAGAGACCATGTTAATCGCAACACAGTTCAGTCATGGAGCTCTCTTTGGACTAGCTGGTTGTCTGAATTAGGTTAAATAAGAGAGCCATGCAATATATGCACAGCGACGGTATGTGAGGAATGGAATTGAGAAACACTGATGTATTTAATCATATGTCATATCGCCCTAATTTCAGTGAGGGATAAAGTTCAATAAGTTTTACTGGACTTAAATTGAACAAATACACGATTTCTTACAAAGAGCTGCTGAACACTAACGTTTAATCACATGAGTTGCTTTATGAACAAAGAGAGTGATCGCAACGAGCCATATCACAAATTAAATGACATTTCCAAACGTGTTATTCATAGCGTGAGCACTTGCAAATTCAAGTGGATTGGAAATTGTAAAACTGTAATAAACTCCTCCACTATTTCTCAGTCTAGACTGTAGCGTCCGTGTCCGAATGTCCCAGAATGCGGTGCGTTGCTGACGTCACATTCCCATTCTCTATATAATGGACTTCATTGGTTCCCCAATTCTGAACTTCCAAAATTTAGTTTAAATGCAGCTTCAAAGGGCTCTAAACGATCCCAGCCGAGGAAGAAGGGTCTTATCTAGTGAAACGATCGGTCATTTTAGATTCCTATAGAATCTGTACTGGAATTAGTTCACCTGTTTTCAGTCTTCGGGTTTTTCGAGTCGTTCGTTCATCTTATGGGGCTGTAGGGCTGGGCGATATGGGCAAAAAAATTATCACCATAATTTTTTTCATATCAGTCGATATCGATAATTATCACGATAAATGTCAAATCTTTATTTCTTTCAAGTTTAAAGTCAAAGTTGTAGAAACCAGACCATTAAGTTTCCTTAACAAAATATATAAATAGAAAAATTAATTTCTGCATGTTCTAATGAGTTATGTTGTTTCAAATCAAGAAACAAGTTTGGGTTGTCTGATAATTACAATAATAATAATAATAATAATAATATCACTTTTTGTCTCTTAGAAATGCACATTTGATAGTAGCTTGAGGATGCAGAGGTAAATTTTTGTTCATTATCAATCAGTAACATCTGTGAAAATTGTAGCAACCTCAGTTTTATATGGTTAAATTTTTTTTTTTTAATTAAGCATTGGTCTCCCATAGTAGCAAGCATACATTTTAAATCATGATAAACACAGTTAAAACCACATATAATGGTACCTCAATACCATGGTAAAAATATAACTACATGGTTTTATAGGTGTGGTAAGCTAATCATAGACTAAAGACCCAGGTAAACAATGAATTAATCTTCTCTGTTTCTTATAGCATTATAGTTTTGTCTTGTTTGTAGTGTGATCAATGTTTGTGTAAGCAGTAGATGTGTTAGGGAAGTTACACGTAACATTTTAATTATATTTTGGTAAAATGAACAAAATGAGTCGAAAAAAGAAACAAAACTCAAAGGTCCGAGTCTGTAAAATGATCCGAACTTCCCATCACTAAGTTACTACAAATCACATCTAAGTTCATCGTCTGTGTACTCCAGCTCAAAAAGGTAGAGTATGGTGCAAAACTCCATCTTATTTTCTCCTACAACTTCAGAATCATCCAACATCGTTGTACCTTTTTGTTTGTAAACAGTGTTTGACTTTCTTGCACTTTCTTAGTGTTTGCACGTTCGCTTTGTAAACACTGGGTCTGTAGTCGTGATTCGATGTGATTCAATAGTACGTAGCATCTTGAACGTGCCTCCTAGAGCCTGTGCTACACAAGCTTTTGTGCTTAAAAGGTATACAGATCTTTATTTTTCGAAAAAAATGACTGATCGTTTCACTAGATAAGACCCTTCTTTCTCGGCTGGGATCGTTTAGAGCCCTTTGAAGCTGCATTGAAACTACATTTTGTAAGTTCAATATCGGGGCACCAATGAAGTCCATTGTATGGAGAAAAATCCTTAAATGCTTTCCTCAAAAATCATAATTTCTTCACGACTGAAGACAGAAAGACATGAACATCTTGGATGACAAGGGGTAAGTAAATTGTAAATTGAATTGCTGTTCTGGAAGTGGAGTTCTCCTTTAATACTGTCAATAAATGTGGTATTTTTAGAAAGAAATTTTACCTTTCTAAAAAAGTTGGCATGTATATCCCCTTAGAATTTGTTGGTAGCGTCACCTTTGTTTATTTTATTTTTAGGAGTCGCAAAAACAGAAATATCTAATCATCGTCCATATCGCTGTTTACATTACAGTTGCTTTACCAAGGCAACGACTGGCGCATTTGTATTTACATTCCAAAGAGTTCCATTATCAGCACCACAGAGGAAAATGAAACTGTGGCTGCGTCCGAAAGCCTAGTCAGCTGACTTGCTGTCTCGCTGCCTTATAAGGCAATGACTTCAAATGATGCGAAGGCAACTCTAGAAACAGTTTCGGGACAGACTTCATAGGCAGCATAACGTGAAGTCTTTGCTAGGTTACCTAACGCAGTGTTTCCCCTGCCATTATATTAGGGGGCAGCCCGCCCCCAACAGCACCCCCGCCCCCCTTGAAGGTCAAGTTAATTTTGTTTAATTTTCTCCTCAGAGAAAACGGGGACGGGATCACGGAGTCCATTCATAAAAACGGAATTTACTCTATAGCGGAATTCATCAATTTTTGGATGAATAAATCAAAATTGGGTCTGTCTCTTAATTCGAATCGCGATATAGACTAATGTCTATGAATATTAAAACGCAAAAAAAAAAACAGTTAGATATGAATCCTGCATGTTCCGCTCAGCTCTGTATGTATCAAGGGCGGAAACACGTTTTTTTGTTTACTACACAAATAGTGAAGCACACGCTCGCGATGATTTTCGGCCTCTGCGTCTCACTGTATGACGACATGAACACATGAACTTCATCTCCAGAGCTGCTGTGAGGGTCATTTCATATGATTTTACCGTTTTATTTGAGAAAACTAGCATCATATCATACTGTATACGCACAGAAACTTCACGGCAACCTGTCAAAATAAAAGTACAGTTTAACGTGTAACAGAAATATATTACTCTTGTATACATTACTTTTGTACAGTATAATGTACGTCTTTATTTATATTTCTGGCCAATTTAAATAAAACAATTAAATGATTAAAAATAAATATTACAACCAGATTAATCATTTAATTGTAGAAAAATTATTATTAATAATTATTACAATTATTATTAAAACTTTTTTAACAGAATATTCACACATTTTTTTTCCATGTATTAATTTTAACAGTAAACCTCTGTTTGTTTGGCAAAAAATAAAAGGGTTTAATTTTCATTTTATTAAAAATAAATAAATGTTTAATGCCTTCATTTTATTATCAGAAAAATTAAAGCACAAAAATATCTGGAAAAAAAAAAGAAAAAGATTGAAAATTATTGTTCAAAATGTTGAAATTGAGTTTGGACTGTTTTTTTTTTGTTGTTGTTGTTTTGTTTTTTGTTTTTTGTTTTTTCACAGAAATAAATGTTTTTGTTGTGCTTTTATACAGAGAGTACCGCTGTTTTTCCTTTTTTTATTTCTTCTCAGAACAATGCGCAAATCGCTAATGTGCCTTCAAAAATCCAAACGATTAACAAAGGTGTGTGTGGGTTTGGTTTATATATACTGGTGGGGACCTAAACCTGAATACACACAGACTCATGTGAACTTGTGTCACGGTTGGGACCTAAATTGAGGTCCCCATGGGTACAAAAGCTTCTAAATCATACAGAATGAGTTATTTATTTATTTATTTTTTGAGAACACTCATGCGATCTTATTCCTGAACGACAGCGATTTAGCTATGGCTATTAGGACTCTTTCTATTAGAATTGCGAGTGTCAGTGGAGCGTGAAAAGCACGTTTTGTCGCTGCCCATGTTAATGAATCAGAGGGTCGGGGTAAATGTGAACGCAGAAAAAGCAACACGAACAGTCTTTTCAACCACAGTATAATCATTATTTCTGTGTTGCAGACATTTAAATAATAGAAGTACTGGGATAAAAGTTTATAGTTTTGGTATAAACACTGTCTACTTTCATCTACAGTAGCGACGAAAGTAGGGAACCTAAAGTATCTTAAAGGAACACTCCAATTTTTTTGCTAATAGCTTAGCACAGATCATTGATTCAGATTAGACCGTTAGCATCTCGCTCGATGCTAACGGTCTAATCTGATTCAATGATCTATGCTAAGCTAATAGCGAAAAAAGTGGAGTGTTCCTTTAACACTTGTATGTATAGTAACGCTTAGCCTCTTCCACCAGGAGGTGACGACAATGCCCGTTTTAAAAAAAAGTATGTCATTGAATCATTCATACAGAAGATTTGAATAGTCAAACAAGTCTTGAGAATGAAGTGAGACACTGACTCCTTCATTGAATGTTTTTTTTCTTTTTATTATTATTATTATTATTATTTTGTTTAAATGAATATGTTTTTTTTAAAAGACTTACTAAAACACTAGTAAATTGTTATTTTGTTTAGTTTTCTAATCTTTTTTCCTCCAGAATCGCGAGAGAATCGTGGTCTCCAATTTATTAAAAACAGCTGGGATTTTCAGTTTATCCAGAATCGTGAAGCTCTTGTTTAAGCGTTGTTTATTACTGCATATAATTCATTAAAATGGAAGTTTAATTTCATAAAGTTCAAAATGTACCTACATTTTTTTTTTGCATTGCCTTTTTCAGTTGAACAAAAAACTATTTTCCCTATATATTTCATCATTGAGGATTTTTTAAGAAAAGTTGAAAAATCTCGTCTCGTTCTCGTGAACCCACTCTTGTGTCTCGTCTCGTCTCGTGGGATAAGTGTCTCATCACACCCCTACTAACGAGTAATCAAACGAATGACTGTTTCCCCCGTTACAATGGCGTTACCGTTACTGAAAATAAAATGCGGTGTTACTATAATTTATTATAATATTTTTATATTTTTATTTTTTCATTTCACCTGAATGGATGCACAGCGTACCTATATGTGACAAACCATAAACTCCAATGTGAAGGCACACGACTAGCCGTCGCTTTCTCACACACACGCAAAAAAAGATACAGAGCGAGAGAGTCTTATATACCATGCAGAATTTATTTTAACAATATTCTTTGTTGTATATTCCTGTAAAAATAACAGTTTGGAATTCTTCACCTTGTAAGAACTGCCGGTTTCTCCGGTAGTAGGTGGAACTAACACGCAAACGGCAATTTCATTGGCTGGCACTCACCTATGATCGTCCCTGTTTTGATTTCAGCAAATCAGTTTGAGCGAATGCAGACAACGTGATTAATATTCATGAACCCAGCAGATCATTAATCCTTAGTGCATTTTATTTTTTTTGTTGTTGTTGTTAGTAGTAGAATTCATAGTAGTTGTGTTATTTTATCAATGTTATTTTTAGTTTTTTCCTTTTTTTTTTTTTTTTTTTATAGAAACACTAAATTGCAAACAATATCTCCCAGTCCTAAGTTCAGTCAGCATGCCAGATATGGATTCATACATGAATGTTCTAATTACTAAAGTTCTAATTACTAAAATTTAATGCTAAATTATCATAATGTCATATTGTAATTCTTGACTGACTGACACTAAGTGTACTTTCAGATATTTAAAAAACTGTCATTAAGCGCATATATATACACAGTAGTCAAGATTTAAAGTGGATTAATAAGTGGATATATATATATGTATATATAATATTAGTCTGGTAAGTAAACTAAAATAAATTACTAGCCAGTGGTGATTCTATTGCCAAGATGTCCGAAAATTTTTACAGTAATTTATTGAATTTGATAGGTGTCTTTCACATTGTCCCACAGCAACATTAAAATAGTGTAGATAAAGCCAGGCTCACACTACAGGATTTTTAGCCTGATTTTGCCCCGATTTTTCCCTCCCGAGAATCAGAGCAAAAATCTTGTCAAGCACCTCGATCGCTTCCGATGTTCGGCACAGATTATCACGGATCGAATCTTGCACCTCCCGATCTGCTCTCACACAAATCGTGTTTGATATTCAGGATTTTAAATGGGGATGATCACAGCTATGATTAAATCAGTACTTTCACAACAACCAATGCGGGACCGCAAAACAGCTGCTGTACGGTCTATTGGATATTGGAGATGGAGGAAACTGCTTCTTATGTTTTTGTAGTAACACTGTCTGTATAATATGTTGAAAACATACCACAACCGCATGAAGTAAGGAAAGCTCTGGAGTGAAATCGTCTCCGTTTTCAACACAGTGAGTGCATAAAGCTGCTAGCACGCTAATTAACATTTGTAAACATTAGTTGCTGAAATGACGATCTGTTGCGTGAGATGCGCCACAATTTTCAAATCTTGTAGTGTGTGCATGTTTAAGATTTCAGGGAAGATAATCTGCAAAGATTCTCCTTATGTGTGCGCTGCAGCCAGATTTCATAATTGGTTAGGATTTTAAAAATCCTGTAGTGTGAGCCCGGCTTTAGTGTACAATGTTTTATAATAATAATTTATTCTATTTAGTGTCCATTTTATTCATTTAACATACTTAAAGGAACCGTATGTAGGATTGTGGCCAAAACTGGTACTGCAATCACTTTCAAAATACTGTAGAAGGGCGTATCCCCTCCCCCTCCCCCCTGACTCGAGGTTGCCAGCTAAGCTGCAGGATTCCGCAGGAACATAGGCTGCTACAAGGAGCTTCCAATGGCAAGTGACGAGTCCTACACAATAAGTTTTTTTTTCTTCTGTTACTTATGTTTATGCTTCACGAGAGATGTTTTGCGAAGTAATTATGTGTCGCAAAAATTTACTAAAGGCGATTAGCCAAATATTTCGTAAAGATGTACTGTAATACCACATTTCAGTCGGAACATAGATTGTTTTCATACCGTGCTAGTGGTGCAATATAAAGCTTTTTATGAACGCATTTAGCACGGGCGACCGTGGAAAATCCACTGTGTACGGAAGCTTCGGATTCATAACGAGGTCTTTTAGGTTTCATAACTTTATACATGTTTTATCCGACACGTTCGTAGCTGCAGCTGTAACTAGAGCAGAGCTGGCAACCCGGATGACGAAACTCTGCTGACTTCGTGATTGGTAGATAGCTGGAGGGTGGCGCCTCAGACCAAAACACAACATGACAACATCAACATCAGTTGAGGGCTGCAACTTTCACTTTTAAATGACAATATCCTGGCCGGACCACTGTTGTCAGTGATATAAGTATTTGAAATGAACATGATTTCTTAATGTCTAGTGACATGTCAGGGCCATTTTATGATTAACTGAAATAAATTTCTTACATACGGTTCCTTTAATAATGGGGGCAAGTTATTTGACATATATTTGAACACAGTAGTTACTTTACTGGTAATTAGTTACTTTTATAATGATGTAACTCAGTTACTATTTGTGAGAAGTAACTAGTAACTATAACTAATTACTTTTTTGAAATAACATGCCCAACACCAGCTGAGGAAGAAGGGTCTTATCTAGCAAAACGATTGGTCATTTTCAAAACAAATTGACAATTTATATACTTTTTAACCTTAAACGCTCATCTTGTCTAAGTATACTGTCAGTACAGTTAGGTTATGTTGAAAAACTCCCATCTCGCGTTCTACCCCAACTTCAAAATCGTCCTACATCGCTGCAGAAGTACCAACCCAGTGCTTACAAAGTGAACATGCAAAGAAGTAGGGCTGCACGATTCTTGCTAAAATGTGGATCACGATTTTTCTCCATGGGAATTGAGATCACGATTCTCATTTTTTCAACCAAAATTTACTGCACTCGAATACAAAAAAAAAAAAACACAGGACATTTAGTATAATAAAGTGCTGGAGTAACAAAAATAGTCTCTTTTCTTTATTTTAGACCCCTTAAAGTGAATAATTTAAACGTTTTTGAACATACAAGAACATTAACAAATAATAAATAAACCAATAATAAAATAACCAATAATAATAAATAAACCAACAATAAAATAAAGCAGACCATAGGTTTGTATTGTTTCAAATCAAGAAACAGGTTTGGGTTGTCTGATAATAATAATAATAATAATAATAATAATAATAAAGGTAATATCACTTTTTCTGTCTCTTAGAAATACACATTTGATAGTAGCTTGAGGATGCAGAGGTAAATTTTTGTTCATTATCAATCAGTAACATCTATAAAAAATTGTAGCAACCTCAGTTTTATATGGTTAATTTTTTTTTTTTTAATTAAGCATTGGTCTCCCATAGTAGCAAGCATACATTTTAAATCATGATAGACACAGTTAAAACCGCACATAATGGTACCTCAATACCATGGTAAAAATAAAACTACATGGTTTTATATGTAGCCTATTTGTATGAAGAACAGTAGTCTAAAAACATTCAGTGTAAATGCACACATGCTATAGCTTAATCACAAATACACACATACTATAATTATATACCACAAGTGTTTCACACTGGATCTCACAGCGCTGTTTAGTGCTCGCGTGACGGAGCCGTTCACATATCGCGTCTTTTGCGCGCTCAAGTTGGTTATTTCAAATGTAGGTGCGCGGCAGCTGCACTCATAACGGAAGCGATGCGGTCGCGACGCGCTCTGTTTTTCCAGGCGCGTTCGCGCCACATCGAGATAATAAATGCATCTTCTCTAGTGGGCTCGCGCAGCGCAGCAGGTTGAGCTTTGGTCCGAGCGGATAAACCTGTACCAATATTGTTACAGTACATCCTCACTCTGACCGTCACCACCAGGATTTTCCACACTGGGGTTAATTTTTTTCCCCCTCTTAACGCTACAAATCCACGAAGCAAACTGACTCCGTTTAGGTCTGCCGCCTTGTTACACGTCACGTGCGTGACAGCGGAACGTGGCCAATAAGGGAGAGGAGAGATGTGGTCGAGATTTATGATTGATTGGTGAATTAATAGTGTTTTGTTATTGTGTGAGTGTGACGATTTTTTTTTTCGATTAATCATGCAGCCCTACAAAGGAGATCAAACGCCATTTACAAAAACAAAGGTAAAACAGCGATGTAGAAGTTTTTCGACATACCCTAACTGTATTGACACAGATTACACAGACAACGCACGCGCATTGCAGAGACGAGACAAGATGAGCGTTTGAGGTTAAAAGGTATTAAAAAGGTGTCAATTTGTTTTGAAAATGGCCAATCGTTTCACTAGATAAGACCCTTCTTCCTCGACTGGGATCGTTTAGAGCCATTTGAAGCTGCATTTAAACTGCATTTTGGAAGTTCAAACTTGGTGGCGCCATGGAAGTCCACTATATGGAGATAATTCCTGAAATGTTTTCCTCAAAAAATAAAGGGGGGTGAGTAAATTATCTGTAAATTTTCGTTCTGGAAGTGAAATTCAAGTTCTGCTTTGTGTTCTCTGCTAATTACCCAACTGTAAATGATGTGAGCGGCGTCATTATGTTGTCACGAAGAAGCTTCAGCCGCGGCAGAATGAATGTAGCGGAAACACTGGTGGTGCATTACCATCAAAAACAAAACGAATCCACTGCGTTCTCAGTGGCTCTGATGTTGGGAGAAAATGAAAACTCTTATGTTCACTTTTACATCCAATTCAAAAACACCTGCATTGCTTACCAGACGTTGTTGTCACTATAGCTGCTCAAGTGTGGAAAAAATGTCCGACAGCGTACAACTGGCTGAGGGCAGAAATATGCTAATACTGGACAGTCTGTCAATGGCTGTGGGCGGGGCCTGAGCGATATGACATCATACTACTCAGAAAATCAAAGCGGCTTGATAATTGAGGATGTTTAGGTTTTTTGTTCATTTAAAAATTAAGAGTAAATGGATTTTTTTCATTGTAGGGTGGTTGTGTCCACAGACTACCAAGACATATTTACATGCAAACACCATTTTAAGACACCGTATCAATTTAAAATCCTTGCGTTCAGTTCTATCCTGTTGCACTCCATCCAGCTGTTTTTGAACAGAGTCGTGTGAACGGCTCCTTAATCACTCTATGCCGCCTGCATCGGGAGTGTGGTTTGACAAGTCACATTGTGATAATGAATCATGCTAAATTAACAAGTTAAATTGACAGCCCTGTTTATATTAAGCATTTTTGTGTGATTCTCTTTGAAAAAACTCGTGGGATGGGATTCCACCGGTCTCCCAGTGAACAAAAACACCAGGCTGTTTTCCTCCTTCCACCTTCTCGTATCTGAATAATGTTTGAAAAATGCGTAAAGTTAATCAAAAGCACTTCCGACATGTTAAAAATGACGTACACATAAGCCTTAACTCATTGCCCTGCATCATCCCTGTGTCCTCAACTTTCTCTTTCAGTGTGGTCTCCCATCATTTCAACCGTGTTCCTGGTTGCCGTCGCCACGCTTTGCAAGGAGCAGGGAATAACTGTCATTGGGATATGCTGTATTTACGAGGTGTTTGTTGCCCAAGGGGTAAGTGTGACTTTTATTTATTAACCCGTAAATAAAGGCGCGCTGACGTGCGTGGTTAAAGTCAATAGGATCTGTCACAGGGTCTTGGGATCAAAAGCTTATTTATTAGAAAGTAAAAAAAAAAAAACTATTGTTTTTGCTTTTAAGTGAAGTCATAAAACATCCCTTTCTTTTTGATATTAAAAGCCCTGTTTTGTTGGCAGAAAGACAGAGGGAGAGCAAAACCACTAACCAGATGGAAAGACTTAACGCGTCCTCATGGGGCGCAGCCTTGCATGATGACTACAGACATATTTGTACACTTTTGTCTGTTGGTGTCAATATCTTGACAGTTTAATACCCAAAAACCTCTTGAAACAAATTAATCTAACAGCTAAATGCACAATGCCATGGCGGAAAAATAATTTGAAAATTGTAAGCGAGACAAATAACTGTTTGAGGTATCAGTGGGAGCAATTTTTAATAATACAAAACATATCGGATATAAAGCCCTAAATCCATCCCTCACAGTGAAAATGAACACGTTTCACTCAACAACTTGCCTTATATGCTTTTTTATTGACGTCTCAACTGTCATGAGCTCATTTGCTGTAAATATAAAATTCGTTTAAAAGCCCAAAGGGCATGTCTGCGTTGGGTTTTTTGAGGAAGAGTGTGAAAATCAGCACCAGTGAGGCATCAGCTGAGTGATAACCAACAGCTTATACAGGTTTCTTATCAGATAAAGTGTTCAGTACCTTCTGCCTAGAAAAAAAAAAAAAAAAAAAAGCGATGCAAGACATAACTATTTTGTAAGTGACAGTTGAGTAAATATCTTCAGGGCAACATCTCTCATTTCTAATGGCAGCGAAACAAAACAGCAAAGTCTCATAGTTTTGTTAACCACAAGTCTTACCAGATGTGAAAACACCCTGTTGCCTGTTTCGTTTAAAGCGAGCTGCGGATTTCAAAAATCGAAATGTTTTGACGCACTGTCATTAGTTAGATATCGTACATGTTGCGTGTCAGTCATTAAGGTCGCAGTCTTTTCGAATTAGCATCTGTATTTGACTATCAAGTAAAAGGCATGTACGTAGCGTTCGTTCTGTCCATTAGCGTTCGGATGCTCGTCGGGGCCTTTGCTCTTTTGACAGCCTTCCATTCGCTTTGCATTATGCAATTGAAATTTTACATAATGGACTGTGGCATAATCCTCTTATGTGAGCTAGCAGCTGAATGCAAGCAGCTGTTGTTTCTGACAGGAACTGGAGGTCTGTGGGTCTTTGCCTTGGATCTTTGCTCCGTTTAGTTCGTACGTAGCCCTGAGCCATCCCTCTAATCTAATCCATATGCATGAGTAGCAGTTGGACTTTGATGTTTTGCTGAAATACATGTAGCTAAAGTAATTACTGTAATTGGCCTAAGTCGTTAAAAGTGCAGCGTTTAAGCGATAATGTATTACATGTAATGTTGATCTAATGCATCCGGAGTTAAGCCAGCGTGCAATGTGAAACTTTCATTGCAGCGACCTCTAACGTAGAATTCATCTCTGTGAAATATGTTGTTGTTTTTTTTTTGCCTAGTGGTTAACTTGTTGGCAGACACATTAAGTTGTGGTGGTCAAATGGGGTGTGTGTGGTTTGAATACAGCATGTGTTGTCTCTTGTCATTGTTTCCTGTCTTCTCTCCACTTTTGTGGTCAGCAAAAATGGAAAAAGGCTTAAGCGTTATGCAAGTATTATACAAAGTAGTTATGTAATTATTACTAGTCAAATGAAATTTAGTAATTTTGTAAGTTTGCTAATAATTAGATTATTTGTAGTTATTACAAATAATCTTTTATGTGTTTGTTTTTATTTAAACATTAATGAATGCTTTATATATATATATATATATATATATATATATATATATATATATATATATATATATATATATATATATATATACATATACATATACTACCGGTCAAAAGTTTTTGAACATTACGTTTTTTTTAAGTCTGTTCTGCTCACCAAGCCTGCATTTATTTGATCCAAAATGCAGCAAAAGCAGTAATATTTTTGCTATTTCAAATAACTGCTTTCTATTTGAATATACACATTTTTGTTTTGATTTTGATGTTTGTTCTGGATCGTCGTCCTGGTGGAAGATCCAGTCACAGCCCATTATAAGATTTCTAACAGAGGCAGTCAGGTGTAGATTTTTCTTTTTTAACTGTTAATATCTGATGGAATCTACGATGCCATGTATCTGAACAAGATGTCTAGGACCTCTGGCAGAAAAACAGACCCACCACATTAAAGATCTAGCAGTATATTTAACCATGGGGGATTTTTTTTTACCCCTGTCTGCACCAAACCCATCTGATGGGTTTGCTGCCAAAAAGCTCTTTTTAGTTTCATCTGACCATACAAGCTAGTCTTGTTTGAAGTTTCAGTCATGTCTGAATATCCTGGAGTTTGATTTTGGATAAGTGAGAAGGATTTTTCTTGAAACCCTCCAGAACAACATGTGGTGATGTAGGGGCTGATATTTAATTTTTTTTTTTTTTTTTTTTTTTTTTTTTTTTTTGAGGCTTTCTGACCCCAATCTCTGCAGTTCTCCAGCTGCAATCCTTGGAGAGTCTTTGGCCACTCAATCTCTCCTCCTCACTGTGCATTAAGACGTTATAGACAAACGTCTTCTTCCAGGCAGATTTGTAACACGCTTAGTTGATTGGAACTTCTTAATTATTGCCCTGATGGTAGAAATGGGGATTATCAATGATTTAGCTCTTTTCTTATAGCCACTTTCTATTTTGTGAAGCTCAACAGTGTTGCTCTGCACATCAGAACTATATTCTTTGGCTTCACTCCTTGTGATGGATGATTAAAGGAATTTGGCCTTGTGTTCCCATATTTATAATTCTGTGGAACAGGAAGTCATGGGTGGACAATTTCATGCTCCTAGTCACCCTGGTGTGCTAAAAAAACTCTAAATGTGAATGGGAATATACTTCAGAGACTATTTTTTTAATTTATTAATTTATTTTTTTTACTCGTAAGAGTTTCTAGGGGTGCCAACAATTATGGTCAACATGCATTGGAGAAAAACATTCATAATGTGAGTTTCCCACCACTTTCAATTGTTTTAATTCAAGGAAAGGTTAGAATTTAAAGTGGTTTGAAAAGGCCCCCGGAATGAAGTTATAGAAAGGTACAAGTTAAGAGAAAGCTACAAAAACATTTTCGAAGGCTTTAGCTATCCCTTTGAGTATTGTTCAGAGCAACGTTAAAGGATTAGTTCACTCCTGATTTAAAATTTAATGATAATTTACTCACCCCCATGCCATCCAAAACATTTGTCTTTCTTTCTTCAGTCGATAAAAATTAAGATTTTTGTGGAAAACATTCCAGGATTAGTGGACATCAATGGAAATCAACGGGTTGAAGGTCAAAATTGCAGTTTCAGTGCAGCTTCAAAGGGCTCTACGTGATCCCAGCCAAGGAACAAGAGTCTTATCCAGTGAAACTATGGGTCATTTTCTAAAAAAAAAAAAAACACTTGCAAACTTTTTAACCATAAATTCTCATCTTGCACTAGCTCTGTGATGCATGTCCACTTAATCACGTTGGAAAGGTACATCCCATGTCCGTGAAGTATATTTTTAATATATTTTCATCAATATAAAGTCCAGATGCTTAATTTTCTAGTACACAATTCTATTTTTCCCAATCAAACTACTGTATGTTGAAAAAGCCTAATCTTTTGTTCAGAAATGATGTTTATATCACATACAACCCATGTATTCAGCTGTTTGAAATTTGTAAGTTCTACTTTGCATTTAAGCATGAAAATTACCTCAAATATAAATTAATTTCATAGTTTTTCCTTCAGTTAGATTAGGTTATCAAGAGATTTAGGTGTGTGCTTCAAAAATAATAAGTGTTTATTGTGATACAACTTTTTATTAGTGTCCGAAAAACCATTGTCAACTAAGTTACCCACTAGAAAACCCCCCCTCAAAAAGGAATGGTTTGTCCCATTCTCACATAATTTGCACAGTATGATGATATTTCCTTTAGAAGCACATAAATGAAACACGAAGTTATGCTCTCTCTCTTTCCCCTAATATTGGTTAAACTAGCAAACCTGTGTCAAGAGTGGATTAATTGATTGTCAACAGTGTTACAGAAGTATTATTGCTGTAAATTTTAACAAGACAATTTAACTAAAACTTGTTTTGTTTATGAAAATATATTTCTAAACATACCATATGCTCATTAGTTCTAGGCTTCCATGTTGAGTATAGACCCAAAACACTAAAAATGTCAACTAAGTTACCTGTCAACTATGTTACCCAGTAAAGATAACATGGTAGACGGTAGTAAATATAGATGGTATTTTATGCACACATTCCTACAGATCACCTTTATTTATATAGCACTTTATATAATATACATTGTTTCAAAGCAGCTGTGTAAGGTCATGTTTGGGTTTTTGGGAAACAGGAAAACTTTTTTCTTCACATTGTCAAATTCTAAATGTCCCGCTAATTATAGAACGACCCCTTCGTCTGTGTACTTTAGTTCAAAAAGGTAGGGTAGGGTGAAAAACTCCATCTCATTTTCTCCTCCAACTTCAAAATCTCCTGAGATCTTTTATTTATTTATTTTTTTTTGTAAAGGGTGTTTGACTTTCTTTGCACATTAGCTTTGTAAACACTGTGTCAGTACTTTCACCTACATCGCACGTGACCTTTCCAACGTGACTACGTAATGCGTAGAGTCAAGCTAGTGCAAGATGAGCATTTGTGGTTAAAAAGCATACAAATTTGTATTTAACTTTGAAAATGAGAGATTGTTTCACTAGATAAGACCCTTATTCCTTGGCTGCGTTCACGTCAAGCCCTTTGAAGCTGCATTGAAACTGCAATTTGGACCTTCAACCTGTTGATCCCCATTGAACTCCACTATAGGGAGAAAAATCCTGGAATGTTTTCCTCAAAAACCTTCTTTTCAACTGAAGAAAGACATGAACATCTTGGATTACATAGGGGTGAGTGAATTATTTGAAAATTTGAATTCTGCAGCGAACTAATTCTTAAAGAAGTGGAAAGCGTATAGCATGTATTTACTTGTATTTTAATTCCTTGTCATGTCACTTTCTCCTCTTTGTTTTTAATACAGTTCACTCTGCCTATGCTGATTGACACCCTACTTCAGGTGTTGAGAGGAAAAGATGGTTTTCCCTATGCTGTCCTCCAGACCCTGCTAAAGCTCATTGTCCTGATCATCAGCACACTTTTGCTGGTCATTGTCAGGGTGCAGGTCATTCAGTCCCAGTTGCCAGTGTTCACCAGGTGAGAGCATAGTACAATCTTTGTTGTGTTATATACCAGCATTTCCTGATCTTTATTTTGTCATGGCAACTTTTTAAAATTTTCTGAAATTTGTGGCACCCTACACAAACACTACTGCTCTATAGGCCCAGCAGTCTACTCGCTCTGGACTGCTACATGCAGATGAAGCTGATGGTTCAGAAGCATCTTAAAACATAGCTGCAAGCAGCGATTACCGGGGTTCAGGCATTTTAGCTTTTTAAGCACATAAGGAAAAAGACTTCATATATTATCTAGCAAGCCTGTAACCACCTAAATCAATTATTAAAAAAGCATTTTTGTCAAATCCAGGTGATTTACTACAGAAACATGATGTTTTCATAACATTTATGAGTGTTATAGTGCCAGCTGTGGTCTGATCTCCCTGAAACTTTGCATGCTTGTTTAGAATCACCTGTCGCAAGTTTTGAGTTTAGGCTTTATAGGCTTTTGGGTATATTTGGACAGGCCCCTGTTCTAAACCTTCGCAAAAGGTACGTTTTTAACATGTTTTTGAACATTTTTGACCTAGAGAGTCCAGAGAATTGCACTGCGGTGTTTTTTTCCAGACTGAGCGAAAAACCTAGGACTACTTCGCAAAAGTCAGTTTTGCTTCTCAGTCATTTAAAAAACAGTTTGATTCTCAGCAGTGGTTCTAGAGGCAAAGTTGTTCAGAACGAGGAGGTCTATCATATGTATGTGCGGAAAACCACGCAATGTACAATTGTTTATGCCCTCAAAAAATGTAATACCGTCTAATAGGCGCTCAAACTTTATCGGCCAGTGGCGGCCATGTTTTTTTTAAATACGCATATGTCCCCATAGACACTTCTGGCGCATTGGACCAAGACCATGCACAGCGATTTTCAAATGGTTGCCTAGTTATAGCCATTATATTGTTTTTTTCCCTTTTTTAGCACCACCAAGTGGCCAACAGCTTGCAAAAGTAGGTTTTGCAAAAAATGCGAAATACCCAAAAATTTCTCCAGGCTCACGATTGAATCTGAGGCGTGCGTTTTGTCCGATGTGAGCCAAGGATTCCGACATAAGACACTTGAGCTTGTGACTGACGGTTTAGAAGTTATAAGCGATTTCGTACTTTTGATCGCTGTAGCACCCCTGTCAGGCCGATTGGGTGAGCCTTGGTCACGTTGTCGGCGGTGTGAGTACTACCATCCCTCCAAGTTTCAAGTTTCTACGACTTACGGTTTGGTCTACCGGATCAGTTTTACATTGAAATCTCTTATCCGTGACCATTCTAACAATTACAATAGGATTTCAGCGCTACACGCTTGAACCCCTAAAAACATTTGAAGTACTTCTTTGATGCCACAGTACATACATGTTATTGCACATTTTGATATCTTATTGGCTGTGATTGTCACGCTAGGGCTGCATGATTTGAATTTAATATCGATTTTTCTGATTAGGGGTTTAAGCGTGTAGCGCTGAATGGTCACGGATCAGTGATTTCCACATAAAACTAATCGTGCAGACCAAACCGTAAGTCGTAAAGACCTGGAACTCAGAGGGATGGTAGTACTCACACCGCTGACAACATCACCAAGGCTCGCCCCAATCAGCCTGAGGGGGTCACTACAGTGATCAAAAGTACAAAATTGCTCATAACTCCTAAACCGTCAGTCACAGGCTGAAGTGTCTTGAACTTCTGGCGAAATTTTGTGATGGTATATCAATATGGCTACAAAATTAATGTAATATGTGACCCTGGAGCACAAAACCAGTCATAAGCAGCTCTGGTATATTTGTAGCAATAGCCAACAATACATTGTATGAGTCAAAATGATTGATTTTTCTTTTATGCCAAAAATCATTAGGATATTAAGTAAAGATCATGTTCCACGAAGATGTTTTATAAATTTCCTAAATATTACTTATTACTAATTTTTGATTAGTAATATGCATTGCTAAGAACTTCATTTGGACAACTTTTAAAGGCAATTTTCTCAATATTTTGATTTTTTTTTTTTTTTTTTTTTTTTGCACCCTCAGATTCCAGATTTTCAAATAGTTGTATGTCGGCCAAATATTGTCCTATCCTAACAAACCATACATCAATGGAGCTTATATAAGCTTATTTATTCAGCTTTCAGATGATAAATCTGAATTAATCTGAAATTTTGAATCTGAAATTAATAATTATCATGCATATATTTAATTAGTCACACTAAGCCATATCACAATTTTGGCTTTATTTCGATAAATCGCACAGCCCTGCATCACGCATCAGTGTGGACAAATGGCTTGTTGCTGAAACATTAAGCATGGTGTAATGCATATCCCTGTGTGGCTTGCTGCCTTAATAAACTGATTTATTGCTTACACATTTGGTCTTGGAAAAAGAAACGATTAGAGTTTCTCAGCTCAAGCCAAGGGGACGACGTGACAAATTAATGTAAACATGTCTGTGGTATTGTATTATGGGAATATCGCTCGTAATACAGTATAAGCTTGTAAAATGTGAGAGCTGTCATGATGCTCTTCTAAACATCAACAGGGCCTGAAATGAACTTGATGATCTATATATCAGCTGATCTAGAACCACCCCTATAGGAGTGCTTTGACTTCGCCCACCCTTAAACAAATAAGCATCTTCTTCTGATCATCATCCCCGGGGAAGTTGATTGGGATCAGAGGGAAAATCCTTTTGGATTCGTCACGGAAGCGATTGCTAATCCCCAGACATAATCCACCGACTGTCTCCGACTGCCTGAATTAGTGTTATCACAGGGCTCTCTAGAGACATAATACGTTGGATTAACATACTTTCGAAGTATTTTGTCCGTGTGTTGTATTTGGGAATATTGTGATAACATTTGAACATCTCAGCCAAAACAAAAACATTCTTCTTCCAGGAGACTGGATTTATGACACGGTTGTGCAAAGGTTTTTATCAGATTTTTAATATTCGCGATTGGCTCTCCCACCCTTCAAACCTTTCTCCGTAAACACACCCCTTTGTGAAAGCCAAGTGATAAATTTCAGTTTGTGTCCTTTTCAAACAGTGGAAATCTGTCTTATTTGGAAAATATTTGCTTCAAGCTCCGAAAGGAGGAACATTAATGTAGCAAGTGTTTATAGTGAAGACTATGTCAGTTTTCTGGATTTGGGCTTTTTCTCCCCTAACCTTCAGTGTTGTAGTTTGAATGGTAATCATGGGTTTAAATCCCAAAAAGCATGTGTACTAATATGTACATGTTGAATGTGGTACCAAATGTATAAATGTACTAATGTTTTTTTTAATTAAATCAGGATGCTCTTGTTTCATTATCATCCAAAAAATGTTGCTGTTTAATGCACCATCAACATTTAAATGCTTGTAATTTAAAGAGCATCGACACTTTTACTTTAATCTGGTTCTTGAGTCTTGAATCAGATTTAATGGCCTGTTTCTACAGATCACCCCTGGCACCAATGTTGTTTTGGTGACTTTTTTTTTTTTTGCCTGATGCTTATCATTCATTCTGGCTGTATGATGGCATGTGGCTTGGATTCCTTTAAACCTCTTTGTGGTTTCACATGCATATGGAACATGATGCATTGCAGAATAATGGCCACAGGCTGAATTAGATCAACAAAAAAAAATGCTGTAATTTAGCGTACTAAAGAATAAAAAATGTTTTGGGTTTTTTTTTCTTGCTAAGAAATGTATGTCTTGAAGTTTTATGTTCTGAACTTGTATTCTGAGGTAGTATTTTGCAGAGTTGAGCACAAGTCAAAATTCAAGAACAGGCTTCCTTTCAGTTCATGAGTTTGAATCTGAATTGTGTGTGTGATTTGAATTTAATTCGAAATGACAATAAGTTTACTGAATGGCAGTTTTGAATTTCAAGACTTTTTTAAACTTTCAACCAAAGCTGATGAGCCAACATTTTTTTTTAATGGTTTTTATTTTACATTAACTGGTACTTTTTACATCAGGAACTGAGCTAGAAATTAAAAAGCATTCTCAGCTCAATGCTGAAATGTGTAGAATGTTAAAAATTGTAAGAATTCAAGTTATGTACTAGACCTGTCACTAATGATTGATTGGTAATCGGGTAATCGGAAATTTGTAATTTTATTTTTTTTTGTAGTAATAAAAATAGACCTAAGTGAACAGTAGCCTTTAAAATTACTTAAAATACATATATAATAGCAATGACGCAATAATAATTAGTTCAAATAAAGTATCAGAAGCAAGTAATCATATGGTTTTATTGAACAAAACTGATAAAATATATAATGTATTATAAATAGGGCTGGCAAACGATTAATCGCGATTAATTGCATACAAAATAAAAGTTTGCGGTTGCCTAATATGTGTGTGTACTGTGTGTAATTATTATGTATATATAAATACAAGCACATTCATGTATGCTTTTAGTAAATGTTTACAAGTATATGTATTTATTATAATTTTTATAGAATTTATATTATATATATATATATATATATGTATGTATATATAGAAATAAAAATATTTTGTACATAATATTTCTCAAATATCCATTAATTTTTGTCTATTTATATATACATAATAATTGCACACACTACACACACATATTTTACGCAAACTCAAAATTGTATTTTGTATGCGATTAATTGCTTACCAGCCCTAATTATAAACAAAAGAGCTAATGTACTTTTTACATTATAACAAATGCCAGCAGAGGGCGTCAATGGCCTGTTTTTACACTTTATTGCATGATC
This sequence comes from Cirrhinus mrigala, assembly GCA_036247105.1. NCBI lineage: Eukaryota > Metazoa > Chordata > Actinopteri > Cypriniformes > Cyprinidae > Cirrhinus > Cirrhinus mrigala. The sequence continues at coordinate 14,076,509 of CM070031.1, read as the reverse complement.
CAATCCTTGTTTAATATTGGCTAAACAACAGTTAATTCAAATGTCCACTTAATCTTTAATATTTGGTCATTTCTTTATGACAGAAAAGCTACAGCCACTCTAATTTTTTGAATATGTGGACATCAAAACGTGTAAACTCAGAGTGATGGTTTGAGCTATTATTTTAAAACCGCGATTAACAGTTAGCATATTGAAAAAGATACTGACACATTCTCCTGTGTTTTGTGTGGGTTTATAAATAATTTACCTTACAAATCTGCTAAAACAGCATTCATCTTCGTAACAAATTAAGATGTTTTTAAATAATCCGAGGATTTCGGATCCTGCATAGACAGCAACGCATCTGACACATTCAAGGCCCAGAGAGGTAGTAAGGACGTCATTAAAATAGTAAAATAGTGGTTCAACCGTAATTTTATGAAGCTGCGAGAATACTTTTTGTGCGCAAAGTAAACAAAAATAACGACTTCAGTCAACAACTTCTCTTCTGTGTTAGTCTTCGACGCAAATTCATGATAAGTACCACGAAGCATGCCTGTGGTGCTGCTGACACAGAAACTGCGTCATGTACACTTGTGAACGTGCATCGAAGACTAACACAATTAAAGTTGAACCCCTGATGTCACATGGACTTTTTTAACAATGTTCTTACTAGGGCTGTCATTAATGATTATTTTGGTAATCGAGTAATCTGTCGATTATTCTGACGATTAATCGAGTAATCAGATAATTATAATTAGTTAGTAATTAGTAATTAGTTAGTAGCAATAAAATTAGACCTAATTGAACAATAAAATGAGCCTTTAAAATGACTTTAAATACATATATAATAACAATGAGGCAATAATAATTAGTTCATATAAAGTATTAAAACAAGTAATCATATAGTTTTATTGAACAAAACTGTTAAAATACATAATGTATTATAAACGACAGAGCAAATGTGCATTACGCATTATAACAAATGCCTGCAGAGGGCGCCAAGGGCCTGACTGTTTTTACACTTTATTGCATTATCTAATCAGTGTTTAATAATGACTAAACAACATTTAATTTAAATGTCCAGTCCACTTAATCTTTAATATTGGGGCATTTCTTTATGATAGAAATGCTACGGCCACTGTAATTTCTTAAATATGTGGACATCAAAATGTGTAAACTCAGAGGGTTTGAGCTTTTATTTTGAAATCGCAATGAACAGTTAGCATATTAAGAAAGATATTGATGTATTCTCCTGTGTCTGCGTAGGTTTATAAATGATTTACCTTACAAATCTGATGAAATATCGCATGTTCCATTACCAGATGAACGTTATAATAAACCCAAACTCGGAACAACATGCAGATATGGAGTTTGAGACGCTACGCACATATAAATGATAACAGTTTGTGTAGCAACATTTACCATGAAAGGAGCCGCTCCTTTAATGACCGAATTTTCAATTCTGGGTGAACTAACCCTTTAACACAGTGAGCCACCATTGTGTTCTACTGAACTTAGACCCATGAAATTATTATATGTCTGATATTGGTTAATAGTTCACAAACACAGTACTAGCACAAGCACTTATTAGAGTAGTTCAGCAGTCATTCTAAAGCGGTTACAAATATCGCATCTTAAGAAACATTTTTATTTTTATGAACCATAAAGCTTGTTGCACTAATCTCCAGCAAGCATCCAAAATGGATTTGAAACTTTTTTGAGCTAATTGATAAATTGAGTTGGTGAAATGCAAAACCTGCCTTTTCCTATCTGTATAAAACCATTTCAAAATGAGTGGTGTCTAGTGTGGAATGTCTTAATGGAGAGGAGTACTCATAAATTCTTTGCCATCTGTCATCAGGTTTGATAATCCAGCTGCCGTCAGCTCCACCCCATCCAGGCAGCTGACTTTCAACTACCTCCTGCCAGTAAATGCCTGGCTGCTGCTCAACCCCTCTGAACTGTGTTGTGACTGGACAATGGGCACTATCCCCCTCGTGGAGTCCCTTTTGGACCCTCGCAACCTCGCCACGGTGGTATTTTACGCCATGTTGAGCCTCCTGGCTTATCACAGCCTTTGGTACGGCCACAGCTCTGCAAAGATCGTCATGATGGTATGTTTGTGGGTGGGGCTTGTGGAAAACCTGATTATGTGTCAACTGAAGGAACAAAAAGATCTAATGTAATTTGGAACTTTTTGTTTAGTGAAAAAATGCATTTCTGTAACCATGACTTGAATGAGATGTTTATTCTTGTGTTTTTTATTATAGTTGTCTATATAAATGCACAAGAAAAACACAAAGGGGAAATTGTTTATATCCCCAGCTTTATTTGAAATCTGTCAGATACAATCTAGGGCTGTTTTTATCCATACCGGGTGAACTGCGCACATGAGCTGGTTTCCCAGAATCCAAGTAAACCTAGTGCTGAATTAAGTATTCCTCATGGTATAGTGTAAGCTAAGACAATCATTATGTGATCGAAATAAAAAAAGAACTGGAGATGTGAGACATATCTGCTTTAGTTGCATGAGGCTAATGACAGGATTTGAGCAAATTATAGGAGACTCGCTTGGTATCCCTCAAGTCTCTTTAATGTAAGTAACTCCTCTCCAAGGCCATCTTAGCAGAGCCATTTTCCATATTGGCAACTGGCAGAACAGAACCTAAATACTTGAATCTCCAAAACTGGTCACGGATGAACTTTTGCAAGTTTTGCAACTGAGATGATTTACTCACCGAAATGGTTTGTTCACTTTGCATTATTTGTCATTTGAATATATATTTATTGCCAGTGGCGAGTGAGAATTTTTCACAATCCTTATTAAAAGAAAACTATCTGTTGGCGCCGATAGCCTTGTGGTTGCGCTATGGGTGTCCCGAGTTCGAATCCCGGCTCGAGGACCTTTCCCGATCCCATCCCCTTCTCTCTCTCCCACTTCGCTTCCTGCCAGCTACGATCTATCCTATCAAAATAAAGGCGAAAAGGCCAAAAATAAATAATAATAATAATAATAATAAAAAGTATACTGTCTGTTAATATATATTAAATGTGTACTATCAACTGCAGATGACTTAAGAAAATTTACTGGCTATACATTTTCTTTATTTTTCATTCTTTATTTAAGTACATTATTATCAGTGGCAAGTGAATTGAGAGATTTTTAACTACCTTAAATGTTACAAAATATTTATTTATTTATTTTTTTTAAATTATAATTATTATTTTTAGGCCATTTTTTCCTTTATTTTTTTTATTTTTTTTAAATTTTTGCTATTGTTTGTTGCAGCATTATATACTAGGGGTGTAATGGTATTATCACTATCGTGATAGCAAAACTGGTCATCATCATGGTCACATGACGATATGAAACGATGGGTCTTCCAGGCAAAAAAGTGAATTTTTTTTTTTTTTTTTAAATATATGTGATGTGATCTAGGAAAACCCGCCGGATGTCGCGCTGGATCGTTTTCAGGAAATTAAAAAAAAAATAGGTTGAATGTCCATTTTTTTTTTTTTTTGGTTTTCATTAAATTGTTATTCTATAACATCTTGGCAAAATTCACCTGTTTAATGCAGAAAAATAGCATTTTATTGCAGCAAGCAGAAAGGACTTTGTCTTTCTCTTATGTTAAGAACATGTTGCTTTCTCTTAACACCACAAAAACAGTTAACCTATCAAAATAAACCACATGACATTTAATAAAGGTGTATCAATGCACATTCCCCGCCAGTCCTGTGTAAACTATGGCACGCAAAGTTTTTTTATTTATTTTTTAATATTGTGAGAAGGCGGAGCGCAAGAGAACGCAGTCTGAAGTAGCTGCTCACTTAAACGATCTTACTCGTCTCAGTCTGCTCAATCTTGGTGATGTCAGTGCCCTAAATGATGTTATAATAGACTATTTCACATCCAGAGATGAAGGATGCTTTTATTACTTCGATTTTTTTTTTTTTTTTTTTTTTTTTTGTCTTGCCAAAATATCTAAAAATTCTTAAATCAAGAAGGATTTTCTAGACAAGTAAAAATTATTGTCTTGTTTTCAGAAAAAAGAAGTCAAAATTAACCCTTTAACTGTTACTCCCATTTTTGAACACAGACATAAAAATGCACAGATTTTTATAATTCATGAATGAAAACATTCTTTTTTCTGAAAACAAGATAGTAATTTTTGCTTGTCTAGAAAATCCTTCTTGATTTAAGAATTAGTAGATATTTTGGCTGGAAACAAGACACAAAATCTAAGAAAAGCGTTTTTTGCAGTGAACACACTTCGTTCAGGTGATCAGCTTGTGATCCGGCGTTTTCCACACCTCAGAACATCTCCGTTCACAGTAAATAAATGCTGTGAACTCGTTCATTGCATGTGCTTAGTTTAGTGCGAGTTTGGGAATGCAACGGCCACCAGTTATGCTTTATTTTTGCGGCAGATGATTACAGCATTTCACTTGATTTGTAGTGAGACAAGATACAGATAATTTACTCACCCCCTTGCCATCCAAGATGTTCATGTCTTTCTGTTTTTCAGTCAGTAAGAAATTGTTTCTTGAGGAAAAATGTTCTCCATATAGTGGACTTTAATGGTGCCCCCAAGTTTGAACTTCCAAAACTTCCAGTTTAAATGCAGCTTCAAATGGCTGAAAACAATCCCAGCCAAGGAAAAAGAGTCTTATCTAGCGAAATGATCGGTCATTTTCGAAACAAATTGACAAATTTTATACTTTTTAACCTCAAATGCCTGTCTTGTCTCGTCTCAATGATGCACGTGTGTAGTCTGTGTAATCCGGGTCAATACAGTTACGGTATATCGAAAAACTCCCGTCTTGTTTTCTTCTTCAACGTCAAAATTGTCCTACATTGCTGTTTTACCTTTTTTTTTTTTTTTTTTTTTTTTGTAAAGGACATTTGATCGTCTTTGCATGTTCATTTTGTAAACACTGGGTCGGTACTTTTGCAGCGATGTAGGACGATTTTGAAGTTGAAGAAGAAAACGAGACAGGAGTTTTTCGACATACCCTAACTGTATTGACCCCAGGAAAAAAAACACGTTTTTAGGCGTGACATGTGAACGGCTCCTAAAAGTGCAGTATGAATTGCTGACAGCTAGCAGTTTAAATGAAGAAAATATTACTGCAGTCCAAATTCTTGATTTCAACACTTGAAAGAGATATTTTGAAGGAAGTATTGTAAAGCAAAAACAATATACCTATAAAATATTCATTTTCATTTATTTTACAGTGCAATTGTTTTACAATATAGGAATAACAATAATATAAAATTGTTGTTATTATTATTATTATTATTATTATTATTATTATTATTGTTATTATATTCTAATTTGTTTGGTTTCCTAAAACACCAGTTTAAATGTAATCTAGATTGAGACAGTATACCACAACTAAAAAAAGAGAGTTGTGTCACCTTTAAAGTTCCGGTACAAGTCAATTTACTGACTTTTTTAGTTTTCTTAGTTAAGAACATGGTTTGTAGCTCTTACAAAAAATTCTGTTTTTTCCCAATTTTGTCTTATTTCGCAATAAATATCGTACCGTGGACTTCATATTGAGGTATTATTGTACCGTGAGATTTTGATATCATTACATCCCTATTATATACTAAATCAGTACGCTTCCAACTTTCAGTAAAGCAGCTTAGCACCAAACATGACCCTCATTTGGATACCTAATGTGAGGAATATTTAATGTATGTGTTGTCACATGGAGTTCTGAGAAGAAAAAAAAAAAACTTAAGTAAAATGTAAGCAAAAACATTTTGTTTTTCAGATTTGAATCAATTGCGTCACTTCATCAAATAAAGGCTATTGTTCTTATTTCATTTAAGCACAAGTATTATATTGCAGTTCCTGAAACTGCTACCCAACTGATGCACAGTTAACATCCTTGTTGAAGCCAACTTTTACTCTCATTTGGCAGTTGGTGAGTAAATTCATTTTGGACCTTATTTGTCAAGATTACATTTCAGTCACATCAAATCAGTAATGCAATCTGACAACATAATTTTTGCTATTTAAACTCGAATTACTCTAAAGTCGTATTTTCAGGCTGTTCCAGCTTGTTCGCAGTCTTGTGGAAACTAAACGCTGAAAAGGCGATTGGCTGTTTTAACTAGAAGGAAGTTAAAGGAAGGCACTTAATTTCTAGAAATGCATGTGCGTCAGAAGCTTTCATTATAAACAGATGGTAATTCCTGCATAAAATGGGTACATTTTTGGGCAAGGTATAGTCATTGAGTTCGAGTACACCTAGAAATTGGTCACGCTATTTCATACCCACGGCGCAATGCATTCTGGACCTTTTTTTTTTTTTACAACTAGTGGAAACTGTCACGACTCGCAGCGCATGATTAATGTCACCTGTCTGAACGCACAGATTTCCCTCTCGCTGAACTTTTGCAACGACGTTTAAATGTTCAGTCTCACACAGCATTTTCTTCTCAATTTACAGCCGTCTTTTTTCCGTCCATCATATAAGATGTTATCGTCCTATAGTCTGGCTCTGCAGCTCTGATGTCTACATATGTTTGACCGCTGACTGCTTCCACGAGTTCAGAGTGTCACAGTTGAAATCCCTTCGTCTTGTGTGTTCAGTTCTCCGCTCGTTTGTTGTGTAACAGCGGCGTGAATTCTTCCTCCGTGTCTCCACGCGCTTTCGACAGAGTTTGGTGAACTTCCTCGCTCTGTTGGCATAGGCCGCCCTTTGAGACCGGAGGGCCACAAATCATTTTTAACAGACAGTGCGAGAAGGGGGAGGGCTTGGGCATTAACATTTTGCTCTGGTCTGCGCGGTTAGGAGACGGAGAACAGGTTGCATGAGGATATTCATCCGAATCTGTTTTATTTGGACACGGTTAGTTATTTTAATGATTCCCTGTGCGCAGACCCTCGACACTCACTCTGAGCAAACAGGAAACACTTTTGTTGTGAAAGTTTGGCTAATTTGACTGTGAAGCGTTTTTTTTTTCTGGTACATGTTCCAAAGCAACCAAACAGCATGCAGCGCGGAGCTTATGATAACCGCAGACAAAGCTTTTGTTTGTGCAGAAACTTCTTTCATCAAGATTGATTTTGGCCTCTGAAGCGTCAAGCAAATTGGATAAATATGATGTTCCCCGTACTGCCGCTTTCGGCTCTGTTAAATCCTTGACGGTTGACGGTTTGGTTCTTGACGTACTCTGAAGCTGCTGCCAAAACCAATTCCTGCGATTCACTTTTACGACCGCACGGTGCCAGATGAATGCCCCTGTTTTTTCGGGATGGCTCGATTTTGAAAAAGCCTCCTTCTATACGACACCCTGCGGTTTACATGAAGATAAACTCATAAAAGTGAGCGGGCTTTTGAAAAGCGACTCTTTTGCTCATAAAAAGGGTGAGATTAGCCGTAGCTAGACAAAACAAAATTAGTTTGTTCTTCAAAACAGGGTGTCCAAGGGCTGTGCCCTTGCAGGGGTTCAGCGTTTCAAAAAATCCTGATCCATCACCTTGTCATAAGGTGCTTTTCGTAAATAAAACCGATAATCCCAATCTTACATCTTGTGGCCTGACATGCATTGTGCAAGACAGGCGTGTTTGCTTGCGGTTTTGATGAGAGGGACCGCATTTGAGGAGCACTGCAATGACATGTTCTCATTTGTGTTCATATCCGTTTGAAAGTTCAGACAAATTATCTCGGACCGTCGTGATTATGCGGCTCGGTCGCTCTCTTGCACTTGTGCTACAGGTCAAGCATGTATAATTGGGTTTAGTTCCAGATTAATCAAACTCATGGTCTTGGTTTCAGACAAAGCTTTATGAAACCAAAGTGATTAGCATTCAAACCTGCACAAGCTTGTCTGAACCAAACAATGAGAACATTTAAATCCAAGATCTTTCGCTTATGGAATTTCTTAGTTTACCAGGCCGTTTGTGTACCCACTCAAGGTTGCCACTTAGACAAATCCCTGATTGGATTGCCAGAGCGTTTCTACTTCCTCTCATTAGATTTCAAAGAGCGAGGGAAAAAAACAGGTCATTTCATTGTTGAATGCTCAATGATTTTCGCGTAGGTGGTCAAGGACTGTGTCTGGAGGCTTGATGTCTTGAGAAACATCTGATTAGTTAAAAATCTTGAAGCTTGCACAAAGAGACTTCGGCTGTACACTAAATGGCGTTTTATATCATAATATGTGACCGTAGACCACAAAAACAGTCTTAAGTAGCACATGTATATTTGTAGCTACAATGTACCAAATATACATTGAATGGGTTAAAATGATCGATTTTATTTTTATGCCAAAAATCATTAGGATATTAACTAAAGATCATGTTCCATGAAGATATTTTGTAAATTTCCTACCACTGATATATCAAAACTTAATTTTTGATTAGTAAAATGCATTGCTAAGAACTTAATTTGGACAACTTTAAAGTCGATTTTCTCAATATTTAGATTTTTTACCCCTCAGATTCCAGATTTTCAAATAGTTATATCTCGACCAAATATTGTCCTATCCTAACAAACCATACATCAATGGAAAGCTTATTTAATGGATAAATCTCATATGGAAATTTTTTGTTTTACTCACCATCATGTTGTTGCAAACCTAAATGAATTTCTTTCTTCTGTTGAACACAAAAGACAGGATAAATTAAATAAAGATGATAACAGCTGCTGGTAGCCATTGATTTCCATAGTGTTCGTCAAAATGTCATTCAAATTGTGCTTGACAAAACAAAGAAATTCTGGTTTGGATAAAATAATATTCATTTTTGGTTGAACTATTGTTTTAAAACATAACAGCCTCCAGGTTTTCTTTCGTATGCAGAACACGAAAGGAATACATTTGTATAATGTGCTGGTTGTTTTTTCCTGTGCAGTTGCAATAAATGGCAGTAAAGAAATCTTGGAAGTGATCGATATGACTTGTTTCAAGTCTCCTGAAGCCATGTGAGAACTTTTCGTGAAAAACAGACCTAAATGTATTGTTTTGGTATTATCGAAATTCTTGACGTTCATTATAGCGCTTCTTACCAAATTCATTTATGACCAACAAATTAAATTGTAGCCTATTAGAAGACCTGTAATATATTACTTAAAGTAATTTTTACAGTACTTTTGCTTCCTTTTTAACTCTTTCCCTGTCAAACACAAAATTTTCTGTTATTCATCAGACAACAGACGGTTTCTGTGTTTTCAATGCTACACACTCGTGGGTGCTATCAAGCATCTTCTAAATGAGTAGAATGTGCCAATCAAAAACACAGACCCGGAAGATGCAGAAACAAGCAATCTTAAATGTGACCCTGGACAACAAAACCAGTCATAAGTAGCATGGGTATATTTGTAGGAATAGCCAAAAATACATTGTACGGGTCAAAATGATCGATTTTTCTTTTATGCCAAAAATCATTAGGATATTAAGTAAAGATCATGTTCCATGAAGATATTTTGTAAATTTCCTACCATAAATATATTAAAACTTGATTTTCGATTAGTAATATAATTGCTAAGAACTTCATTTGGACAAGTTTAAAGGCGATTTTCTCAATATTGAAGCAAGCTTTGGGAGTACTGATGGAAGCCATCTTCTGCGTCTTTGCTTTGATAATGTTACTGAATATGATCCAGATGTAGTATTTGATTAAAAATTCGATTTTCTCAGCTTTTTGCTCCAGATGTTGCTTTTTTTAATGAAACCTACATAAATTCAAGTGTTGATTTAAAAAAAAAAAAAAAACAGCTTGAAGCTAAAACAAAACAGATTTTTTTGTTTATAAGTAGAGGGTCTGATCTTTATTTTGATGTATTGCATGTTTAAATATTCATACAACATAATATTTTGGACGCTGAGAAATTTTTGGTTAAAATCAGCAAAAAAAAACGCTGGCGGTGGCTGGCAACTTTTTTCAAAAATGCTGGCGGGGAAAGAGTCGAAGACCAAAAAGCATTAATTAAAAGGAACCAGCACTTTTCAGAGCATTTTTCAGAATCTCTCCTTATGTGCTCCACAGATGAAAGAAAAGTTTTTCTCCTTTTTACCCTCCATTATTGCTTTTTTATAATGCGTTCTCTTTGGGACGGGCCCCTGTTTATGAGCTCGAACATTCCATGTAATTTACTGTGTTATTGCTGAAGATCAAAAGGAAGTTATGTAAATAGCTTATGATAAATGTCTCCAGAAGGGACCTAAGATATGAGTTATGCTTTTAGATGTTGTGAAAGTATTTTGTTGAGTGTGGAAAACTACACCGTACTGTTTTCCTTTTTATTAACTGATTATTTAAAGCAAGAACTATGTATGTAAACCAGAGATTTCCATTTTTGAGTGAACTAATTTGTTTAGCACAATTTCTCTGGTCTTTTTGTGTCCTTTAGGCACTGTCGCTGATCGTCCTCCCATTTATTCCTGCATCCAACCTGTTTTTCCCTGTGGGCTTTGTTGTGGCCGAAAGGGTTCTGTACGTACCCAGCATGGGATTTTGTGTTTTGGTAGCCCATGGATTTAAACTCCTGTCCCAAAGAGGGTAAACTTTCTACAAGCATATAGTTTATTACTTTTAAATGACTTGTTCAGAGACTCATTCCTTGTTTTTGTGACATTATCCAGAGGCCTGAAGAAAATCTCTTGGTTGCTCATGGGAGTTCTTCTAACAACACATGCCGTGAAGACTTTCAACAGAAACTGGGATTGGGAATCCGAATACACGCTTTTTACATCTGCACTAAAAGTATGAACACATCCAAGGACACATTATTCATTTATGGATGCACATCTGGCCACAGGCTCATACATATTGTATGCTCGTGTTTTGAGATCATTACTTACTGAAAAAATCCATCTTGCTGCTTTATATCAAAGAATGAATCCAGACATTACCAACAGTACAATGAAATGATGTCTGGAGAATATGATTTGTAATGTCAGCATGGCCTGAAAGATTTTAAAATTGTTTTCCACCAGGTGAACAGGAACAACGCCAAACTCTGGAACAATGTCGGACATGCTTTGGAGAATCAGAACAGCTATGAAAGAGCTTTGCGATATTTCCTTCAGGCCACAAGAGTGCAACCAGGTAATTGACTGAGCAAGGTTGGCTTTTTAGCAAACGTGATTATTGTACTTGTAATTGTGCATTAAACAGGTTATTTAATATGAAAAAAAAAAATGGTGGATGGGGATTTTTTTCCAATGGGAATTTACTGGAGTGGAGCGCAGTACATTTTCATAATGGAGCCTTTTGGCTATTAGTTGATGTTTCTAATGGTGCGTGTGGCATCAGCAAAAAGGAAAGTTGTTTCAGAAGAAGAGCAAGTTGTTACATTTTAATTAAAGTTTGAGAAAACAAACTTTAGCACCAATGGATCATTCACAATGACAGCATTAAGAAAGTAAATGAGGCTTATCTTAATTTATGTGGACTTGAAGTTGTTTTTACAGAGTCATTTTAGGCAAATGTGTTAATGATAAATTAGATAGATAGCATGTCTCTGGGAATGATTTTGTCCACATTGTTTTTCTCAGACACAAAATACTAAAAAGACTTGCGTGTGTAATATTTCCATCAGTTCTTACTAAAATATTGGCAGAGGAAGTGAACATGAAGCTTATTTTAAACAAAACTCACCATTGGATATGTTGTTTTAGGGAGGTGTGGGAAATTCTGCTTTATTATTGTAAGTTTGAAGGCACGTTGGTAATGACAATTTCAAATTGTGTTTAAGCTAGCGAGAAGTAGTTTATGTAGTATTTCTTGGGACTGTATGAAAACATTGGCGTATAAAAGTATTTTCACACTTTTGGTGTCTTGAGAATATGTGGATTTGGGGATTTGATGTGAAAAGATGAGGATTTAGGTTTTGTACCTGATGGCTGTAGACGGCTTTGGCTGCCAAAGGCATTAGACTATTAACTTTAATTGTTTAGATTATGTTGGTTTGTTGAGCTAACGTGACTTTGGAGATCCACCACCCAAGATGTGTTTTTCCCCAGATTGACTTCGTAAGCACATTAACTCGTGAGGAAATCCTGGGCAGGCTATCTATATGCGTCAGTTTGCTTCTCATAACAAAAACTCATAGTTGCTTGAGTGTGTCGAGGCGTTTCTTAGAAAATGCTGGTAGCGCTATCAGTTTGACACATCGAAACCTACCGACACTCTTAGTTAGCTCTCCGTTGTTTGAGGTTACATAGGCCACATGGCAGTAAAAGGTTGTAAAGGGAGCGCTTTCACAGGAGGTGCTTTTCCTTTTCCTGGCCTCTCTCGCCAGTTCTCATCCCAACTGTGTATTAAACTGGTCAGCTGCCTGTAACGCTTATTATTTGTTGCACTCAGGCCGTATAATTCACATTCCACTATCTACACTGTCTTTGAGGTTTGGTCTGTGCTATTTTCTTGATTTATAACTCTATACTAAACACTGTGTCCTCTTCTAAGATGACATTGGGGCCCACATGAATGTGGGGAGAACGTACAAGAACCTAAACCGGTCCAGAGAGGCAGAAGAGGCGTATCTCATTGCAAAATCCCTTATGCCACAGGTATGAAATTCCTGTATCAGTGAAAAAGGGACTTTTTGTTTATTTTTTTATGTTGTCAGCAAACTTTGATATGAATGGTGAAATGCTTCTATCTCCCAGCCATAATAATCCTCTAAGCATTCTTCTGTTTTTGGTAGATATCAATGCGGTTCAGATATGATTTGCAGTCCAGCACAAGAAAACTTGTTACCTCCTTTCCTGTTCTGTTTTATTGCATTCCCCTGTGCCAAATACAACAGTTGTAATTTTGCATAGCCATTGTGTTGCTCGCCATAAGATGATCTCGAGATAAACCATCACTGTCTGAATGTTACAAAACCCAACGAACCCATCTGTAGTTTTAAAGAAGGTGATCGAATTTTAAGGGAAGTTTTGGTCTGAGTTATTGGGTCACGGGGACTGTTAAAAGGGCTGCGATTTTGTTCCCTCTTTCTCTCTTTTCTATTAATAAAAGGCCGAAAAGCCCATAAATAAAGTCAAAGACTGTCAACGCTGAATAAGAAATAGTTTGTGGCTTTCAGGCCATGTGTGTTAGTGTTCATCATATGCTAGCATGCCCCTAAATATTATCGGTGTTGAAAGTGGTTTTGCTGCTAAATATTTTTGTGGAAATCTTGATTTCATTTATGTTAAATCCTTTTGTTAAATTATAAATGTCTTTACCATCACTTTTGATCAAGTTTATGCATCCTAGCTGAATAAAAATATACATTTCTTCAAAGGGAAACCCAGATATCTTGATATATCTCTTACTGAAATTTGTGGTAGAAAACCATGTAACCAGAAAATCCATGTCATTTTATACACTTTTTTTTTTTTTTTTAACTATGGGGAGCGCTATTATTTCAATGATAATAATATGGTTGCACTTGAAGAGCTACTGGCGCTACCTGTTGCTATTTTTACCGCAACACAAATCAGAAAATAAAATACTGATGCGATGCCACATTGTGCAGCTTTTGGTTGTAATTTTCAGTCGAAGGGGAACAAGAGAAGCGATGTTAGTCTTCACTGCTTTCCTAGCGATAAGAAGAGGAAAAAAGTAATGGGAAGACGCTTGTGGACAAATTAAACCTCCGAAAGGAGGTCTCTCCACCTTAGTCTTGATACCTTTGAGGCTTTTAGTAAGCACAGCTACCGAAAAAGCTTACAAACAGCAGAGACAAGAAACGCTAGATGCCATCCTGGAAGAATATAAATGTGCCAACGCTTGTCATGACGTTTCTTGGTGTGGATTTCACTGTGGGTGTTTAGACTCCTTGTGGGGAAAACTGATGGTATTGCATTTGGTTCAAGCCTATACTTGTAAGCTCTTTTAATAGCTTTGGTCATCATATCAGTATTTTATTTTCAGAGTTGTGTTGCGGTAAAAAAAAATAGCAACAGGTAGCGCCAGTAGCTCACCGAGTGCAACCATTTCACCTCATCGAAATAATGGCGCCCCGTAGTCCAAAACATGTAAAAAAAACATGTATAAAATTTAAAAAAAGCCCACTAGATAGTCATCATGTGCTGATTCTAAACACGTCTCTCACTGACAAAGGAGTATAATGTTACTTTAAAGGCTTGCGCATTCAGCTGTTTGCGAAATGGAGCTTTGTGCTCATGTACCCTACCTCTCTCATTCGGCACAAATCCAAATATTCAACAATATTTCCATATTTGCGATGTATCCAAATGCTAAACTATTATTTAGTATGTAGATTATAGGCTTTGTACTTCAGTCGCGTTCCAACGTTAAAACAATGAGGCGGGCACGTTTGGTTCACTGTATTTTATTTCGATAAAGTACCAACTGGGCTGTCAAGTTAACAATGCTGGAAGCCTGGAACTGATATGTTTTGTGTGTGTGCGGTTACCTAAACTGTTTCCTTATACCGGCAAAATCAATTTAAAACACTGTCATTTATTTTCTTATTAATAATGCATCACTGTAAAAGGTCTTTTGTAAATTAAATAAAACAAATAGGATGTCACTTTCTCAACATTATAATTTGATATTATATTTAATATTTTCACATCTAGGTGGAAAAAAAAATTGTAATTTGTACTGCTGTCTGTTCAAAATAAATGAAAAGAAACTTAGCATAGCAAGCATAGTAGATTTGTTTTTTTTTTTTCCTGTTATACCGAAATCGTATCGAACCGTGACCCCCAAACCGAGGTATGTACCGAACCGTGACATCTGTGTACTGTTACACCCCTAAATATTTTTCATATCTGTAAGGCAAGTATACACAGAGTTTCGAAGCTTCGCATTCAAGTTCAAGTTATTTTACAAAAGCGTAACGTTTCGTTGTTATTCTGAGTGCACACAGATAAACAGAGTCTTGACAGATTCAAAAGATGTATTACTTTTATCTGTATGACCAAAAATGAGGGAGTATTTTAAGAGCAAGTGAGCGCACCGGCACCTCCGTCTGTCACGCAGTTAGCATGCTACTGTTCAGCTTCCACACTCCGCACAGACACTTCAATAGCACACATTTTTTTTTGAGCTGCCATGTAAATTTGCTACTACATACAGCACATCTTTCAGATGAAAAGCCATATTTTAGGTCGATGAATGATAGGTGAGCATTTGGACATCCTATTACCACATAGACCAGCTGTTAACGATCTGTCCGCCACGGACTGCGTGACTTCGTGTGGAATTTTTGTTTCTGCGACTAATAAAATTTTGGTTGACCAAGCCTCTTCTCGTCGACTAATGGTTAGGGCACATCCCTAATTATCGTGCCAGTTTATTTAATTATTTACTTACTTTCATTGCCGGAAAGTGAACCCACACCAGCATAAGGCTAAAAGCAGCCTAATGTTTTTAAAATATGACTGAATTTGTATTTAACATGATAACAATTTAATAGAAACATTTGTAAGTTACTAATTATAATGCTTACATTTTTCTCAGTTATTCAAAAAGCAGCTACAGAAAATGAGGATACACTGGCCAGTTTTAATCAGTGAAGTTATCTCCACTGTATAATGCATAAATCTCTTACCCATTATTTACACTGCGCACGCCTGCAGCGTGTTATGGCTCTGACATGGCCACCATGACACTCAAGTCAATGCTTGTGTTTATACCAATTTTGACCGATAATAATAATCATCTTGCTATCCTCAAAAGAATCAGCAATCTCTGACTATCGTCGATACAAGATTCTATCGTCTATTGGCACAACCCTATGGCCTTTACCTTCACATGGGTCTTTATTTCAGGTTGGAATGTATAGAATGCTGAATATTATTATTGTTATGCTTGGAGGCAAATGTGTATAAATGTTGGCTGACCTTTCCAAAACACATTGGCAGATCATTCCAGGGAAGAAGTATGCTACCCGTGTGGCCCCCAACCATCTGAACGTCTACATTAACCTGGCGAACCTAATTCGGGCGAATGACTCCCGCCTGGAGGAAGCCGACCAACTCTACAGACAGGCCATCAGCATGAGACCAGACTTCAAGCAAGCCTACATCAGTCGGCAAGTCTCCGTTCATGCCGACAGGGTCAAAAATGTGTTTGCATACTTGGCCAAATGAGACAGTTTGGCTTTGATGAGGTTATTGAAAGTCGTTTTTTTAGCCCATGTATACACTGGATGATGTTCAAGAGATACAATCTTATTAAAGAATTGAGCACCCGTGTCTTACACACCCATCATGTGATCCGTAAAAAAATCATAGTAAGAGAGTATTGAGTGTTCACTGTTTTTGTAACATTTAGCATCAAGTGAAAATTTACTTAGCTTTCACACTTGGTAATTTCTCACTACATGTCTCATCCTGTTAATGAAATGTTGATCAGATAAGCTATTGAAAGTGGATTTACAGGAATGCCTTGGTTCTCATGAGCGTCAAGACTTCTTTCAGCCACACTGTGAAAACGGTACAAAGCAAACCAAGGAACAAAGTCAAAGCCAAAGCATTTGTATTACTCATACTATTTACTAAGAAAATATCACTTAAAGAAACTGATCTTTCTTGTTGTACATGTGTGTTAGATTTCCGAGATGTCCTGCAAGCGGTATTCCAAAAATGTCTTTCTGTTTCTCTCAAAACTCAGAGGGGAGCTTCTGCTGAAAATGAACAAGCCCAGTGAGGCGAAGGACGCCTACCTACGAGCGCTGGAGCTGGACCACACCAATGCAGACCTCTGGTACAATCTGGCAATTGTCAATATCGAGATGAAGGACCCCTCGGAGGCTCTGAGAAACTTCAATCGCGCGTTGGACTTGAATCCGCGCCACAAACTGGCACTCTTCAACTCGGCGCTTCTCATGCAAGAATCAGGTGTGTAGATGTGATTTAGATTTGTACAAAAGCTAGTGAGCCGCCTGTGTAGGCTGCTGCCTCCTAAGCATCCTAACCACCATAAAACATCATTAGCAATTTGGAACGCTCTACAAGAGCAGCAATTTTGCTTGGCACGCAACACTCAACTCGCAAAAGCTAAAGGTGGAATATTCGAATAAACACACATAGTTTACAGGACTTTGTTGCTAAATTATGTACAAAAAGCATGCAAATGCATATAAATATTACGGTTTTTCATTAATACTGTTAGATCACTGTCTCCATGCCTAAACAGTTAAGATCCAGCCCCGGATGCCAGATCCCGTTAAGAAATATCAGTTTGTCCGGTAACAGAACAACTCGTCAGCAGAGTAGTCTAATACCCAAACCCTGTTAACAGGAGGTCTTGTCTGGTACCCAAAACACTATTAACAGTTTTCTATCAGCCAAGAAGTTGACTGAGGAAAAAGCCAGTGAAATTGAAGAGCAGAAGCAGGAGACGAAGTAAGGATGGTAAAAAGGAGCAGAGTTTACTGAATAGTCTTAGTTGCGTATGTCTTAATGCTCAGACTTCGTCTGAAGAACACAAATCCAACCAGTATTGTTATACCAAACTGATTCACAACAACATCCCATAAACCTTGAGTTTCTATAAACATTCCCTTGTATCTCTTGTTCATGAAGACAAACAGCCCTTGAAACAACACAATCATAAGACTAAACGACAATGGAAAAAATATATGAAAAACACTACAATATTTCTTATCAATTAATGAATCAATAAAATGAATACATAAATGACTGTAATGATTTAAATGAATAATAAATGAAGAACATATAAAAAGAAAGCAAAACACAACACAAATGCATGGTTGCTCTTGAGGCAAAACACACACAGTTTGCATCTGAGGATCGTCCAATCCTTCAATACCCTTCACAGCACATTAAAGTTTATTTATAGTCGACATTCCGCTTCATCTGCTATCTTTCCTTGCTTGGTTGCCTTCTCCATGAAATATGCATGCTGTGCTGCCTTCAAATTTGGATATGCATCTTTGTTTACACAACATACCATTTGCATCAGAGGTGTGCCATTGATGTCTTCAAATCCAGTACCACCTGTGCACGCAGCTCACTGAGTTATGGGGAAATAAATGTTGCAAAATACACTCCCTAATTTTTGATTTATCAGACCTGATCTTCAGAAAACATTGGATTTATTACAAGAACCGGTGAGGTGTTAGTAAACTCTTTGAAAGCGACAGTTTGCTAGTTAATGTTTGATTCACGATGTTAGACGTCAGAAGCGTAAGCCAAGTTATTAACCTATGGATGCTTTGCGTGCCACCTCAAGGAAAGGTAGAAACCTCTCACCTAATTCAGTCATGTTCTCATGCCTAAGAATGTTAGCGTTTGATCCAAAAGCAATACGTTTAAATTGAAAGTGACTCATTGACCCTAACTTTGAGTTTTCTGCCATTTTTTTTTTTTTTTTTTTTTACTCTTTGCTTTGAATAGCAGGAAAGACTGATGGATTCTTGCGGTTCGAGCGAGGCATTAGTTAGTCATTTTTCGGAGATTAGCACACCTACGCTGCTGCAGTGTAAATACTACGAATACAACGGCTCTATTTGCACATGGTTTTAGACCAGTTGTACAGACTGTTTAATCATGTGACTGAGGAAGCATTTCGCGACCAATTCACAGGCCTCTTTCATTCGGTTTTGTAGTTGTGCCCATCCATATTGGTTTTCAAATAAAAGCTAATTTGTTTTAAACATAACCTGCTTTCCACGGTTTCCCCACTTTTGGCCTACGGTAGTTACTTTGAACAGTCTTCAAGGGGTGATAAAAACCTGACCGACACTCCTTACCCTCGTTCTGAACCTATTGTTGCAACATAGGATGGTGAGCAACATAGATCTTGTTACAAAACCAAATAACTGAGCCAATTACTCCAAACAAAGAAGAAAGCTTAATCATTTGGACAAAAATTAATGCATAAAACTAATTAATGTGGATTAGCTAAATCTAAATAACTTATATATTTAGATATGCAATAGTTTAATGGGATAGTTCGCTCAAAAAGGAAAATTCTGTCATTAATTACTCACCCTCATGTCGCTCCAAACCCGTAGGACCTTCGTTCATCTTCAGAACACAAATTAAGATGAAATCCGAGAGCTTTTTGACCCTGCGTAGACAGCAACGCAACTACCACGTTCAAGGCCCAGAAAGGTAGTAAGGACATTGTTAAAATAGTCCACGTGACATTAGTGGTTAAACCGTAATTTTACATATGTTTAAAGACTGACACGAAAGAGAAGGAATTGTTGAATAAAGTTACTTTTGTTTTCTTTGCACACACAAAGTATTCTTATAGATTCATAAAATTACAGTTGAACGACTGATGTCACATGGACTGTTTTAACAATGTCCATATTACCTTTCTGGGCCTTGAACGTGTCAATTGCGTTGCCGTCTGTGCATGGTCAGAAAGCTCTTGGATTTCATCAAAGATGTCTTCATTTGTTTTCCGAAGACGAACGAAGGTCTTGCGGGTTTGGAACGACATGAGGGTGAGTAATTAAGGACAGAATATTCAATTTCGGGTGAACTAACCCTTTAATTTATTTGACTTTAGTTGCCCAAAAGATTTACAGCATCGAGGACATCTGGTAACAGTACTCTTGTCATTTCTTTTTTTTTTGGTATGGTTGCTTTATTACCAATACAAAAATTTCCCACATTCACTTTCTTTGTGTGGAAAAGTGTTTATAATATAGAATAAATCATTTTTATACTCCATGTAAAAAACTAATTTCATAAATACATTTTTTCAAAACTGTTTTAGTATCAACTAAACTTGGTATTCAACTTTTTTTTTCTCCACAAAAAGCAGCAATAAGGGTTCTCCTAAACTGTTTAGCAGTTCAGCTCTTCACTTGTTTATTTTTGTTCTTTTAATTAAAGGTGACCTATTATATCCCTGTTTACAAGATGTAAAATAAGTCTCTGATGTCCCCAGAGTGTGTCTGAGAAGTTTTAGCTCAAAATACTCAACAGATAATTTTATATAGCTTGTTAAAATGTACACTTTTAGTTTATGAGGCAAGACGTGTTGTTTTTGTTTGTCCCTTTAAATGCAAATGAGCTGCTGCTCCCGGCCCCCTTTTCAGAACAGGGCGGAGCTACAAGAGCTGGTAAAAATCTCATGCTCTGAAAATGTCAGAAACTCTCAGCAGCAGTGTTCAGCCTTATATGTTCTAACCAGAATCGGTTTAAAAGTCAGTCATCTGACGTTCAGACTGACACCATAGCCCGCCCAAGGTAAAGCAACCAATCATGACATCAAACGAATCACGTTTCGTTTTTGTGCCGCGTCATGTTTAGGGACGTGGAAATGTGGCCACAATAACAGACTGGTGTGTAAAACTCTGACATATTTTAAAGATTCTAAGCTGCGAATTTTACATTTTTCCACATACTTTTGAAAATCCAGCATTTAGCTGATCCTAATAGGCGCTCGTCATCACAGCTGTAGACATGACAGCTTTTTTCGTTCGAGAGGTGGCTTGGCACCACAGCATTGTTGTTTCCAGGTGGAACGTTAAAGAACGCGACACACATGACTCCCGGAAATCCTGTAAAATAACCAAATCAGATGACTACTTCAAAACTCCTGAAGTGTTTCCAGCTAAGTGTGCCATATGCATCAGATGTTTAGCCAACGTTCCGTGGGTGTGACGGATGAGGCTGAGACTAGTCCTCTGATTGTTCTGTGCATAATAAATTTTATAAATTACACAGATGGAAGCACAGTGCGATTTAAAAATAACACCATCGCGTGCTGTCAAAAACTTTATAAGCCCCTCTTGTGATTATGAGCTTGACAAATTCAAGTGGTTGACTTCACGTTGCTTTCATGTGCAATTTTAAACTACTACATTCCTGTTTACAATAGGTAGCACGTGAAGGCACCATCAGTGAAAACAGGCGGGGACAATGGTAGCTTTAGCAATATTAGCCTTACAGAGTGCCAAGAAGCTCGATTTGGAAAACAAACTTGTGATACTGCAGTTGACGTTCACGCACAAAAGCACTGGTGTTGATCCCTACACATATAGGGGACTTTACAGATTTTTTTCGGGGACATTTCCTTCGAAAATTAAATTTAACCACAGTGTCCTCACTGGCTCAGATGAAGGGAGACTCTTATGTTCGTTGGCGCACTCCAAAACACAACACTGCAGGGATCTACGCTTACTTTTCTTTTTGCTCCTTGCAACTTTTCTAACTTTATTAAATGTCATCTTTTATGTCAAATTTGAGGTGGCATGAGTGCAATCAAATTTAGAAATTCATGTTCAACTTTTGAATATAGAAATATTCAAATGATTTAAATAACTGAAAAGAAACTTTAAAAAATGAAACTAAAACTGCCAGCAAGTCACTGCAGGGTTCGACAATAAGGAGTGCCAGATGGCCCGGGGCCAGCGTGAAAGATGTCCGGACAGTTGACGAATCTGTCACTGGCCCGATCGGGCCACTGCTGCGTGGTCACGAAAGTTTATCATTTGCTAGTGTTTTTTAGTTTTGTTCACTTGAAATTCCAAGCGACCACAGAGAGACGTGTCTCTGACAGACAGATAGCCTACAAAAGCGTCTCAAAATATCCGTCTTGATGAGTAACTTTGTAGCTTCAACAATGATTAATCTATAGTTAATTTATACAGTAGACTATGCACCGATTGACAGGACATATTTTAACCTATCTCTGTTCCAGGCTTGCACACAAACTGCATGCAATATTTTTTCAAAATGTCATGTGCATGAAATATCACAAACTCTTTCAACATCCGTTAACAGAGGCCAGAGACGCTGAAGACGAACACAAAAAGGAAAAAAAAAATACTGTACTGTTAGCAGGCAGAGCAAGATCACAGTTCATAGTGCGCGAAATAGCGCAAATAATATCCTAAATATTGAAACGGGGTTTATATGAATGTATCTGAGGAAAACGGACTGTTTAAGGAAAGGTTTACATGGCGTTTTCTTTTCATTTATCTCTGTATAATGAATTTAAAGTTGCGTTCGGCGCTGCTTTGTTTACAGTGGTAACCAGGGAAACGCTGTATCATTATTTCATAAGTGCCACCTGCTGGTAGAGACTGAATTTGCGATCATTCAGTCCGTCTGCTGTTTTTCCCTATGCATCGTTTCATTTGTAATAAAATAATGATAATAAAATTATTTTTGAACAAACGAATCATGTTTGAACTTTATATTTGTTAGGCTAGTAGATTTAGCTGTGATATCGAAATTGGAATCGAGAATTGTACAATTTAATTGGTATGTAAATTTTTTTTTGTCATATAAGCTTATTTATTAAAACAAAAGATAACATGGGTTAAAACAATGATACAGCAACTTTTTTTTTTTTTTTTTTGTGGCAGGGCCCGAACGGGCCAGTAGAAAAAAATCCTGTTGAGCCCTGCACTGATTTAATTACTGAATCATTCATTCATTTGATTCGTTCAAATGGCTGATTCATTAAATGTATTAATTCATTAATTTATTCATTACAGGAATAAAGCAAGTGACTGTCTTTATGAAAAGGAAATTGAATCATTGACTCACAAGATTTGTTTAAAAATGCACATTCATTCATAAACAAAACGATGCGAGGCACTTATTATTAACTTAGATCTTAGATCATCGCGGTCTCAAAGTATAATCAACGAAGCTCTATACACTGCACAGTGAATCTCTTATTTACACTCTCTCTACACTTTGGTCAGTAGCACTGGTACACCTAAATATTTTTTTTCCATAGTCGCACGCAGTCATTTTCAGTCACAAATATGACTGAAATGGTCGCACTGTAGACCCCTGCACTTGTAAAGCCTCTTTGGCGCTGACTATCTTCAGCGCCAGCAGACTGCTGCTTCTCACTATGTGTTCTATGCTAAAAGGGCAGAGATCGTCACAAATGGGCAGGACTTTTTCCCTATGTGTACGTGTACATGTGGAATTGAGTGTTCAGAGAGGCTGTTAATAATTTATTGGGATTATTAAAAAAAAAAAAAAAAAAAAAAGAGTGGGTGGATTTTTACTATTACTATGGGTTCTTTAAATTGTACTATTTGCACCATCTAATGTTGTTGTTCTTCAATAGGTGAGGCGAAATTTCGTCCAGAGGCAAATCGTCGCTTTCTCACCTACGTGAAAGAGGAGCCGGACGATGCTAACGGTTACTTCAACTTAGGCATGCTGGCGATGGACGCTAATGAGAACGAAGAGGCCGAGCGCTGGATGCGGGAGGCCATTCGGCTGCAACCCGGCTTCCGCAGCGCATTGTTTAACTTGGCCCTACTCTACTCTCAGTCACAGCGTGAACTGGATGCACTCCCGGTGCTTGAGGAGCTACTGCGGTACCACCCGGAGCACGTCAAAGGCCTGATCCTCAAGGGAGACATCCTCATGAACCACCGCAAAGATACGCGTGGCGCCAAAGCCTGTTTCGAACGCATCTTGAACATGGACCCCAGCAACGTGCAAGCCAAGCATAACCTCTGCGTGGTGTACTTCGAAGAACGGGAGCTCCAGCGTGCCGAGCGCTGTCTGGTGGAGACTCTCGCCATGGCCCCACACGAAGAGTACATCCGACGGCACCTCGCCATTGTACGCAACAAAATGGCCGCCATGAGCGCCGCGGGCCAGCCGATTGCACCGGCAGAAGGTGGTAGTGCATCAGACAAACAGCAAGAGCAGCAACAACAGGACAAAACGGAGGAGGAGGAAGGGCGGGGAGTTGCCTCAGGAGCAGGGGAGGGGGCCAGGAAAGAGAAGAATTTGAGGAAATCCTCCCCCACAGAAGGCGTCAGCGGCCAGGGCCACGGCCAATCAAAGAAGCTGGATGCGGGCCAGCCTGAGAAGCGGACTAAGAGCAAATCCACAAAAGAGATTAAAGATATAGAAAAGAAAAGGGCGGCCGCCTTGAAGAGACTGGAGGAGATTGAACGCATATTAAGCAGCGATTAACCTTGTTTATCAACCACACCACACTATTTTTATATTTAACTATTTAATGCGCAAGAACGAGATTCTTCTCTCTTTTTGTTTTTTTTGTTTTTTTCAAATGAGCCCTTGTTTATGCATGTTTCGTGGCGCTTTTGTTTGGATTGTTTTGTGTCTTTTATATATTGTGTGGTATACCTCCTTTTCCCACAGCTTTAATTATGTAAAGCTGTTTGGCTGAAAACGAAAACGAGGTGTGCGCTCACAACATGCGCTGAGAAAGCACAAAATTAGGTACGTTTTTAAAAGAAACCCTGCAAAAAAAAAAAAAAAGAATCATATTTTACCATATCGTTTATTTATGATTGCCTATATATTTGAGTCACTGGATTAGTTTTTGTCACTTTTGTGTATTAACCACTGGCGAGTATTACTTATAATCACAAATGATATTGATTTATCAGCCAGCCCATTTTATAACAAGGCCTCTGGGTGGTCCTGTTGTAATTTAGCTCAGCAGGACCCTCCCGCTTTTTGCATGACATCACTGCACTTCCTCCAATTCTCCGCTGCTCTTCATACATGTGTCATTATTGCTGTTGTTTTGTTTTAATTTTGACACCAAATGGTGTCAGTGTTTAATTATATCCTCTGACATAATCTCATTCTGAATTAGGGTCACCTCCCTTCTACAGCTCTCGTTTTGCAGGCTTCTGGAATTTTTTCTGTATGGCTCGCATACTGTTTTGGCCTCTCGCTGATTTCACAGATTGGTCATGCAGAGGCAGACTTTTTCCTTTTCTTTTTAAGGTTTCCTTGGCTTTACGCTCTGTTTCTTGTTCTCCCCACAAAGGCCTTACCGTAACATTAAAATCAGGCTATAAGCCGAAAAACGTTTGAAACCTTAAAGGAATAATTCACCCAAAACTAAACATCTGTCATCATTTACTAACCCTCATGTCATTCAAAAACTGTATGACTTACTACTTCTAGAACAGAAGACTTTTTTAATTCCAATTTCCCTTAAGCTCAATAATGACTCGTTATTATGGACATGAGCTAGTTCTCTGAATGATTCATTTTTGAATCAGTCTGATTCACCGATTCAGCAATTCGGTTGCAGCAGGTAACCTCCGATTTTTCACGAATTACTTTAATTGTGCTGTTCCTCCTCAGACGAAGTTACCATATGTCCTCAAAAGACAAAAATGGCGCATTCTACAATCATTGCAATTGCTTTGACGGGATTGAACAGTACAGTTCTTAGAAATGTCTTTTATATGTGTTTGGAGCGACATGGGTATGAGTAAATGATGACAAGTGTCACTTTTGAGTGAAATGGCCATTTAATATGGTGAACATCACAGCGTAGACCATATTTTTTTTTTTGTGGGTTCTTTTAGCTTTTGTATTTGGAAAGAATCAATCATTCGTTTTCTACGCCAATGTGTTACTTCAGTATTTTAATGCGCTGCAGATGAACTTCAAATATTCATGTTGCGCTTACAGTCGAGTCGGGCGTATTGTTTCCTGTGAAGCCGAAGCAGCCATGTGCTCTCGCTGGAATGCTTTCGCCGTTTTACTGTTTACTTTGAAGGCAGGCCCTGAAATATCTTCTTCTATCTCCTTTGACCTTACTGAAGATCTTAACAGGGGGAAAAAGCCACCTGAGAGCTCACGAGCCCTCAATGGGAGCGCATTTCTGTATATTCAACAACACTAGCATATTAACACTAATGTGGGGCACATATGAGGTGTTATTTTGTTGCATTAAATGAATAAAGCCACTTTAAGTAGCAAAAAGTAGCCGACTCTGCTGTTTCACCAGTTGAAGATGTCGAACCTGAATCGCTACACCTGTTTGCTCTTTGGTTTGGCAGCGTCTGCGCTTCTGAATCTTTCTTTTATTGTCAGTTTGACAGTTTATAAAGACAGCTTTACATGGCTGTATCATATTAATCTTCAAATATGTAGTTTTGGGAGTTCAAGTCTTTCTAAGAAGTCCATTTTCCACTAAATCATCTCTCTTAGCTCTCATTCAGCTTCATGTGATGTGTCATATTTCAAGTTTCCCTCAGCTCAGCTTGAATCTTCATGTTTTAGGACTCTTTCCTCCCATGTTTACTCAAGCTGTGCAATCTTGATTTATAGCATTTACCTTTTTATTTGGACTAATGTTGACTTATGAGTGGTGACGGGATCTACGGTTTTCTAATAAAAATGACTTGCGTCACTCTTGTCTCATAAATGCTGTTTTTTATGCATTCTGGCGATTTTCAGACGCGATCAATTTTCAATCTGCAAAATCCACACGGTCCAAGAGTACTGGCTCATGGCCTTTGACTCGCGTGCTGCCCAAAGACTGTAACTGTCATTCTCTTTGTTGTGAAGGCCTCAGGTTTCAGCATGGAGCTTGTGTTGCAATAGCGCTCGCTGTAATGTGATATGTGCGTAATGAAGCGCGCTGCAAACAAGTGGCACTTTGTTGTATTTGTTGAACAATTTGATATGATATTGATCTTGGTAATTAACAAATCTTTGTGTGACCCATTAACCCTGGCTGCCAGATTTTTTTTTGTGGAAATAGGCTTAGAGTGGAAGGGCCCATAACTAGGATTTATTGAAACACAGTGAGATTTGTCGCAAACGCAATTATACGCAGTTATCTGGCCAGCCGAGGAGACTAAACCACAGGAACTTGAGCTTTGAATGGTCTGCAGAGCTTCCAGTTCAAGAAACAAGATTGTCATCACATTGACATTTGATCACACAAGATGTTTAACATGATTATGCTTTTAGTCCATGTGAGAGCACGATTTATATTATTGGATTAAAGGCTCAATGACTCTTTTGTAGTAGTAATGCCTGATTACACTTTAAATGGCCGTGTCTGTGGTTTGGGAATTCATGAACTGGTCCATGCCCTATGAAAGGGGAATTGAAATTAACTGTTTGAGATGATATTCTGTTGAAAACAGCCAGGCTAAGTCTGTGACGAGTGTTGTCAACCTTTGCTCTTTTATATAACCTGCACGTTGTTTACTGTAATTAACATAATTTCTTTTTAGCTTATTATCGCCTCCGGGACTGACCTAATTTGGTGTACTCCTTTCTTTTTTGTACAACTACAACTCGTTCTATATTCGTATATAACCTTATTTTATATTATATTATAAAACAAATAAAAACAATGGTAACACATTCGATTAAGGAACACACATTCAGTATTAACTAAGACTTTTTCCTCAATAAACTCTTAATTACACTACCAGTCAAAAGTTTTTGAACAGTAAGATTCTCTTCTGCATATCAAGCCTGCTTTTGTTTTATCCAAAGTACAGCAAAACAGTAAAAATATTTCAGAATTTATTTAATTTATTTAAAATAACTGTTTTCTATTTGAATATATTTTAAAATGTAATTTATTCCTGTGATCTCAAAGCTGAATTTTTAGCATCATTACTCCAGACACATAATCCTTCAGATTTGATTTGCTGCTTAAAAACATTTATTATTATTATTATTATTATTATTATTATGTTAAAAACAGCTGAGTAGAATTTTTTTCAGGTTTCTTTGATGAATTTAAAAGTTCAGAAGAACAGCATTAATCTGAAATAGAAATCTTTTGTAACATTATAAATGTCTTTATCATCACTTCTGATCAATTTAAAGCATCCTTGCTAAATAAAAGTATTAATTTCTATAACCCGCCCAAAAAATACTAACTCTAAGCTTTTGAGTGGTGTAGTGTATAATGTTACAAATGCTTTTTATTTGAAGTAAATGCTGATCTTTAGATCTTTCTATTCATCAAAGAATTTGGAAGGATCATGTGACACTGAAGACTGGAGTAATGATGCTGAAAATTTAGCTTTGATAAATTACGTTTTTAAATATTCAAATACAAAACTGTTATTTTAAATAGTAAAAAATAAATTAATAAATTGCTTGGTGAGCAGAAGAGACTTTAGACTTTAAAAAAAAAAAAAACATTAAAAAATCTTACTGTTTAAAAACTTTTAATTAGTAGTGCATCTGTTTATTGATAGGCAGTTGTTGTAGTAGTAGTTATGTTTAGGTATGGGATAGGGTTAAGGGATCTAGCATATGGTCATTGCAGAATAACACATTAACATGTTCTTTATAAGTATTAATAAACAGCCAGTATGCTAGTAATATGCTTGCTAATAAGCAACTACTTAATAGTGAGTAGTGCTCCCTCAACTAAAGTGTTACTAAAACAGTATCAAAATATAAAAAACATTCATTTTTATAAGTAGTTATACAATAAAGTATTTATTTAAAAAATATTAATATTAGGGTTTTGACACAAATGTTAGTTCAGTTTGATTCTGATTCACAACATTACAATTTGATTCAGTATCAATTATTTTGGATCTAGGGTAGAGGTCGAAAGTTTACATACACCTTGCAGAATCTGCAAAATGTTAATTATTTTACCAAAATAAGAGGGATCATACAAAATGGACAACTGAGGGACTCGCATGCAACTATCACAAATGTTTCAAACACTCACTGATGCTCCATAAGCAAAAACAATGCATTAAGAGCCAGGGGTGTAAACTTTGAACAGAGATTTAAATTCAAAATTGTTTGAACCTTCTGTAATAGTTGCTTATAAGTCCCTCAGTTGTCCTCAGTGTGAATAAATGGATCTCAAAATCACAGTCATTGTTGGAAAGCGTTCAAATACACAAAAATGCTGAAAAACCAAAGAATTTGTGGGACCTGAAGGATGTTTCGGAAGATCAGCGGGCAGTTCAACGGTTCAGGACAAACAAGGGACTCATGAACAACTATCACTAAACAAAAAAAAACAAAAAAACAACAACATAAAAACGCACATCTGTGGATCATTCAGGTAACAACACAGTATTAAGAATCAAGTGTATGTAAACTTTTGAACAGGGTCAGTTTCTTAAATTCAACTATTATTTTCTCTTGTGGACTGGAAATGTCTTTTATCTTATTCAGGCCAGTACTAAATAAAAAATAACATGTATTTTGCATGATCCCTCTCATTTTGGTAAAATAATTAACATTTTGCAGATTCTGCATGGTGTATGTAAACTTTTGACCTCAACTGTATATCAGGTACAGTACATGCCAAATTTTCTCAAGGACAAAAAAATCTCCACTAATGCTGTAAAATGCACATACGAGTCAATTGGTATGACATTACTAAAATACTGAAGGTTAAAATTACCTTATTTGTACACAAACGCTTAAATTACACTCAATGAAGATTTTATAACAATCAGGTTACAGCTGCATAATTATATTTCTACTCCAGTTCGTTTTTTGAAATATAAACATTTAAATGGGTGTCAGAAAAACTTGACGGATTTATTCAAACATACATTAAACATTGAAGAGCAGTAAAAAATTATGCTGAGCATGCATATGGCACATATATTTATCAAAATGCTTATCTCTAGAGTTCAGTTTTCTAGCTAACTAACAAGTTTGTTCATCGAATGTGTTTTTCCTAAAGTTAACGTGACGTTGCGTGACACTGTTTACAAGCTGTTATACTGGCGTCTTTCCACGATTGAAACACTGATTGTGCAATTACATGAGACAGGATATGGATTACGGTAAATTGTAATCTTTCTTTTAACATACCTTTGGATGTTTATTTGTGTTTACTTCGTGGTGAAACTGGTATCAAAGCCAAGAAGATGATAAATTCACGTGTGCTTCGTGTGAGGCGCTACAGTGATCTGTCACTCCACGTTAAACAGCCCACAACGGCATTTATTGTTTGAATATTGTAATAAAATAGTTAGAATTTAAAATCTGAGATTTTGTTTTACACAAAGCACAAAGCTTATTGTCATTTATTGGATGGGAGGCGAGCTACAATATTCCATTCATTAACTGAAAACAAGCTAGACTAATCGTTTCTTGGGATTTAATAGTCAGTATCGTTTCATAAATAGGAGAATCGATTAAGCTAAGGATTTTTTTTAGTGGTTCAAATTTTTACTTGCCCGGTCCAAATTTTCACTGGCCCTGCAACAAAAAATAAAATAGTTGCTGTTCTCATTGTTTTTGACTCGTGTTGTTTTGATCCTTTATTTTAATAAATAAGCTTTTATGACGCCACAATTTTACAATTCTCGATTCCAATTTCGATACCACAGCAAAACCTACTAGCCTAACAAATATAAAGTTCTAACATTATTTGTTTGTTCAGAAATTCTTTAATCATTATTAATATTTTATCACAAATTAAAAGATGCTTAATTTGCAAACAGCAGAGCGACTGAAACAACGCAAACTCAGTCTCTGCCAGCAGATGGCGCTTATGGAATAACAGCGATATTACGTTTCCATGGTTACCGCTGTAAACAAAGCAGCTCCGTGCTAATGAACGCTACTTTAAATGCATTATACAGAGGCAAATGAAAAGAAAACGCCACGTAAACTTTTCTTAAAACCCCTCATAAATACATTCATATAAATCCCCGTTTTGATATTTAGGATAATATTTGCAATATTTCGGGCATTGTGAACAGTGATCTTGCTCTGCCTGCTACAGTAGCCTATTTCTCTCCTCTTTGCGTTGGTCTTCAGCGTCTCTGGCCTCTGTTAATGGATGTTTAAAGAGTATAATATTACACACACATGACATTTTGAAAAATCATTGGATGCAATTCGTGTGCAAGCCGGGAACAGATCGGTCCGATAGATTGTGTCCGATCGATCAGTGCATCTGTATAGATTCAATATAGATTATTGATTGTTAAAGCTACAAAGTTAATCGTCAGGACGATTATTGTCGAGCACTGTAAAATGGAGGAATCTATACTTTTTACCCAGACCTAATATTAAAACATACAATTATATATATTCACATGTCTGTATGTGTGTGTAGCCTATATATGTGCAATGTTTTACATTGTTTTTTAAAATGTTATATGGATAAATACACTTTAGCATGCAGTACAGCTGCACATGCACATTTGAGAAAATAAAATCGGAATAAAAATACTTGCAGTGAAACATATTTACTGTGAATGGCCGGATTATGTCACTGTCAATAGAAGATTAGTTGTCTTTTACCAATGAATCTTGCCTGGGATGAGAAAGTGAAGGGCATTGTATGAACATGGTTTGTGAGCTTGTCACCTACATACCCCAGGGGCACCAATGTCCTCAAAGTTAGGAGTGATCCTTTGCTTTCTTTTTTTTTTTTTTTGCTCACGACACCAGTCTGACTGCATAGCCTATTCAGTCACAACTTGCTTTTATGTATTACTTTTTCTAATGTGTTTCTTGCAACTTGGTCATCTTGTTCTGTTTCTTAGTTTCTCACAAATGTCAGCGAGACAATGCGAGCATATGAATCAGAGCTAAATTAAATACTTCACACATGCGTCAGCTCCATCTCAAATGAGTCACAGCCTTTGTATTCAGAATAATTAGATATGTTTAAGCGGCGTTCCTCTTTTTCAAATAGGAAATATGCGTAAACACGTGTTTATCAGGCCCCCCAGGCACATTGTGTAGTATTCAGAGTCAGCGGTTGAGTAAAATTGTGTCGTTCAACAGATGTATTATTAGATCACTGACAAAAAACGGTAAAAACAAATCAAATACATAATAAAAACAACACGTGAAAGCAGAAGACATCTTGAAAGTGAGGTTAAGTTTTGTAAAAGCGACACTTGCTCATCTCTTTGGAATGAGTGTACGTGAGTCAAGACATGACGAATGAAAATCGTTATCTGCAGGGGTTTCCATATGTGTTTTTGATGAGAACAAATATGCCTGGGTCTGATATGTGAGACCTTGTGATATTTCATTTCTGTTAGTGTTTAAATGGCTTTATTTTGCATAACAGAGAAATGTTTTATGAGAGGATGTTTTAAGAGGGCTTTACATGGAAATACAAGACATTTGTTGACTTAAAATACATCTTTGAACAGAGGAAGTCTGTATTCGTCTGCCAACAAGTCGTAAACCACCATGCTTCTAATGCCAGATGCAATGTGACATTTGGGAACCATGGGAATGAGACACACAATTATTTCATGATTATATCATCCAATCCCCTTAGCAAAATTATTTAGGGTTGTGTTGTTGTTATTGTTGTTTTATTATTATTCCTTTAAAATTACAAGACACATTCTTACCTACAGAAGAAGTGTCAGGTGTTAGCCTGAATGCGTCTTCAAAAATATACACATTTTTAGTCACAAAATGTATTTATTCTTACATTATTTATTTGATATTATTGTAGGTTTAAATTTGATCACCTTCATGCCAGTATAATCAAAACAGGAGTTTTGTAACACTAAATTGGCTGAGAGTTTGCGTTTAAGCTCTTGCGTGTAAACTTTCCCCCCCTGCAAAATTATGTGTCTTGTCTTTACTCGTCACTCTGCCTTGCCACCTCTGTACCAAAAACAATAAATGAATGGCATAGCTGCTAAGAACACATTTATTGCCTTGGACAGAAGTAGCACTATTGTCTCCAAACGAAAGCTTGTTTTGAAAATGTGTTCATTATCATTCCTATATATATTAAAATGACATATTTGCACTACATTCTTTTTAGTTCTGTGGGAACCTTCAGACGTGTTTGTAATCATGCAATGAGGCCTAGGTCATGTGTTTTTTATCTAAAACAAGTCACCCTGAAAATGAACTTTCTGTCATTATTTACTCGCCCTCATTTTGCTCATGAAAAACAACAGATATTTTTGAAGTCCTCTTATTTGTTTTTTTTATTTGAGGTTTGTGATTCAAAATGCATGTACAATATCTTGTGGCCTTCTGTTATTTTGAGTCCAAAATACATAACTGGTGCAGAACTGGTGAGATTACAAACATTAGTCTGCAATATTTTTTACATGTCCATTTAAATGTCAGCTTCAGATGATTCATCACTTTATATGAGCCATTTTACAGAGTTGGTGTAAAATCAAAGTTTTCTTCAAAGTAAACATCTTTAAAAAGATGTCTTTCCACAAATTTTGTATGTATGCAAATTGTATAATATTCAAGGTACACATTTCTAGTAACTGTGCAGTTAATTCTCATGTTGTATTTTCAGAAAGTTTTGGAATATTTGTCCTCCCCCAAAATTTGTCACTTCTGAAACACAGTAATATATCATTTAATAAGAAAGGTTATACTGACCTATTATGATTTTGATAACATTTTACTAGTAAATATTTTTTACTATTTTATTTAAAAGTTTTAAGAGATAAATCAGTAACAATTACAATTGTAACAATATTTCAGGTGTAATTTATGAGATTTGTATTTTTAATTCAATTTTTATTTGTGAAAGGCAAAAAGTTGATCATACGGATTTTAAAGTTAAGGATTCATTAGTTTGAATATACATGGAACCAAACGCTATCATAACATCTTAGTTGATTTTGACAAAACATCCCATGTTTCGGTAATGATAGAAATGTTTTGGTAGCGACCGCATCACATTACAGAATTTTAACCCACGTACTAAAACACTACTGAAACACTAAAATACTACAAATTTGCATAACTCTACTATAATTTTGTTTATTTTCCCCTAATAAAGATTGCATGGTCCATTTTGTCACTACCGAAAAAAAAATGATGACATATTTTGGTCATGACTGTTATGGAATAACACCAAAAAAAAAAAAACGATGTCACTACTTGACTGTTTCGGTAGTGACAATATTAGATACTTTTGAACCTAGCTCAAAGATGCTAATCAACACATGCTTAGCTAACACATTTCTGAACAGTTGTACACATACAAAAACAAAATGTTACGGAACACAAAAACAAACAAACAAACAAAAAATGTCACTACCAAAACTTCACCAAATGTTTCTATAGCCACTGTATCTGTAGAGACGATGTTAGATACTTTTTAACCTAGCTCAAAGATGCTAATCAACACATGCTTAGCTAACACATTTCTGAACAGCTGTACACACACAAAAACTAAATTTTATGGAATAAAAAAATGGTTATTTGAATACTTGAATGCTTTTTAACTGTAGAACAGCTCATATGCGGTACCA
The DNA here is from genome assembly GCA_036247105.1 of Cirrhinus mrigala. Classification (NCBI taxonomy): domain Eukaryota; kingdom Metazoa; phylum Chordata; class Actinopteri; order Cypriniformes; family Cyprinidae; genus Cirrhinus; species Cirrhinus mrigala. The sequence goes on along the minus strand of CM070031.1, from coordinate 14,042,621 downwards.
TTCAAAACTTTTGTGGTCACTAAGATTTTGGGGGAAAAAAAGAAAAATTTCTATTCAGGAAGAACTCATTTATTTGATCAATGTTTTCCAGCTTTGTATAACAGAAATAAATTACTAAGAGATCATAAATCATAAAAAAGATCTGGCGGCCCCCAAGCTTTTAAACTGTTCTGTAAGCTACAGAAAACATGGAACACTTCCTTTACGACACTAAAAAACAACTGACAAATGATAACCTAAAGGCTTAATCGTGAAGCCATTGTCTCGCTAAAGATAGCGTCACTTGCCGAGGAGCCACGATGGCGATATCCTGCATTTGATCTGGAAGTGGCTATTTTAAGGCCAAGTGGTCACCGGCCCTCTCGTATAAACAGTGATGCAGAGTTCTCAGCCAGAACAATTGTGGGAATTCCCAAGGTATATGCAGACAGCCTTGGCTCATAGTGTTCTCCTGCTGGGTTTGACTTCTCAGCTGTACAACAGCTGGACATGAGCAATTGGCAACAGGAAGCCGCTCGGCGGCTACAGAAGCCGAGACGCTGAAGTGTTGAAGCTGACCCTGACCTCAGATTATGCGTTAAAGTCTTGAGCGCTCAGAGTCCATCAACTCTCACTTGCTCGCATATGGAGATTAATCACAGGTTAGCACCTATCTTTTTCCACTTAAAGATAACTCTGTACTCCCAGGCTTCCAGGGAAATCCTGTCATGTGATGGATCTAGATTGTGTAATCTTAAATATATCAGTCTGGATCAACTGCCTCGGAACAATGACATTGATTTTGAACTATAAACAAGACAAACCAACCCAGTTTTATCATGTTTTTAGACTTCACTGTGAATAAAGTGAATAAAGCTTAAAGGAGAAGTCCACTTCCAAAACAACAATTTACAAATAATTTACTCACCTCCTTGTCATCCAAGATGTTCATGTCTTTCTGTCTTCAGTCGTAAATAAATTATGGTTTTTGAGGAAAGCATTTCAGGATTTTTCTTCATATAATGGACTTCAATTGTGCCCCCAATTTTGAACTTCCAAAATGTAGTTTAAATGCAGCTTCAAAGGGGTCTAAATGATCTCAGCCGATTAAGAAGGGCCTTATCTAGTGAAACGATAAAAATAAAAATTTGTATACTTTTTAAGCACAAAAGCTCGCCTAGCACAGGCTCTCGGATGCGTGTCCACAGGTCTTTCTTGAAAGATTTGTTCATTTTGAACGAATCTTTAATGTGACTCGCGAAGAACGAGTCGTCTCGGGGAGTGATTCGTTCAGTCACGCATGCGCAACATCCTATTAGGTTCTGTACTGGAATTAGTTCACCTGTTTCGAGCCTTCAGGTTTTTCGAGTCGTTCGTTCATCTTATAGGGCTGTCACGTGATGCTGATTTTGCTAAAATTAAGGAAATGACTCGAAAAAAGATTTGTTCATTTTGCTGAACTAGACTCAAATGATCCGAACTTCCCATCACTACTACAAATCACGTCTAAGTTCACCGTCTGTGTACTCCGGCTAAAAAAGGTAGAGTATGGCGAAAAACTCTTATTTTCTTCTACAACTTCAGAATCGTCCAACATTGTTGTACCTTTTTGTTTGTAAATAGCGTTTGACTTTCTTGCACTTTCTTAGTCTTTGCGTGTTCGCTTTGTAAACACTGGGTCTGTAGCGTCTGTTCGGCGTGACCTTTCGACATGATTCAATAGCACGTCGTGAACACGCATGCCAGAACCTGTGCTACACGAGCTTTTGTGCTTAAAAAGTACACACATTTTTATTTTCCGGAAAAAAAATGACCGATCGTTTTGCTAGATAAGACCCTTCTTCCTCGGCTGGGATCGTTTAGACCCCTTTGAAGCTGCATTTAAACTACATTTTGAAAGTTCAAAATTGGGGGCACAATTGAAGTCCATCATATGAAGAAAAATCCTGAAATGTTTTCTTCAAAAACCATAATTTCTTCACAACTGAAGACAGAAAGACATGAACATCTTGGATGACAAGGGGGTGAGTAAATTATTTGTGAATTGTTGTTCTGGAAGTAGACTTCACCTTTAAGAAAGAAGTTAAGCGGTAACATAACAGATACGCAAATATACAGGCTGACGTCAAACACGTTTCCCTGAGCACTTCCTTTGTCTGCTACTGGTCAGTCAAACAGATGGCCCCACCCCAAACTCACACCAATGGTTGAGCCAACTGTTGTCAGGCAGAACTAGATACTCAAACAAACTTTAATGTTCTGACAGACACATTTTCACACATCTTTTGGGGGAATCGGCCTAAAAATGGTTTACTTGTTGTTGTTTTCACACGAGAGAAAAGTATTTTAACATTAAAAAGAAAAATACACTTCAGCGTGAAAGATAATTGCAGTCTGACTTTTGGAGCTCTGTGCCCTGTTTTGCTATGTAAGCCTCTCTTTTGTTTAAACAGAAAGTCAAAATCCCATATGACCCGACTTAAGCGATTTCACAGACCGGTACTTGCTATATATAGTGTGTTAACTGATGCTTTTATTTTTTTTATAAATCCCTGGAATGTCATGAGTTTGTGATAAATCTGAGATACAAATAGAAATGTGAAGCATATTTGAAGAAATACTCAGAGTTAAGTTCAGTTCTATGGAGGGCTTTTATGACATGCTTTCAATTATGACAAAAAAAAATAAGGTGGATTTGTACTGTTTGAATAAGCAAGTAAAATGCATTAACAATAATGCACTTACAGTTGAAGTCTACAGGGCAAAGCAATACCTGAAAGGTTATAGCATACAGTATTTTTTAAAGAGATAGTTTACACAAAAAAGTTTGTCATTAATTACTCACCCTTGTGTCGTTCCAAACCCGTAAGGTTTTTGTTCATTTATGAAACACAAATTACACTCTTAAAAATAAAGGTTCTTTTTTAGCATCAATGGTCCTATGAAGAACCTTGAACATCCATGAAACCTTTTAAATGCAGAAAAGGTTCTTTATAGTCAAAAAAGGTATTTTAGATTTTTAAAATACTCTTCAAAATGGTTATTTTAGGAACTGTTCACTAAAAGGTTCCCTGGGGAAACAAATATATTTTCCTATGGCCTTTTGGAACCTTTATTTTTAAGAGTGTAAGAGTTTTTTTATAAAATCCGAGAGCTTTCTGATCCTGCATAGACAGCAATGCAACTGACATGTTCAAGGCCTAGAATGGTAGTAAGGACATCATTAAAATAGTCCATGTGACATCAGAGGTTCAACCTTCATTTTATGAAAATACGAGAATACTTTTTGTGCGCAAAGAAAACAAACATCCAGGTTCTACCTCAAAACACTGGCAGAACCACACGCATGCATAGAACTGTCTTGAATGGATACCCATATGTCATTTTCCTCAATAATGCCTAGCATGTTGTACTGCTGGGTATCTTCCCAGTTGGACATGCCTAGAACCCCTCCAACAGGAGGCCACCTCAACTGGCTCCTTATTGGAGCCAAATTGTCTTTCTCCTTGATATCAGAGCTTCTCACCATGTCCGTCAGAGACATCCTGTGGAGAAAACTCATTCAAGCTTCTTGTACATTTCTGTCATTACCCGAAGTTCATGACCATAGCTGAGGATGGATGGTCCATAGAATGTAGGGTAAATCGAGAGTTTCACCTCCTTGGATCACCACCTTCATGTGGTGGAAGGGTGCCTCAGTGACACTATCCAGAGTGTTAGCTCCCAGAACACTCTTACAAATAAAGGTGCTTCACAATGCCATAGAACAGGGGTCACCTCCATGGTCCTGGAGGGCCTGCACAGTTTAGCTCCAACTTGCATCAACACACCTGCCTGGAAGTTTTAAGTATACCTAGCAAGACCTTGGTTAGCTGGCTTCAGGTGTGTTTAATTAGGGTTGGAGCTAAACTCTGTGGGGACACTGGCCCTCCAGGACCAAGTCTGGTGACCCCTGTCATAAAAGAACCTTTTTTGTTTAAATGGTTCCATAAAGAACCTTTAACATCTGAAGAACATATTAGTTTCACAAAAGGTTCTTTGTGGCGAAAGAAGGTTCTTCAGATTATAAAAAGGTAAGAAAGAGGTGGTTCTTTGTTGAACCAAAAATGGTCCTTCTATGGCATCGCTGTGAAGAACCTTTTAAAGCACCTTTATTTTTAAGAGTGTAGAGTCTGCCTAGGCAAATTGGTCCCAGGTGAGAGGCCAGACAAAGTGTGATCTAATAAGATTCCTTCCTGTGCCAAAATGAGAGACAGACTCTTGCCAAATGAGGGATACTCAAAGGCGAAGAGTGAGGGACCATGCAGACAGGACCTTGGTTGTAGATATTGTCAATTATTATTACAATTAGCTTTAAGGCTTTCTTACAGGGATAGTTCACCCTAAAATGACAATTACCCCATTATTTACTCATCCTCAACCCATCCTAGGTGTACATGACTTTCTTCTTTCGGACAAATACAATTTAAAAAAAAAAAAATTTAAAAAAAATGTCCTGTCTCTTTCAAGCTTAATAATGGCAGTAAATGGCTGTTGATTTTTTTAAGTCCAATAAAGTGCATCCATACATCATAAAAAGTGCTCAACACATGGCTCTGGGGGCTAATAAAGGCCTTCTGTAGTAAATCGATGCCTTTGAGTAAGAAAAATATCAACAAAAAATAACGACTTTATTCGACAATTCGTCTCCTCCGCATCACCCCAGCGTCATTTTGGATAGTATCCCCTGAACACAAACGCTGTTTGCTGTTCTATGTCAACCGCAACAATAAACGTAGAAAATGTATCTGCCTGGCGCAGCTGACACAAAACAGCATACGCCGTGTGAGTTCAGGGGATACTCTCCAAAATGACGCTAGGGTGATGCGGAGGAGATGAATTGTCGAATAAAGTCGTTATGTTTGCTTTCTTTGCATACGAAAAGTATTCTTGTAGCTTCGTAAAATTACAGTTGAACCCCTGATGTGACATGCATCAAAAATATCTTCATTTGTGTTCCGAAGACAAACAAAGCTTTTACGGGTTTGGAACGACAGTGATTAATGACAAAATTTTCATTTTGGGGTGGAGTAAGCCTTTAATTATGGATGTTTTTCTTACACAGGCACATCAAATTATTTTAGAAGGCCTTTATTAACCCCACGGAGCTGTGTGGAGTACTTTTTATGATGGATGGATGCACTTTATTGGACTTCAAAAAATCAACAGCCATTCACTGCCATTACAAAGCTTGGAAGAGCCAGAACATTTTTTCTTTTTTTAATATAACTCCAATTCTAATAGTCTGAAAGAAGAAAGTCATATATACTTAGGATGGCTTGAGGGTAAGTAATTCATCATGTTTGGAAAATCTGTTTTAGAAAATTAAAAAAAAAAAGTGTACAAACTGAAATTACACACTTCACCCTGGAGTTTTGTGGTTATACTTTCAAAACGGTGTGTATTTTTTCGACCTCTGTTCCAGCGCTATTCCATTCCCCACAGACCTCTGTAGTAAGTGCCTTATTGTGAACCCAGTTTTTTGTTTTTACAAACTGAAGCATGAGTCAGAATTATTTTCTGTGAAGCTTTTGAACTCAGCTTGAACTTCCTTTAAAATGCCTAACTGTTACATCATGTATTACTTTCTATTTAATATATTTGTATATCACTATTTCATGATGCGGATTTGTGCAAAAATACACCCGAATAGGGAGATTCCTATGACCCGCTTTTAACCCGCAAGCATGAAATAAGTCTCAAATCCATTCATTAATTTCAAACAAGAGGAACTCCATATATTCCATGGGTGGATTTTTTAAATTCAGTTAACAAATCATAAGCCTCTTTTCTGACTGATTGTATCTCTTGACTGAGTATCTTATTGTTGCCGACCCAAATGTGACTGCATCAAACCATACAAATTGGTTAGCACGTGGACTAAATGACCTCTCTCGCACTCATAGTGCGAAAATGCAAAGATGTGAGAGCCTTGTCGAACTCTGCAAAGTATTATTTTCCCATGAGGACCTGATTTACCCAAGAATCTGGGAACATTTTTCACAAGGACAGACTGGGTTGAGGAAAATAAGGTCATGTGGGGTAAACAAGTTCGGGGTGTGTCTTCAGTGAACAAGGACACACCCCATGTTCGTTCAGTCTTATGACTTGTGAGCTCTGTAAGCACTTTGATACTCTTGAGGGAGCACCTCTTAAATGCAAATGAGCACTTTTTGCTAGCCTATTTGTAAAACTTCAGTCAGTGTTTGTCCTTTTGCGAATGCTGATCTACTTGGGAGTGTTTTGATTTAATTCAATTTAATGAAATGATAGGCTTATGGTTCAAACATATTTGGGTGCCATCTGTAACATCTGTTTTATTGCACGGTTAATAAAAACTCTAAATGGCCTTATAATACATTATAAGTTTAACAATGTGTTAATACATTCAACACACTGAGCGCGTCAACAGATCAAACACGTTGTTCCAAACCCGTAAGACATTTGTTCGTCTTCGGAATAAGAGGAAATTGTGTGATACTCTCCAAAATGGTGCTAGACTGACGCAGAGGAGAAGAATTGTTGAATAAAGCCGTTGTTTTTTGTTTTCTTTGCACACAAGAAGAATTCTTGTAGCTTCATAAAATTACGATTGAACCACTGATGTCACATGGACTATTTTAACAAAGTCGTTACTGCCTTTCTGAGCCTTGAACGTGGTAGTACTCTTGCTGTCTATGGAGGGTTAGAGAACTCTTAGATTTCATCAAAAATATCTTAATTTGTGTTTCGAAGATGAACGAAGGTCTTACGGGTTTGGAACAACATGAGGGTAATTAATGACAGAATTTTCTTTTTTGGGTGAACTAACCCTTTAGGCATTCAAAAGTGTGTGAGAAATTTGCATGTTCTGGACTCTGTACCGTATAAAATATTATTCGGGCATGTGTTTGTTTGTTTGTTTGTTTGTTTGTTTGCTTTTATACAACTTGACCTGACCTGGTTTGAGATTAATACAAAACCTGCCTTCATTATATATTTAATTCTTGTCTGAATGCATGCCAGTGTAGTTTAATTGGGTTCTCTTATTACCAAATAGCTAGTAAATACTATGACCAAACAGCTATTAAAGAATTTAAGACCGTTTTGAACTAGATATTTGAATCTGACATACAAAACCACTGCTAGAGAAAACAAATGTGTAATATGACTTTTATATAATAAAACACAGACTTTATATAAATTTCCTAGTAACAATTAGCCCCAGCTCACTCGATTCCCAATGTGGTGCTTTGAGAGAGAAAATAAGACAAAAAATTAACTATTTGCATTTTTTTGGGATACAGGGAAACCATAACAGGCCACTGTTGTCAGGTAAATACAAGCTCTATACCTGTGAAAACTCTGCATTCCTGAAGCTCCTGAATAAGACAGGAGCAGTTTAATTCTAAAATAAGATAATCTTGCTATATCTAAAATAAGATACAGTCAGCCGTCGTCAAAGAGGTCAGGGGTTAGGAGCCACCCGACAGCCCTTGTCTGTTTGAAGATGTTGAAAAGGCCCTGCAGACAGTTGGGTGATAGGAGATCAAAGTGACCTGCTTTACACTCAAACGCTGAACAATCCTCAACACATTCAAGGCCCAGAAAGGTAGTAAGAACATTGTTAAAATAGTCCATGTGACATCAGTGGTTCAACCATAATGTTATGAAGCAATGAGAATACTTTGTGTGCGCAAAGAAAACAAAAATAACGACTTTATTCAGCCATTTCTGGTACTTTCATTAATTGCCGTTGAAGACACGGAAGAGAAGAAAATGTTGAATAAAGCTGTTGTTAAAAAGTATTCCCGACTATTTGTACTATTTTCACAATGTTCTTACTACCTTACTAGGTCTTGAATGTGTCAGTTGTGTTGCTGTCTATGCAGGGTCAGAAAGCTCTTGGATTTTATCAAAAATATCTTCATTTGTGTTCTGAAGATGAACGTGGCTCTTATGGGTTTGGAACAACATGAGGGTGAGTAATTAATGACAGAATTTTCAATTTTGGATGAACTAACCCTTTAATTAAATGTTTACTTGATATTTCTTCATAACTGATTGTAAAATTTACTAGGAAAATTTGTTTCTCCGTCATTTCTTAAAAAAAAAAAAGTGTTAGTTAGTTGTTAGTTGACAAGAAGAGGCTTGGTCAACCAAAAATTTATTAGTCGCTTAGTTGCAAAAAAAAGAATTCGTCAGGAAATGCCGAAGTCAAGCAGTCAGTGACGGACAGATCATTAACAGCTGGTCTATGTGATAATATAGTATATCGGACAGAACATCAAAATGCTCACCTATCATTCATCAACCTCAAATATGGCTTTTCATCTGAAATATGTAAGTAGTAGCAACTTTACATTGTTGTTCAATCTAATGTTAACCTAGAAAAATGTGCACTATTGAAGTGTCTGTGCAAAATGAGGAATCTGAACAGTCACTTGCGCTTAAAATACTCCGTCATTTTTGGTCATACAGATAAAAGTAAAACATCTTTCAAATCTATAAAGACTATGTTCATTTGTGTGCACTGAACAACGAAATGTTGCGCTTTTGTAAAATAATGAAAGCAAACAGGATGCGCTTTCTGCCGTCTCAGTCTTCGTGAACTTGAGCACGAAACTTCGAAACTCCATGTATACTTGCCTTACATCTATAAAGAGTAAAATGTCTACTTTTAAATGAACCATTTCAAATAGAAAGCAGATATTCTCAGATTATGTAATCCGTATGAAACAAGCATACATGTGCATCACTACTACGGAGATGACAAAGTCGGCGACACTGACTCATCTCTTAAGCCGAAAAAACAAAGAAAGCACTAGTTTATCAATAAATCAGTAAAACATTAATGCAGCCTCCTTACTGTTTTTCCTGACACATTCATAATAATTATATCTGCTGGTGCATTGTGGCAAGCTTTTTTTGCGTGCACTTGAACGCTTATTGGGCCATGTAGGCAAGTAAAGGCTCATTATTATTTATATGGTTTAATGCTTAAAATGAACAACTACTATTCTACCAGAAAAATCTTTAGCCGAGGGCAGCCCTAGTCTGAAGCAGCATGCTGCTAAACATCCTGGTAAACATCTGTTTTTGCGATTCATAGGAAGAATAAAGTCCTACATGAGGGTGAGTAATTGCGAACAGAATTTTAATGTATGGATAAAGCATCCCTTTAAGTACTTATTTATATTTATGGGAAAAAGACCGAGGAGGACCACCCAAATAATCTGCTGCACAAACAGCATAAAGGTTTGTTCCTATGGTTACCATCAACCTGCTGCTACATACTTTCTACTAGTGGAAATGCTGCTAGATAACTCGCGGTCGACCGGCTAACGCATGTACATTTGAATCGACTCATCATGTGTTCCTATTTATTTTTTGTCCCACATGGTTGACAACACATATGGAAGGTAAACTAACTTAAAAAGCCATCTGGTTGTTAAGCTAACTATCCTTACAGCTATTCCTCTCAAACTTTATTAGGGTATTTACTTTTAAAAGGGTAAATTGTTGACCACATATTGACCGCACCTGTCCCAGTACTAAGAAACTATGAAATTCTCCCTTGAACAAATCAAACATAATAATTAGCAAAAACACCCAAATGACTTAGTTAGGCATTTTCAGAACTTACTGTACTCCATTAAGACTGCTCGCGCTTGGTGGCTGGGCAAAAATAAATAAATTGGTTTTCCACAAATTATGTGCACTTGATATCGGCCGCATGTGATTTCATTCCACAGACAAGCAGGCACCGAAAAGACTGGAGAGGAGGCATTTATGAATGTTCCCTCGTTGACATTTCAATTTACTTAACTATTGTCTGGCAGGCAGGCATGAGAGGTTTTGAGAGTCTAGTCTTGTTATTTCCTCAGTAATGCTCCTACAAACGAATTAGTATCATTCCTGTCATGCTGAGTTAATGACAGTTAAAACAATCACATAATTCTTAACATGTTCTTTGAAGATCAATAATCGGTGGGGGGTTTGCAGAAGTTGTTAAGTTTAAAGGAGACTTGGGAGTGTTAACATGCTGTTTGTTGGCGCTGTGTGTCTCAAACTTTAATATAAAAGTGCTGTATTTTTTTTAAACTACTACTTATCCATTAACTAACTCTGGAGTACAAAGAATGCCGTTCTCATTACCTACCCACTACTAATAGAAAACATGGACATCAGTTTCAATTTTGTGCATGATTTATTGTGTTAAACATATTTACTTTGTTTCCAAACCATTTTTAAGCCAAACATCCATCCCTCCCCCCCACCTAATCCAACTGTTTCACTTTCAGCCTTTTTGATGATACAAAATGACTTAAAACATCTGATCAAATATATACAATGTAATCACTGTGTGTCTTCGTGTGTTAGTCAGTCTCACGATTAGGATTTATGCGTACAAAAAAAAATCAGATTTTAACCATCATATATTCATATTTGGATTATTTTATAAAGATTTACAAGTAATGTAAAGATATATGATGCTTGTATTCGGTCACAACGCTCCTGGAGCCAAGTTTCCAGAAAAGTTTCTTTCCCAGTTCTCAGGTGTTTACTGCTAGAAGTATTGGTTTCATCGCAGATGCTTCTCCTAAATTAAATAAATAGAAATGTTATCTTTAGAAATAAGAATTAGAAACAAACTAGATTCGTTACACTTTAAGACAAGCTCTGAAGTTGGCTTGAGAAAGAAAAGTTGAAAAAGTTTTAAAAGCTAAAAGTCTGAAAATTGTCATTTTAACATTTAAACCAGTTTTAAAGATAAAGTCTGAAAGGCAATACAATCTACAAGAGATAGATTTTGAAACAGTAAAGACATTTTGAACAAGATTTTTAATTTTTTTTAAAGAAATCTCTTCTGCTCACCAAGTCTGCATTTATTTGATCTAGAGTACAGCAAAAACAGTCAAATTTTGAAATATTTTTACAATTTAAAATAACTGTTTATATGATCTGAATATATTTTAAAAGATAATTTATTCCTGTGATTTCAAAGCTGAATTTATCATCATTACTCCAGTCACATGATCCTTCAGAAATTATTCTAATATTCTGATTTGCTGCTTAAAAACATTTATTATTATTATGAAGTTGAAAACAGCTGAGTAGAATTTTTTCAGTTTTCTTTGACTAGAAAGTTCAGAAGAACAACATTTATCTGAGAAATCTTTTGTGACATTATTAATGTGTTTATCATAATTTTTGATCAATTTAAACCATCCTTGCTAAGTAAAAGTATTAATTTCTATCATTTCTTTCTCAAAAGAATTATACTAACTCCAAGCTTTTGAATGGCATAGCAGTCCCTCCAGGATTTTGCAATCCAAATGTCTGATTCTGTGGTGGTAATTTCCAAAAAATTGTGCTAAATTTGCGATTTTTTTTTAAATAATTATGATAGCACATTTACCAGATTGTATTATGTTAGATTCACAATAGTCTTACTAACAAAATGTATGACGTTTGTTTATTTTGCTAAGAAACAAACGACAACAGGACAAATAAGTCAAACATAAAGTTAGATAAAAAGTATTATTTTTTGCTGCTGCTGCTACTGTTGTTTCATGAATTAAGAAACAGTAGGCTAACGGCAGGGGTCTCCAACCTCTTTTACATCACGGACCGGTTACGGTTTGAAAATATTTTCGCGGACCGGGGAGGGATACCTGAAATTAAAGTTATTAAGATTATTATACTGTAATCAGCACATGTTGAAGTAGATTCGTCTCTGAGACAATATGCGCCGTGAATGCAGCGTTAGAAAACTCAGTACGTTTTTTTTTCTTTTCTTTTTTTTTTACTTTCTGTAAAAAACTTATGGAAAAAACTCTATTTCAGACGTTCACCGGCATAACTATTGCGCAAAGTTTCATATCCATTAGCTCACCTTCATGGTTTAAAACAGAAATACTTCCAATATTGCGACGTAACCGCAAACCCCCGTGCTTATGCATCTTAAACACAGGGAGACGTGAAAGAGGAATCAACTCGGTATGCCGCTCTGTCTGAAACGCTTCTCTGTGCTTGTGTGCGCTTCGGGTGTATGCGAGAACAGCGCGAAAGTAACAAATCGAGTTCTGTTTCGTTTCTTCTTCTTGTGGTTTCAAATAGCTTGAACGTGTAAATTGGCAAATTAATTTGCGAAATCGCATGCTGAACGGTGGGGTCTTGACCTGGTCCGTACATATTACGGATCGACTGCGATCCGTTTAAGCCCTAATAGGTTAAATGACAGATCAGAGCCAATGCTTCAGGGAAATTGCTTTGCCGGTCAAATGGCAGACTTCAGCGAAAGTTTTGAGTTTACTGTTTCACACACACCAAACACGTGCGCATATCTGTATCTTAAAAAATAATACATAACAGCTCAGTAAAATTTGGTATATTTCAGTTAATAATTATAGTTTAGTTTTTTTTTTAAATTAATGTTTTTTTTTTTCTTTTGAGACCTTTTTTATTTTGCGGTGAAATGGCAAATTATGCAGGATCACAAAAAGATGCGACATGATGCATGATGATTTTGCGTTGGATTCAGCGATCGCGGAATCGCGAAAAACTGGAGGGTCTGATATAGTTATATATAATAATAATGTTACAAAAGCTTTTTATTTCAAATAAATGCTGATCGTTGGATCTTTCTATTAATCAGAGAAAAATGTACTCAACAGTTTTAAATATTAATAATAATAATAATAATAAAATCAGTTTTGATCACAGGAATAAATTACATTTTAAAATATATTTAAAAAGAAAGCAATTTTTTTGAACAGTAAAAATATTTCACAATATTGCTGCCTTTGCTATATTTTGAATAAAATAAATGCAGGCTTGGTGAGCAGAAGAGAATCTTTAAAAAACATTAAAAATCTTACTGGTAGTGTAGATAGATAAATAGATAGACAGACAGACAGACACAGGCTACAGAAAGAACAGAGCAATAAAATGTGAATGGCAAAGCACAGACAACACATTTTAAGATATTTTTTCCACCAGAAGTTCATTTGAGAACAAACAAAAGTCTCAATTTGGCTTCATAGTAGAAACATCTGAGATCTTAAAGTAATCTCATTCATGATTTTGATTTGTTCCGTTTTTTATAGGTCTGCATGTCTTGCTGGTTGAGAGGCCTGATATAGTAACTGAATTTGAGACAATAAATAACTCAGCTTTAGTGCAGTTGTTTGCTTTTTAAAGTGAGCACTTCCACAGCAATACAGATCTGTCAGAGAGGGAGTTCAGTGTCCCTGCGCTTTTGTTTTTGTTTATTTCATTTCATCGCTCTGCACTGAAAGCCAAAACTCTACATTGGATCCTATTAGCAATTGACTCGAGGGCTTTCCAGTGCCGCTGCTGTAGTGTGGGTAAACATTGCTTAATATCTAACAGGAGATGCATCTGTTATGTGGATGCATGTTGAGTTCAAGCAAGTTAAAATCCTTTAGGGTAACTGGCCTGCGGCTGCAGCTCCCACATACTGTTGCGCTACATCGCATATGAGTGAGCTTTAAATGTACAAACACTGGAAACAAAGTCAAATTTCTGTCAGGTCAGATCATTAGTTTAAAGATCAAAAAGACACTTGACTCCACATGAAGGGCTGTAAAAGCGTTATTGCTTGTCGGCCACAAAATCTTTGAAGTTTGTTTGCGTACCTTTATTGAAGTTTATCAGGCATTCAGTGCAGCTGGTGCGAAGTTGCTACATCATTATGTTTGTGACAAAGATCATTGAACCTGTCTTATTTTATGGTCGTTTTACTGAAGCGCTGAAAGGGAATTCCATTTCACTTATTCTTTCTGCACTGATATTGACCCTATTAGACACGTATATGTGTAATCAAATGCTTTCGCACTACAAAGCACAAGTATTGCCAAACCTGTAAAGATTTTAAATACTTCAGCATAGACTTAACTCAAGAAACTGATGACTGCCTTGGGGATATGATACATGACTCATGATCATTAAAGAGAAATGGCAGTTATCCTATCCATGGGCGGCATTTGATGATCAAGGTTTATAAGGTTTTTTTGTTTTTCTAATACTAATGAAAAAACTTTTAAAAAGCTAATGAAAAGATTTCCACGAAAACCCTGTTCAACGTAACACAACCTGTGTTGCACCTTCATAAAATAGTATCTTTCATCATTCAATTTCACAGTTATTTGCTTTAATTCTACTCACATTTATGTTTCATGATTCAGCAAATTCATATTTTGATGACATCTCCCTGTTTAACACAAAAAGGATGACCATCAAAATGTCAAAACCTGTTTTTTTCATGCGTGCTGCCAAACTGCACGATCAATTGCTGACATTTTTGTTGAATATTTATGTTATTTCAGATCAAAAATCTTATATAAAATATTAAAATATGTAAGAATGTTAAATAAATATTTAAAAATATCACATTTATAAATAAAATACCAGTTAATTGACATTATTCAGATTATCTTTGAGAAATCATATTCCGATTTGCTGCTCAAGAAACATTATTATTATTAATGTACAAAAACAGTTCACTTGCAGTGTAAATACTGTATTTTTACAAGGCTGTTTCAAATATAATAACATTATAATATATGACCCTTGACTTTAAAACCAGTCTTAAGTAGCACAGGTAAATTTGAAGCAATAGCCAAAAAAATACATTGTATGGGTCAACCAAATTTATTGACTTTGTAAATTTAGAAAATTTCCTACCGTACATATCAAAACTTGAGCTTCATTTGCTAAGAACTTCATTTGGACAATTTTAAAGGTGATTTTCTCAATATTTAGATTTTTTGCACTCTCAAATGGTTGTATCTCGAATTAATATTGTCCTATCTTAACAAATCAAACATTAATAGAAAGCTTATTTATTCATCTTTCAAAAAAATGACTCTTATGACAGGTTTTGTGGTCCAGGGTCACATATGAAAATATTTTAATATGTATTAGAATTTTTTTATTTGTTGCATTGTTTCATTTTGTTTACTTTCTTTTTTGAATTTATTTATATAGCACATATATGTTTGAGCACTTGCCACTTTGCCTGTTGAGTGCCCTTTTGTCATAGCAAAATTACTTTTTTTTTGTAATTAAAAAAGGCCCTTTTGTGAAGGCCTGCCTAAACCGAACTATTAGTAAAATGAATGAATAATACTTTAGCTATAAATAAAATGACCCACATGATGATCTTTCACTTGATGACCTCATCCTAGAGCCCCCCCCCGCTTAGACACATTTAGTAATTTAGCGCACTATAGGACATCTTCAATACCGCCCGCAGCTGCTGGTGAGTGGGGTTCTCAGTTTAGAGGTGTGCTTGTTTACTTATTATTTTACAAGGGCACGTAAAGCGAGCATGCACAGCTGTTGTTTATATTGCTGTTTGTTGTAGAAGTAACATTAGTTGTAGCTACATACAGCACACAGCAATATAAACAAAGATGCATTTTTACGTCATTCTTGCTGTTTGAGGGAGAACTTTTCATGGGCATCAAGGAGACTAGTCTTTTTTATGCTAACTGACTAAAAACTATTTATACTTTGAACTATTATTATTATAATATTTATTTTAAAAACATAGACTGCCTTAAAATAATGATCAAAACACTGGTAAAACAGGCTTTCTCATTCTTTGAATTATACTTATCACTCTTGTTTTTATTTTCATTATCTTAAAAAAAAAAAATACATTCAGAACAGGATTATAATAATAGAATTATATTTTAAATGTCAAAAATATTTTTTTTCTACAACTGCAAAACCACTGTAGCCTGTACACTTAACAATATCTCTCTGGAAATAAATTTAAAAATGTCAGTCGATATAAAATGAAAAATATATTCTGTACAACAGAAAAGAAAATCTTTAAGATGTGGACAACTTAAGACACTGCAATTTCTAATCCCAGAGTTATTAATAGGTGCAAAAAAAAAAAAAATTCTTTAACTTTTAAAAAGGTCTTTTCTGTTCAGTTCAAAGTGCTTTACATAAAATGGAATTAAAATAATCACAACAATAGAAGCAAATAATAAAAAGTTTAACCTTTTGACTGTCACCCGTCCTCTCAGAGAGACGCCTATGTTTACTTCACTATATTACAATTAAATCCTAGTCTAATCACAAACTGTATATTGTTGGAAAGATCTAAACTCCTAAATATTACAAATTATGTAGGAACATTAATAGAATAATTTATGACAAGAGTGCACGTCAAAAATCTACATCATAACAGGAGCTCTGACCTTTGTCATCAAAACTTTTTTTTCACTGCCTTTTTCTTTATCATGTTTTAGAAATTATTATATATTAATTTAAATTTTAAAACTTCAAAATTCATCATTTGAAGTCCATTTTAAAATCTGACATTGCATTACCATGGAAATGACACTTCAAAATCATATTAGAAAATGTATTTGTTCGTGAATTATAACAATTTAAGTTTGGATAGTGCACTTCCACGTCTATGTTCAAAAATGATTTAAAATTTAAAATGACTTAAAACAGCTAAGAATCAAAAAAATGAGTAAACATATACTGAATATATTATGGCATTTAATTTCTCTCCCTCTCAGGCTTTAAATTAGACATTTTAAATGGAATAATTTTAAATGGAATTCTTAGAGTATCAAGTATTTTAGGGGTAATTATACCTACAAACCTCTCTATGTGATATGAAAGCAATTATGTTCCATTAATAAGACAATAAAAACAGATGGGAATAGATAGCCATTACCTTCTATATATGAGTAACAAAACAGAATTAGTTCAAATGAATATAGTACCCCAGTTGCTATATCTATTCCAGGAAACAATTTCATGATTCAGACTAATTTCAAGATTCATTTGAAATGGTGCAAAAAGAAACCCATGGAAAAAATTCATAACTTTACAATTAGCAAAAGAAAAAGGGACAAGGGGCAACCTTGCTTGCAAAACAATTATATTCCTGCTCAATTGAGAAATTTAGTTTGTAGGTGCAATATGGGAAGTGGGAAAGGTGGGAAAATTCAAAATTTTCCGAATTTAATGATGTCATATGGATTGGAGAAATAGGAATATTTACAGATTTTTACAAGCTGGAAATTATGACATGACAATTAAAAGGCAGATTGATGAGTATTCCACTCTGGTAAGCATAATTAATAAAGCACATGATACAAAGGATAGTAAAAAAACAATTTCTATTAAGAATTTAATAATAAAGAAAAATGGGAAAAGAAATGCAGATCCATATTTTAGAAGAAGTCTAAATATACAGCATTTACAGTGTGTAACTAGTATTTCCAGAGCTTTATGGGAATTCTGTTGAAAAAATACAGAATGTTTCTTTATTGCTTCGAAATGTAAAAGCTAAACAAAGTAAGTAACAAATCACGGATCTTGCTGGAGGCAATGTGGGACATTATCAGCTGATCGTGTCCATATTTTTTGGTCTTGCACAGTTTTAAAGGTGTTTTGGAGGGAAATACATACAATTATACAGGAGGTTTTAGAGAATACAGGTTATATTTTACATATATAGTCTACATTATATTCTACATATATACTATCCAGTATATTCTACATATACTGGAACAGTAATAAATCTTTAAAGTAGTAAAAATTCTACTAATAGCAACGAAAAAAGCCAGCATTGCATACAGCTTCAGCAAATACAGCGGGAACAGATTGTGTCAGAAATATACAATATGGAAAGACTGACAAGTCAAAAAGTGTGGAATGTGATATATGTTTGAATATGTGACCCTGGACCACAAAATAAGAGTCATTTTTTAAAAATTGATTGATTTATACATATGCAAGCTGAATAAATGAGCTTTCCATTGATGTATGGTTTGTTAGGATATGACAATATTTGGCCGAGATACAACTATTTGAAAATCTGGAATCTGAGGGTGCAAAAAAATCAAGATATTGAGAAAATCACCTTTAAGGTTGTCCAAATGAAGTTCTTAGCGATTCATATTCCTAACCAAAAATACAGTTTTATATTTATGGTAGGAAATATACAAAATATCTTCATGGAACATGATCTTTACTTAATATCCTGTATTATTTTGACCCAGACCATGTATTTTTGGCTATTGATACAAATGCACCCATGCTACTTAAGATTGGTTTTGTGGTCCAGGGTCATATATATATATATATATATATATATAAATAAGTATGTACATATCTTGATATGCATGTATCCATATTGCAACCCATTTTTGATATTTATTCTCTTCAGGCATTTTTTCTTTTCTAGCAATCCACCTTTTTCCTGAGTAACCGATGAGCGCCACCATGATGGATTTAAACATCTGTTTGGATGCTGTTGTGTTCTGGTCGCCATAGAAAAGATCTACTAAATTAATTAAACAAACTTTTTCAGTATAACTAAATCTAAAAATGTGCACATTGCTAAATAGTGCTGCTGTTGGCTACCACAGTAACAGCAATAAACTTAAGGAATTCCTGTAAAGTACTTGTTTTGCACAGCAGCAAATCCGCCTGTGTCCGGCAGTGTATGTGTTGCATTCTATGTCAAAAGCTGGCAAGAGAAAACAAGCATGGTTTGCAGTGCCTAAATTAAAATACTCTGTGTAAAATAATAAAATAATGTGTACTTATATTACGTAATTATAATTTTGTGGAAAAAATCCTCCTATAACTTCGCCTAATCGGGAGCTGTATGTAGTATATGTGTGCTCATGTGTTTTCATTAAACTATGACAGGTGAGTTACTGCAAAAAGGCGGTCATTGCGACACTGTAAAGTGATGGAATTATGGTGCCATTTTCACAGGTTTAACACTGTATTACCACATGGGCATTGGAATTGTTGTATGTGGGCGGGGCAAGACCCACCCACTTTTTAAGACCAATAATATAGGACCCAATCACTTTTACCATCTCTAATTCAGCACATATGTCTGTTTACTTTTCAGAGCGCCATCAGTCAAATCCATTTCTTTTGAGGACTGCCCTAATGAATTCAACTCCATTCCATTCTTATGCATCGTGGTACTCTGGTGGCCGTGCAGCGAAGACTGACATGGACGAGAAGAAATTGTTAAATAAAGTCGTTATTTTTGTTTTTGAATTATTCTGAAAGCTTCATAAAATTATGGTGTCACATGGACTACTTTAACATCCTTACTTTTTACGTTTAATGTGCTTACCACCTTTCTGGGCCTTGAATGTGTCAGTTGTATTGCTATCTATGCAGCGTCAGAAAACTCTCGGATTTCATCTAAAATATCTTAATTTGTGTTCCGAAGATGAACGAAGGTCTTACGGGTTTGGAACGACGTGAGGGTGAGTAATTGATGACAGAATTTTCACTTTTGGGTGAACTATTCCTTTAAGTGAATCTTCATCATCATCATTTTTTTGTTCAAAACAACTTACTGTTACTTGTTGCTGTGTTCATTTTTGAGAAACCCTGCCAGGTTTGCGTTAACGGTTTTAGGCTATAAAAGCAATTAATTAATAGACACCAGAACACAGCAAACAGCATCTACTCCAGTAAATTCTACTCAGGGGGAGGACCCACCCACTTTTTTTTTTCTTTTTTTTTAATTTGCTTCCAACGCCCATCTATTATCAGCTCGGAAAATATGTTAATTTGACTGGAAACACCGGAGACCGGAAATGCAAAACATCGTTCCAGTCGGGGGAAACATCCACCTTCAGGAAAAAGGTGGATAATCAAGAAAGGAGACCAATAACTATATCCTGTTTTGACTCTTTGTTTCTCAGTGTTTCATAATGATAAATAAATAAATAAAAAATAATCATTTGGACCTAGCAAACTGCTCATTTAGTAAATGCAGATGTGTTTTGAGTCTAGATTTAAACTTAGCCTCTATGTTAAGACAGTGCCTTAAGTAAGAGTTTGACCAACTAGCTGTTAGCCAAGAGGTAATAATCAGTCTTATTTTGGATTCAACTTAGACTAATCTGTGCTTTTATGTAACTGAATGAAAAAAATTAGATGACTAACTTGTAAGACTAGTTTAAATGCTTTTATGCAACTGGCCCCTATTCTCTTCTGGAAGCTGGTTCCAAATAATAACTATATTTATATCCACGCACAATATATATTACGTTCTAGTTTTAAAAATGTGGAAAAAAAAAAACAAACAAACATAAAAGTGCTTGATCTACTTGCATCTGATATGATAATCACAGGAAACTGCAGCTTTCCCTGTAGCTCTGAAAACAAGTACATAAAAGTTCAAAACTCAGGGTTCTTACACCTTTTCCAAAGTAAAATTCAAGCACTTTTCAAGTACTTTCAAGGTGCATTTTCAAGGTTTTCAAGCACTTTACAGCTATGGTAAATTACATGTTTACATTCATACTTGAGTTCTCCACTTTAAATCAGATGTTATTGTGTGATTAAAAACTACTTCTCTGAATTGTATATAACATTGCCTAATATAAATAGCCAACATACAGTATAACTTTTTTTTTTTTTTTTCAAATTAAAGAATTTACAGGGTATCTGCACAATTTTTTAAATAAAATGTAAGGCTTTTTAAGACCTGCACAAATGAAATGAATACTGTACGAGTGGGGTAGGGCAATGTCTATGGTAACATATTAATAACTGGTACAAAATGACTGTAAAAAAAAACAAAAACAAAAAACATGATACTAAACTAAAATTTCAAATTTCAAAAACAGGTTTTTCACAAATGCAAAAAAATGTTATAAAGTGATAAACCTCACATTTCAGCCTTTTAAACTATTTTTAAGAAAAGGGATTAGTCAAAAGTAGCTATAAATTATGATCTTAATTAACACATACACACACACATTTTCTATCACCCTACACCAACCCCTAAACCTACTTATCACAGGATTCACAGGGTTTTTCCTCAAAAAAAAAACAAAAAAAAACAAAAAACAAAAAAACCCTCATTCATTTAGAAGCTTTTGTACCCATGGGGACCTCAATTTAGAGTTCCCATGAGTCTGTGTGTATTCAGGTTTAAGTCTCCGCCAGTATATATATATATACCAAACCCACACACACACCTTTGTTAATTAGAAGAAAGAAATAATAATAAAAAAAAAAACGGCAAATTAGCCAGCAGGTGGCGCTTTTAGGACTGCACGAAACAGTTTCCCTGGTAACGACTGTACATAAAATAGCACTGTGCTCATTAAAAGAGAAGTCCACTTCCAAAACAACAATTTACAAATAATTTACTCACCCCCTTGTCATCCAAGATGTTCATGTCTTTCTGTCTACGGTCATAAAAAATTATGGTTTTTGAGAAAAGCATTTCAGGATTTTTCTTCATATAATGGACTTAAATTATGCCCCCGATTTTGAACTTACGAAATGTAGTTTAAATGCTGCTTCAAAGGGGTCTAAACGATCCCAGCCGATGAAGAAGGGTCTTATCTAGTGAAATGACCGGCAATTTTTTCGAAAAATAAAAATTTGTGTACTTTTTACGCACAAAAGCTCGTGTAGCACAGGCTCTCGGATGCGCGTCCACGGGTCGTTCTTGAACGATTCGTTCATTTTGAATGAATCTTTAATGTGACTCGCAAAGAACGAGTCGTCTCGGGGAGTGATTCGTTCAGTCGCGCATGCGCAACATCCTGTTAGGTTCTGTACTGGAATTAGTTCACCTGTTTCGAGTGTTCGGGTTTTTCGAGTCGTTCTTAGGGGCTGTCACGTGACGCAGATTTTGCTAAAATTAACGAAATGACTCGAAAAAAGATTCGTTCATTTTGCTGAACGAGACTCAAAGGACTCCAGTGGAGTTAGGCTTATTTTATGGAAAAAAAAAATATTTCAGTAAGAAAGCGAATTATTATGAAACCAATGTAACTGCATTTTTAAGCACTTTATCCAAAATCCAAGCATTTTTTAAACCTTGAAAACACTACATTAAAATGCAAGCATTTTCAAGGAATTCAAGCAGCCCTACGAACCCTGAAAATTTGCATTGAGAACCATATAAGCTGCAAAACATTCCCAATACTACTCAAGCAGCCTACTTTTTGGACAATCTAGGATATATCCTTTGATATTCACACATTTTGCAGACACTTTTTAATTGTAACCTGTCAGTGCTTTAAAGTACTCATAAAAGGAGGATAATTTAATACATTCCTACCAACCTGTTGCATTCTGCTTATGGCAAATAGTTTAAAATATTAGTCAGGCATGCATAATAAAAGATAGGAAAAGATAGGGAGATCTAGTACTTGCAAGTGCATGTTAGGGTGCGGTAGAAAACTAAGCTTTTAAGAAACCCACTAAATGCCAATCAAGAGTGCAATGTAACTTTGACTTGGCAATACAATATTGACAATCAAGTTTTCACACAAATAGGTGCAACAGCCTGGGAGAACTTTGTCAGCTTGGCTTTTTGCAAGCGTTTCAGCTTTGCTCCGAGCAATTTTCCCCTTTTTATCATGAAAGACTGGGCACTGGATTGGGCTGGTGAGCCGCTCTGTTATTAAATTTAATTAGAAATGATGTTTCTCAAGGTTTATGTAGAGTGTCTGTATCAAAAATTTGTACTGGCATTAAATGCCCACTTTGTCAAAAACTATTTAACAGAGATTTGAAGCACATGTCAGCTTCTTTGTTCTTCCCTTAGGAAGCAATTTGCAGTGGTGGTTTGTTTCAAAGGATAAAAGGCACTAGACAACAGGAACAAGCCACTTTAGCACCGCATTTCAACGATGCCTCATTCTTTAAATATGCGATTTAAGTGGAACTTTTTACAAAGACCTCATACCATGAAAATTTATTGACCAAGGCTAATGACTGGAGCATTACAATCTGGAAAGAAGGTATCAGATGTTTGTTGTTAAAACCAACTGCAAGACCACGTGAAAGAAATTCACACATATCTGTGAATTCTATAAGATCCATAAGCCTTGACCTGCTTGCATATTTCGTGTTTAAATATACCTACTGAATTAAGATAAGGCTGATAAACAAAGCATTTGAATGAAACCATGACATTAACGTCCATTTTTGTAATTCTTATCATTTCTTATCTATTGCTTCCTCATACATGAGATAAATGTTCCACTTTTAATGCTAGTGATTCTTCATTTCGACAGTCTGGCAGAGGTTCTGTGTTTGGATAAACTTTAAGAGAGTCGTGTTCACTGGGTTTCTCCATATTTAATTAAACGCTTAACCTCTGGCCATATGCTTAATTTATCATCCTCTCTATGGACACGCTTTATAGAAACGTAAGTACTGTACTTTGGCAGCCGACCAAGAGTTAATGATGGAAAATCTGGTGAAAGGTGAACTTTTAAATTCTTTAGGTAACTAGCAATTCTCTGGCATGAAGTAACCATTGAGAATTGACAGCAGTTATGTTGAAGTTAACCAGATACAAAAAAGACCTGTTAATAATTATAAATAATAGTTCAGTCGAAGGAAATACTGTGCACGTTAGGTAAGATATGTTACCGATGAAATGATTAATGAGGCAGAATGAGAGAGATAATGAGAGAGATAAGGAATGCGACGTTACATTTAAAAATCTCCAATTCTCATTTTTTGAACCAAAATATGTGCTTTATGATAACATCTGCTTTGAGTGTAGGAAACGCTTTCACGCAGTATTCAACAGGTGAGTAAACACGAAAATACCTGCTCTTACCTTCGTTGCAAAGTCATTGAATCCGATTGTTTGCACATGTAAATTGACTAACAACCGCTAGCGATTTGCATAAAACGCGCTCAAGCCATATCCATACAAGGGCTTTCCTCACTCGCTCACTCAACTGAACATGCGCAGCAAGATCATAACCAGTTACAACACGCTATGTTAGCAAATTTGATTTGCTAAAGGGTTATTGGCAGGTGTCTTTAACGGCTAGAGCCCAAGAAATATCTGCATTTGTTATTCCATGAGGCCTATTTTCCTATAAGGTTATGAGCTTTGGTTTAAGAAACGCTACAGTTACATTCCAACGATTAATGAATAGAGTTATTGCTGGTTTGGAAGGTTGTGCAGTTTATTTAGACAATGTAGTTGTCTGTAGTGATACTTGGTCAGAACACCTCCAACTTCAAAATCGTCCTACATCGCTGCAGAAGTACCGAACAAATGTTTACAAAGTGAACGCGCAAGGAGGGTCAAACGCCCTTTACAAAAAAAAGGTAAAACAGCGATGTAGGATGATTTTGAGTTTTTCGACATACCCTAACTGTCATGAACCGGAATACACAGAGTTCACGCAGAGCTAGACAAGATGAGCATTTGACATTAAAAAGTATATAAATTGTCCTTTTTTTTTTTTAAATAACCGATTGTTTCACTAGATAAGACCCTTCTTCCTCAGCTGGGATCTGCGTTGAAGCTGCATTGAAACTGCATTTTGGAAATTCAAATTCACATGCACCATAGAAGTCCACTATATGGAAAACATTCCTGAATTTTCTTTCTCAAAAAACATAATTTCTTTACAACTGAAGAAAGACTAACATCTTGGATGATAAGGGGGTGAGTAAATTATCTGTTGGCTAAATTTTTGTTCTGGAAGTCAAAATCAGCAACAAGTTGAAATAGCAAGGTAAATCTGCTAGAAAAACACAAAACATTTATTTGGTGTCTACTTTTCAATTACAATATTGCGCTCGCCATAACCCACATTACATCAAATATGTATGAAATGGATGTCTTTCATGTCATTTTGCAAAACTCTCCAGGGAAAGATGTCTTTGTATACGGGAATATGTTTTAGACGTGCAGCCAAACCCTCAAGGTTATCAAGTTACTCTTTTGAAATAGTTCAGTGGAATGGTGTGAAAAGAATCAGCATTTCAAACAGCAGCAAACAATAAGAACACCCAACAGTGCTCATTTCTATAAAAGAAAACACCTCCTTTTACACACCCTATATCCCCCTGGGAATCAAAATGATGCGTGGGGTTATATAATGAATTTTGAAATGAAAAACTCTCACTGAACTGGCTGATTTTTGAGGAAGTAAATGCATTTTACATTGTGACACACTGGAATGGACTTTTGCTCTCATATTAATGATAATTTTGAATCGCATGATATATGTTTCCTGCACTTTTTAAAGGTGAGTGCTAATAGTTCGACAAAAGATACAGAGCTTTCGTGATAAATGCGTCATCCTGGCCTGTCCCATAATCAGTTACAACAACCTGTTAGGTACTCTAGTTTCTCTTGAAATTCTTCTCGGGAAGCCTTTCGAGCCAGGTACGAGGCCAGGTGTATCAGCTGGCAAAAGGACTGATAAAACAGCCTTAAGGATATCAGTCAGCATAGCAGCCAAGAAGTGAGCAAGCGATGATCGCGCCCATGACTCATAGTTGCACGGTAGCATGGCATTTATCTTTATCCGACTGTGTATTTGCCTTAGTCATATCAGCAAATCTCAGGTTACTCATCCCGGCTGAATCGGCCTGGGTTTTAATGTGAATGTCATTGAACTGGTGTAAACCTTGCCGGCCTTTATCCAATCCTTTTGAGCTATGACACAAGCGCTCCCCTGGGAGCCTGTGAGAAACGCGGTGGCGTTCGAATGGCGGGCGTGTCCACCTGCACCCTGTGAGGTGACGCTTCGCGGCTGGGGACCCCTGAGGAGAACCCGAGCCTTTCCCCTCTGACTCATTAGACCTCTCCTCTCTTCTGTCACGCCTACGCGGCAGTGTCATCTCTCCCTCCGTCCCACCTCGGCTTTGCAGCGGGACGCCTCGTCCTGAGACAGACCCCCCTTTTTCGCTCCTTCGCTGCTTACCGAGGGGCCACGGAGATCTCCATTACAGCCTCCTGCCCAGAGACGCAGCTATTGGGAGGCGGCGGAGAAGGCCTTTCACAGGAGTATTACAGAACAGCGTCGGGCTCTGATAAGCCTCCGGTTACGGCCTCCAGGGACCCGACTCGTCCGTCTCCGCTCCCCACCTGGGGGCGAGCGCTTTCTCTCGCGGCTGCAGAAAGGGCTTTGTAAAAGGGCAAAAAGCGCGCAACACAACTCTATTGGTAGAGGCTTTTAGTAACCCTAAACCACATGACCTGTGACTAAGGTCCTGTGCCGATTCCCACCGCCGAGAAAAAACACACACAATTTAAATTCATAAAGACCTTTGTCACACATTCAAAAGCCCTTTTTTTGTTAATGTACGTACTGTCACAGGAGAGGCTGGCATTCAGGGGGACAGGCTTATAGTGTCATCTGCCTGGGCTCTCAACCAGCGTACCAACCCACACGAACGCCGCTAATGCGATGCGAGGGGGCCGCCGAGAAGGGCAGAGGCGACCGAGCCGTAGACTGTTATGCAAAAACGCTTCCATTTTTATCTTTATTATGCATTCTGCAATCTGGGTTCAAGATTCAAGAGACGGCAGAGTTTATTGTAGCGCGCTCAAACGCCTGCATATTTGAGCAGCGGGAGGCCGCTGCCCACACAAGCACGGCACGGAGAACTGACTGTCCGTATATCCTTAACTTGCACAAATAAACTAGCTCAAATTACCAGTTTTGGCGCTACTTCTCACTAAACCCTTGAACCGCCATTATGCCTAACAACAGTCGTTTTGGCTGTAATTGTTTTTTAGTGAGCTATAATACTGAAATAACAAGGAATTGTTACCCTACAGGGGTGTTTAAAGGCCCTGGAGGATCTGTGCACAGCAGGTTTACATTAGGTACCACCAAATACACCTTGTTAGCTCAGAGTTGGGCCTAACTTTTACAACAACATTCCCTGATGGTATGCGATCAATCACCTTAAGTGTAGTGCATTTTTGCTCCACAGGCTTGTATTTGGGTCCATAAACAGCCTCTAATTAATTTGGGGATTGAAATGCTACACGAGTAAAAGCACTTAAAGGGATAGTTTGCTTAAAAATTAGCATTCTATCATAATTTGCTCACCCTTATACCATTCTTAACCAGTGTGTCCAGAAAATCAATGGGGTCCAAAACAACAAATGAGTGAGTAAATGATGACAGCCCTGTTGAAAAATCTAGCATATGCTGGTTAGCTATATTTTGAAGCATGGCTGCTGGTTTGAGTTTGTTTAAGCTGGTCCGTAGCTAGAGAACCAGCTAAGAACCAGTTTAACCAGCTCAAACCAGCAGCCATGCTTCAAAACATATCTAACCAGCATATGCTAGTTTTTTCAACAGGGAGAATTTTCATTTTTGGGTGAACTATCCTTTTAAGAACATTCATACGACATCACATCAATTGCGTTTTGGAAATTTGAAACTTCTTTTTCTCACATTTTCCTGTGGTAAGAGACACAAGCACAACCACTCTACAATGATAAAAATCCATTCACTTCTTTTTATTTAAGCCGCCCCAAAAAAACCCAACAGTCTCAATTATCAAGCCATTTTTATTTTCTGAGCAGTATGATGTCATATTGCTCAGGCCCCGCCCACAGTTGTTGACGGACTGTCCCGTATTTGCATATTCCTGCCCTCAGCCAGTCGTCCGCCATCTGCTATTTTCTCCGCGTCCGAGTTGCTGTAGCAACAATGTTTAGTAAGCAATGCAGATGTTTTTTAGCTGGATGTAAAAGTGAACATAAGAGTCTTCATTTTCTCCCGACATGAGAGCCACTGAGGACAAAGTGGATTCGTTTTTGATGGTAATGCACCACCGAATTCACCTAAATTCGAGGGACAGTTCAAAGCAGGTTTTGCTAAAAAGTTCAAACTCAAGGACGGATGATTACCCACTGTTAATGATCCAGCCGCACCTCCAGAAGAAGTAAATCTTGCACTTTATATTTTTTATGATTAGTTGTAAATAGCCTTCTCTCTTCCACAGAGAACAGGGCTCATTAGCAATTAAAGAGACATGCACCGGGTCACTGTAAACAGAGCTGTTTTTGACAAGGTAAAACAGTGTTGTTTTACACAACCACTGAGAAATTTTAACCTAAGTATGTTGCAGACATTTCATGAAGACCCTAAAGAAACACAAAATATTAAAATACTAAATGCTGTGTTTAAAATGCTTACATTATGGATATTCCTTGGAAACAGCTTTTGTATAAAGCCTCACAATGAATACATTCCAAATGTACTGTTTCATTTAACAGGAAAGAGAATGGGATCATTTAAATGAAATTTGAACCTCTAACTAGCCTGCCCAGTGCATGTGATTGTGGTGTGCTGTTTCCTAGTAAATGAAAAGAAAAGATATTTGAACCCATAACAACCAACTTCACACACTCTTAAAGGAACAAGTCACTCAAAAAATTAATATTGTTTCACCCTCATGTCGTTGCAAACCCACATGCTCTTATTTCTTGTCTTCTGTGAGACACAAAAAGGGGATTAATGAACAATATCTTCAGTGTAATAAAAATAATGATTTGTTAACATGGAACAATCAAAGCATAATAAAACAGTATCTATATTTAAAGTCATTTGAAGACAAACTTTATTTATATGCGGCGAAGCAGCTTTATGGTGTTAAACAGAAAAATAGTTTCTCAATAACGCAAAGCTCTTAAAAAAGGACAATAGTAAACAGTCATACAATAGTTTTTTTGTGAGGAATTTTTTAGACGTTATTCACTAGGGGTGGGAATCTTTCATTACCTTACAATTCTCTACATATTGATTCTTGGGGTCACGATTCTATTAAAAATAGATTTACTATTTTTCATCGCATTTTTTGTGCACACTGGACATTAAACGCACTAGTATTTTAATACAAAAACACACTAGTCTATAGTATGGGTAGTCCTGACTCAAGAAATCAGTGTTTCCTATTAACTATTAACTTCCTAATAAATCAAAAATATTTTACACTTCCCATTAGGGATGTGACCGAATCCGCTCGTACGGTTGTTACATGTAAAATAAGGAATGTAAGGAATGTAAGGAAATTACATGTAATACGAAACGCCTAAATACAGATGGGAGGAAAATATATATATATTTCAGTGCTTTCTCTCGCAATTATGTCGCTTGGTAACGTTAATTATACTGTATATAATTGCGGGCATCAGGGCGTCGTTAAAATCGCTTTTAAATGACTTTCACTTTGGAGATTACACGTACTCAGTGTTTATACTAAGGAGCAGCAGTGCTTACCACACATTGTACAAGATTAGATATTAGTCAGTGATGCTGAGGATCTGCAGATCATTCGCCATCGTCCTATCAGCCATATCTCCTTGCTCTGTTCATGTGGTAAGTGAAATATATATTATGTACTCTAATGTAACAGGCTACGCTAGCTAGCGGCTAATCATGTCCCCTTAGTGGCTCCGTATAACGCGTTGTTCGTTTTCCTCGCCTTTCCGAATACGAATTCGTTATTTAGCCACATCCCTACTTCCCATAATAACTAAAGATAAATAATTGATATCGTCCCCCCCCCCCCCCCCCCCCCCCAAACACTTGCCCTTGCTGAAAATGGGGCAGAATGTATTCTTTCTCCTCCATTGCTGTTGCTGTTTTGTTCCGACAACATCATGCTATTATTATTAACTAGAAAATCGTTTTTTGAAATATGTGAATCAATTTTTCGCCCCACCCCTAATCATTCACTCAGTATTCTCAAGTGACAAAATGTAAAACTCTGAACTGAGTCAGTGAGGTGAACTCGAGTCCTTCAGAATGAATCATTCAGGATTAACCGTATCACTGAAAAAACCCCAAAGGTCTGTCTCGTATCAACTTTCATTAGCTATAATGGATGTCAAACGTGTTTAGTCAGTATTCCTTTCTACAAAAAGAAAGCAATTTGGCTTCGGATGAGGGTGAGTTAACGAGTGAACCGTCCTTTGAAATGCATCAGTACATTTTAAGAGGAAGTCGAAAGGAAAAAAAAGTTAAATCAAACCCAGACAGCTCAACTGTCATTATGGTTTTATTGGTCGTAATGAGAAGTAAAGCCCACCCAAGCCTCAGCAATGGTGGATAAATGTATTTTATTCACATCTCATACATATATTTGCATATATTCATATAAAATACAGAATACAGTAGACTGTCACCCAGACAATGACTGGGCCACAATTCCTTGTTTACGTTTGGCACCCTGACTGGCTTCCTGACTAGCTGTCTTCTGCAGTCTTACAAATATGATGCAGGATCCAATTGCGGCAACTGGGACGTGCCAAATCTGAAAAATCCTGGTACGGTTCCCTTGTACGTCCCTCTCAAATCAGCCTCAAAGTGCCTTCTGACACTTTGCCAACATTCCCAGTAGTTTCAGGGCAGTGGTGGGAATTTCACTGGCTGGCTCGTATGGTCTGCGGTTGGTGTTTTGGGGGTCCTAACTCGCACACAAAACTCATACAACATGTAGGATGTTTCCACTTATGGTGCAGCTTATCTGTCACAATTACTTATTGACTCTTTACATAGAACCTCATCAAGGCACCAACAAAGACGCCAAAGCCCTCCAGTTCACTGAGGTTCCTGAATCGAGTGTAAAAATGAATCTCAGATCCCAAATCTCAGCGCTGTCCCGAAATCTGTTTTGGAAAAAGCAAATACGCTGACGTGCCCCATTGAGAGCTTCAGAATGACTTGGATTAACTGCATGAAAACCGTTAGAACACTACAATGAGAGACGTTTCCATTGCTGCCAATGTTAATACGAGTTTTTGTAAACATCCACCTTAACCAGGACAAGATAGTACTCACCAAATGTCAACTTCACATTACATACTGTATCTTAAAATAAAAATAAAAAAAGCTGTTGTGCTCTAAATAAGAAAACGAAGACTGGGCAGACAACAGGTTATTCCCCACAACACAGGATATAGATCATTACAACCAGTTGGAGAAAGCAGGGTACAAATCAAATCTGATCTCCTCTGAGTTTCGTCTCAAAATCATTAGCACTTTTCTATATGAGTCGTAGCTATCATAAATCAGTATGTACAGATTAAGCGCAAGCCATGTAAGACGTCAGATGTGAGCATGCATAAATTGATTCGTACTCAGCAGGAGACCAAAACCGGATCGTGTTATGAAATGTCCTAGAGCAGTATAACTAGTGCAATATCATTATTATATTATTATTTTTTCTCATAATAAATATATGGCTGGTTATCCAAAAAGAATCTTTACAGGGAGAGCCATGCTATGAAAAGGCACAAAAATACGAGTAGAAGCTTACATGTTTTACGACGCCGTCAAAGAACGAACGAATTTCTGTATTCGAAGTTGCTTTTTTTTGGTGAGAGGTGTACCGTTTGGTTTGACGTAATACTAGTTGAGTTTTTAAAAGCCTGATCTCACTCTAGTATGGCGGAAAACATCTTTGAATTAAAATCTACAATCTCTCATGAGCGTTGACAAAAGCTGAGACGTCTATAAAATTAGCAGCCACCAGAGATTTTCTTTGACTAAAAGACTTTCAAAACACTGACAGACTTTATAAAAAGCCATAATGTGAAACCTAACTATATTAATCGCGAATTAGACTTTAATATCTGATATATAGTGTTAAAAACAAGGTTGCGGCTAGCACGAACTGTCGAAATACACAAGCGATTAAGGATTGCGGGATATGTCTTTAAGGTCGAGACGATGGCGTATTCGCCGCCCCGATCGATATTTGTTGCCATGCGGGTGTCGTGTCATATTCGGTAATAAATAAATTAAGTCCACACCACCAGTCTATAGTGACAATAAAAACAATTCACAAATCAGATGAGAATGACTTTACTGATTCAAGCACTCAAAAAACTGAAAAGGCGTCTATCTGGACACCCAGACCAAAGGAAAGAGAGAGAACAGGGACGAAGAGAGAAAGAAGGAGATGGACCAGTGCAGCTGGAGGTAGTCAGTTCTGCTTAAACTCCTTTTAGATAGCCATCTGCTCTCAAGCAACAACATGGCTGCCCTCCTTCTGAACCGCGGCTCCCGCGCTCGAAAAAATGCGCTCGGCTATTTGACGTCTCCAGCTGAATCCAATGCCGTTCTGTTTTTTATCAGATTCCTCCTGCACAGTCACCGAGAGGAGTAGGAAGCTTTGAAGAGCATGAAGAGCGACTCTCAGAAGTTCTCAGAAGGAGCAGCCGTTTCAACCCCAAAGGGCTCAGCAGTGGTTGATATGAGAGGGCATCAGTTCGTTGCGTTTCAGGCCTGTATGCGTCCTTCACAACTAGAAGTTCAGTAAAAGAAGCTTTCGGAGGTGGTGCTTGTTTGTTCCTGTCCGTTGTGCCGTCTGAAGGAGTGGCTGAAGTGCCGTTAATGAGAAAAAAAATGGGAGAATCTTTATTCATCGATGTGGTAAAGCAGGTTAGGTTAATGCATTATTAATTGGAAGAACATTATTTACCTGCGTTGGTTAAGCTGGGGCTGGATTTACACTGCCATGATAATATTTAATCTGTTTCTGGAGAAGGAAAACAGGGAGTTGGCGTTGGTTAAACAACTGAATCGGATCAAAGCAGACCTCAAAAATGACATTTTTAGGTCTCAACATAAGCGTAGAAACCACAACTATGCAGATCTGTCTGCTGCCGACATTACTTTTCAGATATCTCCACATCTAACGGGGGTATATTGGCTTCCTCTCCTGAGAAAAGGGCGGGACCTTCTTCCGGACTCCGTTCGGTTTGGGGAGTGTTTCTTCTCGACTTAATCTGCAACGAAAGGACAAAAAACAATCAGGATTTGAAGCGAAATGCTGTGGTGTTGAAGGCTCAGCGGGACACCATGCTACGCATACCTTCCAGACCAACAGAAACACCACTGCGATGAACGGGATGGCGAGGAGCGACATAAGACTGCTCTCCACAACTTTCGGAAGGAATGCCCCTATAAAAACAATAAGACAGGTTTTATTGGTTTGCAAAGATGCTATTGTTGAATCGTGACTGATAGCAAGATAGACGATCTTAGTACAGCTGTTGAGAATTAAATCTAACATCTGACCTGCGTAACTGGACCGTTTTCTGTAAATCAATGTTGAGTACATCACCCGAAATTAAACATGAGTTTAAAATAAAAATAAAAGAAAATTCAATTAAAATTCTGTCAACATTTTCTCAACCTCAAGTCACTGGATAGTTAGATTATTTGTTTCTTAAATAATTGCTAAAGAAATAGATGGCCCATAATAAAATGAAATAAAGCCTCGCCCTCAAGTCATTTATTGTTTCCTCTATGGATAGTGTTGGGCTGAATCTTCAAATAAATGTTAAAGGATAAAATAAAATATAAAACAAAATTCCTGTCAACATTTATTTAGGTCATTTCTTGTTTCTTTGGCTAGCTAGATAGTCATCTTCAAATTAATGTTAAAAGACAAAATAAAATTTCTGTTAACATTTATTCAACCCTTGTCATTTCTTGTTTTTTCGGACGGATTAAAGGATTAAATAAAAATTACATTTCTGTCCATTTTTATTTAACCTCATGTCATTTCTTGTTTCTTTGGTTTGCTGGATAGTTATCTTCACATGAATGTTAAAGGATAAATAAAATAAAATAAAATAAAATAATATAAAAATATATAAAATGTAAAACAAAAGTCCTGTCAACATTTATTTAATCCAGGTCATGTCTTGCTTCTTTGGCTAGCTAGATAGTAGAAAGTAAAATAAAAAGTAAACTAAAGCTAAATTAAACGAAATTACATTTCTATCAACATTTATTCAACCTCACGTATTTTCTTGTTTTTTTGCTAGCTAAATGGTCGTCTTCAAATGAATGTTAAAAGAAAAAATAAAATAAAAACAAAAAATTCTGTCAATATTTATTCAACTTCGTCATTTCTTGTTTCTTTGGCTAGCTGGATAGTCATCTTCAAATGAATGTTAATAAAATAAAATTAAATTAAATAATAAAATTAAATTAAATTACATTTCTGTCAAAATGTATTCAACCTCATATCATTTCTTGTTTCTTTGGCTAACTGGATAGCTATCTTCAAATGAATGTTAACAGAAAAAATAAAATAAAAATAATAAATTCTGTCAATATTTTTTTAACCTCGTCATTTCTTGTTTCTTTGGCTAGCTGGATAGTCATCTTCAAATGAATGTTAATAAAATTAAATTAAATTAAATAATAAAATTAAATTAAATTACATTTCTGTCAAAATGTATTCAACCTCATATCATTTATTGTTTCTTTGGCTAACTGGATAGCTATCTTCAAATGAATGTTAATAGAAAAAATAAAATAAAAATAAAAAATTCTGTCAATATTTTTTTAACCTCGTCATTTCTTGTTTCTTTGGCTAGCTGGATAGTCATCTTCAAATGAATGTTAATAAAATAAAATTAAATTAAATAATAAAATTAAATTAAATTACATTTCTGTCAAAATGTATTCAACCTCATATCATTTCTTGTTTCTTTGGCTAACTGGATAGCTATCTTCAAATGAATGTTAATAAAGTAAAATAAAACTAAATTAAATTAAACTACATTTCAATCAACATTTATTCAACTTCACGTCTTTTGTTGTTTCTTTTGCTAGCTGAATGGTCGTCTTCAAATGAATGTTAAAAAAAAATAAAGTAAAAATAAAAAATTCTGTCAATATTTTTTTAACCTCGTCATTTCTTGTTTCTTTGGCTAGATGGATAGTCATCTTCAAATGAATGTTATAAAATAAAACAAAATAAAATAAAATTTCTGTAAATATTGACAACCTCACGTCTTTTCTTGTTTCTTTGGTTAGCTGGATAGTCATCTTCAAATGAACGTTAATTAAAGGATAAAATAAAACATCCACATTTATTTAAGCTCATGTAATTTTTTGTTTTTATTTTGTTACATCTTCAGATGTATGTTGAAGGATAAAATGAAATTAAATTTCAGTCAATATTTATTCAACCTCATGTCATTTCTTGTTTCTTTGGCTAGCTGAATAATCATCTTCAAATGAATGTTAAAGGATAAAATAAAATAAAATGACATTTTTGTCAAGATGCTAGATAAATGGTCATCTTCACATGAATGTTAAAGGATAAAATTAAATGAAATTATACTGAAAAAATAAATGAAATGAAATTTCTGTTAAAAATGATTCAACCTCATGTCATTTGTTTCTTTGGCTAACTGGACAGTCATCTTCAAATGAATAAAATGTTAAAAGGAAAAGATCGCTCTAAATAAATAAATACATGTCTGTCATCATTTACTTGGTATTACCCCTCATCAAAACAAGTAATTCTGTAGAATGTTCAGTCACTCTTTTTCCTTTGATAATAATAAAAAGTAGTTACGGACTGAGTTTGTCAATTATCGAAATGACAAAAAAGAAGCATTGTCTGCCAACCTGCCATGAAATGTCTTGATGTGCCACAGATATTTCTATGAACTAATTTAGGTCCATTCATTACACACATCTCTCTCTTTTTTTGAAGCTTGACAGCCTTGTCCCTTTCAATTACATTGAAAGATAAAACCAACAGTATCTCTTCTTGTGTTCCAGTGAAGAGATAAAGTCATGCAGGCAGGTAAATATTTTTAATTTTTGGATCCCTTGGATGCATACAGTAGTGATAAGTGATAACTCACCTTTTTTGGGGTCATCAGGCAAACTGTTCCATTTCTCTAGAGAAAGCCAGAAACAGAGAAGCATTAAAAGTCTCAAATAGAAACCGTTCATTGTTAGACGGTTAAAAAGTCGCACACAATCTCCTCCTCCCTCTCTCCGCCCCATGAAAGATCTGATCTGTCCGCTTTTGGAAAGAAAGAGCTTGCGCTTGGGAAGATCTGAAGATTGCTCTGTAATCAACATGGTGACAATTGGACTTCGATTCTGTCCTCCCTTTCATGCCGCTCACTAGGGAGCATCTCTTGGTTTTGAAACTCAGCTGAGACTCTGTCATAATAGCACTGACAAAAACATGTTGCCTCTCTTGTTTTGTCCAGCGGCTTCGTTTGAAAAGGCGTGGAGGACACACACATCCACCCACACACACACACAACATGCGCAAAATTGCAACCAAAGCTGCCACAAGAGATATGATTTAAAAGCGGGTGTTAACATCTAAAACCTCAGTTGCAAATGGGCGGCCTTCCACAAACGACATTCTGTGGTTTCTCAATAGCTTCATTAAAAACGACACAGACAACACACTGCAATATGTGGACCATGCCTTCGCAAGGCCTTCAAGACTGCTCTTGACATGAGCCTCACCATTTGTACTATGTTGCGCTGACGTCGTCGACGCTGTCGTAGTTGTCGTTACTGTCGTTTTTGTGGATGTGGGACACGGTGGGGGCTCGCAGTCCTCCACATCTCTCGACGTGTTGGCAGTGTTGAAAAAGTCCTCCACAAATTCAAAATACTTCGCCGTAAGCCACAACTCATTTACGTAGTGGCAATCGAATTCTAGCATTGAATCCTCCTAAAGAATCAGAAAAAAACGGATCAATTGTTGGCAAGTTTTACTTAGAAATAATAAAAATGAACAGTTTTTGAAATAGATTTAAATATGAATACGAATAAGTAGAAAAGGAAATTATACACAAATAATCTGATTTATTTGCTCAATTATTCTTGAAAAAGAAATTTATCAAACCTTAATAAAACATAAAACCAGATTGTTCACTGCTTTACAAATGAATAGTTGTTTATTGTTATGAACTGAATTTTTTTCGTTGGTTGCAATATTTTACTTACAAAAATTGCTTTAAAAATAGCATAAATAGGAATATAAATGTAAATTAAAAAATAACATATACATTTTAATATACGAATTAAAATGATAACTTATAACATTTATTTTATACTTTTTTATATAAAATATGATATACGATAAAAAATGTATATTTTTTCTGAGTGGTTTCACAAATCTGCTCATTGGTTGCTTTAAAAAAGTTTTTAAAATAGCTTAAAAAGAAATATAGATGTAAATAAAAATAAAAGATAAATATATATTTTTTGATAAAATATAATTTTTTTTTTTCCCCCAAGTGGTTTTACAAACCTTGCTCATTGGTTGTTACATTATTTTACAAAAAAAAAAAAGTTTTAAATAAAAATACAATATTTTATATTTTGTATTTTTTTACATAAAAATATGATATATGATAAAATATATTTTTTTCCAAGTGGTTTTACAAACCAAGCTCATTGCTTGGTTGTTCCAAATTTTTTATTTAAATAGTTTTTAAAATAGTTGTAATAAAAATATAAATAAATACATTAAGTAAATTAAAACATGATATTTTAGATTTTATATAACATATGATATATGATAAAATATTATAACATTATCCAAGTGGTCTTTACAAACCTTGCTAATTGGCAATATTTTACTTTAAAAAAAAAAGTTTTAAAAATAGTTTAAATAGAAATATAAATGTATTAATTAAAATATATTATATATTATTTTATATAAAATATTATACGTGAAAAAAAATCTTTTTTTTCCCCAGGTTTTTTTTTTTTTTTTTTTTTAAAAACCTTGCTCGATGGTTGTTGCAATATTTTACTTAAAAAAAATAGTTTTAAAAATAGTTTAAATAGAAATATGAATTTAAATGAAAAGATAAATATATGTTTTAATATATGAATTAAAATATATTTTATATTTTGTATTATTTCATATAAATATATATATAAAATATATATGAAAAAGTATCTATATTTTTTTCCAAGTGGTTTTACAAACCCATTGGTTGTTACAATATTTTACTTAAAAACTAAATGTAAAAAGATAAAGATAAATGTATGCACTTTAAATATATGAATTAAAATATATTTTATGTTTTATGATTTTATCATATCATTCACAAATCTTTCATATTGCTTACAATGTTTTGCTTACAAACAAACATAGATATTTTATAGAAATTATTTTAAACTATTTTTAAATAAGAAATTAAGATCTAAAACATTGCAAGTTTAGTTTTTTCCCCAATCGTTCCTCATTCAGTGTGTTCTTTATAGAACTGACAGAATTGATTTTTATGAAAACTACAGTTGACAGGAAAATTAGACACAAAATAACAAAACATACTAGATCATATCAAGATTTCTGTCTAAATTACAGCTGTTATTGTAACTTACCAAGCCATGTCCAATGTGATACCGCATCTCCTGCAGTATTTGGACGAAAGTGCCTATATTATCTTTATTGGAGGATATGTTCCCAAACTTCTGCGCCAGGCCTTTTAAGCTCACCTCCAAGTGAAATACATTTAGCTTCACCCAGCACATACCACTCTTGAAGAAAAACAACATAAAGACATTACTAGATTATCACCGTGTTTGCTTTCATTCCCATGAAAGATTCAATGAAAACTGAACGATAACAACTCACCACTTCTTTAGGTATATAACGTAATGTAATCTTGTAGTCTTTCGGAATATTCTGTTTCTAATAGAAGAGAAAGAAAGCCGGTTCTAAGAGCCAAAAACTACACAGCACATGGTCATTTCATCATCAATAAAAAGCAAAAATAAAACATTCCAGTGAGTAACCACAACGTAAACATGCAATTACTCTAATTGGCTTTTAACTGTGCCGTAGGTATAGATATGATAGCCACAAACATATGTACTTCAAGCAATTTTAATCACCCGGTTATCAACTTTTCAACATATGGCACGCACAGCGATTTGGCGTCTTACTTCGTAAATATTTTGCTAAAGGAAAGCAAACGCCATTACACAACTCGCATATTCAAACAAAGCGATAAACTCAATAATCCTTTCCCATTTTGATGATCCTAAAAAGATTGTCTGCACCG
This sequence comes from Cirrhinus mrigala, assembly GCA_036247105.1. NCBI lineage: Eukaryota > Metazoa > Chordata > Actinopteri > Cypriniformes > Cyprinidae > Cirrhinus > Cirrhinus mrigala. The sequence continues at coordinate 14,003,959 of CM070031.1, read as the reverse complement.
AAGCATTTGTTTTATGTACACCACTCTATTATCATACTTTGAACCACATGTCTGGGGCTTCTACTCCAACACACATGAAATAAATTTCCCCCCAGCGCATCGATAAATCAGCCTTCTTTCACAAAATACGCTCGGGAAAAAAAAGCCCCCCGGCAATAGAGAGATAAGAATGTCCAAGCTCTTACCAACAAAGAAATTTTCTTGATGTCATCTGTAATGGGATTTCCTATTTCACTGGAATAGGCAGCAACTGTCATGTACAGCAATAAATGGACACAGGTGCATATCCAAATCTGAAAAGCAAGAGGTAGAAGATCAGTCTAATTGACTGTATCGAAAATCTTTTAATGATGATAATAATAATAATAATAATAATAATACAGATCCGGTTGTGTCCTAATTTCTAATCTCATTGCTTAGAGGAGAATTAGGCAAAACGGGAAATGTTTGCACTGCTATTTTTAGTGAACAACCGGGTCAGTTTTGATTGAATAAATGAGTGTTTTTGTCTTTTCTCGGTCGGCGCTATAAAGCTTGTGGTCCCATGGTGGCTTAGAGCTTAAAGCTTTTGCTCCCCTCTTCCCAGACCTGCGATTTGAGCTTGTTGCATAACATGAGGCAGATTTGCTCTTAACCCTGATTACAAGGGTGATCCCAGACAAACAATGCATGAGCCTTGTCGAGAGAAAGAGTTTCAGCTTTGCTCTGAGAGGGATAGCGGAGCAGAGGTGAAGAACCGACTCATCTGAAGACAGGCTGTTGAGCTGCGAGATGCTCCGAGTGTGTAATTGCACAATTAAACTCTGCAATTACATATTTTTTAAAAATTAGGATGCTTTTGGGATCACTTAGCCACTGATGTGTTTCTCAGGAGGTGTTTACATTCAAAAACATCTAGAGCATAATGCAGAAGTGTTGTTTTTAAACTCAGCATGACTCTAAACTTTCTTGATCTATGTTTCCGGTCTTATTGTAAATCACTCATGCTATTCCGAAGTTCAATTTTACCTCAAAATGTAATAATTTTCCTATAAAACGACTGCCGTTCTTTCCTTTTCTGCTTATGTCACTAAGGCTGTGCAGGCTGCTGAACAATGTTAATAAATGTAGCCATTGTTTTAGCAAACTAGCTAAAGTTTTAAGTTGTAAACTGTAAGTTTGCTAAAACAGCAGTTAGTTGGCTAAAACAACTGCTTAATAGAATGCTATCCTTCTAAAACAGCAGATAAATAGAATGCTAGTTTGCTGAAGGACTAACTACATGAAGTGCGAATATACTAAAACAGTTTAATAGAATGCTAGTTTGTTAAAACAAAGGCTACTAGACTGTAAGTTTGCTAAAACAACAGTTACACCGTGTCTACACCGGACGCGAGCGGCGCGGCGCGGCGTGACGCGACAAAATACAGTAGAACCCATTATAATCATTGATGCTGTCTACACTGGATGCCGCGGCGCGGGGCGACGCGACAAATCACCGACAGTAAACTGCTACCGCGTTCTATTTATGACTGCTCACACAAAGTTCAAATGATTTGCAACGGTCGCTTTGTTGCGTCCAGCGTAGACAGACTTTTAAGCTGTTGCGGCGCGGCAAAACAAAACAAAACAACTGCTAAATAGAATGTTAGCATTCTAAAACAGCAGCTAAATAGAATGCTAGTTTGCTAAAGGACTACATAAAGTGTGAATATACTAAAACAGTTAAATAGAATGCTAGTTTGTTAAAACAACTGCTAAATGCTAGAAATAAAATATAATAAAAATAAAAACTAGCCTTGTATTTATCCGTTGTTTTAGTATATTGGCAATTTATTTTGTCCTTTAGCAAACTAGCATTCTATTTTGCTGTTGTTTTAGACCGCTAGTGCTCTATTTAGCAGTTGTTTCAGCCAACTAACATTCTACTTAGCTGTTGTTTTATCAAACTAACAGTTTAACAGTCTTTGTTTTAGTGAACTAGCACTGTATTTAGCCGTTGTTTAGTATAGTTGCACTTTATTTAGTCATTTAGCAAACTAGCATTCTATTTAGCTGTTGTTTTAGAATGCTAGCGTTCTATTTAACAGTTGTTTTAGCCAACTACCACTCTACTAAGCTGTTGTTTTATCAAACTTACAGTCTAGCAGTCTTTGTTTACGTGAACTAGCATTGTATTTAGCCGTTGTTTTATTATATTCACACTTTATTTAGTCTGTTAGCAAACTAGTATTCTATTAATCTGTTTTAGAATGCTAGCATCCTATTTAGCATTTGATTTAGGCAACTAACATTCTACTTAGCTGTTGTTTTAGCAAACAAGTCTAGTAATCTTTGTTTTAACAAACTAGCAGTCTGTTTAGCTGTTGTTTAGTGCATTGGCACTTTATTTAATCCTTTAGCAAACTAGCATTCTATTTAGCCGGTGTTTTGGCAAACTTGCAGTCTGGTATTCTTTTTTTTTAACAAATTAGCATTTCATTTAGCTGTTGTAGTGTATTAGCACTATATTTAGCAAACTAGCATGCTATTCGGCTGTTGTTTTAACAAACTAACATTCTATTTAGCCAGTGTGTTAGCAAACTAGCATTCTATTTAACTGTTATTTTAACAAAATAACATCCAATTTAGCTGTTTTAGAACGCTAGCATTCTATTTAGCTGTTGTTTTAGTATATTAGCACTTTATTACTTTAGCAAACTAGCATTCTTTTTTTGCTGTTCGCAAACTAGAATTCTATTTTGCCAATGTTTTAGCAAACTAGTTAGCAAAATAACTTTCCATGTAGCTGTTGTTTTAGCAAACTAGCATTTCATCAGGTATTGTTTAGCAAACCAGCATTCTATTTGTCTGTTGTTTTAGCAAACTAGCATTCTGTTTAGCCATTGTCTTCGAATGCTAGCATTCTGCTAAACAGACTTTAGTGAAATTAGACTTACAGTAGTCTTTGTTTTAGCAAACTAGCATTCTATTTAGCTGTTGTTTTAGCAACCTAGCTTTCTATTTACCCACTGTTTTAGCAAACTAACATTCTATATAGCCATTGTTTTTAGTAAGTTAGCATTCTATTTAACTGTTGTTAAACTAGCATTTTGTTTAGCCATTGTTTTAACAAACTAGTTTTTGCTCCATGTTGAGATGTAATGTCCACATTTCATTATTCAAAATAAAACAAAATCACCCACTACATTTTTTTTCTCATTACTGGATATCCTGTTTCACTTGGAATGTCACATTAACTAAAATATGTTGCAAACCACAATTCACTTCAATTCATAAGTTGAACAGTTTTTCACTTGACATAACATTTTGAAATGTGAAGTGACAGGACATTTAAGAAAAACAGCAGACACATTTCAATACAAATACCAAACATATTTCACCTAAATATGAACAGTCGGAGCAGTTTGAATTGACATACTTAATAAAAACGGTATAAAAGCTAAGGCATAGCTTGATAATTAAAGCACCACCAGGAAAAATCTAGATAAACTAGTCTGCCTTATTAAATCTTGTTAGATAACTAGTCAACTCATGGACCATCTTTGATTCAGTACTCCCAGTTTTTTCTTGAAGACGATGTCCTAGAAGGTTTCTGTTGACATGAAAAGTAAAGCCATAAGAAAGAACCTTGTTTCATTATTGATTACATCATGGTGTCAATGATTTAATTCAAAGTCACAAGTAGTTAATTAAAGTCATGTCATAATAACATGCTGCTAGGAAGGTCATAAGCTTTTAAATCAAATCTACAAATCTGTAATATATAATAAAAGTTGCAATAGTCACGAGTTGCCAAAATGTATCTTCCTTCCAACCAGCTTTTCTAAAAACATTCTTCCTGGTTAAAAACAGGAAATATTTATTTGCATCAAACTATAAATAAGACTGGCCACATGTAAATGCTCAGGCCTTGCTTTGAATTAATGGAGTGCAATATGTATTTCAAAGTAAACAATGCTAGCACACATGACCGCGTCTGGAATTTAGTACGCACTCAACAAGCAGTTAATCTACTGCGAGTATTTCAGACAGCATCACCACGAAACTGTACAGAGCTCTTGCGTGTTGTGAACCAGATGAGGATTTGTTGAAATTTGATGAATGAAACAACACATGGAAGCCCAGATGTTTTATTGGTTATTTTATTCATTATTTGACTTCCTCCAAGACGTTAAGGTCCCTTCATAGCCAAGAAGTATGATTTCAGCAAGTACTTTGGACACAACAACAAACGTTTGTCTGTCTCCTATTTAAACGTCAACAATTCAAACTCACTTCTGCTCAAACTCAGCTCTGACTGCCATAAATCAATAGACTGTAAGCACAGCCAACCACTCAACTGATCAACTGAACAACATGTTACTCCCAAACCACTGGCACGAACTGCCTACGCTGGCAGCATTTAAGGCATTATAGGTGTGTGTGAAGGTGTAGGCATCTTCTAAATACTCTCTCCTACAATATGTACAATATGTGGCAAACTGTAGCATATATACATATTAGTGAACACAATCCCAGAATACACTGCTGTGAGCATGTATTTATTACAGCTGTGTATATACAAATTAATTCATGAAGTGAATACTAGGGCTGTCAAACGATTAATCACGATTAATCGAATACAAAATAAAAGTTTGAGTTTGTCTAATATATGTGAGTGTACTGTGTGTAATTATTATGTATATATAAATACAAACACATTCATGTACATATTTAAGAGAAATATGTTATGTACAAAATATTTTTATTTATATATAATATAAATTAAGTAAAAAGTATAATAAATACACATACTTGTAAATATTTTTTAAATGTATACATAAATGTGTTTATATTTATATATACATAGTAATTACACACACATATATTACGCAAAAAACTTTTTTGTATGCGATTAATCACGATTAATCGTTTGACAGCCCTAGTAAATAGAAAAAAAAAGTAATGCTTTTTTCTCATAACTGTGCTTTATATCTCAGTGTGACTTGTGACTGTTACTTTGATAATCGAGTAATCTGTCGATTATTCTGACGATTAATTGAGTGATCAGATAATTATGTATATATACCTAAGTAAACAATAGCCTTTAAAATGTCTTAAAATACATATATAAAAGGAAAGAGGGAATAATAATTAGTTAAAATAAAGTATCAAAAGCAAGAAATCATATGGCTCTATAGAACAAAGCTGTTAAAATGCATAATGTATTATAAACAATAAAGCTAATGTACATTATGCATTATAAAAAATGCCTGCAGAGGGCGCCAACGGCCTGACGATTGTTTTTACACTTTACTACGTGATCTAATCCCTGTTTAATATTGACTCAACCACATTTCATTCAAATGTCCGCTTAATCTTCAATATTTGGCCATTTCTTTATTACAGAAAAGCTACAGCCACTGTAATTTCTTGAATATGTGGACATCAAACCGTATAAACCTCAGAGTGAGGGTTTAAACTTTTATTTTGAAATCGCGATGAACAGATAGCATATTGACAATGATGCATTCTACTGTGTTTGCGTAGGTTTATAAATAATTTACCTTACAAATCTGATAAAACAGCACACGTTCCCAGATGAACGTTATAATAAACCCAAACTCACAACAACATGCAGAGATGGAGTTTGAGACGCTCCACACATGTTAATGATAAATTTTTGTAGCAGCATTTACTGTGAACAGAGCCTCTCTGAGATGCACGTACCTAACCTACACGCCTGTGAACAATTAAAGCGCATACATTAAACCTGCATCACATTCATCTATTTAACTGAATCGTGGCGTTTAATTCTTAATAGCATTATGCTTTATTATGATTTTTAAGCGGGCTTAACATGTGGAATGCGCCACTTCCGGCATTTGCAAAATGCAATGGAGGATTTTTTCAAATCTAAAAAATAGAATCAAGAAATCGTTGCAGCCCTAACCACAATTGCAATTATTTTTCTCATAGCTGCAACTTCATATCTTGCAATGTGACTACATATCACATTTTCCCCCCTCATACAACTTAATATCCTGCAACACAAGCTTGTTACTCTCAACTGTGACTTTATATCTCACAATGTGTCTTTATATATCGCAACTGCAATTTTTTCCCCACATAACTGCAACTTTATATCTTTATTTCTCACAGTTGTGACTGTTTCTTATAACTGTTACACTGCATTTCACAATGCGACTTGAAATTTGACGTTATTAACTTTTTTTCCTCATAACTACGACTTGACTTTATATTTCACGATTGCAACTTTGTTTCTCACAATTATAAAGTCACATTGGAGATGTAAAATTATGAGGAAAAAAGGCAGAGTCACATTGCAAGATGTAAAGTCACACTGTGAGAAGTCTTTTTTTCTCATAATTGAGACTTTATGTCTCACAATTGCATCTTCCTTTTGAATTTAAGGCTTTGGTAGGACATTGTACAGACTGTTGTATTACAATCACAAAGAAATCTTAAAAGCATTATCTTGCTACAACACGTCAAATGAGAGGTCACTTTCATTTAGCCAGACAAAGGAGATGTGAAGCAGAACAAGATCTCATTATGGCTGACCCTGAGCTGGACTGAGAGAAAAAGAGAGAGCGACAACTCAGCCCTTCCTTTTGAACATCATGTTAACAGCAACTCTCTCGGCTAGAGAATAAGATCATGGCCAGAGTCATGCTGACCAGACACTTTGATCGCTAGGGTTTATTAACTTTGCAGGCTCCCCAGACGGACATACAAGCTCATTCTGAACAATGTACCATTCACTACATAATCGTGTTAGTGAGAACAGAGCACATGGTGCCAAAAAAAATGTCTAGTCACCATCTATCTTCCTTCTTTTCATCTTTTCACAGTCAATATTTGGATCTCTCATGGTGTACAGCAGTCTAACACTTCAAAAACAGGCAGAATCCCAATGACTGGTATTAGCTAGTGGCATTTGACACAAATGCTAACACAAACTGAAAGACTCTGTGAGGAAAAACAATTCTGTCTCTTAGTTTCGATCACAAAAAGTGACCAGATGTATATCTGGAAGGCAGTTTTGTTAACCCATGTGATAGCAGGCCAAAGTAGCAAGAGGCCGGAAAACTAGCATAATCATTTCAGCCTCTGTTGACTAGCCAGCGACCAGTATCCACTCAAAAACTACTCAAATCAAATTTGCTTCCGCAAATTGCACTCAGTCTGCCTGTGTCCATTCAGGTGCACTTTACAAACCTCTAGCTAACCGAATAAACGCTAGCTAAAGATGCTATCAGATATCCCAAAGAATATATTTGCTTTCTCATGTTGCCAAGAATGTAAAATTCTTCCTCCGTAGCCATGACTCTACATTTCTGTGGTTCGTAATGATTATTTCTTCAATGGGGTTAGTCATTAAAGTCACTGGGTGCTGCTAAACATTTCAAACCAAACCAAAAACAACTGGAAAAGACCTAGCGGATTTATACTAGCTGGGACAACATCGATTATGCCGCGGTGTCCTCTGACGAGTGTTTAAACAGAGGGCAACAGGCCACAGGAGCCCAATGAAATGCGATCTGGCTATTTTATAGCTAATTTAAAAGGAGTCCATGACTGGGTGGGAGCAAAAATTACAATAGCCTGAGCTGGAGAGAGGCCTTGTTCGGGAACTAACCAAGAAAAGTAGTTACGCTAATGGACGCCACCCAACGCTTTGAGGAGAATGCTGAGAAACTGACTTCTCGACGCGAAGATATTATCGCGAAATGACTCGTTTCCAATCGCTAATTGAGCCAGGCTACTCAAGGTAAACCAATTCCTGCAATAAAACAACAGACAAATGGAACACGTAATGCAGAAACAATAGGAGACTAATGAGGATCATATTATACGTTAGGAGTTTAATTTTATTGACATATTCGGTTTACGCAGTACGCCAATGAAAGCAAGAGATTTATTTGCCGGGCCAACGATTTCATTTTTATCATTGGATTCAATTCACTTTAGAGAGTCCATTATACAATTAAGCTCTTTCCAAACACGGATGAAGTTTCACCCTTTATTGTGAACGGCCACCCGCTATTGAAAACCTTTTTATTTGGACTAGGCTTAGCAGTGTCAAAGACAGGTGAGTGTCAAATGCCATGTAAGGACTAAAAGGATATGGAAACAAAGTAAACAAGTAAACAGGCTTAATGGAACAGTGCAATGATTACGGTTCGAGCCATCATTCCTCTTTCTGGTATTTTATCTCCAGCTTGTTTAAAACACATACTTAAAAAAAACCCCTTATTGTGTGTTTGGTCTACAGAGTAGTCGATTTAGTATCCGTTGGAAGTCTGCTTATTGCTCTACACTGTGTAAAACCGTAAACTCCACAAGCTATCTTTACAGCGCAAAATGACTCATCTGATATGACAAAATCAGATGTACAGATCATAAATATTCTTGAACTTAGACACAACACCACACTGTCGCATATCCTCGGCCCAAACAGGAAACAAAAAATAATTACATAACAAAATCACTTCGAGTAAAATCCAGCAAATCTGGTGTTACTAATTACCTTTGACCACACGCTCCAGATTTATTCATTAAATATTAATTCTGTAGTAAACATTTTGTTTGTCAGAGTGCGGTTGGTGCAGTTTTCTTTTTGAAATATTAAGCTGGTTACAGTGATTTTAAAGAAGGCAAAAACCCTCTTGTGTCTTTTTAGTGACTTAATTCTTGCGTTATCTTCACATTTGATTTGCATGCATATAACAGAAAAAGACGACGGTGCATGACAGACATTTTATGAGGAAACTGATGGACAACCGATTCCATAAAACGCTGCTAAAAATAGCAGCCGTCTTTTTAATTTATTTTCTTCTCAGAACACATTACCTCTGTCTTCAATGCTGTAATGCTGCAACGTCTCCAGACTGTTCCACAGTAACAGAACATTGGTTAAGAATTGTGGAATTTGTTACTTCAGCTATATGCTAAAATGTGAAACATTTAAAACTTTAATTAAAAAGTTCTACACAACTTCTACACAAGCATGTGCCATTGCTTCACAACCTCATAAATCATTCTATCTGTCTTAAAAGATTTATGTTATCACTAAAACCAGTTTTGAAGGCTGTGAATAGGATTAGTGTCATGGCTATACAACATAAGTTGCGGCTGTAGCTCATTTCATTTGTAATATTTTCTAGCTGAGGTGCTTATATACATGTCTTCGCTATTCCATGTCTAATTTCAAAGGCTAAACATGCAAATCGCATTTGTACGTTTAATTCGGTCCATGCATAAGAATGTCAACTGCACATTTCTACGATGAAATCTTCCAGGAAGCAACCCTGCTGAACTATGCGCTTCATGTGGACATGTGCGTAGCATGTACCAAATAGAAATCTGGTATTAGTTACCCATGAAGAGGAAATTTAGTGTTGCAAAATATGAAGTCTTTTCCTACTTCAAGACTGTTAGTTTTCGATGCGTAACACTTCCTCATAGTCTCTCTGCAAACTGTCACGAACTTATTTTTGCCTTTGGGCTTGGCATATGATCGAAGGTGTTTTGCTTTCATGCTAGATGTTTCAAATAATTCAGCCTCAGTTTTGGCAAAAGGGGTCAATGTATGCGAGTGACAGTGAAGAGCTGTACAGTTCAAAGATTATTCACATAGAATACTGAATACTGTGCGCTGAAGGTGTTCACACAGGACTTTCCTCATACATTAAATTCTCTTCAGTGGAATAACCGCAAAAATCAAATGACTTAGTCTTGATCAGAAATCAAAACCGTCACGTGTGTAGTATGAGCAAGCGTCCTTGTGCATATGTTTGCAAATGATTAACTTTATTTCATGTAAGGTTACAATACAAGGTTATGTCAAAGTCAATAAATGTACTTCCAAAAAGGCCGAGGTTAAACATAAATTATGTGTACTTAAGAATAAAGTGTTTTATTGAAGCCAGGGTGAATGCTCTAAACATTTAGAGGTTGCATACTTTTGGAAGACCAGTGTTCAAGTCAACATGTTCTGTTTCTCTATTACTGTCTTTTAATAAAATAGCAAAAATGCACCAAAATAAATCTTTAAAAAACATAGGTCTTGGCAAGCACCACATGCCAATTTGTCATTCTACAACAGCTTACTCCCAGCAAGAGGTAATGCAAATTCCCAGCAGGAGTAAGAAGGTGCAAGGTGAATGAGTTCTGTCTGGTCGTACATCAATTTAGACTAGGTCTTCTTGCGATTAGAGTATATTTACAACATGGCAAATGTTCTTAAGGTGAATGTTCATAACTTACAGTAGCCTGCCTAAAAAAGCGCGAAGCCTCGCCTAGTTTAAAGCAATGTAGGGAAGCGTTACTGATGCTGTGAGAAAAGCCTGATGCATTTCGAGTAAATATCCCCCACAGTCAATGAAAACCATTTCCACTGGCTTATTTCCCGTTGTACAACATATCCAAGTCGGCGAGTAGCCTAATGTACCAGGAAAATCTAGTTCTCACAGAATACTGTGCATGTAGATTTCTCGCGTTAAGCACCTGCGTAAGCGTCCAAAGTTCGCGTCGTTTTATCAGCGTTAATTTACTCTTATCTCCGTGCTTTATTTTTTATCGAGCGTGGATTATGTTTTAATTGTCACATTGTTCACATAAAATATCGAGAGGACATAGCACATAATATTCTCTAGTTAAACGACAACGAAAGCCGATTTTGCAGTTCGGCCAGATCGAATTATGCATGCCTCGCCACATCGTAAAACATCTGAACTCGCTAAAGCTGTTTCCTGCGTTAATTCTTTTTGAAAGTTGCAAGTTGCGCTTCTTTTGAACATTTCTGGTTCAAGTGAGTAGAAATGACGAAAATGGTTGTGACAAGTTAAATGGATGGAAACAAACATGCTGTAACAGTATAATAATCTTCAGCTCATTGAGATCAAAGCATGTTTGTGGTACTTAGTTAACAACATGCGTCAAGTTAATTTTAGATAATAAATCATAATGTAGCCAGTCCTTCCACACCCCCGCCTAATTAAGTGCGCACAATCGCGCGCCTTCGTGCGCATTTAGCGTCTTAAAATACTTAGAAGCTCAACGATGCGAGAAAGTCTTTATTGAAGACTGTCGCTCTAAAACGCTGTAATATAAAACATACTATCATTTCCTCCAGTTATGCTCTGCAGACAGCGTATTTTTGCAAGCGCACGTAGCAAAAAACAAATGCAAATCACATGTGATTCACGCTTATTACTCGCGTTAAAGCAAAAGCCGTTCACTTACGTTTGACTTCTTCATATGGAACGAGAGGAGTAACTCCAATGTCAGCGAAAGCCTATTTTATCTTACTTCGGCGGGCAGGGAAAGGGTTCTCTTCATCCCAAAGGTACATATCCAAAATCATCATAAAGTAGAATCCAAGTCGGGAGGGAAAGAAAGTCACCTAAATTTGCGTAATGACGGTAAGTATCCAGGTAGACGCTTCATACCGCACGATGGAGATCGGAAGGCTGCGGAAAGAATCAAGAGTTTTTTCCCAAGAGCAAAGCCTTTTTATCGTGTGGCTTCAGCGCACTCCCGCCCACCCCAGTTTCTCTCGATCGTCTGCTGCCCTGGGTCTCCTCAGTCGATTTCACAATCACCATCCAAACGTCCAACTGAGATTTATTTGATGGCAGTGTTTTCCTGCTAATTTTCGCAGGATGGAGTCGCTTGTTTACGGCTTGTCGTGACTGCAAATAGTTTGTAAGATGTTTTGTAGTGAACAGGGCTTTGGCGCTGCAGAAATGCTTAGTGATTGTTGGAATCGTTCTGGAAAGCGTTCTGTCACGGGCGTGTAGTGTTTACTTCTTCTTATTCATGTACTAAAAACGTCATAAATGGGACGAAGAACAAAAAACAAGCCTTTGATCGCTCTAAATTGGATTTTCTTAATATGGAAACCCAAGAAATGCAGCGCAGCTGACCATTCAGAGTTTCTCGAACGTAACATTTAGTGAAAACCAGCAGCCGCTGTTTCATCTTCACGCAAGTTTTTTTGGTGGTTTCACATCGCACATACTTGACATTTGATCAAATATGCGACTGAAATATGTTCAAATCCCACGTGTTGGACTTTTCTGTTTCAAATGTGGTCGAATGTGACAGACGTGCGCGAACACTGAGGTAAACAGTGACATCTACAGCAGTAGTACAGTACTCTGGCAAAAACTAGGTAGCAAGGGAGAGTGAGGTAAACTGCCATTTTTTTTAAAACATAAGTTACCCTCTAGGCAAAGACAAATTAGATGGAGGTAAAACAAGTGGGCTATATGACCTTTTTAAAAAAAATATGAAGAAATATAAATGCACTTATGCCCCATTCCAAGTCATATTTTGGCTGCAGACAGGAAAGCTTTCCCTTACGAAAATTAACCAAGGTTTTAAATGGTAAAAGTGTAGTAACCATGTTTTTGGTGTATTGATTAGCATTTGTATAACCACAGTTTTACTAAAAATACCATCGTTAAACTATGGTTAGCTCAGTTTGTGGTTACCATGATGGATTTTTTGGTTTATTTGTAGTAAATTTGGTTTATTTGTCATCGCATGACAAAAATTGTTCATTTTCCTTGCTGTGCAAGGAGTGACGCAGCTTATTCACTGACACATCATTTGACACATGCCCTACTGCTTTCACAAATTACACTGAATAATTGTATTCTTGAATACAACAGTAAAGCTCACAATTCATTCAAGAGGATATATGGTGAGTAACTAATCATTTGAATCAGGATTAACCATTATACTGTTGATGCACTTTATTAGACTGCTATTGCAAGCAGAAAACAAACAGTGCTTGATATCTGGTGCACAGAGTTCATAGTTGTTTTTTGGAGATGTGAGGCACAGGGAAACTTTCCACTCACTGTTCATTCAAAAGTTTTATTGTGAATTGCAAGTACAGAATGTACCACCTTCAGTTTATGTAACTGATTTGTTTATATAGATGTGAAAGTGCCTCTTAAATAACTAAATCAATGAAATTTGCAAGTATTATTATTTGTCTCATCTGTTCATATATGCGCCAGTGGAAAGACCATCACCTGTACAAGTAACAATGCACAAATTTGTCACTACAAATTTTTGAAGGGCCTACCATACTAACATATGTAACCGTTTTTTTTTTTGTTTTTTTTTTTCCTATGCTAAAATGTATTTTAAAATAGAAAAGTTAAATAAAAATGTCAAAGCAAATATAATAACGGGTATATTTGTAGCAATAGCCAAGAATACATTGTATGGGTCAAAATTATCAGTTTTTTTTAATGCCAAAAATCATTAGGATATTAAGATCATATTCCATGAAGATATTTTGTAAATAGTTTTATAAATAGTAAATAATTTTGTAGTTGTATCTCAGCCAAATATTGTCCTTTCCTAACAAACCATACATCAAAGCTTATTTATTCAGCTTTCAGATGATGTATAAATCTCGATTTAAAAAAACTGACCCTTATGAATGGTTTTGTGGTCTAGGGTCACATATATAAAAGCTTGGTCTTTTGAAACCCTTTAAATATTCTACTTCTATACTAATAAATTCACATAAAAAATAACATTTTGAAAGAATAATTGTTTTTCATTATTTGCATTTGATATTAGTGCAAAAATCACCCCAATATCACATTTTCATTGAAGCTATTGCATCATTTTTTTTCAAGCACATTTTACAAGCACATAATCACTTTGTTTACAGAAATCTCCATTTCCGTAGTTCATTCCTGTGGGACATTCTTTAAGCTTGTCTGATGAACCAAAAGGGATGGAGCTTAGCGAATGGGCAAATTATGTTTTTTGTTTGTATTTTGTTTTTTTAATCCAAGATGGATCTACTTAGCCACGGCATGGGGTAAGTTGCGCCACTGCATATGTGGTCTCCGTTTGCAAAAAAACATGCTTCAGTTGAGTAAAACAAAACTGGCACATCTTACCCCGCTCTCCTTTACTGCAGGGCGAAAATATCCCTGGTTTTATTTTGCAGAAGTTTTTTTCACAGAACAGTGTTTAGTGTCAACCTTTGACCAAACCCTTGCACTCTTTCTCCTAAGAAGTGTTGTTTTATGGGTATGTCCTCTCCGTGAACTAACGCACTGTCATACCTCTCTGATAATGGTTTCATCTATTATTACAGCTTTTTCCTTTTTCTCCCGCTCTCACCAGGCTGTCACGGGTTTCACTTCACCTCCCCTCGTGCGCACTTGCGTCTGGGTGTGTAGAAGGCATAACTTAATCGGCTTTTATTTTCTTGATATTGGTGTAACTCGAGAAGATCAGACAGAAGGTTAATTTTTCACTCCATGACAGGCGCTAATTTAATCAAGCCGCTGAAATCTCACTTCCCTCAACACTCAAAATGCATCACTTCATCTTTTGTCCCTCGCATTACCAAGAAACACACAGGGGCTTCCAGAATCTTTAGGGACTTCTTTTAGACCTCCAGGCCCTGATGACTGTCTGTCTGGTAATTTACGATTCCCTCCAGCCCTCGCTGAGCCTCTAGAACACATGTAGGGAATTTTTCAGTGATTAAGAGGATGTGTTTGTTGTTGTAGGGTCACAAAAAATGCAGAAAACTTTCATAATACATGAGAATAAATCGGTATGGCATGATAGTTTCATTCATCAAACTGGAATCTATATGAAATATCTATATAAGATATAATCTTGGTGGTGTACCCCCAGATCACAGATTTTGGTGTGTATCACTTTAAATGCAAATGAGCTGCATATTCCCGCCCCGTCTTCAGAAAAGGGCATAGTGTTTTAACAAAACGACGCACACACACAAATACGGTTAAAACGTTAGCTAAGCACTATAATGACGAGACATTCACAAAGCAGGCTGGAGTGAAATTATTTGCTCGGACATAAACGTATTTAGGTAGATTTTGAGGCGCATTACTTTCAAAAATAAAAGCAGGACACTGCGTCCTCAGTGGCTCAGATGTTGGGAGAAAAAGAAGACTCTTATGTTCAATCTTACATCTGAACGCAGATCACCGGGATTGTTTACGGGACACTGTTGACATTACAGCTGCTCGAGCGTGGAGAAAATGAGGACGGCGTACAACCAAAGACAACTCGCTGAGGGCGGAAACTGCAGGAAACTGTAAGTCAGCGGTTGAGGGCGGGGCCTAAACAATGTGATGTCACATTGCTTAGGGAATCAAAAAAGCATGCCTAGTAGGACTAAAAAAATAAGGAGTGGGAGGATTTTTATTATTGTTCGGTGGTTGTGTTTACACATTGCCAACACACATTTATGTCCAAACACCATGTAAAAGTGGATTTTGTATAAAAGGTGCCCTTTAAAAGTGCTCATCCATTTAATTACACTTCAAATCATACTAAATGTAATATGTAGATATAGATATGTCTGTCTCTCTCTTCTTTATGAATCAATTTTCACTCAAAATTTGTAGCAAGTAACAGACTGAATTATTAAATGTAAAAAGTTTTAGAAAAACTGAAACATACTGAAATGTTTTATATATATAACTAATAATTTTTATTCTTTTTTTAAAAATAAAAGCCTCTTTCTAAATATCCTATAAAAATTGTGTAGACATTTTCATTCAAAAACTGCTAGTAAATTTCACAAATAATTACAAAGAAATAGCAAGTAACAGTGTTTAGTGTTTTAGGTTTAATTATAATTATTAATGAATAATTATCTATATATTATATATAAATCATGTAGAAATTTTCACTCAAAAAAATTTCACAAAAAATTACAAAGAAACTAAGTAACAGACTAATTTAAAAACTGAAAAACTGAATATTTTTTGTCAAACATACTTAAATTATGTTTTATATACTATTTTTTTAAATAAAAGTCTCTCTCTATATATCCTATAAAAACTCATTTTCACTCAAAACTTTCTTGTCAAACATACTCAAATGATCTGTTTTTTTATATAATAATTTTTTTTACTCTCTCTATATATATTTTAAATATATTTTATGCAAAACATTTTCACTCAAAAATTGCTAGTAAAGTTTACAAATAATTATAAAGAAATAGCAAGTCATATACTGAATTATTAAACTTACAAATTTTCAAAATAGAAAAACAAACAAATTTTCCTTTCAAGAATACTCAAATTATCTGTTTTATATATATTTTTTAAAAAGTCAAAAATAGAAAAACTGAAACAATATTTTCTCATGAAACACTCAAATTATGTGTTTTAGGTATATAATTATTCATTTTTACATTTGCTATGCAAATATATATGTTATTAAAAAAATAGAAATTTTCAATCAAAAATTGCTAGTACATTTCACAAATAATTAAAGAAATAGCAAGTAACAGACTGAATTATTAAACTTAAAATGTTCAAACTGAAACATTTTTTTTTGTGTGAAACATACCCAAATGATGTTTCATATAGAATTAATATTTTTTTAACTAAGTATTATATATTCTATAAACACTGCATAGAAATTTTCACTCAAAAATAAAAATAATTACAAAGAAATAGCAAGTAACAGACTGAACTATTAAACTTAGAATTATCAAAATAGAAATATGGAAACAATATTTTCTTGTGAAACACTTAAATGATATGTCTTAGGTGTAATTATTAAATTTGTCATTTTTAAAATAAGTATCGCTTATATATTCTATAAAAAAAAATTGCTTAGACGTTTTCTCCCAGAAATTGCAATAGACTGAATTATTAAACTTAAAATTTTTCAAAATAGAAAAACTGAAACAATATTTTCTTGTGAAACATACTCAAACTGTTTTATATATAATTATTAATTTTTTACTCTCTCTGTGTGTATATATATATATATATATATATTCTACAAAAACTGTGTATTTTCACTCAAACATTGCTAGTAAATTTCACAATTAATTACAAAGAAACCATAAGTAACATATTGTAATTAATTTACACTGAAACAATATTTTTTTGTGAAACACACTCAAATTAAATGTTTTATGTCTAATTATATATATATATATTCCAAAGAAATAGAAATAGAAATTTTCACTTAAAATTGCTAGCAAATTTCACAAATAATTACAAAGAATAGCAAGTAACAGACTGGAATTAACTTAAACTGAAACAATATTTTCTTGTGAAACACTCAAATGATCTGATTTATATAAAATTATTAATTTTTATGTTTTAATAACAGTCTAATAAATTTGACAAATAATTACAAAGAAATTGCAAGTAACAGACTGAATTATTAAACTTAAAAATGTTCAGAATAAAAAAACTAAATAAGTATTTTCTTCTGAAACACTCAAATGACTGGTTTTATATATAATTATTCGTTTTAAAATAAAAGTCTCTATATATTCTATAACAAAGTCTCTATATTCTATTAAAAAATGTGTAATCTTCACAAGTATTTACAAAGAAACTATAAGTATCAGATTGGAAATAAATTGAACTGAAACAATATTTTCTATTGCAACATACAACCTTTTCTATTTGTAAAATAGATAAATGGATATGTAGCCCAAATATTTAAGCAAGTATTTTTGGTGATAGATGCTGCCACTATTTTATGAGACCAAAGCCGCTCTTAAGCTACTGCATGTTCCCAGTAATACATCAGAATTTACTGCTTTAAGCAATACCACATGTTGGGAGAGCTGGAGCAGGGTGTTTCCTGAGAGGAGGAGAGCGCTGAAAGACAAGAGCTGGTATGCACAGCACTGCGAGCAGAACAACCAAACCTGACAACACAAGTGTAATCTGAAGAAGGCCTAATCTACTCCCTGTCAGTTTGTGAGACATTGCATGAGAAGTTCATCGCTGGAACCCACCCAAATCAAAATCCATATCCAACCGTCTGCTCCCAGAGCCTTCGCCGTATCAATCGGTGCACTGTTTCAGCTTCAAATACTAGGTCAAGAACTGAAATTCTCACATAAGAGGCGTAAAAAAAGAACAAAACTCCTCATTCATGACAAGAAATATAAGAGAAATGACCGACAACGGCAACACTGTCACCTCCTAGAATAATTCCCCTCATCTTTCCTCGAAAAAGAGGTCACACAGAGTCAGAAAATTGCCATTTTGTAACATCTCTAAGCAATAAAAAACAGAGAATATCCAAATCCAAACAACAACAGTTTTTCTTGGTTCGTGCCTGCTTATTGTCTTACCTTGTCAATTTGTCAAACAGTTTATTGCATTGTTTACGTTTCCAAACACGTTGGAGCATTTTGCGGCTGATATAATTTGGTTCACATGATCCAAAAAAGTGATCACAAGTGCTGAAATTGATTTGTGTGAAGACCTCCCCATCCAGATAATGCATGGCACCAGCTTAAACCGCTGATCATAAACTACTTTTAATGACTCAGTCTCTTGAGGAATAGGTTTATAGCTGGCAGATAGAACATTTGGGGTGGTGTAGTCACAAGTACCAGAAACGTTTGCTGGCAATACATGAAACACACTAGTACAGATATTACACGGCGTATTGTTACAAGCTTAGAAACATTGTTTAGATAAGCGAGCATCAGAATTTACCTACAGGCTTTTTGTAGCAGATGCCATAAAAACTAATTATGTGTCCTTACTGTAAGAAAGGTTGTGCCCTGCTAAAAAAAGAACAAGCATTATTAGTGATTAACAACATCAGTAACACTTACAGTAATGAAAGGTCAAACTAAAAATTGACTATTAATCAATAATAGTCAATCTTTTTTTTATGATCAAACTAGGAATGTATGCATTAATACTATAATTATTTTAATGTTGATAGATGATAAATTGCCAATATTAATTGTGTATTAAATTTTGTATTAATTTATACATTTAATTTACACATTTAACTAAAATATATAAGAACTAAAAATGCTAAAACCTATATATATAATATATATATAATTTAGCAATCAGTGTAAATTAGTATTGAGATACTACTATAGTACTATTATTGTTTTTTGTTGTTGTTTTTTTCCATTCCATTTACATTTTAAAGTTTTAGTATTTTTGTTGTTTGTTTTTCATTTTTATTACTTATTTTTGTTCAACTAAATGATATCATTTAACACACACATTTCTTTATGTTCATATATTTGTACATTGTTTTTACATTAATATGGTGATTCAGTGTGAAATTATGATCATTTAAATACATTTATATGCAAATAATCACAATTAATTACAGGAAAATGTGTGATTAATTAGATACTTTTTAATCAAATGGTAGCACTAATATATATTTTATATATATTTTATTAGTTATTTTTTAATGTCTATAGTTGTATTAATTTATTTTAGTTGTAGTTTTAATTATCAAGGTAAACTAAATGATATTATTATTATGTGAATAATTACAGACAAATGTGTAATTAGTTAAATGTTTTAATGCATTGACACTACTTATATATATATATATATATATACATATATACACACACACACAGACATACATATAGTACTTTTTTATTTCTATAATTAATAAAAATAGAAATATTTTAATTCATATTAAATATATTAAGTTAACATTTTTAATATTAAATGAATATTATATATATATACAGGGTGGGCCATTTATATGGATACATCACACATCAAACTTATTGGGAATTTCACAAGAAAAACAATGGTGTGCTTGGTTTTAATGTAACTTTATTCTTTCATGAGTTATTTACAAGTTTCTGACCACTTATAATGTGCCACAAACAGGACGTTAATATCACCAACCATTCCCATTTTATTAAGGTGTATCCATATAAATGGCCCACCCTGTATATATATATATATATATATATATATATATATATATATATGTCTATAGTTGTATTCATTTTATTTCAGTATTAGTTTTGATTGTCAACTAATCGTACTAACTAATATCTACTAATATAGATAGTCAACACACACATAGTACACACACACACACACACATTTATATATATAAACATATTTATATATTCAATTTTATATATTTAATTTAATTAAAGTAACAAAATGTATACTTTAGTGAAATAAAGTTATTACCATAATAAACATTGTCATGTACAGTGGGGTGGGAAAAATGCATATTTTGATTTTCTAAAGATTTACATTTAAGCATTTAACATTGTTATGAAATTTATATATGAAGAGATAAGATGCAAAAGCCTCTAAATCCATCATAAAATTAGCATTTATTTCTGGCTACTTTGTATAGATTTCTCTGTAAGTACTGGTACTTCTGATTGGGCTGAGGCTGGAATTTAGCGAGTTTGAAGTAAAAGTATGTGATGGACGTATAATATGTGTCAGTAGCATTCACTCAGTATCATTATCTCATTTCTGACCAAGTTTTTGCATCTGAACTTTTCATATATAAAAACAGCATATAGCATCACACTACAAATCACTCTGAACACCTTAGTAACTCTATAGCCATGCCCTAGCAACAACCCAGATCACCCAGTTTGCACGTCAGGCACTGCTCTTGTTTCTTCAGAGAATGAAAAAAATGTAGTTTTAATTCAAATCATGCAACTCTAGAGTTACAGTCATGTATAAACATTACATCTCATAAAAAGTGATGGATATTTTTTTTCTTCAGATTTAATTATATTAGACTACTCTGCCAAAACCCAAAACCACAAAGTGAAGGATTAACTAATCAAAATGACACTGAATTGAGAGATTCAGAACACACACACGCTCTTCCCTCACCAAACAAAGTTGTTGCTTCAGTAGAGCCAGTAGGACATGGTGAAACAGATACAGTTCAACAGGTGGGCACTACAGATAAGAAGACTTTGACTCAGACAGGGTGTGTGAGCTATTAACTCCCTGGTAAGGCAAATAAAAAAATATATTAATCATAAAATAAACAAGATAAAGAAAGGTGAAGGTTATTCAGAGCATTAATACCTTTGGGGGCCTTATTATTATATATTATATTACTATATTAATATTTTATGAAATAAGTAAGGAATAATTGATGACGGGCCATTGAATTCTTAGAAAATAATGCACACCCGAGGTGGTGATGTGGCCGCGACGCAGAGCGGAAAAAATTAATGTGTAAAAAAACCTCGGTGTGCATTATTTTCTGAGAATTCAACGGCCCATCATCAATTATTCCGCTCATACTACAGTTACCACATCTCAAGACATCGATCAGATGATATATTTCAAGGCATTCATCCGGTTTTTGTTATTAAAATGCTATTGTGAGTAGGATTAGATATAAGAAGACTGCAACGGACTGTTAAGACAGCAGAAAGAATCATTGGTGTGCACCTGCCCAACCTTCAGGACTTGTACATCTCCAGAGTGAAGAAACGGGCAGGAAACATCATCCAAGACCCTTCTCACCCTGGATACAACTTGTTTGCACTTCTCCCCTCAGGCAGACGCTACAGATCTCTGAGCACGAAAACATCTAGACATAAAAACAGCTTTTTCCCAAATGCCATCTCCAGGTTAAACAGATAAACATGAATCATTACCTGGGTTCTACAATTCATTTCTGTATTTCTCTCTCCATTTCTAATTATTGTCTCTTTCTGTAGTATTATTATGTAAATACACATGCACATCTCTTATTTATATAGCTGTATATAGAGACAATAATGCACAAATCTGTACATAAATCTTCTGTTCCAGATTCATACGTTATTATTTATTTTTAAGTTATTTTATTTAAATGCTTTTCTCTGTTCTCATGTCAGATATGTATGTATGTATGTATGTATGTACCAGGAGCACCTTAAAAAAGCACAACAAATTCCTCGTGTGTTTGCGCACACTTGGCGAATAAAGCTATAATTCTGATTCTGATTAATTTCTTACGCAGCTTATCCAACGCCTCCATTGCTAATTACACTCCGTCATTTTAGACCTAGTAACGGATAAATGACCTGCGTAACGGAGGTTTGAGCCGTTGATAGCAGACTGCAGTCAATAATTTAGTTATTAGAGAGAGAGAGAGAGAGAGAGAGAGAGAGAGAGAGAGAGAGAGAGAGAGAGAGAGAGAGCTTAACTATGTGAATTACCTCTGCCAGTCTGTCTGTGCGTCCCTCAAAAGCGTTTGGCAGCATGGTCTCTACTAATAGTGAAACTTTAAGTTCATTTTCTTCAGGAACAGGCAGCGCCGTTGTTACCTCGCTTGTGAGAAATGTCATGTAGATTTTAAGTTGTTAATCGTCACAGCAAACGCTAACAACATTAGAGCCTATGTTAAGGTGTGTGCAAACTGTTTGTGTGTGCATCTGTAAGGTTAGCCAGAGAGACTGAGTAAGTGCTTCCGTACATAATAAAACGTAATTTTGTGGCAAAACCATGGAAACAATCTGTCGTTTTATCCTATTGTTTACTGCATTTGTTTGGCCAGTGTCGTTGTGGGGTTCGGTTATTTTGCTGTTTTAGGCTGTAAGGATCTTTGAAATAAATGAAATCGTGTGGCGGAGTGATACATGTAATGCGGTTAAGACCTGCCTGGAGCTACGTT
Source organism: Cirrhinus mrigala (assembly GCA_036247105.1). Lineage (NCBI taxonomy): Eukaryota > Metazoa > Chordata > Actinopteri > Cypriniformes > Cyprinidae > Cirrhinus > Cirrhinus mrigala. The sequence goes on along the minus strand of CM070031.1, from coordinate 13,981,531 downwards.
CGCCGTGCGTTTTGCTGAAAATAATGGACCCTTATCACAAGACTGTGATGACCCGTTTCAGCGGTCATCATCATCATAAATCCTTTAAAGTTTTCATGTTTTGATTAAAAAAAAAAAAAAAAAAGTATGTACATTTATAGCACTATACTTTGTACAAAAAAAAAAAAAAAAAAAAAAAGTTAAGGCTAATGAGAGGGTGTTTTTGGGAGGAACTCTTCTGACTGCCGATATCAGTTTTTCTTTTGCTATTTGAGCAAATGGGAATACACAAAATATATCTGTGGTACTGTCCCATTCACTGCTCTTGGATTTTACCCAACTATGACAACTTAGAACATTCCTCAGCCAATGAGATTCAAGCTTTCAGCAGCCCAGTAGTATAACATAATTTAAAATAGGGCTGTCAAAAGATTTAAAGGATTAGTTCACTTCCAGAATAAAAATTTCCTGATAATTTACTCACCCCTGTCATCAAGGATGTTCATATCTGTCTTTATTCAGTCGAAAAGAAATTAAGGTTTTTGGGGAAAACAATCCAGGATATTTCTCCATACAATGGACTTTAATGGAGATCAGCAGGTTGAAGGTCCAAATTGCAGTTTCAATCCAGCTTCAAAGGGCTCTACATGATCCCAGCCGAGGAAAAAGGGTCTTGTCCAGCAAAACGACTGGTCATTTTCTAAAAAAGAAATTTAGCTCTGCGATGCGCGTTGATGATTTTACGCATTACATAATTACATTGGAAAGGTTGTGCTTGGTTAGTTCTTCATCTGTGTATTTCGGTTCAAAGAGGTAGGGTAAGGTAAAAAAAAAAACTCCATCTCATTTTCTCCTCCAACTTCGAAATCGTCCAACATTGTTGCTTTACCTTTTTTTGTAAAGGGCATTTGACTTTGCATGTTCACTGTGTAAACACTGTGTCCTTTCCAATGTGACTACGTGACTACGAAAATGACCAATTGTTTTGCTGACAAGACACTAATTCCTTGGCCGGGATCATGTAGAGGCCTTTGAAGCTGCATTAAAACTCCTGGAATGTTTTCCTCGAAAACCTTAATTTCTTTTTGACTGAAGAAAGAAAGACACAAACATCTTGGATGACATGGGGGTGAGTAAATTATCAGCAAATTTTTATCCTGAAAGTCAACTACTTAAATAAGTTGTAATATCTTCTTTATTAAATAGAAATCTTTAAATGTAGCCCCTGGAACCTGCTTACACACCCTAGGTTGGAGATCACTGCACTAGGTGTCTACTTCTTGTAAAGCTACTGGAATGGGGCAGCTGTGGCGTTCGATCCTAACTGGATCAATTGACTGACTGAATGAGTGCCAAACGCACCGCCCAATTCAGGTCACAAGTACCAGCTGGTGGCCGTTTGGTCCGCTGGTGATAATTCAATATGATGTACCTTTGGCTAAAGCTGGATCAAGGGACTTATTGGAACAGGTACAAGGCAAGAGTTGCGACAATGTAGCTGGTTGTTACTCTGGGACAATTTCTTTTTCATGTTTTATGGGGAAAATCAAAAAGTTGTACCTGTTTGAAATAACATGAGAGTGAGTAATAAATGAAAATTTTCATTTTTGGCCAAACTATCCCTGATTAACTTATAAAAGTGAAACATTCGAAGAAAGGGTGCCAACCATCTACTGGACCTGTAAACCTCTTGGCAGGTGGGGAGAGACTTTCACTAATACACAGTGTTCGAGCCCTCGCAGGCGATTTGTTGCTTAGTCAGCCTATACATCTGTTAACGTAATCCAATCCTAGCAATCCAACTCAGATTAGAAAGGTGAGTTGTAATGCTCGCTGTTAGATTTATGCCAGTACTCTAGGAGTCAAATTACCGCACTGGCTTGCCTGTAAGAGTGAACACAACAGTTGTAACCTAGTTAGTCAAACTGCTTTCTACACTTAAAAGGATAGTTCACCCAAAAATGAAAATGATGTCATTAATTACTCACCCTCATATTGTTCCAATCCCGTAAGACCTTTGTTTATCTTCAGAACACAAATTAAAGTATTTTTGATGAAATCCAAGAGCTTTCTGACCCTGGATAGACAGCAACACAACTGACATGTTCAAGGCCTAGAAAGGTAGTAAAGACATTGTTAAAATAGTCCATGTGACATTAGTTGTTCAACCTTCATTTCAAGAAGCTGTGAGAATAATTTTTATGCACAAAGAAAACAAAAACAAAGACTTTATTCAACAATTTCTTTCCCTCCATGTCAGTCTTCGTCAATCATTCAAGTCCCCCAAAGTCTCACAAAAAGGCTGGTCATCCATGTAAGACAAATATACAAGAAGACAGGATAATGCAGAAACTCCCGATGGGGAAATCGGTTCAGCACTGCAGCTGGAATTGCTTGCTAGTTCAGCGCTGAACAGGGTAAGGTTCTGTCTCGACATGCTTAAAGGAGAAGTCCACTTCCAGAACAACAATTTACAGATAATGTACTCTCCCCCTTGTCATCCAAGATGTTCGTGTCTTTTTTTCTTCAGTCGTAAAGAAATTATGTTTTTTGTGGAAAACATTTCAGAATTTTTCTCCATATAATAGACTGATATGGTGCCTCGAGTTTGAACTTCCAAAATGCAGTATAAATTTGATCCCAAATGCGATTGTAAACGATCCCAGCAGGGGGAAGAAGGGTCTTATCTAGAGAAACGATTGAAATAATAAAAATAATACAATTCATATACTTTTTAATGTCAAACGCTCGACTTGTCTTGCAGTCCCTGAACTCTGTGTATTCTGGCTCAAGACAGTTAGGGTATGTTGAAAAACTCCAATCGTATTTTCCCTCAACTTCAAAATCATCCTATATCGCTGTTTTACCTTTTTTGTTAAGGGTTTCTGATCTTCTTTGCATGTTCACTTTGCAAAGACTGGGTCGGAACTTCTGCAGCGATGTAGGATAATTTTGAAATGATTTTTGAAGTTGAGGGAGTTTGAAGTTGAGGGAGTTTTTCGACATACCCTAACTATCTTGAGCCAGAATACACAGCTCAGGGAGAGCAAGACAAGACAAGCATTTGAGATTAAAAAGTATTTAAATTGTATTTTTCTAATGAAAATAACCAATCATTTCACTAGATAAGACCCTTCTTCCTCGTCTGGGATCGTTTACAACCGCATTTGGGATCGTTTGAAGCTGCATTTAAACTGCATTTTGGAAGTTCAAACTCGGGGCACCATATCAGTCCATTATATGGAGAAAAATCCTGAAATGTTTTCCTCAAAAAACACAATTTCTTTACGACTGAACAAAGAAAGACATGAACATCTTGGATGACAAGGGGGTGAGTACATTATCTGTAAACTGTTGTTCTGGAAGTGGACTTCTCCTTTAAGGGTGTGTTCACACTTGTCATGTTTGGTTTGATTAAAACGAACTCTGGTGCAATTGCTCGGTTAGTGTGGTTCATTTGAGTAAGTGTGATCCCTGCCATCCGAACCCTGGTGCACACCAAACAAGCGGACTGAGAACGCTAAAAAGATGGGTCTCGGTCCACTTCCAAATGAATTCTGGTGCGGTTTGAATGAAATATGAACGCAAGATGGACCAAATACTTCTAAACAAACCAAAAACAGGAAGTACTGACAAAATGCGATGCTATGCAACATGAAGGGAACAAGCGGAGTATCCAACACAAAATGAGCAGAGGGCAAATGTGGAGCAACGAGAAGGTAAAGTGCCTTTTATGAGCTTTTTGTGAGTTCGCAGGTGATAAAAATAAAATCACATGCATGCAACAATGAGCGCATTTAGTCCAGCAGACAGCATTAGGTGTATTCAACTTAAAGCGGCTCTCAGCAGACGTCTGATGTCATACACCTACAGTGTCGTTTTATGTCAAACGCACATTTTCCTTTTGTTTGGAGTATTTGGTGAGTTCCATCACAAAATATATGTCATTCAACCCGACCAATCAGGTTGTGTACGTATAACTATGCCTTTAGGTTCGGTATCTTTATGTTCGCTGTCAAAAATGCCAGTGTGAACTCTAAGTGGACTAGGACCAAATATATAATTTTCCTTTTTGGTCCAGACTAAATGAACCAAACAAACCACACTAAGTGTGAACACAGCCTAAGAGAAGTCAGACTGAAAGTACACTCTGCTGTAACCAGACTTCTCAGAAAGAATCCAAAGGCTAAGCTCACCTTTGTGAATGCAGGGTGAATGCAAATATTTATCAGAACCTCCTTCAGCAACTTGCGGTTCCTTCTTTGCAAACATCTAATCAGCCTGCAATTTTCATGCAAAACAACGCCCCTGTTACACTGCAAAACAAGTAAAGCGGTTCCTTGAAGCTAAGACCACTGAAATAATGAAATGGCGGGCCCAGAAAACCCTTGGCGACAAAGTTATGGCTAAGAAACCCACTAGAGTTACCAAACTGTGGAAGAAGAGTGGACCAAGATCACACCAGCACAGTCTGAGAAACAAGTGATGTCCTGCGGCCACAGATGTGCTGAAGACATTCAAAGCAAGAGTTTCCACACTTCCTACTAATTTCTGACAGTTTGTAACCCTTCAAAAGTTTAGTTGTAATCTTCTTTCGTGCTACAGTGGTTGCTGTTCTATTATTCTTTACAATCAGGGCAGGATTCATTAATGCAAAGCATTTCATGGGTCCATTTTATAGCATTTCTTATTTAAGCATATATCTATTCCAAGAAGGCCCATATCAGTAATGCCAATGACGTCCACAGTCGGACTGACTGATATCAGCTGAGAGGCCAGTGAGTCAGTGAGATGAATGAACAGAAACCAGCATTTAGTCAGGTTCCATATTATCAGGTTTTATAGGTTTATGTATGCTTTTTTTTGTGCCTGGAGGCCATTCATAAGTATTTCAACAGGATATGTGTTTAAGTGTGTGAAAAGGCTGAATGGCACGCTATACTTCAATACTTGACTGTCAAATTTGTTTTCATGCACACACCTGTTGATTTGACATTGGCTATGCTTGGCGTATGGCTGTTTCTTGATAATTTCTTTTTCTGAAAGTTGTTTTTGCCTAATAATACCATTAAATTAAAAGTTGAAAATTGCCTTATAAAAACACTCAAAAGTACATAAAAACTAATCTCATTGCATGGAATTTTATAGATGGAAAATGAGATATTTGTGATTAATTGAGGGTGACTTTGAAAATTGGTTGCTTGTGTTTTAGTTTTTTAGTCAAGCGTGGCCTAAGACGGCACCGGGGGGATTCCCATAGGCATTTAAAACAAATGTTGTTACATGAATTCCTTTGAAAGGGAATGAGAACTGGCAGTGCCGTAATTTCATTTGGCACGACTGAAATGTCATGCCAAACTCTGTCTTTCTGTTCACTGATACTTTGACGCAACTGTCCTACGTCAAAGAAAACAGGCGGCTCTTAGGTAAGTGAGCTAAATGTTGTGGTGCCGAGGAGTCCGGGTGCACTAGTGACCAGTGTCTAAACTTGTTCAGTTACCTAAAATGCTTTAAAGTCAGTTTATTCCCCACTAGTTGTGTCAGTGACAGTTCACTCAAAAAATAAGAATTCTGTCACTATTTACTCACACTCATGCTGTTCTGAACTCTTCTGTACAACACAAAAGATGATAATATTATACTCTAAAAAATGTTGGGTAATTTTTTTAACCCAAATGCTGGGTTTCGTCTGTTGGAGCATTTTATTGGGTTGTTTTTAATATTTTTATCCAGGTGCTGGGTTATTATTTTTTTTAACCCAAATGCTGGGTTCAACTTGTTGGGTCATTTTATTGGGTTATTTTTGATATTTTTTACCCAGGTGCTGGGTAGTTTTTCTGTAACTAAGTTGATGGGTTATTTTTTTCTACCTAATCGCTGGGTTAAGCCTGTCTCTGACAAAACAACCCAGCTGCTGAGTTACAGTAAGAGTGAGGGCTTTTTGATTCCTCTACAGGAGAGAGCGGTTCTCAGCGGTGCCGATTTGTTGCACTTCTTCAGCGAAGTCAAGGTTTGTATACATTTTATTTCATTTATAACGTCTTTACTGTGCTGTAAATTGTATTATTTTTAGGGCTGGCAAATGATTAATCGCGATTAATCGCATACAAAATAAAAGTTTGAGTTTGCCTAATATATGTGTGTGTACTGTGTGTAATTATTATGTATATATATAAATACACACAAATGAATGTATATATTAGGGCTGTCAAATGATTAATCGTGATTAATCGCATACAAAATACAAGTTTGCATAACATATGTGTGTTCACTGTGTGTGATTACACACAAATTCATGTATATATTTAAGAGAAATATGTTATGTACAAAATATTTTTATTTATATATCATATAAATTCTATAAAATTATAATAAATACATATACTTGGAAATATTTCTTAAATATATACATGAATGTGCTTGTATTTATATATGTATAATAATTACACACTACACACATATATATATATTAGGCAAACTCAAACTTTTATTTTGTATGCGATTAATCGTGATTAATCATTTGCCAGCCCTAGTATATATTAAAGAGAAATATGTTGCTTATGTACAAAATATTTTTATTTATATATAATATGAATTCTATAAAAATTATAATAAATACATATACTTGTAAATCTTTCTTAAATATGTACATGAATGTGCTTGTTTTTATATATACATAATAATTACACACAGTACACACATATACATTAGGCAAACTCAAACTTTTATTTTCTATGCGATTAATCACGATTAATCATTTGCCAGCCCTAGTATATATTAAAGAGAAATATGTTGCTTATGTACAAAATATTTTTATTTATATATAATATGAATTCTATAAAAATTATATTAAATACATATACTTGTAAATCTTTCTTAAATATGTACATGAATGTGCTTGTTTTTATATATGCATTAGGCAAACTCAAACTTTTATTTTGTATAAAAGTATTAATTGCGATTAATCGTTTGCCAACCCTAATTATTTTACAAGGACAAGATGTCAGTCAGCTGCGACAGCAGCAGTCACTTTGCACGATGGAAATGCCTGTTGCCTTGCATAAAATAAAGCGATTTTATTCGTTATTTTTAATTTAATTTTACACAGAATGGTTGGATACAATAAAATTAAAATGCTATTTTTGAATATTATATTTTTTTATGTCTAAAATGCTTGTTTAAATGTATGTAATATTGTAAGCTATTGTAAACTATGCTGTATTAACCCAGTTAAATTCAATTTGTCTTTTATTTTGTCCATGTGTTCTTGCGTAATAATAAATGTTCCATCTTTTGATTATTGTTGTTGCCTCTAGTAATTCTGTGTGTGTGTTTTATAAGTTCCAGTCCATTTTAAGCCAGCAATAATATTTTTTAAACAATAGTTGACTTAAATAAAATAACCAAGCATGTCTGGTAAAAACATTTATCCCAGCATGTGGGATAATAACCCAGCATGTGTTCTATCCAATTTTTACCCAGCGCTGGGTTGCCAAATAACCCAAGTTGGGTTGTTTTTAACCCAGCATTTTTAGAGTGTACGAATAATAAAGTAATTATCTCTCAGAGTCTTAGCTTCCAAGATAAAAACACAATAAAATTCAAACAAATAAATATAAAACAAAATGGAGGACAAGTCATTAAGACATTTATTTGGGTACAAATGAAAACATGACCTGCATCTTCCGTTTCAAGGAAGATGAACACAAATTGATGTATTTATTCACAGGCCTTTTTGCCTTTGATCTAAAAATTCAGCTTGAAAGGAATCGTTGCTTTGGTCTTTTTTCAGCATATAGTCATTTAAATGCACAAGTGTGCAAAATAATAGTTAAATTTGCATTTGAGGACAGCATCATAGTCCTCTCTTTGCCAAGGGTTTTTAAATCACAATAATTTTTTTTTGTTTTTGTAGAGGTAGCATTAAAGGAATCCTGCTGAAACGTGATAGGTCTGTTTATACGCACACATGTATTTAATTATTTATGTTTATTAAATATCGTGCACAAAATCAAAAGTCTAATATAAAATACATCTAAAAATTGATTCACATTGCTATAATTATTTAAGAATAAATCAAAATTGGAACGTGTTCAAAGAACATGGATTTCAGACGCCTTGTGCGCAGTTCCCACAGAACTGACATGACATTTCTTGTGTAGTAGTGCATTTCTGTATTCAATTTACTGAATTTACTTAATGGCACGAAGAAAAACTGACATGGCACCAGGCCCAGCTCAAATATCAAATTGTTAGACAGTATGAATGATATTAATGCTTTGATATTTCATATATCAACAACAGCAAGTAAAACTGACAAAAAGAATTCTGTTATATAAGTGTGCCAGGAAAGCTGACATGAAAAGATAAATAGGTTATTTCACAAAATGTGCGCAATGATTGTCATGACAACGGCTACGTTTATGCCAGCGGTACCTGTGAACTCTAGATTAGAGAAAATATGCAGCAGTCCTGAGGTGACATGTTATTTTACCTGCAAGCACAACTGGATTTCATTGACGCAAAAGGGGTCATTTTGATTTATTATCAGTATTATATACTTTTGGAAATCTAACTCTTAGTGTGGGACTTCGTCACTCTCTGTACGTCACTGAAAAGTGATCAGGTAAGAACTCGCACAAATTAAACATGGTTTTCAATTGTTGTTTGTTTAAGAAAAGTAGTCATTTGAAAAAACTAACTTCAATTTTACAGTTAAAATTCACCAATATGTTCACAATGAAGTTTAGCTGGAGCTTTTGAGGAATCCTCATGTACTCTAATTATTCAAAAACAGTTAAAAATGTTCATAGTCATGTGATTTCCAGTCGAAACCCGGGGGAATTCTGTGGTTATTCTGATCAGTTTAACCCTGGAGCCGGGGCTGAACATTGCTCACCTCTTGCCTGGAATGTGCAATTCAAAAATCAAGCCTCACCACAGGAAGCTCCGGCACTACAGATGTGTTCCCAATTCCTGTGACTGAACTGATGGGAGAAACGGGAGATAGTGGAGCAGTTTAAACCTCTGAATAAAGTTTGTGCAAAAAGGCAGATTGTAACAAGAGTGATCGGTGACGTGTATTTGAGAGCCTTCGTGAACCGCTTTCCTCCAGCTCTTTATTCCTCTCTCTCTTTCCGTTCCTAAGAAAAAATACAAACAAACATTTTTTATTAATTATACCAATTCTACATTGACACAACTAGAAGACAAAGCAGATATTTAAAGGGATAATTCATCCAAAAATGAAAATTTTGTCATTAATCGCTCATCACCTCATATTGTTCCAAACCTATAAAACCTTAAAACATCAAAACACAAATTAGGATTTTTTTAATGAAATCTGACAACTTTCTGAACCCGCTTAGACAGAAACGCAACTACCACTTTCAAGGCCCGGAAAGGTATTAACAACATCGTTAAAATAGTCCATATGACATCAGGCATGAACACACGTCGAAGACTGACACGGAATTGTTAAATAAAGTCGTTTTTTTTTCTTTGCGCACAAAAAGTATTCTCGTAGCTTCATAAAATTAAGTTTGGACTATTTTAATGATGTCCTTACTACCTTTTTGGGCCTTGAACGTGTCAGTTGCATTGCTGTCTATGCAGGTCAGAAAGCTCTCAGATTTTATCAAAAATATCCTTACTTGTGTTCCAAAGATGACCAAAGGTCTTACAGGTTTGGAAAGGCATGAGGGTGAGTAATTAATGACAGAATTTTCATTTTTGGGTGACCTATCCCTTTAAATCTTGCAACCAGGAAATGCATATATTTTGTAGATATTTAGGAATTACGTAAGGGTGCTTTCACACCTGTAGATCAATTGCTTTGTTCCAAAACAGGAATTAAAATTATTACAATGTTGCTTTTTATTCTTGATGTGGTTTGCTCTCACACAGCAAAGTTTCTATACGGACCAAATCTGTTAATACAAGTCACATGCGAGTAAACTGTCCTCTCATTGGTCAAAGTTCCATGGTTTATTTTCTGGGATTCTGCTCAGCTGTCATTCGTTCGGATGGAACAACAACAGCCTAGCGGGCTTATTGTTGCATTTTTTTGTAGCTGTCGTTATATTAATTTATAATTTTGAGCAGGAGTCCAGGATTCGTTGGGAAAACATTTTTAAAATAAACCTAATACAAATAGCGCAATAAGACAGCATTATAAAATGATTTTGAATGGTAAAGACGTGCCCACACACAGACATTCACAGGCTGATTTTAAGTGGTATTAGCAAAACAACAAAGCTACTGCTGTTCACGGAACTGTAATTACCCATTATACAATGTTATATAGCCTGGTTCGTTGGTCCGTTGGATTCAAGGGCGCAGATGGGATTTTTTACCTGGGGGGACCGAGCTGTCAGCAAATGATTTCAACTCAGTTATTTTGCGTAATTTGGGCTTTAACTAATGCTCAAGTAGTTACTCTGCATAATTTTGGCAAATGGTTTGCACTAAAAAGCTAACAACAATGAACAAAGGTAAACAAAGGCCTGCCTGATCAAAACTAGCAATGCGTGATCAAACTTCATGCCTTTTGCAAAATATGTTTTACTTAGCTAAAATTTAACATGGTCGCATTTGTGCGAGTGCATCATGGTCTGCACTGCTCTCAAGATTCTGCTCTATAAAGCACGCGTTGCAGCAGGAGTCAGAATTCAATGATCGCTAAAGAGAGGCGCATTCAGTGCGATCGCTTCGGATGTAGAGCCTGGTTTATACTAGTTGCGCCAGCACGAGCGAGAAGGTGCGCGGAGCTTGCGGCAAAAATGGCGCGAATATTGAGGAAACGTTTGGGGACAGAGGAATTTGGTTTTCAAGCTAAAGTAAAAAAAAACAAAAAAAAACAGCTTCTTATACAGAGAAGGTGAACATGTTGGTATTCTTGTGGGAAAAAAAACATGCAAGCACTGTCACCGACAAAGTTTCTTTTTGTTTTTCTTTTTGTTTTCATTTTGAAAAGCTGTCATTTATTTCACATTACATTATGAAGGCTTTCTTTTAATTTTTTTATTTGATTCCTCAGTGTTTGCTAAACATTCTGTCATTTATTAGTCGGTATAGGCTAATACGGCATGTGGTGAATGCCATGCTTCGATGTTTTTGTTTTTGTTAATAAACGTTGTCATTGTAGCCTGTTTTATTGCTGTTATGCTTTTAATAAAGAATAGGCTACCAATGAATCCATCTTTTGTTTTAGTCTTAAAAAGTAAAAGGTGTATAAATGTAAGCAAAACAGACAATAATCTTTTCTTGTAAAACGTGACATAATCGCGAATTTGAAAGTGAAAGCGTCTGAAGCCCGACTTATAGCAAAAGAGGAACTCCTGTTCGCAGAATTCAAACCAGAAAATATTGAAAGAAAACGTGTTGAGGGTTAATTTCGTTACCATATAACTATAAACTATGATAAAATTTAATCAGCATGCACTGATTAAAGTAAAAAAAAGCAACCAATTTATGTGCCAACTGAGAAAGTTAGTTGCAAATGAGCGACCCGTGGAAAGAATGAGGCTAGAGCCCTGGTCAGCCTGCGTCTGATTCCAAAGCAGTGGGGCAATAATTAAGGAGTGGCGGCCATCCCGCCACTATTTAGGCTAATTATGTACCTAGCAGAAACCCTGATTAATCCTCTGTTTTACTGATATTTGACGGATCGGGTCACTATGAATCCGGGGAGGTCATGTCCCCCCCGTCCCTAGTGCCATCTGCGCGCCTGGTTGGATTGGATAGCTTTCTCACTACAACCGAACCGCTCCAGAGTTTGCTTTCAATTGAGCCGAGACCACCTTGTTCAGCCGATCTTGGACTGTTTGTTTTGACGCGATTGCCGTGTTCACATATGCCCAAATGAACCGAGCTAAGGTAGGAAATGCGCCAGGTTCCGAAACAAAGTGTCAGGTGTGAAAGCACCCTAAAGTTTACATACTTGTTTCTCCGAAACACAATGCTACAGAGTTATTCTACTTTTGAAATTTGCATTCCGTGTCAGAATGTCTGTTTTCGTTTTGGTCTGCGTGATTCTGGCCATTCCAAATTTACCCAACAGTATATCACCACCCTGGTTTGCCAGATTACGGAAAACAGCGTATTGCTGTCATGGAAGCCAAGGTAAGAGATCGCAGGTTCTAAAAAGCCTTGGCATCCATTTAAAGGTGAAGTTAATTTCCAGAACAAAAATTTACAGATAATTTACTCACCCCCCGTCATCCAAATTGCTCATTATGTTTTTTGGTGAAAACATTTCAGGAATGTTCTCCATATAGTGGACTTCTATGGTGCCCCAGAGTTTAAACTTCCTAAATGCAGCATCAAAGGGCTCTAAATGATCCCAGCCAAAGAAGAAGGGTCTTGTCTAGTGAAATGATTGGTTATTTTCTAAGAAAATTGACAATTTATATACTTTTTAACCTCGTCTTGTCTAGCGTGTGCTCTGTGTATTCCGGTTCAAGATAGTTAGAGTATGTCAAAAACCATCTCATTTGCTCCTCCAACTTCAAAATTGTCCTACATCACTGTTTTACCTTTTTTGTAAAGGGCATCTGATCGTCTTTGCACGTTCACTTTGTAAACACTGGGTCGGTACTTCTGCAGAGATGTAGGATGATTTTGAAGTTGGAGGAGAAAATGAGATGGGAGTTTTTCGACCTACCCTAACTGTCTTGAACCAGAATACACAGAGATTGTAACGCTCTCCAAGATTTTGAATTTAGACCGCAGTACCCATTTCAGCCACTTGCTGTCTATTACATTCTGCACGTTCAAGAGCGTGCATTCATTAGCATTTCCTGTTGATGTGTATTTTTATTGAATAATGGCGTTCATATGCCGTATGAGACATACAAAGACCTCTCGACCATGCAGATTAACATGCCCAACAGTCATGCGTTTTTACGACTTACCTGGTATTGTGTTGTCCAAAACAAACCCAAAGAATCCACCAATGAACATGTGGGTGGTGAAGAGAATCATTATGAGCTGATCCAGCTCTTTTATGCCTGTTGACAGATACAAAACCATTCAGATCACAAAGAACCGGATGGACACCGACAGATGTCCAATGCATGTATATAAATGTAAGGCAATGTGTGGGTGTAAAAACTCTTGGTATAAGATATCTTATTATTATGTGTTAAGGGTGGATGTTCCAGGGCCAATTACCATCCATCTGACGAGACCCATGCAGCAAGCGTTGGTCGGGAGTTCAATGTGTCAGCTTAAAGGACTAATTCCTGAAAGCCTGTCAATAAACTGCTTAAAAGAGCCCCTGATAAAGCACTATTGGACTTTGGTTGATGGAAAAGCCCCCTCGTTTTAAGCAGTGTTAACAGAAAACTCGGGACGAAGATTAGGACAAAGTTCATCTAAAGGGTGCACTGGCCCGGCTGTCGAAGGAGGGCCGTTGATTTTTACGCGAAAGGTTTGCACTTACTGTAAGTGAAGGGGGGAGATTACAGCAGAGTCAAACGGAGACTTGTAAAGAGGATTGGCAGATAAGTCGCCCTAACCTCAGGAGTCCAGACAATGCTTTTTACCGATGTAGTTAAGCTTGGGATGTGCCACTTGCACCAAGTGACCTCTCACATAGCATATCTCAAACAACTACTGCTACCTGTCCTGTTCAGTTTCTGAAGCAACATTTGCATGTAATGCACAGCAAAGCAGTATATATATATATATATATTAATGCTGTCAAACGATTAACTGCAAATAATCGCATCCAAAATAAAGGTTTTTGTTTACATAATATATGTGTGTGTACTCATGCATGTATATATTTAAGAAAAATATGTTATATATATGTTATATATATATTAAGTATACTTATACCAAATAAGCCAAATAAGCTAGGCCAACACAGGTTGTAAAAAGTAATTGTAATCCATTGCTTCCCATAAAAGTAAGTTTGCGGTGGTGCTCTGAAATGAGGAGCAAAGCCCTCTGTTTTTTTTTTTTTAAATCAAATTGTAAAAATGTCCCAGTCACATTTTCTTGGTTAATTAAGCATTACTTACACTATCAGATAAAGAAAAAAAAATCTATTTTATGTTTTTACATTAGCAATGTAATTAATATTTTATTTATTAAAGCCTAGTATCAATCTCATCAAGTTAGTGTTTTTAAGCATTTTACACTTATACCAAAATGATAACTCAAGTCAGTAACTTTTAAACAATATATTTTATTTGTGAACTTATGTTCAGCTATTCTTTTTAATAGTTAATTTTTAACTATTATTGAATTTTTCGGATCATCAGTCATCAAAGCTCTGTAAATATTGGTCACAGATGCAGAGATTTACTTTGAATTTCACCAAGATGATTTCTCACTATGTTTTCATGCCATTATTTTTATTCATTATTTTTTATTCATTATTCATTATTTTTCAAGCTTATTTTGACATGACAAAGTGGTTATAGCTAAGTGTGTGAGTTGTTTACTTACTTTTTCAAATTAGTCTTCCCATTAATGGCATTATATTGTTCATTCAGACTGATATATATTATATAACACACATATAATAATATATACAATTACATTTATGAACTCTCTCTCTCTCTACACTGCTGTTCAAAAGTTTGGGATCGGTAAGATTTTTTTTTCTTTCTCATGCTTAGCAAGGCTTTATTTGTTGATCAAAAATTCAGAAAAAAATGTATATTGTGAAATATTATTGCAGTTTAAAATAACAGTTTCAAATTTAGTATACTTTAAAATGTAAAGTATAGCTGCTTTCAAACAATGTGTATTGGGAAAAGCACCATATAAAATAAAATTGGCTTGATATGCAGCACTACTACACTACTATTCAAGAAAAATTGAATTTTTTTTGTTTTTGAAATAAGTCTCTTAAGAATCTTAGCAAGGTTGAAATTACTTGATGAAAATACAGCAAAAAAACAAATATTGTGAAAATAATATTACCATTTAAAATAAGTATTCTTCAATTTAATATTTTTTAATTTGTGATGCAAAGCTGAATTTTCAGCATCATTACTCCAGTCTTCAGTGTCACATGATCCTTCAGAAATCATTCTGATATGCTGATTTGTTATCAATGTTGAAAAAAGTTGTGATGCTTAATATTTTTGTTAAAAAAAAAGAAAAAAGAACAGCATTTATTTAAAATAGAAGTCTTTATAACAATATATACACTACCATTCAAAAGTTTCAGGTCAGTACATTTTCTTTTCTTTCTTTTTTTGAAAAAAATTTCAGTAACACTTTACAATTAGGTGTCATTTGTTAACATTAATGTATTAACTAACATAAACAAACTATGAACAATTCATTTATTAAACTATTTAATAATCTTTGCTAATGTTAGTTAATAAAAATACAGTCGTTCATTGTTTGTTCATGTTAGTTCACAGTCACTTAACGAATATTAACAAACACAACTTGTGATTTTAATAACGCATTAGTAAATGCTGAAATTAACATCAAGATTAATAAATGCTGTAGAAGTATTGTTCATTCTTAGTCCATGTTAACTAATGTAATTAACTAATGTTAACTAATGAGCCTTTTTATAAAATGTCAGAAATTTCAAATATTCAATATTTTATTCAGTGAGAATGAGTTAAAATGATAAAAAGTGATAGTAAAAACTTGTACTGTTACAAAAGATTTATTTTTTTAATAAATGCTGTTCTTTTGAACTTTTTATTCATCAAAGAATCCAGAAAAAAGTATCACAGGTTCCAAAAAAAAAAAAAAAATCAGGCAGGATCATGTGACACTGAAAACTCGAGTAATAATGAACTAATGAAAATTCAGCTCACATCAGAGGAATAAATTATATTTTAAAGTATATTAAAACAGTTATTTTAAATTGTAAAAATATTTCACAATATTACTGTTTATACTGTATTTTTGATCAAATAAATGGAGCCTCGATGAGCATAAGAGTCTTCTTTAAAAATTTTACCGATCCCAAACTTCTGAACGGCAGTGTATATACAGTACACACACACTTATGGATTTTATATGTTACATAACAGTCTTGCCTCTGCCCTGTTACAAAGAAGGGTGAGATAAAAAGTTTTTTTTTTTCTGAATATCATATAAAACTTATTTCAAAGCAGTAATGATTTGATAAAAACATTTTATCAAAAAACATTTGATAAAATGCCTAAAGTGTTTGCACAAGATCAAGTTAACATCACAAGCAAACTCTTGTCAGATGTCCAGGTTTGGTTTCTTTTGATCTTTTTGGCCATGCTACAGGGTACCCATGTGTTCACGGATTATACTACCAGCAGTCTTTCTATAATAGTACAGATGCTGAGTACTCATGTTCTGAGTTTTTATAATGAGTTCTACAAGTTCTTTTAACTGATGGGTTAAACACTGCTGTAAATTTGTGTTTTAATGTTATATTCACCTGTGTTGATCATGCCTGGGTTTGAGTGAAACCAGGTTGGGAGCACAAGACCACTGAAGGTTGAGAAGCCAAGAATCAAGAGATTCCTGGAGGAGTTCAAGTCCACATACTGCAAGAAAAACACAAACATAAAATGAAATATGAATGAGATGATGACTTGTTAGTACGTATTTTTTTAGATGAAGTCACCCTGACATAAAATGTATGTCGACAATCAGGTGTACCTGAAGATTGGAAATTCCCACCGCTGCTACCATCCCGAACATGACGAGGAACATTCCGCCAATGACTGGGTCTGGAATAGTTATAAAGACTGCGCTGAATTTACCAAGGAGTCCCAAGATGATCATAAGAAGCCCGGTGGTCTGAAGTACCAATCTGCTGCCAACCTGGTACCATCAAAATATAAGTCATCCAAAACACTGTCATTAAACCCAAACCAAACAACCAAAAAGCATTTTCAAACATGCAGGGAATGTTAGAACTTTCACTCCCATGAAATGGAGACAGATTAGAAAAAAAGATCAAGACTCAGCATCTTTAACATTTAAAAACAAAGAGAAAATCTTTAAAATAAGACCTTTTTGATCTTTTTGAGAATTGCCCTGGAGAAACACATAACAGATGTTTAAACATTCCCCGAAAAATTACATTAATGTCATGTGTTGCCTCCTCGAGCATCAATGACGGCTTGAAGCTGTTTGTGATAGATGTGGATGAGTCCCTCAATTGTTCTAAATAGGTAGGAGTTTTAAAAGTGCAGAGGATGCACAGAAAAAAAATAGAATTTATAGGACCTGGAGGATTTTTGAGAACAGTGGACACCTTCATTGCATAAAATCATAAAAGGCTACAAAGAGTCACTGATGTTGGAGAAGGCAACGCTCAATGTTGAGAACCCGAACTTCTGAACCAGATAAACTTAGTTTAATATGCAGCTTCTTTAGGTTCAATAGGGAACCTTCGTTCATCTTCAGAACACAAATTAAGATATTTTTGATGAAATCCGAGAGCCTTTCTGACCCTGCATAGACAGCAATACAACTACCACATTCAAGGCCCAGAAAGGTTATAAGAAAATAAAGCAAAATAGGAATATTGTGAAAATAATATTACAATTTAAAATAAGTGTTCTTTTTTTTTTGAATATATTTTAAAATGTAATTTATTCCCGTGATGCAAAGCTGAATTTTCAGCATCATTACTGCAGTCTTTAGTGTCACATGATCCTTCAGAAATCATTCTAATATGCTGATTAGCTGCTTAAATATTAATAATGGTTCTTACTACCATAACAATTTTTGCTGATTTAATGGAAACCATGATTTTTCCAGGATTCTTTGATGCATAGACAGTTGAAAAGAACTGTTTATTTGAAGTAGAAATAAACATTATAACATAAGTAACATTATAAATGTCTTTACCGTCACTTTTGATTCATTTAATCTGTTGCTGAAAAAAAGCATTCTCTCTTTTTTAAAATCTTATTTACCCCAAACCTTTGAATGGTAGTGTATCACACTTCCATATAAATATTAAGCCACAAAAAAACATGTTTTTAACTTTGATTTACTGGTAACACTTTAAAACAGGGAACACTTATTCACTATTAACTACGACTTTTCCCTCAATAAATCCCTAATTTGCTGCTTATTAATAGTTGTTAAGTTTAGGTATTTTGTAGGATTAGGGATGTAGAGTAAAGTCATGTAGAATAAGGCATTAATATGTGCTTAATTAGTACTAATAAATGGCTAATATTCTAGTAATATGCATGCTAATAACCAACTAGTTAAAGGAGAACTCCACTTCCAGAACAACAATTTACAAACAAATTTAGGTATTTTTCTCCAAATAATGGACTTTATTGGTGCCCTGATGTTGAGCTTCCAAAATGTAGTTTAAATGCAGCTTCATATGGCTCTAAACGATCCCAGCCGAGGAAGAAGGGTCTTATCTAGCGAAACAATCTGCCATTTTTTTCAAAAAATAAAAAATTGTATACTTTTTAAGCACAAAAGCTTGTGTAGCACAGGCTCTGGGATGCGCGTCCACGACACTACGAATCACGTCAAAGTTCATCGTCTGTGTACTCCAGCTCAAAAAGGTAGAGTATGGTGAAAAACTCCATCTCATATTCTCCTACAACTTCAGAATCATCTAACATCATTTTTGTTTGTAAACAGCATTTGACTTACTTGCACTTCCTTAGTCTTTACGCGTTCGCTTTAAACACTGGGTCTGCCTACGTTCCGCATGACCTTTTGACGTGATTTAATAGTACGTAAGGTCGTGGATGCGCATCCCAGAGCCTGTGCTACACAAGTTTTTGTGCTTAAGAAGTAAACAAATTTTGACAGATCGTTTCGCTAGATAAGACCCTTCTTCCTCAGCTGGGATCATTTAGAGCCCTATGAAGCTGCATTTAAACTACATTTTGGAAGATCAAAATCGGGGCACCAATGAAGTCCATTATATGGAGAAAAATCCTGAAATGCTTTCCTCAAAAACCATAATTTCTTCACGACTGAAGACAGAAAGACATGAACATCTTGGATGACAAGGGGGTGAGTACATTTTTTGTAAATTGTTGTTCTGAAAGTGGACTTCTCCTTTAGGAAACCGTAAAACAAAGTGTTATCGATTTACGAATAAAAGTTTCTTAAGCATCAAATCATAAATAATTTGATTAGAATTATTTAATTTGCTAAATGATTCATTAACCCATTCTGATCTAAATCAAATGATTCATGATCCACACTCTGAAGTCCCGAACTGAATTTGATTAAGATCGGGACTTCAAATCACGTATCGCGAATCATTTGATTTGAATTATTCAATACGCTAAATGATTCACAAACCCATTCTGATCTAAATCAAATAATTTGCGATCCACACTCTGAAGTCCCGAACTGAATTTGATTAAGATCGGGACTTCAAATCGTGTATCGCGAATCATTTGATTTGAATTATTCAATACGCTAAATGATTCACAAACCCATTCTGATCTAAATCAAATAATTTGCGATCCACACTCTGAAGTCCCGAACTGAATTTGATTAAGATCGGGACTTCAAATCACGTATCGCGAATCATTTGATTTGAATTATTCAATACGCTAAATGATTCACAAACCCATTCTGATCTAAATCAAATGATTCATGATCCACACTCTGAAGTCCCGAACTGAATTTGATTAAGATCGGGACTTCAAATCGTGTATCGCGAATCATTTGATTTGAATTATTCAATACGCTAAATGATTCACAAACCCATTCCGATCTAAATCAAATGATTCGTGATACATGCTCTGAAGTCCCGATCTGAATTTGATTTAGATCAGGACTTCAAATTGTGCATCGCGAATCATTTGATTTGAATTATTCAATACGCTAAATGATTCACAAACCCATTCTGATCTAAATCAAATAATTTGCAATCCACACTCTGAAGTCCCGAACTGAATTTGATTAAGATCGGGACTTCAAATCGCGTATCGCGAATCATTTGATTTGAATTATTCAATACGCTAAATGATTCACAAACCCATTCTGATCTAAATCAAATAATTCGCGTTCCACACTCTGAAGTCCCGAACTAAATTTGATTAAGGTCGGGACTTCAAATCGCGTATCGTGAATCATTTGATTTGAATTATTCAATACGCTAAATGATTCACGAACCCATTCCGATCTAAATCAAATGATTCGCGATCCACACTCTGAAGTCCCGAACTGAATTTGATATGATCGGGACTTCAAATTGTGTTTCACAAATCATTTGATTTTAATTATTCAGTTCGCTAAATGATTTACAAACCCCTTCCAATCTAAATCAAATGATTTGCGATACGCAAAGTTCCAATCTAAATCAAATGATTCGCAAAACGCAATCCGATTGGAGCGCTTCAAAATAGTGAATCATTTTGCAACATAATGGTTTAACTGATTCTGAGTTTCGAAAAGCTTTTTAAAATTGTTACAAGCGATATCAAAATTCGAAAATGAATGGCTCTTTTAATTTGATCTGGTTTTTGCTAGTGAATCGCTTGAAATGAAAGATCAAAGTCATGAGTTTGAATCAATCAGAGCGGTTCCAGCGTAAATTACTCGACTGATTTGGTTCATCTAATCTCCCTTCGCATCTTCAGCCATGTTTACACGACACTGTCAGTACTATTACTACTTAATTCACTGAAATAAGCGAAAAAGGTATGATGTTTTTTGAATTGCATGAATTTTGCATGAAAAGATATGTGCTTATTGACAAAATTAAACACTTCTTTCATAGATGCATTGTCTTTCAATAATTCAAGCACTTTTGAAGTACTTTTTCAAGGGTTTTTCCAGGCCTTCAAAGTTAAAAAGGCAAATTCAAGTACTTCAAGCACTTTAAGCACCTTGTATGAACACTGGTGAGCTTTCAAAAAGAAAATTGTTCCAAACCTTTGACTGGTGGTCTACTTCAGGGTGACAGTTAAAGTTTTAGTTAAAAAGTAACATAAAAGTGTTGAAATAATAAATAACTTGCTTTGTTAATATCCAACAGAACGGAACTGAATTTAAACAAGGTGTTGGTGGCAACAACGATGAAAATAGTTATAGGTATCATTATCAATAATCAGACAAATCCTACCCTTGTAATTCCCAGAGCGGCGATATTCTGACTGTAGGAGGTGGTGCCATTACCACTACCCCACAGGGCAGCCAAGATGCAGCCCACGCCTTCCACCGCAATGCCACGGTTAATAGCATGTGTGGGCGGTGGAGGCGCTCCAGAGAGACGAGCGCACGCATAATAGTCTCCAATGGACTCCATTGTTGAAGCCAGCACTCCAGCCATCATGCCCAGCACGGACGAAACGCTCACAGTCGGTAAACCCCACTGTCCTAAAAAAGGCAAAAGTTAAGAGATGAGTAAGGTTCCTTTGCAACAGTAAGATGTTTCTTAGTATACTTTATGATGTAAATAAAAATATTAAGTAAGTAGTTTTTATACTGGCATGCTGAGACATAACTACACGTTTATGAGGTTACTAGGAAAATCATTTTTTCAGTACACTTAAACTTAAGAAATCTTTGGACTGTTTTTATTTTCAGTTATAGTATCACAGAGGTATGTTTACTCTGATTTCTATTCAGAATTGTACAAGATTTTAATCAAATAAAATACCTAGAACACCAGATTTTAATCAGACTTTCTAAGTAATTTGGAAGCGTGTTTTTCAAGGCTGGGAAGGATGGTTAAATGAGTAGTCAACGTCAAATTAAATAAATGTTCATTTGAAAAATGCAAAAAAAAGTGTGCTTGTATATTGTAATATTGAAATATTGTATATTTTCAATTCATTAAATAATCCTGAAAAATGTATCACGGTTTCTACAAAAATATTAAGCAGCACAACTGTTTTCAACACTGAATATAAGAAATGTTTCTTGAGCAGCAAATCACCATATTAGAATGATTTCTTAAGAATCATGTGACTATAAAGACTGGAGTAATGATGCTGAAAATTCAGATATTTCACCACAGGAATAAACTACACGTGGAAATATATTAAAAAAGAAAACGGTTCTTTTAAAAACATTTTTTAATTACTGACCCTAAACTTTTGAACGGCAGTGTATATATTTCAGTAAAATAATACATAATATTTATTATATAATATTTAACCTAAAACATAATTTCTTATTGTTAAGATTTTACATTTATTTAAAAAATTGCATGATTATTTAATACACTTTATACAACAGTTCATTCTGGTTCTCAGATTTGATTGGCTGAGAGCCTTTTCCAGCGATGCAATACTCCAGTAGTACAATACACTACAAACATACACTATGCTAGGGGTGTAAACTGTTGAACAGAATGGAGATGTGCACATTTTTCTTATTTTGCCGAAATATCTTTTCTTTTTTTTTCATTGATTTCTGCTCTTCAGAGGCTACAGAAGATAGTTACATGTTTCCCAGAAGACAAAATAAGTTAAATTTACCCTGATCTACAAATTCCAAAAGTTTTCACCCCCCGGTTCTTAATGCATCGTGTCTCCTTCTGGAGCATCAGTGAGCGTTTGAACCTTCCTTAATAGTTGCATATGAGTCTCTCGGTTGTCCTGAAAAGATGGATCTAAAAATCATACAGTCATTGCCGAAAAGGGTTCAAATACACAAAAATGCTGGAAAACCAAAAAATGTGTGGGACCTGAAGGATTTTTCTGAAGAACAGCAGGCAGTTTAACTGTTCAGGACAAACAAGGGACTCATGAACAACTATCACTAATCATCAGGATCATTCAGGTATGAGAACACTATTTTAAGAATTATGTAAACGGGATGTAAACTTTTGAATGGGCTTTTTTTTCTTTTTAAATTCTATTATTTTCTCTTGTGGACTATATGCAAACATCTTTCATGTGAAATATCTTTTTCAGGTCAGTACTAAATAAACAACAACATGCATTTTGTATGATCCCTCTTATTTTGGTAAAATAATTAACATTTTGCAGATTCTGAAAGGGAGGGTGTAAACTTTTGACCCCAACTGTAACAAAAAACTACTACAAAAAACTATTTTCTGTGGAAAGTTATCAGCTATTCAGTACATTACAGATCAATGTATTGACAAGGATGGCTTCAAAAGACTATCATTCAAAGTGAATGGCTGAGAGGAGCATGTAGTGTAACGTGAGGCCCATGCTCCTTTATTCTCACATATCAGCCCGAAGCGCATAAACGTCTCAAGGGATTTAAGTGGGTCAAGCGAAATGATGAATTGTCCCTAGTAACATTCAGACAGTGATGCAGTCAAACCTGTATTAGCTATCTGAAGATTAAAATACCACATTCCCCAACATGGAAGCCTTCAGGCAGTACAACTTGTGGGCTTTATCTACAGAAGTCAAATGGGACGCTATGAAAAATAACACTGGAAACCTTAAGCTGTTTCAAATACATATATTTGCTAGCTGAGGGGCACTGGGTGCTGAAAGCATTTCTTAATACAACAGAACCATTGAAAAGAGATGAGACTGGGCAAAAGGCTAAAATGGGGCGAAGACTTACTGTACAAGCCTGACTGCTACATGTGTCTGAGACATTAATACACTACACCTTTATGGGTGAGGATTGACCCTAGCAAAGCAAACTATGGTTCCCTTTGAATGACAGTTGTTAAATCTTGTTTAGGATGAACTCGAGGAGCCTCTTTCATGTCACTTTATCACTGATGCCCTCAGAGCAGACATATCTCTCATCTGTGGATTCTTAAAGAAACACTGCCATTCAAGATATCTTATTCTTTGAACAGACATGTCATTTACAAACAGCTGGCAAACAGCACTTGGGAACCAGCTGTGACAGTACTGTTGAAACAGGTAACGTTCACGTTCATTGACTATGAAAATCAGCATTCATGTGACATATATTATTCATAAAGGTCAGACAGTTGACAATATTTTTTTTTTATGAGTTCCAGGGAAACATTCATCTTTGCATCAAACTGTTCATTTTCTTTTTGTTGGTTTTTTAATTCATGATAAGATTAATTTGATTACTACTTCTGGAATGTTTACAGTTACGCAATAGAGATAATGCATCCGCATGTTTTTACAACTACGGAAATTTTTCACAAACTGCATTGAAACGTTTTTTTCTGAAATCACAGATTGTTTTTGTTAGCTAGAATTCTGTGATGGAAACATTTTAGGCACTTTTGGAAACTGTTTTTGAAAATTCTAGAATCCAGATTTTTTTTTTCCCCCAAAGCTAAAATAATATTTAGAATTTAAAACAAAATTAAGCAATATTTTTACACTTAATGAGAGAACATTACAACTTGACTGGAATAAAAATAATTTAGTTGATATTACCTTTTTTAAAGCTTTATTTGTCATCCTGAGCATGCTTTTCGTTGTCATAATGTGCAAAATGTTGAAGAGTAGTTCTATAAATGAACACTACCAGTCAAAAGTTTTTGAACAGTGAGATTTTTAACGTTTTGAAGAAGTCTCCTCTGCTCACCAGGACTGCATTTATTTGATCCGAAGTACAGCAAATACAGTAAAATTTTACAATATTTTTACAATTTAAAATAACTGCTTTCGATTTGAACATATTTAAAAATGTAATTTATTCCTGTGATTTCAAAGCTGAATTTTTAGCATCATTACTCCAGTCACATGATCCTTTAGAAATCATTCTAATATTCTGTTTATCATTATTATTATGTTGAAAACAGCTGAGTTTTCAGGTTTCTTTGATGACCCCCCCCCCCCCCCCCCCAAAAAAAAAAAAAAACAATTTTTTTTTTAACTTTGATCACAGGAATAAATTACATTTTAAAATATATTCAATTAGAAAACAGTTATTTTAAATAGTAAAAAAAAATTCCACATTTTACTTTTTTGCTGTACTTTCGATCAAATAAATACAGGCTTGGTGAGTAAAAGAGACTTCTTTAACCCTTTAACTGCCACTCCCATTTTTGAACACAGACATAAAAATGCACTATCCAGACTTAAATATTTATAAATCATGAATGAAAACATTTTGTAATATGAATTTGATGTACATTTTTCGTTGGTAATGCAATGTCTGATTTTAAAATGCCTTTCAAAGGATGAATTTTGAGATTTTAAGTTTTGAACTGATATAGAATTTCTTATGATTTCTAAAGTGTGAAAGGGAAAAAGGCAACGAAGAAAGTCTTTTGTGACAAAGGTCAGAACTCATGTTATGATGTAGATTTTTTAAGTTGCACTCTTGACATACAGTACTGTGCAAAAGTCTTAGGCCACTAGTATTTTCACCAACAAAAAAATGGTTTTAAGTCAGTTATTTCTATCTTTTGCTGTAGTGTGTCAGTAGGAAATATCAGTTTACATTTCTAAACATTCATTTTACCATTAATTGTAATAATCCAGTGAGATTTTTGTTTGCACAAGGAGTCAGGAGACAACAGCCAGGTTTCTTAAAGCAACTTGGAGATGTTGCCACTGTTCTTCTGGAATTAGTCTGTCTCAGTTTGTTTTGTTTCTTCATGTCATTCCAGACAGACCGGATGATGGTGAGATCAGATCTCTGTGTGGGGCACTGGCTGTTATCAGACTCCTTGTGCAAACAAAAATCTCACTGGATTATTACAATTAGTGGCAAAATGAATGTTTAGAAATGTAAACTGATACTTCCTACTGACACACTACAGCAAAATATAAAAATAATTGACTTAAAACCATTTTTTTGTTGGTGAAAATACCAGTGGCCTAAGACTTTTGCACAGTACTGTATATTTATCTATTACTTTTCCTACATAATTTGTAACACAAAAATATGGTATAATATCTATTTAGGAGTCTTAGATCTTTCCAACAATGTATAGTTTGTCATGATTAGATTAGGATTTATTTGTAATATGGTGAAGTAAACTTAGGCGTCCCACAGGGTGGACGGTGAGAGTAAAAGGGTTAAAAAAACATTAAAAATCTTACTGTTCAAAAACTTATGACTGGTGGTATATACTGGTAGTGGTACAAAATAATAATATTTTTTAAAGTGTGAAAAAGTGTGAAATCATGGGTCTGAAACAAGGATAAAACAATAATGTCTCTAAAAATGACGATGACAAAAATCACAGATTTTTTTAAATAAAAAGGCATATTTAGCATTTAACTTACCCTAAAAACAACTAATTTAAGTAATATAATGTGAGAACCTTACTTCTTGATTGGAATACAAAACGTTTAGTAAAATTACAATAACAAAAATAGCTCATTTTTTCAAATAAACTGCAGGGTTGCAAAAAAATTACTATATAGTTTA
The DNA here is from genome assembly GCA_036247105.1 of Cirrhinus mrigala. Lineage (NCBI taxonomy): Eukaryota > Metazoa > Chordata > Actinopteri > Cypriniformes > Cyprinidae > Cirrhinus > Cirrhinus mrigala. Next base: position 13,955,335 of record CM070031.1, on the reverse strand, counting down.
TGGAGGTTCACCTGGATAGGGCATGTAGAACCATGCAGCACTTTTTACCGCATCAAGATTGATGTCTGTCCTGGCCATGTAGCCGTACTCATTGGGTGATGAGGGCAGGGCGTTGAAAAATGTCAGCAAGAAGCACACAAGCCAAGCTCCACACATCCCAAATAAAGCCTGCACATTAAACACAACACACATACATTTTTGGCTTTCTATCTCCTTGTATTTCACCATGTACTTTTCCTTTTATCTTTCTCTCTCCTTTTTAATGGGTAGGTTTTAAAAGCTGGATTTATTGCCACTTAATGTCAGTTGTTTTTAACAATAACAATTTTTTGTTATCTGTAGCATGTGACAAGTGAAGCATTAGCCCTGGGGCTTTTCTCGACTTTTGCCAACACTTTAAGCCAACAAGACTTGAAACTATTATTTTCAGCTTAACCCATCTCACAACTCTTTTGACAAGATCTTCACAGTTTGTATTTTAGACAAGAGTACTTCAGAACCCCCATTTGACAGATTCTCTCTCATATCTTGTCTGTAATCAGTGATGACTAGCATACAGATTACGGTGGAAACCCTGCAAATGCGTCATATTTGCTTCAGTGCATTATACTGTTACTGTTCCATATGTTTATTTCTATTGATTAGTTAAAATAATTCTTTTTAGTGATCCTGACCATTATGAGATGATTGTATAACGTATACAAAGCTTGACACCTCAGTAAAAAAAAGGGACAGTTCACCCAAAAATGAAAATTCTGTCATTAATTACTCACCTTCATGTCGTTCCAAACCTGTAAGGCCTCCGTTTATATTCAGAACACAAATTAAGATATTTTTGATGAAATCTCTGAGCTTTCTGAGCTTGCATAGACAGCAATGCAACTGACACTTTTAATACAGTACTTAGGGGTGTAACAGTACACATATACCGAATTTTTTGGTATGGGTCTCTCGGTTTGATACGCATGTGTACCAAACAAATACAGCATTTTTTCCTCAGGAAATTCAAACAATAAATGACAGACTTTGATGTGCCATGACAGATTCCTGCATAAACGCTTTGGAGAGCTGCTTCTGGGACGTTTCAGAAACTGGTATAAACAAAAGCACTGACTAGAGTGGCCACGATCAGCTACGGTGGCCGTGTCGGAGCTAAAATGCCCCACGCAGACTTGTGCAGTGTACAGGAAACCCATCTTAATATCTCTGACCATGCTAAATTGCGTAGAAGATGAGTCTCACAATCTTTTCACTCTTTATTTTCTAGTAGGGCAAAGGGGGTTGCTATCCTTATTCATAAAGATATTTCTTTTAATCCCTCAGATGTGCTGGCTGACCATAATGGCAGATACGTCACAGTATCTGAGCTGCTGTTTAACACCCCTGTGGTTTTGGCTAATATTTATGCGCCCAACTTTGATGATGATAAGTTTTTCACTAAGTTTCTTTCTGTTTTACCAAATTTACATTCAAGTTATTTGATTATTGGGGGAGATTTCAATCTTTGTTTAAATCCTCAACTTGACAGAGCCTCTTTTAAAGAGGATCAGTCCTTTCAAAGTCAGCAAAAATAATAAATTCTTTTCTTAATGATTATGCTGTCACTGATGTTTGCCGATTTCTAAATCCATCTACGCGTGGCTATTCTTTCTTTTCTCATGCTCATCAATCTTTCTCCCGCATTGATTACTTTTTAATCGACAATAAGCTCTTACCATTGGTTCAACATTGTACTTACAATGCAATTGTCATTTCAGAACATTCTCCTCTTACTCTAGGCCTGAGGTTTGAATGTAGGTACACACAGCGCCCACTTTGGAGGCTGAATGTTCGCCTGCTAACTACTGAGGACTTTGTCCTGACTATTTCTTCCCAAATAGACTTTTTTATCAGTGAGAACGCCACCACAGCACAATTTGGGAAACATTCAAAGCCTATATTAGAGGTCAAATTATATCTTACACGTCATTTGAAAAGAACAAACAGAGGAGGTCTACGGCAGATCTGACAGACCGTATCTCGCAGTTAGAAAATCAATATATAAATAGTCCTTCATCCATCATACTTAAAGAATATCTTCTTTTAAAAGCTGATTTTGACACCCTTTCTACTGTTTCTACTGAGGAGATGTTGATTAAATCAAGACATGCTTATTATGAGTATGGGGAGAAGGCAAACAGGCTCTTAGCCCATCAGCTCAGACAATCCTCTGCCTCCCATATTATTCGAGCTATTAAAACACATGATAACTTATTGTCAGATCATCAAGAAATCAATAATTCATTTTTGGAATTTTAACGGTTATTGTATTCTTCCGAACAAACCTCTGGTTACGAGGACTTTCATAACTTTTTCAAAGATCCCTCATTACCTCACATCAGTACTGATGCAGTGCAATTTTTGGATGGCCCTATTTCTCTAGATGAGGTTCACAATGCCATTTCAGCCATGCAGCGTGGTAAGAGCCCTGGCCCGGATGGCTTTCCGGCTTTTTAAAGAAATTTTCTAGACAAGTAGCTCCCTTTTTGCTAAACATGTACAATGAATCGTTTGATCTACCCTGCCTTCCTCAAACTTTGCAAGAAGCTTCAATTTCCTTAATTTTGAAAAAGGACAAAGATCCCCATATGTGTAGTTCATATCGCCCAATATCTCTTTTAAATGTTGATGTGAAAATTTCAGCCAAAATTCTTGCTTCACGATTAGAAACCGTTCTTCCTAGTATTATCTGCACTGACCAAACTGGCTTTATTAAAAACAGATTCTCATTCTTTAATGTCAGACGAATATTTAACATCCTCTACCATCCCATGTCTTCATCAATGCCTGAAGTTTTAATCTCACTCGATGCAGAAAAGGCGTTTGACAGGGTGGAGTGGGATTACTTATTCCATATTCTTCAGATGTTTGGTTTTGGAAGTTTTATATCCTGGGTCAAACTATTATATAAAGCCCCTCTTGCCTCTGTTCGTACCAACAATATTTCTTCCGCATATTTTCAGATTAATCAAGGAACAAGACAGGATTGCCCCGTCACCTCTTTTGTTTGCAATCGCAATAGAGCCTTTGGCCATTGCTCTGCGCCAAAATTCAAAGATAGCTGGTATAATCAGAGGAGGACATGAGCATAAAGTTTCTCTGTACGCGGACGACTTGATTTTATATATTTTTGACATGTTTGGAAGACTCTCTGGCTATAAATTGAATTTACAGAAAAGTGAAATGTTTCTTATCAATAATGCTGCCCAAGAGCTCTCTACCTCTTTTTTTCCTTTTAAAGTTTCCCATTCATTTACATACCTTGGTATTCGTGTCCCTAATACTTTTTCTAAACTTTTTACTGCAAACTTTCCCTGTTTATTGGAACGAGTTGAGCAGGATTTAAAGCGTTGGGCCTTGCTCCCATTATCAGTCGCAGGTCGAATAAACTCTATTAAAATGAATGTGCTGCCTAAGTTCACCTATTTGTTTCAGTGCATCCCAGTATTTATTATTATTATTTATTTTTCGTAAGTTGGATAGCGCTCTCGGCTCATTTATATGGAATGGAAAACCTGCTAGAATGAGTAATAGTGTTCTGCAGCGGCCTAAGTCACTAGGTCGAATGTCTTTACCTAATTTTCAATGTTATTACTGGGCCTCAAATATTTGTCCTATACTGCACTGGCTATATGAAGATCCTGGGGCTGATGCCCTATCATGGATAGCCATTGAATCTGCCTCATGCTGCCTCATGCTTGGCTTCCTCCCTAGCAGCTTTAGTTTACGCTCCTCTTTCCTTGTGACAGATTTACTAAAAACCCACTTGTAAAATCTACACTTAAAATCTGGAAACAGATGAGACGCCATTTTGGATGGCAAACTATGTCCCCATATTTTTTCCGCTATCTCCAAATTCGTGATTTTGTGCGTAGAATGTTCCCTCAGTTTCCTGCTCCGCCTCCTTGCTCACCATATGATCATTTATTGGGGGAACCTCTGAGGAGGAAGGGCATTATATCAACACTTTACTGTAAAATTTTGGCCCCACTATATACATCCCTCTCTCAAATAAAAGCTGTGTGGGAAGACAACTTAGAAATGGCTATTTCTGATGAGGACTGGGAATCAGTCTTATATAGAATACACAAGTCTTCAGTCTGTGCAAGACATGGACTCCCGCAGTGCAAAGTTGTACATCGTGTACATTGGACAAAGTTAAAACTATCTATGCACTTTCAGGGTATAGATCCTGCTTGTGACCGCTGTAGGTTTACCCCAGCCTCTCACGCACATATGTTTTGGTCCTGTATAAAGCTTAGGGGCTTCTGGTCCACTGTTTTTGAAACTGTCTCTGGTTTTTTAGAAAAATCAATCTCCCCTTGCCCACTGATAGCCATTTTTGGAATTACACCCGTATCATATAATCTCACAAAGATACAATCTGATTGTATAGCTTTTGTCATGCTGTTGGCCAAACGACTAATATTGCTGAAGTGGAAGGATTGGAAGCCTCCAACTCCAAAACAATGGATTTGTGATGTCCTCTTTTTTCTAAAGTTGGAGAAAATTAAATATTCTATAAGAGGCACTTCCGGCCAGTTTAATAAAGCTTGGGGCCCTTTCAAACAATATGTCAGGGAACATATTTCATTGTCGGACATAGACTGAATCTTATTTCTAGCGTTTTTTTGTTTTTCTTTATCAGTTAAACACCATTGTATGATACTGATTGTGCATTTTCATTGTTTTCCTAAGCCACACCTCCATATTTTATTTTGTTCATTTATTTATTTATTTATTTTTTTTTTTTTTAGTGTTTTTATTATAATTTATCTATTGTATTTTCAAGTTGTTAAGTTGATCTTGTTTTTTTTTTTTCTGTTTTGTTTTTTTCATCTTTGTAACATTGTCAAAAACTCATTAATAAAGTTTTACATGAATTAAACATGAATGAACATCTCATGCATCATGTAATCGTACAAACAATGTTTCAACTGCGCAAAGACGTCAATAAAACAGCTTGTAAACAAAATGTCACGTAGCATTTTATTTACCTTAGGCAGAAGTCTAGCAATTTGCAAAATATTAGACTATACACTCATTCAATTTTACTTTAACTGTTAGTGATGTCTTAATTAGACTATTTAATGTATGTTTAAATGAATCTGTTATGAAACATGTTATGACAGCCACTGTGTAATTGAATATATTTCAACGACAAATAGAAATGTAATCATTTATAAGTTAATTTAAAAACTGCATTGTGTGCAGTTTATATGTTTGCATTTAACTTATAACTTAATGTATTTAAAGAAAGAGCAACTTCTGTAAAGTTCAGTAAACCACTAATTTTCCTCCCTGCTGTACCGAAATTATACCGAACCGGGGCGTTAAAACCAAAGTACATACCAAACCGTCATGTCTGTGTACCGTTACACCCCTAACAGTAATATAGTGAAATATATTTTCAAATATAATGTATTTCTGTGATGCAAAGCTGAATTTTCAGCATCATTACTCCAGTCTTCAGTGTCACATGATCCTTCAGAAATCAGTCTAATATTCTGATTTATCGATATTGAAAACAGTGATGCTTTTTATTTTTTTTAAACCTGTGATACTTTTTTTTTAGGATTCTTTGATGAATAAAAAGATTAAAAGAACAGCATTTATTTAAAATAGACATCTTTTGTAACAACATACACTACTATTCAAAACTTTGGGGTCAGTAATTTTTTTCCTTCTTTTTTTAAAAGAAATTAATACTTTTATTCAGTGTTAAATTGATACAAACTCATAGTAAAGAGTTATAATGTTAGAAAAGATTTCTATTTTGAATAAACGCTGTTCTTTTAAACTTTTTATTCATCAAAAAGTCCTGAAAAAAGTATCACAGGTTCCAAAAAAATATGAAGCATCACTGTTTCCGACACTGATAAATCAGCATATTAGAATGATTTCTGAAGGATCATGTGACAGTTAAGACTGGAGTAATGGCTGATGAAAATTCAGCTTAGCATCAGAAAAATAAATTGTGGTAAACGGTATTTTAAACTGCAATAATAATTCACAACATTACAGTTTTTTCTGTATTTTTGATCAAATAAATGCAGCCTTGATGAGCATAAGAAACTTCTTTTAAAAACATTAAAAATCTTAATGATCTCAAATCAGTAGTGTGCCTATGCAATTACATTACACACAGACAAAATTATAATACAAATAAAATAAACTCACAGAAAAGAGTCTGAAGAGTGGGTACTGGAAGACTTTCCACTTCTTGTCCTTATAAGCAATGAGAGGAAGGTTAACTTTGCTCAGATACTGGGAGAAGAGAAGGATCAGGCACACAGTTCTGTAGAAAGAAGACATCAATATAAACTTAACCCTTTCACTGCCACTCACATTTTTCAACACAGACATAAAAATGCACTATCCAAACTTACATTTTTATAATTCATGAATGAAAACATTTTGTAATATGATTTTGATTAAAATTAAAATGCCTTTCAAAAGGATGAATTTTAAGATTTTAAGATTTGAACCGATTTATAATTTCTTATGATATCTAAAGTGTGAAAGGGAAATGAAGAAAGTCTTTTGTGACAAAGGTCAGAACTCATGTTATGATGTAGATTTTTTAAGTTGCACTCTTGACATATATTAATCTATTATTTTTCCTACATAATTTGTAACAAAAAAAATATGGTAAAATATCTATTTAGGAGTCTTAGACATTTCCAATGATATATAGTTTGTCATGATTAGATTAGGATTTATCCATAAATGCAGTTATACCCTAAAATTCAAGATATGGTGCAGAAAATTGCCCCTGTATGTGTTTTGTCTCATATTTATATATATCACATATCACACCATATCACATGGGCAGCAAGAGCGATATATGACACGAGTGCTGATTTTGTCCCGATCTCACAAGCTTAAATGTGATCTTATACAACAGTTCAGTAAATAAGTTGATACTGTGTTATATTTTGCGGGGAACATATTAGCTTTGAAGCCATAGCAGAATTGTTGTGCGTCTCCGAGCAACACAGCAGTGTTTATTTTCTGAATGAATCAGCGTTTTGAACGAATCGTGTGAATCAATGATTCAAAGGCCCATTCATAAAGAGAGCCGTTTACTTCATTCCTGAATAAATCAGCCATTTGAACGAATCGAATGAATGAATAAATCATAAAGACGTTTACAGTCACCTGCTGGCAGATTTAGTTTCCTATTCAGAGTATCATTTCATGAAAAAAAATAATATTAATAATTATAAAAATAAAAACATTAAAGGGACAGTTCACCCAGAAAATTTTAATTCTGTCATCATTTACTCACCCTCATGTCATTTCAAACCTTTCTTTTGAGGAACAAAGAAGAAGGTATAGATCAATTTTTAGTAGATGTCACAGTGCGCGCGCATAGTGGTTGCAGAAAAACACTGGTAACAAGTGGAGGTAAACGGGTAAAATCCATGGAATAAGAGAAAATAAATAATTTTGTGCCTTTTGATGTCAAAAACGGAATGCAAATCATTTTTATAGAATACTGTAGTCAAAGACACCATTTGAAGCTAAACGCAGACGTCTAAACGGACACACCGTGGATGAAAACTGCTGTGATTACTCTACTTTTAAAGCATAAATTTGATTTAAACAATAGGTCTACATAATATTCACATATGCCGTTCATAGGGGATGTATTGTATTAGTCCTACAGTTACAGCATCAAATATTATTTAAACCTAATACTATTAACATTTTTACATAACATTTTTTTACAATTAGAATCTCACAATTCTGACTTTTCTTCTCACAAATGCAAGTTTACATCTCCTACTTCGGACTTTATAACTTGATTTAACAAAACTAGTGAGTTTGAGGGTAATTCTAATGAAAAAAAGCCAGAAGTGCGGGATATAAACTCTGAGGCGAGGGGAAGAGTTGTGGGATATAATCTCGGAATTGCGAAAATAAAGTCAGAGTTTTGAAAGGTAAAATCAAATAAATTTATTCTTATATTCCATAGCTCCATAGACTGCCACTTGAACCGCCCACAAAAAAACGTCATCCCTGTTACGGATCTGTAAGACTATCCCACTATCTAACATCAATTTCGTTGAATAACAGTGCTTATCACTGGGTGGCAAGCTCTTGTAATATGCAAATAACAATTCGAAAATGACATCTAATCAATATAATCTATAATCGTTTTAAATCTAAGTATTTTGTACTGTATCCATGTAATTCTGTAGCTGTAAAGGCTACCTCTCCCGGGTTTTCTGCAACCATGCTGTGCGCGCATCCCGAATGTTTACAAACAGATAATTGGTCTATTTTGAAGCTGTTTTGGTTGACTTTTATTGTATAAACAAAAAATACTGAGACGTTTCTCAAATGATCTTCTTTAATATTCCATGGTTTACATTAGGCTGTTGCCTAAATATTTATGTGTAATAAATTCTAGGTTGAATCAAATAAAATATTTCTTTCTAAAGCTACAATTTGGAATGTCTACTTGATACTTTCTCATTAAACACAAAATAACTAAATAATTAGTGGGCATTTTCACAAATTTATTTTGTGATTAATTAGATGAATTAATCGAAACATCATGTAATTAATTAGATTAAAATTTTTAACTGACTGACAGCCATAATCATAATATATTACTTTATCTGTTTTGTAGATTTAGCAAAGAAAAATCTAATTCTTTAAGTATCTGCCATGTTTAAACATCTTATGTAGTCTTACCTTCAGGAAACAAAATCTAAATCAAAATCCTACAAACTTTTTCAGATTCGTTTCAGCAACAAAAGGTTTCCACACTGTATATGCGGCTTCAAACAATCCCAAATGCAGTTGTAAACAATCCCAGCCGAGGAAGAAGTGTCTTATCTAGCGAAATGATTGGTTATTTTCATTAAAAAAATACATTTTAAATCCTTTTTAACCTCAAACGCTCGTCTTGTCTTGCTCTCCTTGAACTCTGTGTATTCTGGCTCAAGACAGTTAGGGTATGTCGAAAAACTCAGATTGTATTTTCTCTCTCAGCTTCAAAAATCATTTCAAAATCATCCTACATTGCCGTGGAAGACCCAGTCTTTGCAAAGTGAACATGCAAAAAGAATTTAAACACCCTTAACAAAAAAGGTAAAACAGTGACAATTTTGAAGTTGAGGGAGAACATGAGATGGGAGTTTTTCGACATACCCTAACTGTCATGAACCGGAAAAAAAAAACAGTCCAGGCAGAGTAAGACAAGACGGGCATTTGACATTAAAAAGTATAAAATTGCATTATTTTTATTAAAATACCCGATTGTTGCTAGATAAGACTCTTCTTTCTCAGCTAGGATCGTTTACAACTGCATTTGGGATCGTTTGAAGCCGCATTTAAACTGCATTTTGGAAGTTCAAAATCGGGGCACCAATGAAGTCTATTATATGGAGAAAACTCCTGAAATGTTTTCCTCAAAACCCATAATTTCTTTATGACTGAAGACAAAAAGACATGAACATCTTGGATGACAAGGGGGTGAGTAAATTTTTACTCAGAGGCAACTGGACAGGGAGGGTCTAAGGGGCGAGACGCTCAAACCTTACCTTATCTACATTAATGCACTGTATTCTCTTAGGGGATGCTTGAGGATGAGTAATGAACAACATTTTTCGAAAAGGATCTGAGCGACGCATTATCATGCAAATGAAAACAGTAAAGAGGGTTGATCTCTACAGATAAACACTGAACCCTGAGGGCTGTTTTGTTTTTAAAGGGGCCATAGTCTGCAGAAGTCCTACACAACCAGAAATACAAGTTATTGGACTGACTCGGCTCTCAAAGTTACCCAGAACTCCACAAAGTCACTCGTAACTCACAAAGCAGCAATTCCCCAGTGGGCTCCTGACTTGTGCCCCGCCTGGATGAAAAGTGACAGTCCGATGAGGTTGATGGTGGGAGCAATGGCCAGCGGCCCGATGAACCTTAGCACTAGGCCCACAAGACCTGACAGGCCTAGGAGAAGCTGAAGCATTGAGGCCACTAGTATGGCCCCCTGGATCTATGAAAGAAAAGAAGAAAATGCATTCAAATTTTGAATTCTGTAAACAATTACTATATCTGAATTACCCAATAAAACATAATAACCTTAGTTCAAATACAGCAGATACAGAACTCCAATATATTTTTTTACAATGTGACTCAAAATGAACCTTAAAGCTCAAACTGCCCTTGAGTGTGTATATTTGTTCACAAAGATATTAAATATTATAGTTTTTCCTCTTACTCAGATAAAAGCTGCGTAGAGACGTAAAAGGTCAAATTATTACAGTAATAAAAAAAAATGATCTAATCTCATAGTGAACACTCATTATTTTAAATGAGCAGGCAACTCCTTGTTCAACATGATCTCATTATTATTAGCAGCATTCTTACATACATTTTTAGTACGTTATTGCAATGTATAATTTTATTGTATTTGCAGCTTCTAAAACAAACCTTTCTATGTATGAACAACTTTAGAGAGGTGCAAATACTTATGAATCCTTTTTATGAATATTTATTGTGAATCAATTCGATATGTTTAATGACATCATATCTTTTTCACTCTACTGTATACACAAATACACCATGCATACATTGATAAAAAGCATATGTGGAAAGTTGTTTTGGATAAAAGCATCTGCCAAAAGCATTCAATGTGAGTATCGTTGGCTTGAGAAAGCTTCTTCTTCTGAGCCAAAACTTAGTCAGTATCTCCTCCTACAGCTTTAAAGCTACAACCACCAAACTCGGGTCAGACCTTTAGACTGGTCTGAAGTTAGTTGCTTTATCTTTTCTAACTGATCCAACTTACGGTTTCCGAAAACCAGACTATCAAACCATCTAAAATCCCTTAGACTTTCATTGAGGGGGTGAAAACTTTTACACAAAGAGCCCTATGGTGCATCTAAGCTGTTTATTGCTATAGCAAAGCTTAACAACTCCCTACTTAAAAAACAGCTAAAACTAGCCTAAGCTAAATGGCTGCTTTGGCTGGTTTTCCAGGCTGGTTTTAAAGTGATTTAGCTGTCAGGCTGGTCTTAGCAGGCCAAGCTGCTAAGAGACCTGCTAAAAGACCAGCCAAGGTTAAACCAGCTATTTTCAGCCTAAACCAGCTAAGACTAGACAACCAGCCTAGGCTGGTTTTAGCTGTTTTTTACTAAATCAACTGGTTTTAGCAGGTCTGAACATGTTAATCATGCTAGTAACTTGCTAATAACATGCTAATTATGCTAGAAACACACTAGCAACATGCTAGAAACACACTAGCAACATGCTAGTAACTTGTTAATCATGCTAACAACTGCTAGTAACTTGCTAATCATGCTATTAACATGCTAGTAACTTGCTAATCATGCTAACAACATGCTAGTAACATGCTAATCATGCTAGTAACTGCTAATCATGCTATCAACATGCTAGTAACTGGCTAATAATGCTAGCAATATGCTAGCAACAATATGGTAGTTAATCATTATATTAACATGCTAATCATGCTAGTAACATGATAATCATGTTAGAAACATGGTAGCAACATGTTAATCATGCTAAAACATGTTAGCAACAAGCTAGTAACATGTTGATCAGGTTAAAAACATGCTAATCATGCTAGCAACATGTTAATCATGTTAACAACATGTTAGTAACATGCTAGCAACAGGCTAGTAACATGTTATGTTAAAAACATGCTAATTAGGTTATAAACATGTTAGTAATATGCTAATCATGCTAGAAACATGTTAACAACATGCTAATCATGCTAACAACATTCTAGCAACTTGTGGTTGATCATGCTAACAACATGCTAGTAACATGCTAATCATGTTAGTAACTGCTAATCATGCTATCAACATGCTAGTTACTGGCTAATAATGCTAGCAAATTGCTAGTAACAATATGCTAGTTAATCATTATATTAAAGTGCTAATCATTCTAACAAAATACTAGTAACATGATAATCATGTTAGAAACACGGTAGCAACATGTTGATCATGCTAAAAACATGTTAATCATGCTAGCAACATGCTAGTAGCATGCTAAGCATGTTAGAAACATGCTAGCAACATGCTAGTAACATGTCAATCATGCCAGAAACATGCTAGCAACATGCTAATCGGGTTATAAACATGCTAGTAACTTGCTAATCATGCTAGCAGCATGCTAGTAACTGGCTAATCATGTAATAACGTAACATGATAGTAACAAGCTAGTATCTTGTTAATCATGTTAAAAACATGCTGGCAACAAGTTAGTAACATGTTCATCATGCTAGGAACATGCTAGTAACATGCTAATCATGTTACAAACATGCTAGCAACATGTTAATCATGCTACAAATGTGCTAGCAACATGCTACTCAGGTTATAAACATGCTAATAACTTGTTAATCATGCCAGTGACATACTAACAACATTGTAATCAGCCTGTAAATGCAAGCAACAAGCTAATCGTGCTAAAACACGTTAACAACATTTTAATTCATGTAAACAATGTGCTAAATCATGCTAGCAACATCAGCTTTCATACTTTTACAACTGCTTAAAACTTTCAGGCTAGGCTTTCTCAAGCCAACTCAAAGTTTGTTCTCAAACTTTACTCATCTAGTTGAAGATTGAACTTGCTCACAAGCTTCCAGCAATTTCATTTCGGACCACGCTTTGTATAGATATGCAAGTCTCTAAAACTCACAGAAATGTACGTTTGCACTTTCCATATGCATATGAATGAGATCACCCAGTATAATTTGAACACAAAGTGGATCATTATTGTTCGTCAGCTGCTGGTGACTCACATTTCCTTCTGACACATGACTCACGGCTCAGAACAGCCACACTTGGTTCAAACTCCAGCACGATGTGAACACTGCAATTATTTTGATCGGTTTTGAAATGACATTTCCTACAGTACCTCGCGGATGCGGACTTTCCACACCTCATCGTCATCCACGAGGAGTGCTGCAGAATCTGTGCTGTTGAGATGAGGGGTGGCACTCGTGTCTGGGCATTTCCATTTGGGAAGGGCGAGGATAGCCAAGGTCGGGGTGATGAAGGTGAACGTCCCCCCTTGGAGGATCGGCAACCTGAGAAGACGTAAAGGATGTTTATATCCTCAAGCCTATTTTTTGTCTTATCATAAAAGAATTGGCAGTAGTCATAGAAAACAATGCAATATTCCTTTCACTGAATTATAGAGCTCATAAAAATCATTAAAAGCAAATGTTTGGGCTGAAAAACACCAGAGCTAGAATGATTTCAAGGTATTTACATTAATATTCTGTCATTATTTACTCACTCTCATGTCCTTCTTTACAGCTAGATAAAATGTGTTTTGCAACATTGACAATGACCTGAATAATGACAAATGTCTTCTACAGAGCTGAAATTTTACATTTATGCATTTGGCAATCTATAGCGACTTACATTGCATTCACACATATTTTACACAATGCTTTTCTTGGGAAGCAAACCCATGACCTTGGCATTGCTTATGCCATGCTCGACTGGAAAATTACAGGAAAGACATACTAGAATTGAAGTTGAAATGTTACACCACTGCGGTTTTCCTGTTTATTTCTGCAAAGCTGGTATGAAACAATCTGCACTGTATAAAGTCTTGTGTACGTAAAATAAATTTGACTTGATGTGACTCTATACAATCAAAGTCAGTGGGGTTGTGTTTAATAGGGCTGGGTTTTGACACAAACTTCACGATTCGATTCGATATTGATTATTTTTGACAGATTAGGTGCATAGCTAATTTTCTCTAAGTAAAAATATCTCTCAACTAATGCTGTAAAATATACATGCGAGTCAGTTGCTACTACATTACTATAATATTGAAGGTTGTGTTAAATTACCCTCAATTAAGTTTTTATAATAATAAAGTTAACTTTAAAATTACATAATTATATTTCTACTCCAACTGTTTTTTTAAATACAAATATGCAAATGGTGGCTGTCATAAACACTTGATGGATTTATTCAAACATAAACTAAATATTTAAAAACAATAAAACCTATTATAAATAAGTTATATGGTGCATATATTTAGTGAAATGCTAATATCTAAAGTTTCTAGATGAATAACGTTTTTATTGTCACCGAATATGTTTTTTTTGAGGTGAATGTTACGATACTAACATATTGTTTACAAGTCTTTCCGCGGTTGAAACACTTATTGAGTGATTTCATGAGACAAGATACGGATTTCGCTAAGTCGTTGACTTTCTTAAACATACCTTCGGATGTTTATTCATGTTTACTTTGTGCTGAAACTGGTTAAAGCGGAGGAGATGATCAATTCATGTGCCCCTTCTCTAAACTGGGGTGCTACAGTGATTTGTCACTCCACATTAAACGGCACCAAAACAGTATTTATTGTTTTAATATTGCAATAAAATTGGCAGAATTTTGTTTCATATCAAAGGTAACAAAGCACAAAGCTTATTGCAATTTGTTGGATGGGAGGCCAGCTACAATGTTCCATTCATTACCTGAAAACAGGCCAAACTAATTGATTCTTGGGATTTAAGAATCAATATAGTTTTGTAAAACTTTATTTCTATAGCGTTTTATACAGTACAGATTGTGCCACAGCAGCTTCATAGAGATAAACAGAAAAATAGCAAAATCACTAATATGAACTAATATGAACTAGTGTGTAGTGTATATACAGTACCTGGTCCCGAGCGTGGTCTGTAGCAAAGTGCACATGCCTGAGACGAAGAAGATGGTGGAGATGAGCTGACTTTTGGCAGCGTTGTTCTCTTTGATGCACAACGGCTCGGCTAGGATGAGAGGAATTGCCAGGATGCCACCGAACGCCAGTATGTAATGCTGTGTGACGCAAGAAACAGGTATTAGTCAAATCAATTAATCGCATTCAAAATAAAAGTATAAATATATGTGTGTACTGTTTATATCTATATGTATATATACATATAAATAAACACATACACAGATATATATTTAAGAAATGTATGTAATGTACACAAGCTGTTATTTTGGGTGTGATTAATCGCGATTTATCGCATCCAAAATAGAAGTTTGTGTTTACATAATATATATGTGTGTACTGTGTACGGATATATAAATATACACGCATACATACATACATACATTTAAGAAATGTATGTAATGTACACAAACATTTATTTTGGATGTGATTAATCACGATTAATCACAATTTTACAGTACTAACAGGACTATGGGACTATGGGTGCTGTCAAATCGATTAATCACAACATAACATAGGTGTGTTTACTGTTTGTATTTATATATATATATATATATATAAACACACATACGTGTACATATATAAGAAATGTAAGTAATGTACTCAAACATTTATTTTGGATGCGATTAATCACATTTAATCATATACAAAATAAAAGTTTGTGTTTATATAATATATATGTGTGTTCTAGTTATATTTATACAGATATTTAAATATACACACATACATTTAAGAAATGTATGTAATGTACACAACCGTTTATTTTGAATGAGATTAAGCGCAATTAATCGATTTGACAGGACTAACAGGAATGAATAGCTAACGAGATGACATCGGTCTTAGGTTCATTGCAAACAACCTGTTATGAGGGGTAAGACATGTTTAAGAAATGTATGTAATGTTCACAAGCTATTATTCTGGATGCAATTAGTTGTGATTAATTGCATCCAAAATAAAAGTTTGTGTTTACATAATATATATGTGTGTACTGTTTATATATAATATATATATGCATACTATTTATTTGATACTTATATACACATATACACACATATATACATTTAGGAAATGTATGTAATGTAGACAACTGCTTATTTTGGATGCGATTAATCGTGATTAATCGATTTCACAGGACTAACAGGAATGAATAGCTAATGAGATGACACCGAGCTTAGTTTCAACGCAAACAACCCTTTATGAAGGGTGAGACATATTTAAGCAATGTATGTAATGTACACAAGCTGTTATTTTGGATGCGATTAGTCACGATTAATCGCATGCAAAATAAAAGTTGTGTTTACATAATATATGTGTGTACTGTTTAGATATAATATATATGTGTGTACTGTTTATATTTATACGGATATACAAATATACACACATATATACATTTAGGAAATGTATGCAATGTACACAACTGTTTATTTTGGATGCGATTAATCGTGATTAATCGATTTGACAGGACTAGCAGAAATGAATGACTAATGAGATGACACCGGGCTTAGGTTCACCGCAAACAACCTGTTATGAGGGGTGAAACACGATTAAGAAATGTATGTAATGTACACAAGCTGTTATTTTGAATGCAATTAATCACAATTAATCACAATCACAAAATAAAAGTTTGTGTTTACATAATGTATATGTGTGTACTGTTGATATTTTTACGGACATATAAATATACACACACACACAAACGTCTATTTTAGATGCGATTAATCGTGATTAATCAATTTGACAGGACTAACAGGTATGAAAAACTAATGAGACACCGGGCTTAGGTTCATCGCAAACAACCCGTTATGAGGGGTGAGACACGAGGGAAGACAGATGATCACAAAAAATGTTGCAAATCTTAAATGTGGCCTGACTGAACCAGGAAGACGTGCAAAAAATGGAAGACAGATGTTGGCCTATCTGTTGTGAATTGATAGCCACTTTTTACTCTCAGCAGTAAGCTTCATAAATTTGTCGGGCTCAGAAAAAGTAAAACTTGGCTGAACGTTCAGCATCTTTGACAGTGCGGATATGGAGACTATGCACAGGAGAGAATTTACACAGCAGGAAAAACAGGGAAATAAATTTGTTTGTCCTCACTTAAATTCCTGTTGTTTTATTGTTCTGGTTTATGCCTTCACAGCTGCCTTTCCCCAGAAGTCAAGTAAAGCAGGCAGAACAGTTTTGAATTTAACTTCATTTCATAAGCCAAAAGGGATTGTATTAGTATATAAACGGCAGTAATGAAAGCAGAAACGAGTCAGGGGCTCAAAGGGAGTCTACGCTGACATGAAATACCAGGTCTCTCCCTGCTTTTTCCTCCCCTCCGTAATGCCGGAGAGATGAAAGCTAGTGTGCTAGAGGAGTGAGGCTTCTTCTTTGTACTCCTCTTTGCACTCCACACATCATCTTACCTCACATGTCGATGCGAGTCCCTTGTGTACCTTCCTGCCCTTTCTCTCCCCCCACCCAGTTGTCTTTCATCTCCATGTGTCATCCGGACAAATAAGTGGAACACTTTGGCTCATGTTCCTCTCACCTTCAACATCAGATCCATATCATAGGAAATAACACTCTCTATAGTAGCAGCAAAGCCTTGAGGTGCTCAGGCCGTTCATGATGATTTCATGAAGTGTCAAAGCAACCAGGAGTCATTCGTTTTAATTAGAACTGGAGTGAAAGAGACCAGTGGTGACTGGTCTTGTAAAATGGAAACTGTGAAGGCCAAGAACTATTATAATAACCAAAATGATTTCAAAATTGCTCCAGCTCCAAAGGTGACGTCAGATTTGCTGTTGAATGGCAAAATTTTGTTGGTGAAATCCAGTCATTTCAATAAGAATCTGCACATTTGGGCGTTTTGGGAAAATCAGCGCAATGCTGCCTCTGTACATCCAAACAAAACTGGATATGTATAAAATGAGCAGATCTGTGAGATATCAGATGTGACCAAGCACCAGGGCAGCATTCCTGGTTATTAAGGGGTTAAACCTTATCTTCAGTCACCCTGATCATGCCCTTCAAGGCAACTTTTCCCACCCAGATGATTACCCACCCACTTTTTCTTGGCATGCACCAAGAAGTCTAAAGAAGAACTCCAGTCTCAAGCTGTCAGTTTAACCCTGAAAGGCCATTAAAGGTCCCCTGTGTCAGTAGTTCAAATCAGGAGAGACCTGTCTGCTTAGGAGATGTGTGCTGTAAGATGCTTCACGTGCGTCAGGGGTTAAGCCGCATTTGTCACATGCCGTCTCTCACCTGGAAACCCAGAAGAATGCAGAGGTACCAGGGTGGGCGATCGTTGATAGAGTAGATAAGGTTGCCTTCAGTCCTCGAGTCCAGATCTTCTTCCAGACTGTCGGCATGGGGGTCAGCAATGACAATCTTCTCAGGCTCATGACTGCCATCTGAAATCTGAGGGTAGTGGAGATCATTCCAAAATACTTATAATTGAGGTTAATTGAAAGCGCAAACAACAGTGACCACTAAATCCTTCCGAGAAACAAGATATGGAGACCTTCAAGGTCTAAATTAAAGCGCTGTTCCAAAACCTAGGAAGCTGCCTTCTAAGGAAGCAACGGAATCATTATCGAACCTCGTAAGTGAGCATTTTGGAACACTATATTGACAGAA
This sequence comes from Cirrhinus mrigala, assembly GCA_036247105.1. Classification (NCBI taxonomy): domain Eukaryota; kingdom Metazoa; phylum Chordata; class Actinopteri; order Cypriniformes; family Cyprinidae; genus Cirrhinus; species Cirrhinus mrigala. The sequence goes on along the minus strand of CM070031.1, from coordinate 13,936,942 downwards.
GGTTTTTTTTTTCAGTGTGTCTTCTCATATCACTTGTACTAAAATCAGTTGCGAACATCTAAATTAACAGATTTTAATCCACTCAAAAATATTATTTAATATGAATAAATGACCCTAAAATAAATAAACTGATACAAACAAAACTCCTTTTTATGGGTTAGATCAGGTAGAAATATCTCCTTGAGGTAACAACTGCAGGTTAACACTTTTTCTCCCCCAATACTCCCCCAATTTTATTTAATAAATTAAATATTTTCAGTATTTATAGAAATAAATACAATTCTAAATATAGCTGCAAGACCAAGCACAAAAGAGGCAGTATGAGAGCTAAGAATGACAAGGAGCAACAGACAAACTACAACGAGTAATTAAAGCCATTTTAGAATGATATCAGTTGAAATGGCTGAATGTACATAAATACAACAATTAATCATATAATTAATCATATAATTTAATGGCTTCTCAGATAGCACGCGTACGTCTGCAAGATGTCTGTTAAAGATCTCTTGATCTGGAAAGCATCTGCTGCGTACAAACGTCTGGCAGACGTCTGTAAGATGTCAGTTTTACATACATTCTAAATCATAAACACCTTAAAGACATCTAATAGGCGTCTATTTGACATCTGATAGGAAACGTCTAATAGACGCATTACAGATGAGCAAACTACGTCTTGCAGATGTAAATGCAGACGTCAAATAGACGTCTCCGAGATGTACGTGTTATCAAAATGAATTGTATTTTAGTGTATTTTACTTTTGACCAATAGGTGGTGCTGTTTTCAAATTGATGTGCCGTGTTCTGTGTGAGGTGACAATGACACACACAAAGTTTGGTGTCATTATGTCAAAGCTTTACAGAGATACAGCTTCAGAGTCATTTTGGCATCAAGCCTAAAATTTGAGGTGGCGCTGTACGAAAACGGTTTTGTCTATCGACACGAAATCCATACCTTTTTGTCAGCACAGTCTGAGGATGATTTGATCCCAATTTGGTGAAAATCGGACCAACGGTCTAGGAGGAGTTTGAACAAGTATGTTTTGTACATTAATCAAATTGGCGTAAAGGAAGTTCCGGCCAACTATGGTATAATTGGTATGTATGTTGTTGGCATGACCCAAGGAATGTTTTGAGATCAGTTTAAATA